>OY288278.1:25986780-27210977 GCA_958450335.1 Hibiscus tridactylites | reverse complement strand
ACAAATACAATAAGCCATATGCATTATTCTTTACATCAAACACTTGTATAATGCTATATAGGAGAGAAGAGTCATTAGTTATTTAAACCCAAAGGATCAGCTACCATATATATATCCCTTGCTATATTCTGCGCATCATTGGAAATACCTTGCAGCCCTCTTCTTGAAAATCCTGCATTGTATATCCCATTTCCCCCTTTCCAGTGATCCGGAAAGCCTTTTGTGGGCATCCCTTTCTCATCAAAACTCTCATAGCTTCCCTTGAGCCAATTCCTGACTGTGCTTTTATACCCTGTGGCAAACACAATGGCATCGAATCGAGTCGTCTCACCATTCGCAAACACAACCTCTTTGTCTTGGATGTATTTCATACCAGCTAAAACTTTGATTTCTCCGGTTTTGATCTTACTAATGGTTCCAACATCGATAACTGGGGACCGACCGGTTATTTCCTTGAGATGGAATGGCCCCTCTATCGGTCTTCGAATACCATATTTCGAGAGCTTCCCATATTTCAATTTACTAATCGCCACAGTGATTTTGTCCACAGCTGTGACTGGGAGGTATTGTAACATGATCATCGCCATTTTGACAATCTCCTTCGTCAGCACATGAACCGGATTACGAATGACAATGGAAGTGTTGGCACCCCAACTCCAAAGATCATAAGCGATCTCCATGCCAGAGTTGCCACAACCAACCACCAAAACTTCTTTGCCTCTATATTTCATTCCGTTTCCGTATTGGCTAGAGTGGATGCATTCCCCTCCATAGCTCTCCAGACCGTCGATTTCGGGGATCAATCCTTGGCTATTTTCCCCGGTGGCTACAACGAGAAACCTCGAGATATACACCTCGGACTTGGTCACGTCTGAGGCCGTCATGTTAGTGACCACAATCCGCCATTTTCCGGCATCCGAATCGTAAACCGCCGACTCTACGGAGCGGAGATATCTCGGGGTTATGCAAAAGTGTGAGACGTAATTGTCTAAGTAATCTATGAAGCCGTCTTTAGGCACATAAGTTGGTGCATCGGAGGGGAAGTCCATGTAGGGAAGGTGGCAGAATTGCTTAGCCAAGTGAAGTTTGAGGCGATCGTAGGACCTTTTATTCCAAAGAGAAGCGTAGCAATCCTCTCTTTCCAGCACAATGTTGGGGATGGAAAGGCGATTGAGGCAAGCCGAGGTGGCTAGGCCTGCAGGGCCAGCTCCAACAATAACAACCATTATTTCCTCCATGTGTTTATTCGCCTGCTGGGATTATTCAATATGCGATACAATGTTTGATTAGCTTTTTTTTATTATATGTTTTTAGAAATTAAGAAGTACTTAAAGATAATAAAATGTGTGTTAAAAGATGAATCTCTGCAGGCTGTTATTTTGTTTGAAACCGACAAAGTAGGTACTCTAAACCATGTCTAAATATTTCTATTAGTTAAGTGAGAACAAATAAAAAAAAAGTAATTAAAGACACTAATTTTGTTAAACCAGCAAAAAGGAACTGGCTTGTTAAATATGTTATTCAACTCTAATTTGAACAAGAAAGAATTTTTTTGAGTTGCTGTATAAGATGAAAAATGTTTACGAGTTCATTGAAAATATAAACTTTTATTTTCTGCTTCTATCGTTTATTTTAAATTATATTTTTAAAAAAATTGGGTCCATATATATTATTTTATACTTTTTAACAAGAAAAGTATATTGGATTATATTTAAAGTGTAAATGGTTACAAATGATTACACCACAAACATCGAAAATTCAACAATAAATTTCAGAAGGTGCGAAAGACATGAAAAACATAACTCACCACTTCTAGGGAAATTTACACAATCTTCTTAATGAAATCCAACAATTATATATTTTAATCAGAATACTCTTTGAAGAAGAAAATATTTTCGCTGCTAGTTCTTGGCATATCGGCAAAACTACAAAAGGAGATCATGGCCATAATAGAACACTGGCCTTCGCTGCGAACAGGGCCGGTCCTGAGTTTTTGGAGGCCCGGGGCAAACTTAAAAAATGAGCCTTAAATTGAGGATTTAAATTGTAATTATAGTTACAGTCATATTTTCGGTTGTGTTGTGTTTATCATGATTGTGGATATAATAGATGTTATTTTGCTTATTGCGAGTATCGCGGTTATGAATTTTTTTAGTAACATATGCTATTGTGGACATAATAGTTCCATATATCGCGGTTTTAGATGATGCCACTACCGTCATATAACGATTGTTGTTGTGGTTGCATGCCGATATTTAAATCTTTGTCCCTAATAGCAAGTAATGAAAAAATTAAATTTTAAAACTATTAAAAAACTTTGATACACATGACGTGTAAACTTTAGTTTACATGTGTCTTTTAGTTTTAGGGGTTAGGGTTTAAAGTGTAGGGGTTTATGTTGTAGGGTTTAGAATTTAAGTTCAGTGTTGAGAATTTAGGGTATAGGGTATATGGTTTAAGGTTTAGTTTTTAGGGTTAGGGTTAGAATTTAGAATTTGAGTTTTATAATGTAAATTTGCAGGCTTGTGTAAAATTAGTTTTACCAGCATGTATATCAAAATTTTACTTTAAAACTATGCCCATACTAACAAATATTGGAAAAAAACTGGAGCCCTAGTAACAAGTACTAGAAAAAAAATATATTAAGAGTAGATCTCTAATAATAAATATCGGAAAAAATTCATCCCCTAATAACAAGTATTAAAAAATGGGCCCTTAATAACAAGTATTAGAAAAAATTTAAAAATTAAGAGTATACCCCTACTAATAAATATTGAAAAATACTCAGCCTCTAATAACAAATATAAAAAATAGGCCCCTAATAACAATTATTAGAAAAAAATAAATATTAAGAGTAGATCTTTAATAATAAATGTTGGAAAAATTCTAACCTCTATTAACAAATATTAAAAAAATAGGCCCTAATAACAAATATTAAAACAAATTAAGCCTTTAAATATAATTCGAAAATATATTATATTTAATTTTCCTGAGCAATGGGCCCTGGGCGGGCGCCCTTGCTGCCCCTGCCCAGGGCTGGCCCTGGCTGTGAAAAAAGCTCGCTGATACTCGTCATACGAACGTTAAACTGCTGAAAACGCAGGCAAACTGTCACAAAGACTAACTAACACTGCCATTGAAGTAGACGAATAAACTATCATAAAAACAGATGAAAAAAAACTGCTAAAAAACAGATAAAATATAAAATCTGACAAAATAAAACATAAAAGAAAGAAGAAAAAACCAAAACTAAGAAGAGAAGATCCATCAAAAGGATAAATTTTATTTATTTACAATGTAAAATCAGCCTACTGCCAACAACCGCCGCCGCTGATAAAGATGAAATACATACTAAAGATAAGTTTTTTGAAAACTATTAGAAACCACCCCAAAGCACTTTCCCATTATTTTATACTTTTTATAAGAGAGAAATGAGATGTAAAATTTATTGTTGATATATTTCATGTATGCTTCTAAAAATATTATCTTCAAAATTTAAATTTGTAGATGGTGTAATAAAACTTGACGGCAGTTCAAGAGGCATTGGGGGATCCTAAGAGATTATGAGGGTAGTGTTTTACTCTCTTTTACTTCAAACCTAGGTTCTGGTTCTCTGATGCTGGCTGAATTATTGGAAATTGAGAGGGGTTTGTCTAAGAGAAAATCGTTAAAATGAGACTAAAATGAGGGGTAAAAATCTCATGCCCCTATTCATGCCTCCTTCTATGCCCCCTGCCTAAAAAATAGTTAAAAATTAAATCTTGCCCCATAACTCTAATTTTCATATCCTAAACTCTAAACTCTAAACCCTAAAAAATATACCATACCCCTAATTCCTTACACCTTAACCCTAAGTCCCAACCTTAAACCCCAAACCCTAAACCTTAAACTCATTATTTTAAAGTGGATGCACAAATGAGGGCATACTTAGGGGGCAGATGATTTCTACCCTAAAATGAGGCCTATACAGCTGTACATAAATCCTTACAAAAATCGTAAGGATTTATGTACATGACCCAAATTCTTACAAAAATAGTAAGAAATTCGGTATATACATAAATTATTACAAATTTTATAATAATTTCGGTACATGTACATAAATCATTACAAAAATGGTAAAATTTGTAATAATTTCAAAACATGTACATAAATTCTTACAACTTTTGTAAGAATTTCAGTATGTACATAAAAGTAATAAGCATTTATGTATATACATAAATTCTTACTACTTTTGTAATAATTTCGGTACATGTACATAAATCCTTACAATTTTTTGTAATGATTTAAGTACACGCCTCATTTTAGTCTCATTTTAACAGGTTTCACCCTAAAACTTCCTGATTGATAGAGCTATTCAACTTTTCGCGGATTCACAGTGGGTTGGAAGAGTTAATTTGATTGTCGAAAACGACTGCGCTAATGCAGTTTAATGGATTTTAAACCCTTCCAAGGCCCCTTCTTGTTTTTCAAACTTGACGATCAATATCTCTAAAAATGGCATTTTTAGAAGAATTACCTTAAATTACATTCTGAGAGTATGTAATATAGAAGTTGATATCCTAGCAAAAGGAGTTATAAATTGAATTTGTTTCAGCTTCATTATCTGGTTACTTGGATCTATTCTGGCAAGTTACAACGCTGCACTTCTTGGCCGGACCTTGGTGTGGTGGATCTGGTAAGGTCTTGTATGTGGGGTTGAATCGTCTTTGTAATAGTGAGCATGTGGCCCTGAGATTAATTGTTTAAAATGGTCTTCTTGGATGTTTAGTTTTATGTGGTAGCAGGACTTGGTTAGGTTACTGTGGTTTGGATTCAGGGGTTAATTGTTGTACTGGCTTGGACTTGGCACATTCTTTTTTCTCCACTTAAGTTTAAAGAATTTTTTAACGAGACCTAAATCCTTGTTTTTAATTGTTTTGTATGATTTTTCATTGATAAAATCGTGCCATATTTTCTTTTCAAAAAAAAGAAAAGAAAATTCAACTCTGTAATACTCGATAAAAATACTTATAAGACTTCATTAATAATAGGCTCCAAAGCATACAATCATGATATTGTTGTTAAACGTAAATCATGCCACACAAATAAGAGAATAGGGATGAACAAAGGAAAAACAGAACGACTGATGAGAAACCCTAGAAAGGCTGAAGAATGAAGAAGATAACCTAGGTAAAAATGAAAGAGGGAAAAAGAAAAGAAAACTCTGAAATTGAAACATAAATTATAATGAACCTTTATTAAATTCAACTTATCCAAACAAATACAATAGTAGGCGTTTTATAGAAGCACAAGACAGATAGTAACAACCCGTAACCATCTAACTAAATAGGGTGGCCCACCACATAACAAACCCAACCTTGTAACAAAACCATCTAGAATTATCCAGATACAAATTTATTCTAGAACAATATTGTATACACTCTATCATTCTTCTGGTTTTCTCATTTTCGAGAACCTCTTGTTTTGACAAAACTCCCAATCGATATCGCATAAAGTTGAACAACGATGTCGGTATTGCTTTGGTTAGTACATCTGCAATTTGTTCAGATGAGGGAAGATGATTGACTATCAGACGACCAGCAAGCACTTTCTCCCTTACAAAGTGTAAGTCAATCTCAACATGCTTGATCCTGGCATGGTGAGTTGGATTAGCAGACATGGAGACTATTGAAAAATTATCACACCAAACAACTGGTTTATGAGCACAATGAATCCCGATTTCATGTAACAACTTCTCCACCCAAAGTAGCTCCGAGACAATGTTTGCAACACTTCGATACTCAGCTTCAGAGGAGGATCGAGACACCATAGCTTGTTTCTTGGAGCACCAGGTAACCAGATTAGGCCCAAGGAATATACAATATCCAGTGGTTGATCGTCTATCATCAATTGAGGATGCCCAATCAGCATCAGCATAGCATACAATCTGAAGATCCTTAGCAGGTTGAAAATATAACTCGTGATCAATTGTACCACACATATATCTTAGTATACGTTTCACAGCTTTCCAGTGACACTGTAGTGGATTATTCATATGCTGACTCACTTTGTTAACAGCAAACGCAATATCAGGCCTGGTTAAGCACACATACTGCAAACCACCAATGATACTTCTATAAAAATGAACATCAGAAAATGCAAGCTCATTATCAGCATAGGAAGTAGAAGTAACAGTCATTGGACGCATTCTGAAAGAACGTCCAAGTTATGTCAGCTTCCGCCATCCCAGCGATAGTGGTTGTCCACCACGTATAAGCATCATCCTGTAGCAAGGATACTACACAGCCCAGCTTCTGCACATCAGTGCAACCCATCTGACCCAAGATCCTCTTGGTACTCTCCATCCAAGATTCAGAACCTTCCGCAGACAAACCCCTGAACTCAGTCCCTCCCAGACTGCGCAAGCGCTCCAAGGGTAATCTAACACCAGCATCTCCCTGATGCCCAGCTCCTTGAGCCCCAGCTACTGCCGCTCGAAAAGCACCAGCAATAGCTTGCACTAACACCGTCATGTCAGGAATAGCTTGTCCCTGACCAGCCTCAGGTCCAGCGACCCCAGCATCAGCTGCAGCTCCAGCTCCTTCACCCCCAGCACCACCACCACCAGGTGGAGGAGGTAAAACCGCACTTTCAACATTCTCTTCATTCTCATTCTCATTTTGAGCCGTAGCTCGCACATTACTCCTTAACTCTCTACGAGGTGCCATACTCTAACAATACAATCACAATGCAATAAAGCAAGTCAGGCTCAGCAAGGTAAGCAATCCAAGTACTCAAGCTCATTTCACTTAAAAACAACATCATTACATTAGCTTTGATTTGGCAATGGGTACCCACAACATGCTTCACCACAGCATACATCTCAATTGCATCACATCTACAATTCACTCAACATGCTTTCACTCAACAAGCATACAAAGCATACATGCTTAAATCATTCACTTAAACCATTCCCAATTACTCGAGAACTCAGCTCTGATACCACCAAATGTAACCCCCTTAACCCGGCCTAAACGGTTGACCCGGATTAAGAAGATCACACGGGGAAAACCAAAGTCAATCCGAAAGTCAACCTTGATTAACGACCCTTTTTTTTCTTTTTACTCTTGTCTAGATGCACGTTAACCCTAGATATATTCACAAGATAATCATATTCAAACATCATAACAATCAGAGAACATTCAGGGACTCAATTGCACAAATTACAACTTTAGGGACCAAATTGTAAATTCTGTAAATTATAAGGTCTTAACCCAATTTAAAGTTACCAACTTGAAATTAATCATCTTTCATGCTTCTCTGTCAAATTTCAGCTCAAATGGACATCTCAAACTCATACAATTGCATAAACAAGTTTCAGGACCAAAATGCAAACATTGCAAAACATTTAACCATCAATTTCAGTGCCCAACGGTCGAGTGTTTCGGAACAGGGAAGACCCGTTCCGAAACTGGTACCGAAACATGGCCTGGCAGTGGCCAAACCGTTCCGGAACAGTGCCTCCCGTTTCGGAACGCCCAGGCCATTTCAGGCCCTCGTTCCGATACGGTAGCACCTGTTCCGAAACAGGTTGCCCAGATTGCAGAAAAATTTGCTGGTTTATCATGCAATTGACTTATCAAACATGCTCTAAATGCCACCAAACTTTACCAGCAAGTCACTCAACATACAAGGAATATAATTGCATCAACCAAACATCAACATGGCATCAATTATGAAAATCCCCAAATCTATAGGCATGCTTCCTACTTAGCAAACCATTCAAGCATTAAATCACCAAACATACCACATAAAGGCCAATTACAAGTACCAACATTATCACCAACACAAATCCAACTTAGGGAGTCCAAAACATCTCCCAAAACAACTACATTGGTTCCCCATTGCCAAATGCCAAAAGCTAATAGTGTTTAAGAAACCTTCACCATACATGAGCTTTGTTCACCACTTGGATACTTGTCCCCCTTGCTGCCCTCAATGCACTTTAATGCTCTGCATTATTGATTTAAGAAAAGAGAGAGCGTAAGCAAAAGCTTAGTGAGGAATGCTCATTAAAACCACACAATAATGCACTTATAAAACACATGTATAAACCTTAGTTCAACATCATTTGCCCATGCACATAAGCATTAAATCAAGCATCCCATGCTTCAAGTTCATAACATGTCATATTGGCCACAAGTGATACATTCAACATAAGACTCACACATGGACTTTTAAACACCATTGTGATCTTATAATTTCCAAGGACCACACATGGACTTTTAAACACCATTGTGTCCTTAACCCATGGACTTTTAAACACCATGGCAAGGACCACACAAGGACTTTTAAATACCTTTGTGTCCTTAACAAGAATCTCCCAAGGACTTTTAAACACCTTGGAGTTCTTAAATAAACAAGGCATACACAAGGAATTTTAACCACCTTTGTATCCTTAACCAAGGACCAATCATGGACTTTTAAACACCATGTTGTCCTTAAATACACAAGACTCACCCAAGGAATTTTAACCACCTTGGTGATCTTAACCAAGAACCAACCATGGACTTTTAACCACCATGTTGTTCTTAAATAAACAAGGCTCACACAAGGACTTTTAACCACCTTTGTGACCTTAACCATCACTTGCCAATATGCATCATTAACAACAATATTCCACTGTTTTAAAGCATTTAACCAAGCCATAAACATCATGCATCTTTAAGCATCAAACCACAATTAAACAATGTTCAAAAACAAGGATCTCTTACCTTGAGCATCCTTCAACACATGGCTTATAATCTCAGCAAATAAACATGCTAAATATGCTTTCAAAACAGGATTTAAAACATGCAAACAACCACATTGCATACAATCAATCCATGGCTCATCATCAAGAGAGTTTTCCAAAAACTTACTCTTGAGCTTAGCTAAGTTGCTTAGACTTAAACTAAGCTCCCAAACCTTCAATTCAATGGTTTCAAAGCTGGAAACCAAAATCCACTCACCGATTCCGTTTCGCCACTTGCCGAAACACCAATCAAGCTTCCGGATCACCACCACTTGGATCCAAAGATGACTCCCCTGTTTTTAACACATCAAAGCAGAGGATTCATGCATCATCATGCATTAATAACTTCAATGAAAGCACCTAAACCCGCTGCTCTCATCCACACTCCATTTTCGGCTACCAAACACAACCGAAAATGCATCCAAACAACTCCACAACACTACCCAGCCAAGATCCATCAAATCTAATCATCCTTAAACATCAATTAACATCCAAAAAGGATCTAACATCACCCTTATACCTCCAGCTACAACAGATCATCAAGATCACTCCAAAAACCATCAAAAACACAAGCTAAACTTAGGAAATTCAACCTATCCGGGATTGCATTAATTAAACCTCAACTTCTCATCAATTTAACATTCATTTAACATAAAAAAGACACCTCAAATCACTGCTTAAACAGATCATACGAATCTTTACCAAAATCAACCAAATCTTGCATTTAAAAGCCAAGATCAAGAACACAAGCTTAAAACCTTTTATAAATCACAAATTAAGGATTGAGAACTTAGGAATTTCAGTAAAGAACTGAGAGTTTAGAGGAGAAGGACGTTCTTACCTCCAAACTTGAGTTTTCTCCCTTTTTGGAACCAAATTCTTGAAAATCCACTTAGCAAATGCAAAGGTTTTGTTGAAGAGATGATTGAAGATCAAAAGGGAATTGAAATGAGTTATTTAGGTGACAAAATCAGAGAGAAAAGCTCTGGAGAAAAGGTGTTTGGTTTGAGAGAAAATGAGAGAAAATGAAAATAGAAGATTTGAGAGAAAAGTTAGTTATGGCCAAACTATCTTCCCTCCACTTTTGTTTTATTTAAAAACCATTAATTAATCATTTAATACTTTAGAAAAATCTGGAGAAACTCCCATTGGGTAAATAGCTCCTTAAAGATTCAAAGTTTCAATCCTTTTTAAAACAGTCTCACAGTTTTCGAAAATTACATTTTGGTCACTAGCCAAAATGTCACCCTTCCAAACCTCATTTTGTAAAATTGATTTCACCAAACTCTTATATATAATAAAAGAGGATTTTAAGACATTTTTCCATATTTTTAATGCAACCCGAACTAGGCTTTCCTAATTTCACCTTTATATATTCGAACCGCACTTTGACCGAACCGGTCCAAACCCAAAACTTCTAAGCCCAAAACCGGGGCGTTACAAATAGTATCAACTTCAGACAGACAGTTGCCAGTAAGGATGATGTCATCCACATATACCATCAACAGCAAAAAGGACTCAGCAGTATTTCGAATATACAAAGAGGAGTCTGATTTGGAGGAAACAAAACCCAGAGTTGTAGTGAGAAAAGATTTCAGTGTGTCAAACCAGGCACGAGGAGCCTGTTTGAGTCCATACAGGGCTTTATGTAGTCTGCAGACCAACTTCTCACCATTAGGACCAGTCTGAACAAACCTTGGTGGTTGAGAAATGTATATTTCCTCAGTCAAGGTGCCATTAAGAAAGGCATTATTAATGTCTATCTGCCTAACATGCCATTGCTTGAGAACAGAGGTAGCCAGAATAATACGAATAGTAGAGGCCTTGACAACAGGGTTGTAAGTCTCCTTAAAATCACACCCAATCTTCTGAGAAAAACCCTTGGTAACCAACCTTGCCTTAAGCCTATCAACAGATCCATCAGGCTTCCTTTTGACTCTAAAAAGCCATTTGCATCCTACTGCCTTTCTACCCGGTGGCAAGGGCTACAAACCTCACGTACCATTTTTTAAAAGGGCATCATATTCAGTATGAAAAACAAGACGCCAGTCAGGATTCGCCAAAGCCATGAAAACATCTTCATGTTCATTGTTTTTAGCAAGTGCATGAAACACCTTTGGCTTAAAGATACCAATCTTACTTCTGGTAATCATAGAGTGAGCATTCGAAGTAACAGGAGCATGATCCACAATGGTAGATGGAACGGAAGTAGATGAAATGGATGTAGATGGAATGGAAGTAGATGGAATGGATGTAGATGGAATGGAAGTAGATGGAATAGATGTAGATGGAATGGAGGTAGATAGAATAGAAGTAGATGTAGATGGAACGGATGTAGAAGAGAGGGATGGAGAAGAAAGTGAAATGGGAGGAGAAGAAGGAGTATGAATAGAGGGAGAGCAAGGAATACTACTAATATTATGTAGAGAGAGAGGAGCAGAAGGAGAAGAAAGAGGAGAAGAAGAATCTGGAGAAGAAAGAAGAGGAGAAAAAACTGGAGATGAGGAAGTACACATAGGAGAAATGTTAGAGATAGTATGATGAGGAAGAGGAATATGAGTAGTAGAAGTAAAATGAGAAGTAGTTGTAGGACTGTTGTTGACAACACTGGGAAAGGGAGTAACAATATTAGTGGAAGTATGAACAGAAGGAAGAGAGGCATTATTATCAGGGACATAATGCATTTCAGTAGTGTTGCCAACAACAGGATAAGTAGCAGTAGTAGAAGAATCAGAATAAGTACCAGTAGTAGTATTAATAGTATTAGTAAGGGGTGATACAGATGAATGAGTAATGGGTATAGAAGCAGACCTAGGAAGAGGAAAAACAACTTGTTTATGAGTTTTAACAGTCACAGCAGGAGAGCAAGACACATCAGAACAACAAGAATCAAAGATGGAAGGAAAACTGGAAATGTCAACAGGACTAATAGAAGATGAACTAACATAAGCAGATTTACCACTGTAGGGAAAACACAACTCATCAAATTTGAAACGGCGAGAAATATACACCCTACCAGACTTGTCTAAACATTTGTAGCCCTTATGAGATGGAGAATAGTCTAAAAAGGTACAAGGGGTAGATCTAAACTGAAGTTTGTGTTTGTTAAAAGGTCTTAAACAAGGATAACACAAACAACCAAAGACTTTTAAGAACTGATAATCAGGAATCCTATTAAATAGTTTAGTATATGGAGACAAACCAGACAAAGATGAAGTAGGTAACCTATTAATAAGGAAAACAGCTGTAGTAAAAGCATCGGACCAAAAAGAAAGGGGCAAAGAAGCTTGAACAAGAAGAGAGAGACCTACCTCAACAATGTGCTTGTGTTTCCTCTCCACACGACCATTCCGTTCAGAAGTATAAGGGCACATGAGTTTGTGAACAATACCATGCTGCAGAAGATAAGGAAGGAGAGCAGTAAACTCCCCACCCCATCAGTCTGCAAAATTTTGAGCTTGGTTCCTAAAAGTCTCTCAGCCTGCACATGAAATTGCAGAAAAGCAGTCTTAACATCAGATTTGTATTTTAAGAAATAGAGCCAAGTAAACCTAGTAAAAGCATCTGTAAAGGCAACATAATATCGATAAGTATTAGAGGCAATTGGGGCAGGCCCCCAAACAACAACAAAAACAAGTTCTAAAGGTTGAGAATAAACATTATTAGAGGCTGAGAAAGGAAGTTTATGAAATTTGCCAAGTTGACAAGCTTTGCAAAGAGAACATCCAGTAGTTTTATTGACTGAAGAAGCATAAACATTACAAAGTTTTAGAACTGAAGACAAAACATCCTTATTGGGATGACCAAGCCTATAATGCCATACATCATATGAAACTACTCTAGTAACAGAATTGATACAGACATTATTAGAACAAGACTTAGGCTGCAAATTTGTCAGAGAAGAAAAGACATTATGAAATTGATAGAGCCCATCCTTTTCAATCCTTTTGTGCAGCACAACACCAGAATCCATATCCTTGATTTGGAAATAGGAAGGAAAGAACTCCACAGACACATTATTGTCCTATGTAAGCTTAGAAACAGACAAAAGATTTTTAGTGATGTTAGAAACATAAAGAACATTTTTAAGGGTAAATCTATGAAGAGGAGACATCAAACTAGACTCACAAGAATATCTAATAGCCAGAGATTTACCATCACCAACTTGAACACTACCTGAAGTGGGGGACATAGAGCCCTGATGAAGAGTGTGAGCATCATTAGTTATGTGATGGGAAGCACCTGAGTCAGGAAACCATGCATTATCTTCCAGAACAGCAGGGGTGGCTATATGAGCTTGAGCAGCTACAACAGGATAGGTAGGGGAAGTAAACTGATGAGAGCCATATGGTATAGAGACATGCTAAACATGAGACACAAAATAGGGAGTAGTCCCAGCAATAGAGGGCAAGGAGGTGACCAGGGATGGTTGTTGTTGCAGAGAAGTAACCAAAGATGAGGGAGGTAACCTGCTACCAGCCAGAACAGTAGAATTAGGAGAAGAAAAGACAGAGGGAAACTCAGATGGGAAAGAGCCACCTGGATGAGAGAAAGGAGAAGTGTAGTAGATAGAGGGATAGTGAGGAACAGAGGACACAGAATGAGCTTGAGGACTTGCAGGATATCTGTCACCAGTCCCTTGACCCCTTCGAGAAGCCTTATTTTTGAAATTCATATCAAACCGAAAGTAACATCTATCAACAAGATGACCATAAAAACCACATAACTGACACTGAGGGCGATTGTTGTTGTTAAATCTACCCCTACCTCTACCCATGTTACCATCATAACCATACCTAGCCCCGCTAATAGTATCCTGCTCAAATTGAGAAGAAATAAGTTGATTTGAAGAGACATCAGCATAGGCAACATGAGAAACAGTAGTATCAACAGATGATGTAGAACTAGGAATAGATGGAGTATTAACAGAGCTAACATGTGTAGAGGAAAGCATAGTATGATCAACACAACCAGAAATAGAAGAAACCAAATTTCCCTGCCTAGCATCAGCATCTAAAAGTAAAGTACTAGCAGCATCAATAGAAGCAGAAGTATTTCCAGCAGTGAGAACAGTAATAACCGACTCAAATTCAGGAGGTAGACCATTCAAGATAGCCGTAACATGCTCTTGTTCGGATGTAACTTCTCCACAGTTAGCTAAATTGTCTCTAATAGATTTGACTTTTAGCAAATAATCTCTCATACTCAAATCTCTCTTCTTTTGAGTATGAAGTAACCTCCTAAAATACATCAACTTAGAAGTTGTTTTCCCACTATATGCCCTATGTAAGGTATTCCAAATGGAGGAAACAGTATTCATACCAATTAGTTGAGGTAAGACACCTTTACTAACAGTGGATAATAACCAAGTGGCTAAAGCACCATCTTGCTCTTCATAAGCCTCAAACTCAGGATTAATCAAAACAATGTATTTCCTAGTGATGTATTCATGTGGAGGTTTAACGTTACTATCAACATACTTAAGCAATCTATGAGTCTTTATCGTTAAGTAAACCTGTTGATGCCATAGAAGATAGTTATTGTCATCTAGAATGAAATTAATTTTCTTAGTGGAGAACAAAGGACGAGTCGACTCTTGAGAACCAGTTTGAGGTAAATCGGTATTAACATTCTCAACACGATTACCAGAATCTAAATCAGCAGAGACATTCTCAGGTATAACCATTGCAGATAGATGCACCAAGTATCTAGAACAAAAAGAAGAAACCAGACAAACAACACAAACTGAGCAAGCAACACAACAAATAAGAAGCAAACAGAGCAACTAAGCAAACGAAGCTGTAGAGATGAAAGATCGACACAACAGATCCACAACAGAACAACCCAACCAGATATAACACACAAACAACAAAATCTCAGCAGAAAGATAGCAGAAGCAACCATATAGCAGAGGAGAAACGGATCTATCAGAGAGAATCAAACAAGAACAGATCCACAACAAGACAAAACTGAAGATGAAACGATCCCACCAGATTGAAGCCAAACAAAAACTCCGTGAGCATGAAGGATCTCCTGAGGCAACGCAACCAGTAATACGAACAACAAACAACAGCTCCGTCAACACAAATGTCCTTCGGAAATCACCGTTGAGAAAGATCTCCTGAGGCACCGTCATCAAAGACGAACGCCGCCGGAATCTGACATCACCAGATACACCTTAGATCACCAGAATCTGACATTGTAGTCAGCAAGAACGCCGTCGAAAAATAGCTTTGATACCATGTTGTTAAACGTAGATCAGGCCACACAAATCAGAGAATGGGGATGAACAAAGGAAAAACAGAACGACTGATGAGAAACCCTAGAAGGGCTGAAGAACGAAGAAGATAACCCTAGGTAAAAATGAAAGAGGGAAAAAGAAAAGAAAACTCTGAAATTGAAACAGAAATTATAATGGACTTTTATTAAATTCAACTTATCCAAATAAATACAATAGTAGGCCTTTTATAGAAGCCCAAGACAGATAGTAACAACCCGTAACCATCTAACTAAACAGGGTGGCCCACCACATAACAAACCCAACCTTGTAACAAACCCATATAGAATTATCCAGATACAAATTTATTCTAGAACAATATTATATACACTCTATCAGATATTACATGATTCTACTCGCAAAAAATCATAGTTTACGGTTCAAAACCCACGCCCACAACAATATCCAAGTACATTCACAAATTTAATATAAAATCAAAAATAAACCTCACTGATTTGTAAACACTTTTGGACTGAATCTTTTTTCATTTTTTGTTATTTTTGTTGCTATTAAATAAGTCTATTAATAAGCACAAATTGTTTCTAGTTGAACAAGTCTCCTAATTTAAATGAGTATTTCTTAAGATTTTTGTAGTTATGATTAATTTTCCTTCTATGTATTTAAACTCAAAAGTTTTCAATAAGAACTACAACATTCATTATCTATTTTACTGAATTTTCTTTCTCTTCCTCCATTCCATGACTTCTACTATTAAATATCGATTCATTTGTTATCAACACAACTCAAGTCATTCAAATATTTAGGCCAAACCTGTAAAAATAAAAGTATTTTTTTATAAAAATAACAAACTGTTACAAATAAAGTAAAAAAAACAAGACCAATAGATATGAGATAGAGTTATAATCATAATTGGCATTCACATAATGAATATTCTTAACATTCTCCCTTTGATGTCCATGAAGATAATGTGTCTTATTGAAATCTTACTAACATAAAAACTTAGTGGGAAAAAATTAGGGAAGGAAAATGAGTACACATATAACTTTAATATGCATATCGTGTTGCCTCATTAAAAATCTTACCAAGAATATTCAGTGGGACAAAATCTTCATTAAAGGAAAAGAGTACAATGTGTATTTACCCATCGTGAAAAATATCACATAAGATCTTTGAATCTCTATAATTCAATCTGGAATAATATCTTCGAATGTTGAAGTAGACAATGTATTGATGTATAAATCTTCCAATTATCACTTGAACAAAATCGTCAAATATCCATACTGCTATTCTTTTAAAGACCATGAGAGAGAAAAATTTGAAGAAATATACCCCATTCTGTCTCTTTTGATGTATAAACCTTTCAACAAATATATAAATTTTGCATTATCTTCGTACACAATAGCTTGTATTTTATCTTGTGAAAGCAAATCACATATCTTTTGTAACCCCCTCGACCTGGCCTAAGCGATAGACCGAACCAAACGGGTCACACGGAGAATATTAAAGTAAACCAGGAAGGTTTACCTTAATAAACAACCCTATTTTTTTCTTTTTATATTAACTAAATGCTCATTAGAGTCCTATGTGTTTAACATCGCAAAGGAACATTCATAACTCAATCGGACATCAATTACATTCAATTATGACATTTAGGGATTAAATTGTAATTTTACCGATTTATAGGGACTTATCCCATTTTTGTGTTACCATCTTTTAATTAGTCAAATTACACGCATCTCAGTCAAAACTCAGCTTAAAATAAACACTCATGCTCATTTAATTGCATTCACAACATTTAGTGACTAAAACATAAAAAATTAAAACTTCAAAATATTCTATCAACTAACATAACAACCAGCTGTTTCGGTACATGCTATCCCTGTATCAGAATTGGTGTACCGAAATAGGTTCCCAAGGCTCGAAACACGGGCCCGCATCGAAACACCCTTGAGGTGTTTCAGAATTGAAGCTTCTAGTAGCAAATCATACCAGAACATACTTCCCCTGTTTCGAAACTCTTAGGCCATTTCAGGCTCACTGTTTCGGTACAGACTCGAGTGTACCGAAATGCCTGGGCCTATAATGACACTTTTTGCTGGTTTTCACACTTTAATCCCCACTAAACCAATCCAACAGGCTGCTAACATACATATAACATACTTAAAAAATATCAAACCACAACATATATGTCACAAACAGCATCACAGTAAGTATATAGACATCAATAGAATCTATATGCATACACCCTATGCAAAAATAGTCACATAGAAGTCAAAACACCAACCAAGACATAAATCAAACATAAAAGGTCATTTACAACTCATTAAGGGCATTACAAACATGCCTCAAAACAGGGAGTTCCAAAATACAATCTCCCAACACATAGCATCCACCCATTGCCAACTATTATTATTAATAAGCAAATATAAAATCACACTTGAGCTTGGATCAAATCCTTAGTAATCTTCTTGCCTCTTTGCTGCCCACACAAGCTAATTCTCTGTATTGCTGAAAAAATAGAGTATAAGCACAATTGCTTAGCGAGGGATGCTCAAAACATACAATCACAATAATGCATTTTGAAACTATTTCACATTTAGAAATCTTCTAAATCTCTTTCTCATCATGTTCTTTCTATCTCATGCTTGAAATCATTTTCATTGCAAAACCACATCATTTACATCACATGTACCATCTATATCATACATTTACAAATGCAAAGTCTCAAGGCATAGCCTTACATGCTTAAATCTCAAAAAACATTTCCAAAACATATTCTCCAATGCAAAGCATCATGCATAAAATCAATTATAACAAGGTACATGTGAATCTCTTAATCAATCACATATATTGGTATTTTAACAATATTGTTCGGATATGCGGATAGCTTGACTAAACGTCAAGTCCTACTCCGGTGGAATCTCACATCATCAGACTCTCATGGCGACATCTCTCATCGCCACAAAGCTTGGGTGTTTTACCAAGACCTACCCCGATAGAATCTCACATCATCAGACTCTCACTTTGGAATGGGATGGCAGTACCCCCATTGCCCAAACCAAAGAGCACGCACGAATTTTGTATTTTATAGTGCACTTTTCATACTATTGGTCGACTAATTATATCCGGTAACAATACTCTCATTTCATGCCAATATATGCATTTTAAACAACATTACCTACTGTTTTTCAATGTATCAAAACTAAAACATTCTCATCCCATTTCAAAAGCATGTACAAGGCATAATAGTTTCACTTTACTAAAACATTTTCAATAAAAAATAGTTTTCATATTTTTTAAAATTTCACTCATTTTGATTTTATTATCTAAAATTATTTTCAATTCTTCCACGTTTTTTATTTTCTAAAGAAATAAAAATGACCTATATGATCTAAAACCAAACGTCTATTTTATTAAAATACATTAAATCATTAAGGTGCATTCAAAAACTCATTTAATTATTTTATACATGTAGTATGTTTGTGTAATAATTGTAATTGATGGATTTCATGTAATTGAAATATCTCAATTATTTATTCCAAATTTTATAGGGATAGAATTGAGAAAATTAAGCAATAGTTTGCTACGATAACTTTTATTTTTAATTAATGACTCGTTGGTTTTTTTTTCCAATTATTAACTCTCGAATTAATATTCATTTTTACACAATATAAAACTCATTAATTCTTACCCTTTTTAGATGTTAAATGATGTTATGTTATTTTGGGTAAAATAAGTAAATCATTGTTGAACTTTGTTCTATGACTTTTTTTATCACTAAAGTTTTAAACGTTCAATTTACTCACTAAACTTTAAACATTGAATATTTTTTGTCACTCTAACGTTAACTCTGTTACTAGAGAAAGACATGAAATTTTCTAATAGTTTTCTCAACCACGTAGAAATTTAGTCATTTAAAAAATGACTAGATAAAATTATATTTTGAGATTAATATCATATTTTAAGGAATTAAAATCACTAACCCTAACAATATCTCTAACATTCAAAAGAAAGAAAAAATTGCATGTATATTTGGTGAGAAGAAGAAGAATAAAGGAAAGGAATGTGAAGATAACATCTAACTGAAAATCCCTAGAACATCAAAAGCAAATTGTCATTTCAATACCGAAAAATTAAAAAAATTAAAGGAAAAAAATCCGAGAAAGTAAAGCAGCGTGGTGAAATAGAATGAAAGAGCAAATAGAAAATACCCATTTTTTTTTGATCAAATAGACTTTCATTCCGATTAAAGAAAATTACAAACAAGAAGATAACCAACAAGCCCCACAGCCGAAAGGGACGTACAAAAACAAGCAAGAAAGCAAACAAAGGCCATGCAAGGCCGAAGAGCAAAAGGCACGAAGTGCAACAAACCGATCACCATCCCGAAGAGTCCAAGGCATGGTGATGAAAGAAAAACACGATAAAAGACATGGATAACCAGCTTACAACCTAACATGAACCAAAGAAAAACAACCAAGGCCCACGCCTTAAGAAGAACAAACAAGCCAAAACAAAACAAAACTCCATCAACGCTAAGAGCGCAACGAAACCATGCAACCAGCGGCAGAGCCCTGGGACGCATCAAACCAACATCACAGTCCATCAGAAAGGACGAGCGATCCACTGCCCGCTCTCGTATTCTTTTGCTACCAGGAACATGACTAACTCCACCGGAGAGCTCTATCCAGAGACAGGCTTTCACACCATAGGTTGTGATCCTTATCACGACGATATTAGACATGAGCTTTGAGAGGAAGCTTGGGAACACGATATCGGGAAAATCACTCATCCAGGACCGAAACTCAGGGAAACAACACCCGAGACAATGAACATCAGCAATATTGCACCGGAGGCAAGGAAGCAAATACACCGCCACCAACCACACCTTCCATAAGTCGGTAGCGGGAGGAGAAAGGATCATTCTTGCTGCGGATAACCCTCACCGGAGTTATCCGCAATTTTAACGACGGAACCGCTTCTAAATGAAAGTTGCTTCAGATTTCCAAACGCCACACTTGAAAAGAAAATGACCAAGCCTGCTTTCCTTGAAACACCCAAACTCTGCTGGCCAGAACCTTCACCAAATCTCAGTTGGCCACAACTTCCCCCAGATCCGAAAGGTACGGTAAGATTATCCTTAAACATGAAAGAGGTAGGCCAAATCCCACCATATCCGGACATGTTGAGCCGAAAGAGGAAAACATGGCAGGTGAAGGACAGTTCATAACATGCAGGTCTGGGCATGATGGTAAAAGACCATCTTGTCCTTTCCAAAGACAGCTCAATCCCATAGTCACTACTGGTCGGAGCCACTGGATCGCCGTCCCAAATTCCGGCGAGTCGAAGAGCTTCCCAACAGAACTCGGAACCCATCCTCAATCCTGGCTTGCAACTAACGCCAGGTTTCGCCACGGCGGCTCCATACGAGCGCCGAGATTCCCACACCGACACCGGCCAAGGTGGCTTAGGCAAAGGGGTTCGTTTGTGAGCCTCACGCCACCAGTACACCACAAACAGACTGCCCAAACCAGATCTGAAGCGGCGAGGATCCTCACTCGGGGTCAAAACCAGTTCTGAGCTGAGCTTGCGGACAACTCCCACCTGCGCCGACCATCCCGGCCATCCACCGTTCCGCTGGTCCAAACCACCAGCCAGCGTCGCCGTCCAATGAACCGGTAACCGTCAGCCCACGAAGGAACCGATCAAGATGACCGTCACGGACCGGTCACAGCACCACCTGAGGGACACGGGGTTTGGGGATGAAGGGGAATGGAGAGCGCGTGGAGCGCGTTCATATTAACCGCTCAAAACCCTGTACTATTTATGGGTCTAACATTTAGGAGTACTCATAGAAAATACCCATTTCAAGAGCAGAGAGTTTCACCTCTCTGTATTGGTGCATGTACCTTTGCCAAAAGTGAGCAAAGAGAAGAAAAGAACTTTAATAACTAAGAAAACATATGAGGATGAGAAAGATTTGAGGAAAAACTCAGAAATGTAAGAATGAGAGAATCTCGGTGAGATTAACGTAGAAGAAAAGGGGTTTTTTGGTATTGAATACTTGGATACCATTTTTCTTCTTGTTGGAGGATGAATTATGAAGAAGAAGAGCGGCGTGGTAGCCGGAAAAAACGGTGGTCAAAATCAAGACACAAATAGAGAAAAAAAAAAGAAAAAAGGGAAAAATTTTAACTTTTATTTGAATTTCAAAACGACATTTTTGTGAATTTGATGATTTTAAGACATCGTTGTTTTAATACTGTGTGCTATGCCATCACACCGTTAATTATTTAATGGCAGAGTGACTAAAAACATTAAATGTTTAAAGTTTAGTGAGTAAATTGAACATTTTGAAACTTCAATGACCAAAATAAGTCATAGAACAAAGTTCAGTGATGATTTACGTACTTTATCCTATTATTTTCTTATCCTTTTTCTCTTAAAAATATATTCATCTAGTATTGTTAATCTAAGTCAACGAAGAGTATAAAAAAGTTGTAAAACTTGTGTGAAAAGATCCTCCTAACTCCCACTAAAATAAGTGTAATTGAACACTATGAATGAAATAGATTGATAATTAAAACATAGGTGAAGGGTTAGTCTAAATAAGTATTTATTAAAAAGTAAAGAAGATGGTTGGACTTGGGAATCAGGTGAAGGTCCACCTTGGCTAATGGCTATTGTATTAGACCCGCAGGAGGAGGAGAGACTGGAGTTTGGGATTCAGGCTTCCAAGTACAAACATGGCTGACTAGAAGCTTGGCAGCTATGGTTTAACTTCTTCCTCTGAACTTTGGCATGGAAATTGAAATGGATGGTTCAAAGATGAATTCAACAAGCTTTACTCAGACATTTACTTCAATAGTAAATTATGGGGCAATTACCAAGATTTTAGGTCAATAGTATGATCATCTATCGTTATTTAGATGAATTCTACAAGCGTTACTTGCACATTAAGTTCAATGGTAAATTATGGGCAACTTTCATCAAATATTAAGCTGAATAGCATGTTCATTTAACTCGTTTCAAAGATGAACTCCATAAGCTTTACTTGAACAATTAATTAGAAAATAGTTGTTAACAAAATTTCACCTGAAAATTCAGACCAATAGTATGTTCAGATATCTCTATTCAAATATGAATTCTGCAAATCTTAACTCAGATAAATTATTAAGCAAGTTTCACCCAAACATTTCGGTCGACAGTATGTTCATAAATCCCTATCCAAAAGATGGATTCTGTGAGCTTAACTAAGACATGTAGTTCAAGGATAACACTTTAAGCAAAGTTTCACCCGAGCATCTAGCTCAACAGTATGCTCATACATACATATTCAGAGATGAATTCTACAAGCTCTTCTAAGACATTTAAATATTTAACTAAAATAAACAATGGAGTAAATTTTCACCACAACATTCAGCTTAATAGCATTTTCATATATCTCAATTCAAAGATGAAATCTAACCTTTACTCCGATATTTAAGCAAGTTGAACCTGAACATATAGGTCAATAGTGTATTCATATCTCCTCAAAGATGAATTCTACGAGCTTCACTTGCAGATTTAGTTCAATAATAAATATGTATATCGAAAATAAATATAAAAATGCCAAAGCTTACAATAATTCAGTTCGTTTGAAAATTTGCTACAAGCAATAAGCCAATATTATGGAAAAGAAGCTACCAAAGTTAGGGTTTTACAAGCAACAGATTTGAATTTATTCAGAAGCCTAAACTCTGCAAATAAAAGCACCAAAAAAAATTCTTTTACTACAGAAAATAGGGCAAACATTATTGAGCAATGAAAAGACTAACTCTGATTAGGCCCGATTTCTTTCAATCTCTCGGCACCATCGATCTCAACACCAACGCGGCGTAACGAATCAAAGACCGGAAAAATCAATCTACGGCGGTCCATAGGTCTAGAGATCTCTTCATCGACATCGATGGCAATGTTTTGGATGCCGATTTCCTTCAGGCGGAAGCCGAGTTTCTCGCCGACTCTGGATGCGACTTTGGCGTCCCAGAAACGGCGGGAGCGGGGGAATTGATCAAGCTTGGATCGGTATTGAATGAGGAATTCTTGCTCGGTGGAGGAGGCCATGGCGACGATGTATGAGGTCCCCGGCTGAGTCACGTGAGCCTTGATGCTGCGGCATGAGAGGACCAGGCGAAGCACGTGCTGACTCTGAGTTGCAGACATTTTGGCTTTTCTCTGCCAGCAATGTTTCGACTTAGAGATATCCCCTGAATTCGCCAATTGGGTAGGTATGCGATGCGCATTTAAGTGTCAATGATTTAGCTCATCATTTGTGTCTTGGTGGCAAAGGTAGATGTTTATCATTCTTTAGGACTCGGATCTTTAGGACTCGGGTTCGAACACCAATAATGTCATGCTGTGTGTGCCGTATTTGAAAAGACTTAAAAAGTTGAACATATGTTACCCTTACATCGCACAAGCATATCAATAAAAAAGTGTCAATAATTTATTATTATTATTACATTTTAGTGGTTTTAGGTAATATTTTGGGTGACTGAATGAAATATTTTACCTCAAATTAATTTTTTTAACATTTTAAGTATTAAATGAAATGTTTTTCTTTCAACTTAAAAAATTAAATAACTTAGTAATAACTTAGATTTTCGAACATCAAACTAAATTTTAGGTGCTTGAATAAAATGTTTTTTTTTCAACTTAAAAAGTTGAATATCTTAGTAGTAATTTAGGTTCCCGAATATCAAATTGGTTTTCGATAACATTTTAAGTGCCAAACGAAATATTTCCTTCTTGATAATAATTTAAATTTCTGAACCCCAAATTAATTTTCAGTAACATTTTAGGTGTCAAGTCAAATGTTTCTCTGTCAACTTAAAAAGTTAATTTTCTTGGTAATATTTAGGTTCCTTAATGAAATATTACACTTAAAATCATAAATAAATATTTATATACTTCTACCATATTTTCTGCAACATTTTTAGCTTATTCGTAATTACAAAATTATGGGAAGATATTTTGCAACCATTTTCTTTTAGGAACTTACCTCTATACTTTATTCAACAACATTAATAAGGACGATTTCTTTGAATTGATTTTCACGGAGCTTAGCAAATCAACAGAAAAAAATTATCATTATTGGAAGTTAAAATTCCCGTTGAAGAGCCCGGCCCTAAAGCGCATTATGTGCTAACGATATATACTACAAGCAACCTTCGCATGATGATTAGGAGATATTGTATGTAAATTTTAATGAATGAGTGATAACTCTGTAGAAACCTATATTTTGTGCCCTTTTTACTTGAAATATTGCATGTATTCGAGCCCATGTAGTTGCATTTATGATCATTTTGCATATATTTATGAAATTTATGCTTGAGCTTAATGATTCATATATATTGATGCTATTAATGGGGAATGTAGGGTGTTATAGTGGTACTTGTGCAAGAAGCAAAGGTTGAAGAAAGCAGTGGAGCGTCAGAGCATTGATTAAAGCATTCTCTCGTGATGAAATCGGATGATGCAACATCATTGTGAAGCTGGAGATGAATCTTTTATCTTTGACTTGATTTAATGTATGGTCCCCCTCTCATGTATGAGCTATTACTTGTATGGAAAGCAGAGATCCTCTTTAATGGATCATATGACATTTTATTAAAAGTATGCGGCAAAATATTCTTTTATTGACATTTAATGTGCAAAAATCAGAAAATTCTAAGGTTTCTACTTATTATAAAAGACAAAGAGAATAACATTAGAAAGGAAGCTGCACCTAACGAAAAAACACACAAAAAAGAAAACTTTATTCGAGGAACAACCCATTGTCTTCAGCATCGGAGAACCACCACCTTCGAAGTCAAGAGGAATCTTCAAGCGATGAGAGCCATCGAGAGAGGCTTAAGGAGTCTGGACCGCTACAACATCAACTCGCGGGAACAAAGAAGAAATCTTAGGACGCTTTGATTCCTTTCCTTGTTGCTTTATTTGACATCTATGTTTACATACTTTATTTGGATTGATGTTATTTTCTCAGACAAGAGCTAAATACTCTTTAGTTGGGTTTATTTGTAACACCTTGAAAATAGGCTTAGGAGTTTTGGTGGTTTAGGTTCAGATCGGAAAATTGGGTTTAGCGATTAAAATACATTTCAGGAAAATAAATGCTTTTGAAATGGGAATTTGAAAGGGATAAAATTCGGTTAAAGCTTTTAATTTTTTTAATAATTACATTAAGCATTATGGGTTGGAAATTGGAAAACAATTTAATTAATTGAGGTGACATTTTGGATTTAGTGACTAAAATAATAAATGCAAAACTATTTTTAATGACTAAAGTGTAATTGGGCCAATACTAAGAATCCTTAGATATCTACTTTTCCAAATGTTTTAATTAATTTTTTCCACCTTAATTGAGTAAGGTTTTGATGGTTAATTTTTCTTTCCAAATTATTTTACTATTCTATCATTTTTTGGATTTTCTATTCTCATTTTCCATCACTTTTTCCCGAACAAGATTTTAAGATTTCCTTGCTATTTTTCAATAGAGATTACATCATTTGATTCATCATCTATTTCCTAACAAAACATTGTTGAGATTTCATAAGGATCTTATCTATTTTCCAGGTTATTTGTAGGAGCAAACTTACATCAATTTTGGTGGAAGGTTTGTCAAAGGTAATTTTCTTCTTCTCTCTTAAAACTAAGGTTCTTTATTGATATTTCGTAGTGATTGGCTTGTGTTTTGTGGATTATAACATGATTTTGCAATTTAATTCAAGAAAGTGAGATTAATTGATGATTTTGATGTTTTACCTCAATTCTTGTTTTACAAGATGATTGTTGGATATTTCTATTGGGTTAATTCACATTTTGATTGTATAAATATAATGTGAAAATAGGGGAGTGTTGCCTCTAGTTTTGTGTTGCCAAAATAGGGGAGTGTCAAGCCTAGCCTATTTTATGGAAGTCGGCTCGTTTTGGAAGCTTGAAAAGTAACGGAAAGCGAGGTGTTGTGTATCAGTGAGTGTAAACGTGTCTCAGACACTCTTAAAGGTTTGAATAAGGAGTTGGGAGTTTAGAATAAGCCTAGCAAGCTTAGCTAAACTCGGAAGTGAGTTTTCCCTAATTTCGCCTTGAATATCGGTTTGATATGCAACTTTAATTACATGTTTTGGTTTAAAAGAATGGATTGGTTTACTTATTTCATGCATCATTTAAAGGATATGCAATGATATATCAAGTATATGGATGCTTAGAGCATTAAGAAATGGTTCCTAAATGGAATGTGTTGTTGCCTTGGGCAATGTGATATTTGCGTATGGGAATGTTTAGTTCAATGCATATGGAAATCAGTAAGTAAATGTATTTAAAAGTGTATATTGTCTATGTGGCAAATGGAAATAATGTATCAGATATAGTCATCATGCCGTAGGGTTTAAAGTGCACTATAATATGTAAAGTCGATCGCACCATGGTCCTTGAGGAAAGCAGTTTAAGTAGGCTACTTGGGCTGTTGAGTATCACTTGTGGTTTGCGGTTTAACTAGGCAACCCAAGTTGATGGTGTACCTTGAGGTAGGATGGAGGTGAGCCTATATGGGTCAAGGTATAGTTTGGTAGAGGTGAGTCTACCGGGAAATCCGTGTATCCAATGTGGTTTAATGAAACAATGGTTTATTTAATGGTCACATTACTTGCCAATATATGTGAAACAAGTGGATTATATTTGCATTGGGTATACCATGTTTTGAAAAGGGATTTTTCAAGGATGTTGGCTTTATACTCACGTTTTAATGCATTGGTGAATATGGTAGAGTGACACCACTAAGCATAAATTTGCTTACGCTATGTAAAGTGCTCATAAGTCTTATATTTTGTATGCATTCCATCTCATATTATTGCTATTCATAAGTGCATTTGAGGCATATTTAGGTGCATGCATGCATTATTTATAGTATTATTTGCTTTGCCTTGTTTTTGTTGAATATCTTTGATTTGGTAGGAAAAGATACTGTTTTAGTTTAGTTTTAATTTCAGATGCTAGAAGCTGTCACGAGGAGGAGAAATCAGAGGAGCGGATGCTGAGGCAGCAAACCAAGGAGCTGTACTGAAGCAGTTCAACACAGAGAGAGATGCTGCCGAGTAGCTGCCACCGCCATATCTACCGCCCAGGGCAGCAACTTGAGGAATTGGAAAATTGGAGCGCGATTGGTAGAGCATAATTTTATGAGTCCATTGAGCCCATCCATGCAATTTACTGAAGCCGAAAACAGCGGACAAAGTCGCCAAAGGAGAAAATCAAGGCGACCTAAGCTTTACTTGCGGTACAAGGCAACGTCAAAGACAGTCCAAATTCAAGTTAAAGAAGTCAGAATTAAAGGATGTATTCAATGCAAAAGCTACTTTATCACGAGGAAGACTTCTACTCCAAGGAGGACTTAACCTAGGCCATGCCCTATATATACCCCATCATATTTTGCATCTTAGAATCCCCTTAGTCACCATAGCTTAGGTTTTCTCTTGTGTTTTTTTTGCCGTCGCTATGTTCTAAATTCCCTAGGGTTTGGGTTGTGTTGTAAAGTAGTTGTGAGAATAGTTGTTTAGGTTCAAGTTTGTTATTGCAATAAATTCAAGGTTTGCTTATTTCATGTTTTTCATTGTTTTCAATTGAGTTCGAAAGATCGATTGTGAGCAATCCATTTGTTTGGCATCGATAGAGTCAAACTCACGAAAGAAGTAAACACGATCTCATCCATACTAGGTGTTGATCAATCCAGCCTAGACATAGGTTAGGGTTTAAGGCGGCTAAAAGAGGACGAACCAAAGGTTACTGTTCATTGCAAGATTCACGCCGATGAGTATTATCTGCGGTGGGCATCAACATTATTCTAGCTTAGACATAAGTAGAATTATTCTCGAAGCATCCTGCCGAGCCTTGAAGGTCTGCCGAGTTTGCCGCCGAGCTAATTATCCGTTCCACCTGCCGAGGCAGCGAAAGTTGTTGAAGCGCCAATCTTCCATCTTCCGCTGAGGCAGCAAAGTCTGGCAGCGCAATACAACTTGACTTATTCAAAGCAGTTTCACAATACGAAGCAACATAACCTGACCCATTCCATCAATCTGATATCTTCTCTTAATTACTTGTGTTTCTTTAATTTAGAATCTCTTACAAACTGAAATTGACTTGTGCATTTAATATTCTTTATGCAGGAATTTATATTCGAATAGCTGTCCAATCCTCGTGGGAGACGATATCTTTTATATTATAACTTGACAAGAGTGTGCACTTGCGCTCATAATTGGAGAACACCCTAACGCTCTACAAGTTTTTGGCGCCGTTGCCGGGGATTGGACACAATAGTTCGTCTATATTTTTTGCACTTTTATTTTATTGCATTTAATTTCAGCTTTTATTTTTCCTTTTTATTTGAAAAAAGAAAAGAATTTTACAGTTTTCTTGTCTAGTGTATGACCAGAGCCAACCCGTCGTCTGAAATCGTTTACATAGACGAGATCGAATGAAGAGCAAGAAAACTAAAGAAAGAAGCAAGAGAAGCCTTCGGAAAAGCTAAAGAAAAAGGAAAAGTAAAGGCAACCATGCATAACGACCAAGACGACAACCCTGCCAACAATGCCCGAAATGACATTGACGGGCAGCAAGATCTGCCGCATGGCAACAACCCCCAATTCAGCCCAGACAGTAACAATATGTACGCACCACTAGGGACTACTTGGAGCACGACTTCAGAGGTTTTGATCCAACTGTGGCAGAGCCTAAAATTGAAGTAGATCACTTCGAGCTGAAACCAGTGATGTTCAACATGATAAACACATTGGGGCAATTTGGAGGAACTTCCACGAAAGATGCTCGGCAGCACTTGAGGGGGTTCCTTGACATTTTCAGAGCTTTTAAGATACATGGATTCCATCAAGATGTGCTTAAGATAAGACTATTGCCCTATTCACCGAGGGATAGGGCAAAATAGTGGCTAAACAACCAACCAGTAGGATCATTCAACACTTTGACAGAATTGTGCAAGGACTTCCTCGATCGTTTCAACCCTTCAAACGTGACCGACATATTATGAAACGAAATCACTGCCTTCTGCCAAAGAGATGACGAACCGATGTATGAAGCTTGGGAGAGATACCAACAGATGTCAAACAACTGCCCGCTTCACAGTTTCCTCACCTGGACTCAAGTGTCGATGTTCTACAATGGAGTCAATCAACTGACAAGAATGATGATTGATACTTCAGCCAATGTAATCATCCTAGACAGACCACCCAAGGAGGCTGTTGCGTGTAAAATAGTCTATCGCAATAGACTGCAAGTGTACACGACACAAGTAGTAAAGTGATACACGAAGTATCGGATGTCGAATCCACATGGACTGGAAATAGCTTTATCCTTGGATTTTTGCACAAGAGAGAAAGAAGACAGTTTAATTGAATGAGGAATAATATTGAAGAATATTGAATATAAATTAACAGAGTTTTCGAGGTTTAAGAAATAGGCCGATATTGATCTACTCGGTAGTGTAGACGTTGCACTGTGTTAATAATTCATGTTCTGTCGTCGTCCCTGTCGCGACATCAGTCTGTTGTCGTCGTGGCAGCGATCACACAACTCTGTACTTCAAGCTAGGCAAGAATCCCTGTTGTGACTTGTCCTATCCCTAGGTCCAAGTAATGTTGATGACACTTCCCAGATGATACCTCTCGGCGTGAATCAAAGGGTGAACACCAATGTTGTTGAATTCTTCCTTAGCCACTTAACCTCGTCCTATCCCTAGGTCCGAGATAGTTCAACCATAAACTGGAGAACTCGCACTTATTCCTTTCGTATACTTAACTCTCCCAATATTAAGTAAATAAATAATCTCACAATGCTCTCCCGATACTCTTGTAAGATGTTGAAAACCAGAATAAGCAAACTTGAAGTTTATTTTATTAAATAGAAAATTCCTAAAAACAGTACAATCCTTGCAACTACTTTACAGAATCAACCCTTAGCCCTAGGGGATGTTTAGAACACGATGAGAAGGGGAAAACGACTAGGGTTTTGGGGAAGACGGCTAGAGAATGAGATATCCTTCCCTAGGTCGAATTACATGCCTTTATATAGGCCTTGGGTTCAAGTTTTCTAATAAGGTAAGAGTACAAGTTCAAACTAAAGTACAACTCTAATTAAGATTAAATCTCTAGAGTAGATGCCTTTAATTCGTCCTCTTTCTTTGCTTTAGGTTTCTTCCTTGAACTTTGGGCATGACCTTCATTCTGATCTAGGGCTCAGAAAAATATAGGAGTGGCCCACGACAGACCGGCTTAAATTCCTCTATCTGTCGAGCTCCACATCACTTTTCTCATCACCATTGCTGTCGTCATGGCTGCCACGGCAGTGGCCACGGCAGCGCCCTTCTTCTCGACTCTAGTCCTGTGTTCCAGTTCTACTCCATCGCTGTCTCGAGTCTGCCACGGCAGCTACCTGCAAAAGCAACCAAAATCAGTAGCAACTGTGCCATTTTATATAATTGTGATGTATATGTGAAACTGTACCTAAATGCAATGAATTATGCTTGAATGCAGTAGAAATATGGGTTAAATAAGGGGTAAAATATAGAACTTTTACACACTCAACACACCCCGAAACTCAAGTTCTTGCTTGCCCTCAAGAAAATATTACCTAACTAATATGAAATCTTTTTGTTTTAGCTTAAATCAGTGAACCCTACATTACCTACCACTTTATTCTCTATCAAGAGCAATACCTTGCCGGGCATTTCTGGATTTATTTGGAACCATGCTATAATTCTTGTGTGGTGTGTGCGGGTTTTGTGAAAAACTATGTATCTAGACTACCTTAGTATATTAGAATACTTATGCTTACAAACTTGAGTTTATGCCAATTTAATTTTTTCTAGAGGCAATTCTTAGGCTCCTTTAGTTTTTCCGACTCTTGATTTAACTGCATCTTTTCTAGAGGCAATTCTTGGGCTCCTTTAGTTTTTTTAACTTAGCTTAAAAAGAAATCTCCTAAAATCAATGCAAGGCAGTTTTGCATGCAATTGAGTCTGGATATTTTTCTTTCTTTTATTGTTTTCCTAGAGCCAGTGATAAGCACCTCTAGGGGCAGTTTCAAGTGGGTAAACATTCCTATTCCAGTGTACTAAAGTAATCTAGATGACATAAGAGTCACAAAGAGTGTTGTATAGATTATGTTGAGTTGTGTGGGGCTCGATTCGATCAACTGTTCTTGCTCACCAAGTGGTGGAGAGGTGGATATTTTGGTGGAAGGGTTGTGGAAGCTAGAAAATAAATTGACACAATGATTTATAGTGGTTCAACCTTCTAACCAAGGTCTACATCCACTACCTTAGCTTCCCACTAAGGATTTCTCAATCAATCCGTTATTGATTCGTCCCCTTTTCTAGGCTTAGGAGGAAACCCTTACACACAATCAAGCTTTCTACCCAAAGCCTTGATTGAAACCCTCTCTTACAAAGAGAAACAATAAGCAAACTTAAATCCCTCTAATAGGTATTTGTTTGCACAATTTAGCACTCACCCAAAACCTAAAACACTTGAGCAAATTTGACAATTTTGGCTCACTAGTGTTTGTCTATACAATAAATGACAATTTAAGCTCTAAGACACTTCTTAATCATTTGTTGTTTGACAATATGAGAATTAGCCTTTACTTGATGCTTGGAGGTCCCTTTTATACTCCCAAATGAGTTTGTAGCCGTTACTAGCCGTTGGGATCATATTGGAGCCGTTGAGGACTTTAATTCCCACCATAAATGCAGTTCTGCAGCTCTCCGTTTCGAAACGCTCGAAGCCGTTTCGAAATACTCTCTATGTAGAAAGAGCCGTTGCAGTTTGTCAGGGCACCCGTTTCGGAACACCCCCTTGCCGTTTCGAAACCCGTATCGAAACGCTATAGACCCGTATTGAAACGCCTGCATTTAAAAGTTAGTTGGAAAATAGCCGTTGGGGTTTATGACCGTTGTGGTCATTGCCACGTGGGCGTATCGAAACGACATAGCCCGTTTCGAAATGCTGGGCAAAAATCCTATCTAGGGAAAGCCCGTTTCGAAACAAGTTTTGAAACGTTTTTGCTACTGGAATCCCCTGTTTCGAAACACCCTAAGGTGTTTCGAAACACCTGGACAGTTTTGTGAAGCTTGGCTTTGAAAAACATGAAAAAACCCTTTTAAAAACTTCCCTAAACATAATTTCAAGTTGTTTGGACTTTGGAAATGTTTTAAATACTTTTTAAATCAGTCCAAAACATTTTTCAATTATTATATCAAAACATTAGTTCTACAATCTCCTCCTTTTTGATATAATAAAACTCACCTGAAAAATTGTTTGGGATTCTCCCCCTTTAACTTTAAAAATGTGAATAAGAGATTGAAGATATGAAATCAAATAAAGCTCCCCCTTATTCATTTGAAAATTCAATTTTTCAAACTATTTCTCCCCCTTTTTGTTATATCTAAAAGAATTTAAAAACATTAAGTTCAAAATAACAATAGAGGTAAATTTTGACAAAAAAATGCAAATTTTGTTTTAAAATGGCTCCCCCTTACTCAAAGCATCATTAAAAATGTTAGTCCAACATTTATGATCATCTAGTTGAATAAAATAAAAATAAAACAAATAAATGCAAAAACAACAAGATTTTTACCAACACTTGAACCAAAAGGGAGGATGTGAGACCTTCCTTCTTCAAGTGTTCTTCCTTGTGTGCATGGAGCTCCCCCTCAAAATTTGACTTGTTGAACATCTCCATCACACCTAGCAAAAGACAATCAAGTAATTTTTGGTATCCAAATTGCTTTGGATCCATGAACATTAGTAGCACAAATTTTAGTCCCTTTAGGAATCCATTTTTCAATGTCATCCTTTTTAATTGAAGTGGTTAGTCCTTTTGGGACCCAAACACTTCTAAAACATTTTCCTTTAATAAATCTAGGGGCACTAGATTGTCTAACATAAAAATTTGATTTTCCAAAATTATTTTTCTTTTCAAGCTCTTTGGAAATCAAATCCTTTTCTTCTTGAACTTTTTGAAGCAATTTTTGTAAATCAAAACATTTTAATTCAAACTCTTCGAGTTTTGCTTCAAGTTCAAGTTTGGTTTTAGAAAGCAAGTCATTTTGAATTTTTAACTTGGAAATCAATTTGTTGTTTTTCAAAATGTGATTTTTAAAATCTAAAACCAAATCGTCATAGGCATCTTGTAATTCATCAAAAGAGTAAGAACATGAAGTAGATGAATTAGAAGTTACCCTTGAATCTTCTTCGATGGCCATAAGGCAAAGGTTGGCTTGTTCATCGTCGGTGGAGTCCTCATCACTCCAAGTAGCCACATGTGCCTTCTTCTTATGGCTTGAAGTGCTTGCCCTCTCCTTTCTTTTGGGTTCTCGTTCAAGCTCTCTCAAGGCGTTCTTCATGAACGGGGCACACTTCTTGAAGAGATGAACTATCTCTTCATCTTCATCCTCCTCTTCACTTGAGTAGACATGATGACAAGTGGAGGATTTGAGAGCCATGACACTTGCATTGATGCCAAGCCCTTTGATTTTCTTCTCTCCCAATAGCTCTAATTTCTTCCCACTTCTTCTCATCTTCTTTGTTCTTCTTCATGATTTGATGAGTAAGGAGTGACCCCATGAGTTCACCAAGCTTCAAAGTCTTCAAATTCTTGGCTTCGATGATGGCGGTCCTCTTTGAGTCCCATGACTCGGGAAGTGAGTAGATGAGCTTTCGAACAAGCTTTTCCTCCGGGATGGCTTCTCCATAGCCTTTGAGACCATTGGTGATAGTGGAGAACCTATCAAACATCTTTTCGATGTTCTCTTCCGGATCCATTTTGAAGTTCTCATACTCTAAGGTTAGGAGCCCAATCTTGGTCTCATTGACTTCATCGGTCCCCTCGTATGTGACTTCAAGCTTGTTCCATACCTCCTTGGCACTTTCACAAGAAGACATCTTCTCATAGATGGTTGGGCCAAAAGCACAAAACAAGATGTGCAAGGCTTTGCAATTAAGCTCCATCTTCTTGCGATCGTCGGCACTCCACTCCGCTTTGCTTCGTTGAGGCACGAATAGACCATCTTCAACTATGTCCCATAGCATGTAATCTCTAGATTTGATGAAGAACTTCATCTTTGTCTTCCAATGGGCATAGTGGGTACCGTCGAAGAAAGGCGGTTTGTCGATTGATTGTGCCATTTGAGCCGGTTGATGAAATAGTGATCGAGCTTGCCGAATCTTCTCAATAGGATGTGAATCCCCTTCAACTGAGCCAAGCTCTGATACCAATTGTTGAGTTGTGTGGGGCTCGATTCAATCAACTATTCTTGCTCACCAAGTCGTGGAGAGGTGGATATTTGGGTGGAAGGGTTGTGGAAGCTAGAAAATAAATTGACCAATGATTTATAGTGATTCAACCTTCTAACCAAGGTCTACATCCACTACCTTAGCTTCCCACTAAGGATTGCTCAATCAATCCACTATTAATTCGTCCCCTTTTCTAGGCTTAGGAGGAAACCCTTACACACAATCAAGCTTTCTACCCAAAGCCTTGATTGAAACCCTCTCCTACAAAGAGAAACAATAAGCAAACTTAAATCCCTCTAATAGGTATTTGTTTGCACAATTTAGCACTCACCCAAAACCTAAAACACTTGAGCAAATTTGACAATTTTGGCTCACTAGTGTTTGTCTATACAATAAATGACAATTTAAGCTCTAAGACACTTATTGATCATTTGTTGTTTGACAATATGCGCATTAACCTTTACTTGATGCTTGGAGGTCCATTTTATACTCCCAAATGAGTTTGTAGCCGTTACTAGCCGTTGGGATCATATTGGAGCCGTTGAGGACTTTAATTCCCACCATAAATGCAGTTCTGCAGCTCTCCGTTTTGAAACGCTCGAAGCCGTTTCGAAACACTCTCTATGTAGAAAGAGCCGTTGCAGTCTGTCAGGGCACCCGTTTCGGAACACCCCCTTGCCGTTTCGAAACCTGTATCGAAATTATATAGACCCGTATCGAAACGCCTGCATTTAAAAGTTGGTTGGAAAATAGCCGTTGGGGTTTATGACCGTTGTGGTCATTGCCGCGTGGGCGTATCGAAACGGCATAGCCCGTTTCGAAACGCTGGGCAAAAATCCTATCTAGGGAAAGCCCGTTTCGAAACAAGTTTCGAAACGTTTTTGCTACTGGAATCCCTTGTTTCGAAACACCCTAAGGTGTTTCGAAACACCTGGAAAGTTTTGTGAAGTTTGGCTTTGAAAAACATGAAAAACCCTTTTAAAAACTTCCCTAAACATAATTTCAAGTTGTTTGGACTTTGGAAATGTTTAAAAATACTTTTTAAATCAGTCCAAAACATTTTTCAATTATTATATCAAAACATTAGTTCTACAGATTAGAATCATAGCAAGGCTCTAAACAGATCCTAAAATTTCCTAAAGGCACTATCACGACAGTGTATGTCGCGGCAGGTAAGTTCAGTTCAAAGACTTGAGCCAAATTTTTTTTTAAACCAAAAACAAACTGAATAATAACTAACACTTAGACACAATTTTTTAAACATAAAAGACACTTCATTATTGGAGGGATGCCACCCCCAAACTCAAGGGTTGCATTGCCCTCAATGCATGATGACATGAATGAAAAAGAAAAAACAAAATACATCACAATAATAATAAAACAGCAAGAGAACAAAAATAAGATAGAAACTTAATTTGAGGAGCAGTCATCGCTTCTGCTGCTGATCTGTAGCTGCCGGCGGGCAATGACCTTTATTGTGGGTGCCGGCTAGGGGTGTGAAAAACTGACCCGACCTGGTAACCTGCCTGAAACCCAATCAAATCAAAACCTGGTTTAACCCGAGAATTCAATGACCGAACCCGACCTGCACCCGACCGAAACGAATCCGAACCCGAATTTGACTTGTAACTGTAGAAACCAAACCCGAACTGCACCCGACCGAAGTGAACCCGAACCCGAATTTGACCTGTTACTGTAGTAACCGAACCCGACCTGCACCGGACCGAAACGAACCCGAACCCGAGACTGACCTGCCAGATAACCGATTTAACCCGACCTGTTTTGAAACCGGCATGTTTTGAACCCGAACTGTTATTGACCTGATTGACCTGAACTGTTCTTGACCTGAACTGATATTGACCTGAACTGTTATTGACCTGAACTGTTCTTGACCTGAATGATATTGAACTGAACTGATATTGACCTAGACTAATACTATTATTTGATTTGCTGATAATGATAATTATCTGACATTTGAAGAAGTTATATTTAATGAATAGAAAATAATGTCAAATATTAATAAATTTTAAAATTAATAATAATGTAAAGTATTAATAAATTAACTAACTTAACTTTAATTAAAAGATAAATTGAATGAATAAATATCAAGTGGTACTAAATTATCATTAATTAAAAGATAACTTTAATTAAAAATAATAAAAATATTCTTTTAAGTTAAAAATAACTTTAATTAACTTGCATTCATTTTATAAATAATATGAATAAATTAATGCTAAATTAACTTAACTTAAGATTAAAAATAACTTTAATTTGGACATTGTGAGGCGGGATTGGGATTTGACAATAAGGTATATCCCTCGCGCATCTAATAGGGTTGCGGATAAGATGGCTTTGTTAGCCTTCGAGTGGTCTTTTAGTGGAGAATCTTGGCTTCATCCTCCTTTGGAGGTAGTAGATTTAGTTCTTGTTGATTTGAACTTGTCGACTTAGTGTCGGTTTTTGTTTTGCTCTGTATGTAACATCACATGTACTCTTTTCCCCCATTTAGGTTTAGGGGGTTTTTTAACGAGGCATGTGGTGTTACTCTTCTTTATTAATAAAAAAATAACTTTAATTAACTTGCATTCATTTTAAGTTGAATGAATAAACATTATTAAATCAAATTGTCTTTCTAGTTAACTTAACTTTTATTTTAAAATAACTTCAAAGATAAATTATTATACTTAATTAACTTAAGTTGAATGAATAACTATTATTAAATTAAAATTTTATACGTAATTAAATTAAGTTAAATGAATAAAGATTATTAAATTAAATCTGTATACTTAATTAGCATAAGATGACTAAATTTTTTTATTAACTTAACATACTTAAATGACTTTATAAAAACTTGAATAACTTAAATGACCTAATTAAGTTAAGTTGTTTAAAACTTTATAATTAACAGTGAATATATAAAAACTTAAATAACTTTTACAATAACTTAAATGACTTAATTAAGTTATGCCGTTTAAATCTTTATAATAAACTTAATTAACTTAGCAATAATGTTTGTGTTTTACTTTGGATAGAATAAGGGAAATTTTCAAATTTTTATTGAAGTATAAAACAGAATAAGGTAAAATTTAAGAACAAAAACTTTGGAGAGAATAAGGCAAATTTATATTCAATAATATAAAGGGTTAAACTTACAAAACTTTATTCAATAATATAGAAGTTTAAACTTAAAAACATACAAACTTAATAATCTAAAAATTTCAATCTTTACAAACTGAAACTTTAAACTTGCAGCTTATAACAAAGTTTTACAAACATAAAAGCTATACTTTGCTACCAGAAATATCATCATCGAGCTCTTAAGGAGATGAAATGCTACCATCAAGTTTAAATTATGGGCAACTTAACTTACAAAGCTAAGACACCAACATAATTAAAACAAGGGCAACCAGCAACCAACAACAGACTGCAACAAGCAATTAAAGATCATTAGAAACATTAACAGAGCGGAAACATTTAGAACAACAAACCAAAAAAGAACAGAAACAAATAGAATATAAACCAAACAACTAACAAAAGCATATATAACCAAACAAGAACAGAACATGTTAAAAAAATACAAGTCAATGAATAAAAATAACTTACAGAAGCATATATAACTAAAAAAATACAAGATACATAACATACATACAAGATACAGAACATGTTAAAAAAATACAAGTCAGTAAATAAAAATAACTAACAGAAGCATAGATCACTAAAAAAACAAGATGCATAACATACATACAAGATACAGAACATGTTAAATAAAAAAGTCAGTGAATAAAAATAACTTACAGAAGCATATATAACTAAAATATGAACTAGTTAGAGAACTTACCAAAACATCTCCAGCTTTCAACAAATCAGAAACATACCTAACCATTCAAGTGCTTCCTTGTTTTTAGTGGTCCTTACAAAAGAGCAACCATAAACCTAAACCCTAAACTCTAAACCTTAAACCCTAAAAATAAAAACCCTAATCCATCAATATATATAATACATGTACGTGTGTATGTACCAATTTATGAACAATAAACCCTAAAACCTAAAAATAAAAACCATAATCCATCAATATATATAATACATGTACGCATGTATGTATCAATTTATGATCAGTAAACCCTAAACCCTAATCCCTCAACCATAAACCCTAAAAATAAAAACCTTAATCCATCAATATATATAATACGTGTACGTATGTATGTATCAATTTATAAACAGTAAACCCTAAACCCTAAAAATAAAAACCTTAATCCATCAATATATATATATATAATACATATACGTATGTATGTATTAATTTATGAACAGTAAACCCTAAACCCTAATATATAAACCCTAAACCCTAAAAATAAAAACCTTAATCCATCAATATATATATATAATACATGTACGTATGTATGTATCAATTTATGAACAGTAAACCCTAAACCCTAAACCCTAATCCTTAAAAATAAAAACCCTAACCCATCAATATATGTATATATACAATGCATGTAAGCATGCATGTATCAATTTATGAACCCTAAACATTAATCCCTAATCCCTAAACCTTAAACCATACCACCCACCCTTAAACCCTTATCCCCAAACTACTAAAGCACTAAACCATAATCCTTATATGTATGTACGTATAATGTACTAATATTATGTATGTTAAATCCTAATCCCTATTCCCTAGTCCCTACACTACACATAACACAATAAACCCTAAACCCGAAGGAACCCAACCTGAAATGAACCCGACCTAAAACGAAACTGACCTGAAAAGAACCTGACCTGAAACGAAACCGACCTGAAACGAACCCGACCTGAAACGAACCCGACCTGAAACAAAACCGACCTGAAATGAACCCGACCTGAAACGAAACCAACCTGAAAAGAACCCGACCTGAAAAGAACCCGACCTGAAACGAACCCAACCTGAAACGAACCTGACCTGAAACGAAACCAACCTGAAATGAACCCGGCCTGAAATGAATCTGACTTGAAATGAACCCGACTTGAAACGAAATCGACCTAAAATGAACCCGACTTGAAACGAAACCGACCTAAAATCAACCTGTCAATTAACCGTTTTGGCCCGACCTGAAATGAACCCGGCCCAAAATGAACCTGACCTGAATTGAAACCGACTTAAAATGAACCCGTCCCAAAATGAACCCAAACCCGAACCGAATCGAGTCAAAACAAAAAATGGCCTGAAATGACATGTAACGGATTTGACCCGACCTGACAGAGCCCGACCTGAAACCCAACTGTTGACATGTTTTTACATCCCTAGTGCCGACAGAGTGCTAGGGGAGGCATAGGTAGTTTTCTTCTTGGCTTCCCTTGGCGACTGGATACGGGTGGATGAGATCTGGGGTGGCTTTTCCAACACTTGTACCTCTTCTGAGCTGCTGTTGCTGCTGCTGCGGGTAGACTTGCTCTGGCCGGATGATCCTTCACCAGCTTGATTGGTCTTCTGCCTTTTCATAGGAGTGAACTCCTTTGAAAGGTTTATGGCAACAGAGGGCTCCCCGTCAGAGTCTTGCCAGATGGAGGATGATGAGAACCCGCAAAGTAGTCATCATCGAGTTCTGGTAGCAGCTCTTTTCGTTTCTCTCCTCTGGTAGAGGCAGTGGCTGCCGCCTTCAGCTGTCGCGGCCGAAGTTGGAGTGGATGCAGCAGATGGTGTTTTTGGTGTGGCAGCAGGAGTGGGAGTAGGTGTAGGGGCAGTAAAGTATTGCTCTAGAAAGCAGGAAATTGTACATTTGCAAAATTTAAATTATTTTGAATGAAATGTACCATGACTGCCGTGAAGTCTCTGACGAAACTCATCAGACCAAGCTGTCGTTCCTCCATCTTTTTCAGTGTGGCCAGAATTTAGGTGGAGGCGTCTGCTAGAGGGGCTGCTGCTGTTGGCTGCTGCTGCTCTGCTGCGGTAGGTTCAGGCTGATTGGGCTTTGCCGGCTGCTTTGTTGTGGCAGACGGGTTGAAGAAGGAGAGTGGCGTGGTTGCTTTCAGCTCCATAAGGCTGAAAATGTTACGCTCTGTCCATCCCTTCCTTCGGACCTTGAAATCTTTGGGGATTTCTGGAACGTTGTGGCCTCGGTAGATCTCGATGATGAGGTACGGGAAAGCAAGAGGTCCCGACGGTCGGAGGGCACATTCCAAAATCCCCTCTTATATGTACCGACCGACATTTATGGGTCTTTCTTTGATAATTGAATGAACGAGTGCTAACCTGGGTCGGTCGACCGTGTTGTTATGGGAAGAAGGCATTATCCTCTTCTTTACGAAGTGGTTCCATAGTTTGGCCTCAGGAGTGAGTTGAGTGCGTTTTACAGTCCACCGATGCTTGGGGTCGGTATTCCACTCTGTCCCTTCCTTCGTTAACTCTGCCATCACAGTATCGTAGTCTGCCTGCGACAGACTCTCGACGAATCTCTTGTGTCCATTCTTCTTCTTGCTGACATAAATGTCATAAAGGGTGTTGATGTAAGTAGGCTCGAAAGTGAGTTCTTCACCTTGCAGTGTCACGGTCTTGGTATCCTTGCTCTCGATGGCAGCGTAAAATTCTCGGACCAACGTGACATTCATCTCCTCTGACTGGGCAGCAAACATATGCCATTTGAGGGCCTTGATTTTTCGTGCAATGAAAGGTTCGAGCCCGAGGTCTTCCGTGCATTTGGTGTAAAGAAACCCTCTTTATTCCCACATCTCTATCTTTTAGAAGGAGCCGTAATATCTGTCGACAGAGTCGGTGGTGGCGAAGCGATTTGGGATGACATTGTGGCTGGGTGTTCTGGCTACTGCAGCAGAGCTGGAGGCAACACTTCTACGAGTCTGTCTGGTAGTCATAGTTGCAAGGATGTGGAAGATAAAAAGAAATTTGAGATCTAGAGAGAAAGCAAGTTGAGAGGGTAAAAGTGAGGTGAAAAATGAATAGTGAATGGGGTTTATATAGATGAATGATTTTCTGCCCGTTGGAGCTGTAATGGCAGCCGTGAATAACGGGGCCAGCTGCTACGCAATTTCTGACACGTCTGTCACGTGTTTCCGTGTCTGCTGCGCGTCTGTTACGCGTTTGCGTGTCTGTCGCGACAGCGTGGTGACAGGCTATATTTTCCGCGTCTGTCGCGACAGCTGATGACATGTTGTGACGACAAACTCCTCCTTTAGGCTTTTTGGGCTGCTGCTGAGATGGTGGGCTGGTTCACTTCTTCTCCTTTCCTTGTTTCCCTTATTTCCTAAAAATAATTAAAAAAAACTTAGTTCCTAAAAATAAAAGAATTCTAAATTCCTAATAAATAAATAAAATACATAAATAATAAAAATAAAAATAAAATTAAGTTAAATTAGGGATGCCTTGAGGGGCATCTCCTAAAGTAACCACTTCCTGCATCCTTGGGGCTTCAGTCCCCTGATAATGCTTTAGTCTCTGTCCGTTGACTCTAAATTGGTGCCTATGTTTTAAGGATTTGATCGTGATGGCACCATGGGGAAAAAACCTGTACAACTCGGAAGGGGTCGGACCATCTAGATTTAAGCTTTCTTGGGAAAAATTTCAACCTAGAGTTAAATAACAACACAAGCTGCCCTGGGCAGAACTGTCGTCGCAGCAACTTCTTGTCATGCCACCTCTTGGTTTTGTCCTTGTAAATTCTTGCGTTGTCGTAGGCCATTGCTCGAATTTCTTCAATTTCATTTGAGTCAAGTAGCCTCTTATGTCCTACCTTATCTAAGTCCATGTTTACTGCCTTGATAGCCCAGTAAGCTCTGTGCTCTATCTCGACAGGTAAATGGCATGTTTTTCCATATATAAGCATGTAGGGTGACATTCCCAATGGTGTCTTAAAGGCTGTTCTATAGGCCCAGAGTGCATCATTGAGGTGTAGAGACCAATCTTTTCGAGTAGGTTTAACCATCTTCTCAAGAATGTTCTTTACTTCTCGGTTGGATATCTCGGCCTGTCCATTAGTTTGAGGGTGATATGCTGTTGTGATCTGGTGCTTTACGTTGTATTTTCTTAAGGCAGCATCAATTACCCTATTGTCGAAATGTCTCCCTTCATCACTGATGATCGCCTTAGGTATGCCAAACCTGGAGAAAATGTGTTTGTGCAGAAATCTCTAAACATTCTTGGCATCATTTTTCTGTGTGGCGATCGCTTCAACCCATTTGGATACATAATCCACTGCCAGTAGGATGTAGAGGTTCCCACATGATGTTGGGAATGGTCCCATGAAATCAATCCCCCATACATCGAAGATTTCGACTTCTAGGATGTTTTGCAGTGACATCTCATGTCTTCTTGAGATGTTCCCAGTCCGTTGGCATTTGTCACAACTTTTGTAGAATGCTTAGGCATCCTGGAATAGTGAGGGCCAATAAAAACCAGATTGCAAAACCTTGGCAGCGGTTTTGTTTCCTCCTAAGTGTCCCTCATATGGGGAAGCATGGCAGTTGTGAAGCACAGCTTCCTGCTCATCCTGTGGTATACATCTCCTGATAACTTGATCTGCACAATGTTTGAAAAGAAGAGGTTCGTCCCAATAATAATGTTTTGCATCATTTTGGAACCTCTTCCTTGCTTGGTAATTTAGTTCACGAGGGAGTATTCCGCTAACAATGTAATTAACAAAATCAGCGTACCAAGGAAGTTCAAAAAACTTACCTGCCGCCATGGCTGTCACGACAGTGCTTGTGGCAGCAAACAACTGCTCGTCAGGGAAAGTCTCCAGTATGTGGGTCTTGTTTGTCGGTAGACTCTTTCCCATCTCTAATCTTGACAAGTGGTCTGCAACTTGGTTCTTTGTCCCCTTTTTATCCTTGATTTCAATGTCGAACTCTTGTAGCAGCAGAATCAACCATATCAGTCTAGGCTTTGCATCTTGTTTAGCGAACAAATACTTCAGTGTTGAGTGGTCTGTATGGACCACCACCTTCGTCCCAAGTATGCACGAGCGGAACTTTTCAATCGAGAACACCACTACTAACAGTTCCTTTTCTGTTGTGGTGTAATTCACTTGGGCATCGTTTAATGTTTTGTTGGCGTAATAAATTACGTGGAAAAGCTTTTCCTTCCTCTGCCCAAGTGCTGCCCCTACAGCGTAATCACTGGCATCACACATAATTTCAAATTGCAAACTCCAGTCAGGTGGCTGTACAATCGGGGCTGTTACCAGCTTTTCTTTCAGGATTTTGAATGCTTTAGTACATTCAGTATTGAAGTCAATGAGACGATTTTGTTCCAGAAGGTGGCATAACGGGTTGGTAATCTTCAAAAAATTTGCAATAAACCTTCGATAAAACCCATCATGCCCTAAGAAACTCCTAATTCCCTTGACTGTGGTGGGTGGCGGCAGCTTTTCAATCACTTCTATCTTTGCTCTGTCGACCTCTATGCCACGGCAGCTTACCTTGTGGCCTAAGACTATCCCTTCATCCACCATGAAGTGACATTTTCCCAGTTTAAGACCAAGTTCGCTTTCTCGCATCTTTCGAGCACTTTCTGTAGGTTGCCTAAACAGCCTTCGAAACAATCTCCAAAGACGGAAAAATCGTCCATGAATATTTCCAGGAAGTCCTCCACCATGTCAGAGAATATTGCCATCATGCACCTCTGGAAGGTTGCTGGTGCATTGCTGATGTGACCACAACCAGCAAGAATTCCAATGAATTTCCTAGAGGTCCTATGACTCGTGCAAGAGCTAAAATGATTCAAGATGTTGTGGAAAGTTTGCTTTGCCAATGCTGGAAAATGAATGAAGAAACGACAGCAACAATTAGATCTTGCAACGTTTTGAGTTTGTTGGAAAGTTGAAATAAGTTGCATGAGTAGTTGCATGAGAATTTGCATGAGTAGTTGCATAATAGTTCATTCATTCCATGAGAATAAATATGCTTGTTTATGCATTTATGCAAGCACTTCATTTATGAAAATACTTCACTTATGTATGTGTTTCATTTAAGCATGTAGGTTCATTAATTAAACTAGTTCATTCATTGAACTTGTTCAATTAATTCTTTAAGTTTGCATAACATTTTTATCATATTTTGATTAATATTTTATGTGTTTTTAGTGTCATTATACGTTGGGATTAAGATGGGAACAATTGAAGACTTTTCATCTTCTTCAAGGAGACATGCCATCTTTATCACCATTCAAAGAGAGTCTTTTTGAATTCCATGGGGGATGAAGCATTTAGAAGACTTTATTATGCTTTTATTCAGCCAATAAAGTTGAGAAATAAAGAAAGGAAGTGGAAGAGACACATACACTTAGATGCAAACATGGGCAGATTCATTCCAAGTCATCTACATGCACTTTTAAGAGCCAAGCAAGTGGAATATCAAAGGATGCATCACTTGGACGTGTATAAGTCTTCATTCAAGCCTTATTATGTCCAAATTCATTCTAAATTACACAAATGGCCAGCCACACTTGATAGGATTGAAGACAAACCATTGAATGTCATAAATTGGAGCCTTAATGCATTGTTTTGTCCATTCAAATTCTAGGCTGCCATGTACTATAAATAGGATGCTCATTTGCCTTTGTAAAGGACCTTTTTTTTTATGAAAATATATGAGAGTGTTCTCTTCATTGTTCTTTAAGAACTTTATCAGCTTTCAAGCTAGTATTGTGGCAAATTTTCCCTTTTCATTCCATTCTCTTTATAGCGTTGGTTCCTAGCTTTCTAGCTAGCGGGTCACGTTCCACCATTCCACCATCACTTCCATTTGATTATATTGTTGGTTCTTAGCTCAATTATAGCTAAAGGGTCACAATCCAACCTACTTCCATCATTTCACAAAGGGTAAGGACGTGTAAGGTTTGGGTCAACATTCACTATTTTGTTGGTTCTTCCTTGTTCCACACCGATTCTATTCCATATATCCATATCAACTTCTATCCATTTTTCCCCTTACATTTATCTTTCAAACCATAACCACCAACCATTCCATCACCTATTACAACAACAACTTTCACCATCTTCATTCCATATACATTACTTCCACACTCAAGTTTCAAGTTTGCAACTTCATACTAGAATCACGATCGGGCAACATCACATACGAATTCGGTCATCACGCAACCGGATACGTATCAATTGCAGAGTCCAAATGGCATTCTCTGAAAGGCATAAGTGCCGTATGGGCAAGTGAAGGTCGTTTTCTCTTGATCCTCCGGTGCAATAGCTATCTGGTTATAACTTGAGTAACCATCAAGAAAACATTAATAAGGTTTTCCCGCTAATCTATCAAGCACTTGATCAATAAATGGTAGGGAAAATGGTCTTTCCGGGTAGCTTTGTTAAGCTTCTGGTAATCCATACAAACCCTCCAACTAGTCACAGTCCTAGTTGGGATTAGTTCGTTCTCTTTATTGGTCACCACGGTTATTCCTCCCTTTTTAGGAACACACTGCACCGGGCTCACCCATTTACTATCCGAGATGGCATAAATTATCCTAGCGTCGAGCCATTTGATAATTTCTTTTCGAACCACTTCTCGCATAGCGTCGTTTAAGCGTCTTTGAGCATCAAGTGTTGGCTTATGATCATCCTCTAGGAGAATTTTGTGCATACATAGGGCCAGACTAATGCCTTGGATGTCAGCTATCGTCCATCCAATAGCCTTTTTATGCTGCTGCAACATCCCAATTAGCTGATGTTCCTATTTCTGCATTAACTTGGAAGATATGATTACGGGCAACATATCATTTAAACCAAGAAAAACATATTTAAGTTGCCCTGGCAGGGGCTTAAGATCTAAAACAGGTGGTTCTACAGTTGAAGGCTTTTGGATTATGTGTTCATTCGAGGTATAGTTTAGGGGCTCGAATAACTTACCTGGACGATTTCCTATCAAGTTTACCTCCTCAGGGCCTTCAGTGTCAGATATGTCTGAATCAGAGGAGTTGCTGTCGTTGTTGTTGCCGTGACAGCCTTCCAAATGGCTGCTGTGGCAGTGACCAAATTTAATGTCATGGCAGCTCGACCTGATGCAGGGTTGGTCAAGGATTACTTCAGTGATGGCCTTGCATTCTTCTTCTGCATCAGCATGTTTAATTGCCTGGAGAACATTGAGCTTGATCTCTTGATCATTTACTCTCATTGTAAGTTCTCCCTTCTCTACATCAATCAGTGATCTGCCTGTGGCTAAGAAGGGTCGCCTCAGGATGATTGGTGCGTTCTCATCTTCTTCACAGTCTAAAACAAGAAAGTCAGCAGGAAAAATGAACTTATCCACTCTTACCAGAATATCTTCGATCTGCCCTTCTGGTTTTACGTAAGAGCGGTCTGCCAGCTGCAGCATGACTGTCGTGGGCCGTGCTCGTCCAATACCTAACTTCTAAAATACAGATTTTGGCATTAAATTAATACTAGCACCTAGATCACAAAGTGCCTTACCCACGAATTTGTCACCAATTATGCACGGTATGATGAAGCTCACATGATCCTTTTTTCAAGGGTGGATGCCTGTGCAAGATAGTCATGCATCCCTCTATCATCTTTACCGTTTCAAATTCCCCAAGTCTAGATCTTTTTGACATAATATCCTTGAGAAAATTCGTATAACCGGGCATCTGCTTGATGGCCTCTAACAGCGGTATGTTGATGTGAACCTGCTTAAAAATATCATAGATCTTTTTAAGCTGGTACTCTTGTTTTTGCTTTTGTAACCGCTGTGGAAAAGGAGGTGGAGGACGGTAATCTTCCAGACATCCTTCACATGGTATTCGAATTTGAGGAGGCTTAGGTTCTTCAACATCCTTGTCTTTCTCCTCTGTCCCTTCTACTGTCGTGACAGGTGTGGCGGCAATAAGTTGTTTATCTTCTGTCGGGGCAGTGTTCATGGCAGATGTTTCTAGGACTGGTTCCTCAACCGGTACGGTGTTCATCTCCGGCCCTGGCAATTGTTTCCCACTCCTAGTTGTGATAGCTTTGCAGTGCTCATGTGTGGGTTGTCTAGCGACCTCAGTATCGCTAGGGAATCCTCCGTTTTGCCTTGGTTTAATATGCTGGGAAACCTGGCCAATCTGTGTCACCAGTGATTTAAATGTAGCCTAATGGTTAGTCATTCTCATCTTTGTTTTATCCATGAACGACTCAGTCTTCTTGACAAAGTGATCCATGTTTTCCATGTAAGCTCCTGTCTGTGACATGAATGTGGCCAATGTCTGCTCCAGTATACTAGGTGCGGCTGCCGGCTGCTGTTGCGGCTGCTGCCATGTCAGGAGTCTAGGTGCCCCCTGGTTTTGGGTGTTCTGCACTTGAGGATTTAGTGCGTTGTTTGGGTTACTCCAGGAGAACTTGGGGTCTTTCCTCCAGTTGGGATTGTAATTGTTGGAGTCGTAATTTCTCGGCTTGTTATAGTTTCCAACATACATCCCTTCCTCTAGCTGTAATGGGCAGTCTTCCGAACTGTGATTCCCACTACAAGTTTCACATACCTCTTTTGTAGAGTAGACAGGTTTTGAATCTTTCTTTAGCAAATTTTCTACTGCCTTTGTGAGGTACGCAATCTATGTCTTTAGGGAATTGTCGGCTTCATAGTCTTTCACAGCTAGTACTCGTTTACCTCTCCGCACTATGGGAAATTGCTCTTCATTCTTTGCTAGATTTTTCAATACTACCATGGCTTCGTCTGGATCTTTATCCAACAACAGTCTATTTTCCCCTGAATCTATTCTCATCCGAGTGTGTGTGTTGGCAGCATAATAAAATTTGATGACTTGATTCCAAACGGGGAATCCGTGCATCGGGCAATTCCTCAGAAGAGTGGTAAATCTGTCCCATGCCTCGTGCATTGGCTCGTCATCTTCCTATTGAAAAGTAGCAATTTCATTACGTAATCGCTCAGATAAATGGGAAGGATTAAAACGAGATAAAAATTCACGAGTGAGATCCGTCCAAGTTTGTATTGAATCCCGACGTTAGTTTCTTACACCAAGTTTTCACTCTGTCCCTCAGTGAATGAGAAAATAACCGAAGCCTCAGTATCTCCGGATTTACTCCTGGGAGTCTAAACGAACCACAGATTTCTTGGAACGTTTTTAGATGTTATGTGGCATCCTCTGTAGCAACACCACTAAATTGGACAGCGGAATTGATCATGCTGAACATCACAGGTTTCAGTTCGAAATTTTCAGCTTCCACGTCTGGGAGGGTGGTCTCTAGTTCCACATGATCATTGATCATGTAATCACGACAGGACCGGCGTGCGGCCTCGGCCGCAGGCCTTCCGTTTCGGGCATCCTGGGGAGGATCTTCAGGATTCCTCAGGCGATTTACCCCGTTATGTATTGCTTCTATCTGTTCCTCAAGGTAATCGTTTCTGGCTATCAAAAGGCGGACTTGGTTCTTGAGATTGCACGAACGTTCGATTTCAGGCAATAGTTTATACTCAGGTTCTTTACCTCGTCTTGATCTACGCATAAGCAAACGAAAAACCTTGTGAAAAGCACATGGTAAACAGTCCCAATAAAAACAGAAAAATTAAAAAGAAAGTGCAGTAAAAGTAAGGGTAAAGATATGTTGCCAATCCCCAGCAACGGTGCCAAAAACTTGCTGCGTGTAAAATAGTCTATCGGAATAGAGTGCAAGTGTACACGACGCAAGTAGTAAAATGATACACGAAGTATCAGATGTCGAATCCACAGGGACTGGAAATAGCTTTATCCTTGGATTGCTGCACAAGAGAGAAAGAAGATAGTTTAATTGATTGAGGAATAATATTGAAGAATATTGAATATAAATTAACGGAGTTTTCAAGGTTTAAGAAATAGGCCGGTATTGATCTGCTCGGTAGTGCAGGCGTTGCACTGTGTTAAGAATTCCTGTTCTGTCGTCGTCCCTGTCGCGGCAGCACTTGTCGCGGCAGCAGTCTATTGTCGTCGCGACAGCGATCACACAACTCTGTACTTCAAGCTTGGCAAGAATCCCTGTTGTGACTTGTCCTATCCCTAGGTCCAGTACTGTTGATGACACTTCTCGGATGATACCTCCCGGCGTGAATCAAAGGGTGAACACCAATGTTGTTGAATTCTTCCTTAGCCACTTAACCTCGTCCTATCCCTAGGTCTGAGATAGTTCAACCATAAACTGGAGAACTCACACTTATTCCTTTCGTATACTTAACTCTCTCGATATTAAGTAAATAAATAATCTCGCAATGCTCTCCCGATACTCTTGTAAGATGTTGAAAACCAGAATAAGCAAACTTGAAGTTTATTTAATTGAACAGAAAATTCCTAAAAACAGTACAATCCTTGCAACTACTTTACAGAATCAACCCTTAGCCCTAGGGGAAGTTTAGAACATGATGAGAAGGGGAAAACGACTAGGGTTTTAGGGAAGACGGCTAGAGAATGAGATATCCTTCCCTAGGCCGGATTACATGCCTTTATATAGGCCTTGGGTTCAAGTTTTCTAATAAGGTAAGAGTACAAGTTCAAACTAAAGTACAACTCTAATTAAGATTAAATCTCTAGAGTAGATGCCTTTAATTCACCCTCTTTCTTTGGTTTGGGTTTCTTCCTTGAACTTTGGGCTTGGCCTTCATTCTGATCTAGGGCTCAGAAAAATATAGGAGTGGCCCACGACAAACCGGTTTAAATTCCTCTATCTGTTGAGCTCCACTTCACTTTTCTCTTCACCATTGCTGTCGTCATGGCTGCCACGGCAACATCCTTCTTCTCGACTCCAGTCCTGTGTTCCAGTTCTACTCCATCGCTGTCCTGAGTCTGCCACGACAGTTACCTTTAAAAGCAACCAAAATCAGTAGCAACTGTGCCATTTTATATAATTGTGATGTATATGTGAAACTGTACCTAAATGCAATGAATTATGCTTGAATGCAGCAACAATATGGGTTAAATAAGGGGTAAAATATAGAACTTTTACACACTCAACATAGGCATTACAGATTTTAAACAAAATAGCGAAAAATGACTACAAGTTCCCTATAGCCCGCCGTGGTGGCATGAGGCGGCTAGCTATTGTGAATGAAGTAGAAGCCACTGAATCTGTCACTGCCCGCCTAGATAAACTGACACAACTGGTTATGAATATGGCCAAACCCACGGGGAAAACATATGAGGCTAAGGTTGTGAAGCCCTTCTGTGATGAGTGTGGGGGCAACCATGATTCCTCCGAATGCAACGAATCTGCCAATTTCATGGGGACAATGAGAGGAACAATAGGCCCAACACCAACGCGTAAAATCCAGGCTGAAGAAAGCATCCAAATTTCTCCTGGAGTAACCCTAACACGGCTGTAAATCCAACCCAGCAACTAGGAGGATATCAACAAAACCTGTCCCGGCAGCAGCAACAAAATACGAACAATAATTTACTCGAATCTACTTTACATACTTTTATATCTCGCACTAGTGATTTTATTGTTCATACTAATAAATTTATTGACAAGAGTGAGTCCTTCATGGACAGGACTGAGATACAGATGAACAACCAGGAGGTAGCAATAAAGAATCTGGAGACTCAGTTTGGATGGTCGCCCAGATTGTTAACACTAGGCCAATGGGTGGATCACCTAGTGATACTAAAATCACGAAGGGAAAAACCCAAGAACAATGCAAGGCTATAACAACCAAGAGTGGGATAAAGTTACAAGATCCACCGAATATTGCTGCCATGGAAACAACACATATCGATTTACCTATTAACCAAAATCCAGTTCATGCCACCAGAAACCCTGCCGCGGTAGCCTCTGAAAAGGACAACATGAAAACACAAACATGGCTGACAGATGACACTATAGATGACCAGACATAATCTAAACTAGTTTTTTCTCCCCATAATAAGCTTCTGTCCAAGATGAAAATCGAAGATACTAAACCTCCACCACCATTCCCACAACGATTGAAAAAACTGAAGCAGGACATGCAGTTCAGGAAATTTCTGGATGTTCTGAAGCAAGTAAAAATCAATCTACCATTAGTGGAATTGATCGAGCAGATGCCTAGCTATGCTAAGTTCCTAAAGGATATGGTATCCAAAAGAACAAGAGTCAGGGAATTCAAGACAGTGGTAGTAACAGAAGGATGCATGGCAATGCTACACAATAAGGCGCCGCCCAAACAGAAAGATCCAGACAGCTTCATAATTCCTTGTAAGATAGGCAACAACAATTCTGTAAGAGACCTATGTGACCTAGGGGCAAGCATCAACCTAATTCCCAAGTCTGTTTTCTAGAAACGGGGGATAGGAGACGCCCGTCCAACGATAATGATGCTTCAGCTAGCTGACAGAACTTATGTGCAACCGGAAGGAAAAATTGAAGACATCCTGGTGAAGGTGGACAAATTCATTTTCCTTGCCGTTTTTCTGGTACTAGACTATGAGGCAGACGAAAGGGAACCAATAATCCTAGGGCGACCATTCCTAGCTACGGGCAGAACACTGATCGATGTTGAAAAAGGTGAGCTTACAATGAGGGTCAATGATCAGCAAGTAAAGTTGAACGTCTTCCAAACAATGAGACAAGCTGATGATCCGGAAGAATGCCAGCTAATGGAGGCCATCTCAAAATTCAGTTTTGAAGCCAACAGACCCTGCTTGTAGTACGACTCCCAAGGTAGCAACCTTGACAACTGTCTCGGCAACCATTTAGATACTTGCTTAGAAGATGAACGATGCAGTGAATGGACAAAACATGAATAAGAGGAGCAAGAGGATGCATACTGGATAGCAAACATGCCAGGTAAGTATGTTGAATCTTTGAATTATACAGAAAAGGTTGGCAAAATGTTCAAACCATCTATTGAACAACCCCTACCCTTTAATTAAAAACTTAACTGCGCAACTTAAGTATGCTTATTTGGGACCCAATGATACGCTGCCCGTAATAATTTCCTCTAAGTTGCAGCCTACACAGTAACAGAAATTGATAGCGCTACTACGGCTGCACAAGAAGGCAATAGGGTGGACCATTGCTGACTTAAAAGGGATAAGCCCAACACTCTGCATGCACAAAATCCAGCTTGAAGAAGATCAAAAACCAGTTGTCGATGCAAAGAGGAGATTAAATGATGCCATGAAGGAAGTTGTCAAAAAAGAGATAATCAAATGGTTAGATGCTGGCATTATATATCCTATATCTGACAGTGAATGGGTAAGCCCGGTACAATGTGTACCAAAGAAAGGTGGCATAACTGTGGTAAGCAATGATAATAATGAGTTAATTCCAACTAGGACAGTAACCATGTAACGCCCCGGTTTTGGGCTTGGAAGTCTTGGGCGTTGACCGGTTGGTCAAGGTGCTGTTCGAATCGTAAGAGGTTAAATTAGGAAAGCCTAGTTCGGGTTGCATTAAAAATATGGAAAAATGTTCTAAAATCATCTTTTATTATAATTAAGTGAACTGTGAAATCAATTTTGGAAAATGAGTTTCGGAAGTGTCACATTTTGGCTAGTGACCAAAATGTAATTTTTGAAAGTTTGGTGGCTATTTTATAAAGGGTTGAAACTTTGAATCTTTAAGGAGCTATTTACAAAGGGAGTTTCTCCAGATTTTTCTAAGATATTTTAACACATAATTCTGATTTTAAAAGAATCAAAAGGAGGGAAAATCTATTTTTAGCTATTTTCTCATTTAACTACCTATTTTCTTCCTATCTTTTTCTCTCAACCCAAACACTCAATTTCCAGAGATCTTATTCTGATTTTCTCATCTAAAAACCTTCTTTCAACTCTCAATTGATTGCAAATCATTGTGTCTTCAAATCCTCTTCAATTGCTTCAAGATTTATCAAGCTTTTCTATTCCAAAAAGAGGAGAAACTCAAGTTTGGAGGTAAGAACGTCCTTCTCCTCTGAACTTCAAGTTCTTTAATGAAATTCCTAAAGTTTTCAATCCTAATTTGATAATTGATTAAAGGTTTTAAGGTTGATTTATGGATCTTGGCTAATTATGCAAGATCTTGATGATTTCACTTGATTTTCGTTTGATCTGTTAAATCTGTGTTTTGAGAAGTGATTTTGATGTTAAATGATCATTAAATTGATGTGGAAATGAGTCTTGATTGATGCAATCCCGGATAGGTTGGATTTCCTAAGTTTAGCTTGTGTTTTAAGGTAGCTTTTGTGGTGATCTTGTGGATCTGGTGTTGCTGGAGGTATAGGGATGGTTGTAGGTTGTTTTTAGATGTTAAATGATGTTAATGGAAGTGAGGTTTTGCTGGTTTGTGGCTGGGCTTTGTTTAGAAGTGTTTCGGATGCATTTTCGGTTGTGTTTGGTGGCCGAAAATGGAGGTTTAGTGAGAGCAGCGAGTTTAGATGCTTTTATTGAAGCAATTAATGCATGATGATGCATTAATCCTCTGCTTTAATGTGTTGAAACAGGGGAGGCATCCTTGGATCCAAGAATTGTTGATCCGGAGGCTTGATTTGGTGCTTTGGCTTGAAGCAAAGTGGAAATCAGTGAGTGGATTTGTGAAAATGGTTTTCGGCTTTGAAACCAAGGTTTTGGGAGCTTAGTTTAAGTCTAAACAACTTTGCTAAGCTCAAGTGTAAGTTTTCGGATTACTCTCTTAAGTGGTGGCCATGTTTTGATGTAATGTAAATGATGATTTTGCATGATTTGGTTACTGTTTTGAAAGCATGATTAAGCATGTTAATTGCTGATGTTTTAGCATGATTTATGCTGATGTTTTAAGCCATGTGTTGAAGGTGACTCTAGGTAGGAGTACCTTGTTTCTATGCATTGTTAAATGATGAATTAATGCTTTGAAATGCATGATGAAATGGCTTGATTTAAATGCTTTAAAACAGTGGATTACATGATGTATAAAGTGTGTATTGGCAAGTGATGGTTTGTAAAAGTGAAGGTCACTAAGGTGGTTAAAAGTCCTTGAGTGAGCCTTGTTATCTAAGATCATCAAGGTGGTTAAAAGTCCTTGGATGAATCTTGTTGCGGACTCTAAGGTGGTTAAAAGTCCTTAGGTGCTCCTTTCCATGGTGGTTAAAAGTCCATGGGGCCAAGGTGTTTAAAAGTCCTTGGGGCCAAGGTGTTTAAAAGTCCTTGGGGTAATTCAAGCTACGGACACAAAGGTGGTTAAAAGTCCTTGTGTGGTCCTTTCATGGTGTTTAAAAGTCCATGGCCAAGGTGTTTAAAAGTCCTTGGGGTCCAAGGTGTTTAAAAGTCCTTGGGAAAAGTTGTTGAACTTGATTTCATAAATGAAATGTATCACTTGAGCCAATATGACATGTATAGTACATTGAGATGCATGAGATGCATGTTTTAAATGTTTATGTTGAAGCATGAGATGCTTGTTTAAATGAAATGTGGAAGCATGATATTGCTTGATTTAAAGTATGCTTTGAGCATGTGTAAAGGTTGTTTACAAGCATGATTTACAAATGGTTTTAATTGCATTATTGAATGGTTTTTAAAGAGCACTCCTCACTAAGCTTTGGCTTACGCTCTCTCGTTTTCTTGATTCAATAATGCAGAGCATTAGAGTACATTGAGGGCAGCAAGTGGAGGCAGGCAAACAAGTTCAAGTAAAGCTCAATGTATGGAAGGTTTTGTTAAACATTTAGCTTTTGTATGTTTTGGCAATGGGGGACCAATGTATATGTTTTGGGAGGTGTTTAAGACTCCCTAAGTATGTTTAATGTTGATGATGTTGCTGGTTTTTGGGTTTGAACCTTATATGCTTGTTTTGCAAGTTGATGCTTGAGTGGATAGCTTGTGTAGGAAGCATGACCATTGAATTGGGGCTTTTTGCATGTGATGTTATTTTGTTAATTTGATGATGCTTATATGCCTAAAATATGTTTAATTGCATGCGGGTAAAGTTTGGTGATGTTTGGAGCATGTTTGAGTGTCCAATTGCATGATTAGATATGCTTGTTTGCTGAATTTTGTGCAGGCGTTTCGGAACAGGGGTGTACCGTTTCGGAACGGGTGCCTTGCATGAACCCAAGCGTCCGAAACGGTATACACCGTTTCGAAACGGTTTGGCCTCTGCCGAAGCCACGTTCCGGAACCCGTTCCGGAACGGCCCGTGTTTCGAAACAGGGCTAGCCTGTTTCGGAACGGTCGACCGTTAGAGGGCTGACATGGTAGTTATATGTTTTGAAATGTTTGCATTTTGGTCCTGAATCTTGTATGATCAATTGCATGAGCTGTGGATGTCCTTTTGAGCTGAAATTTCACAGAGAATCATGAAACCTGACTAATTTCAAGATGGTAACTTTAATTTGGGTTAAGTCCCTTAATTTATCAGAAATTACTTTTTGGTCCCTAAAGTTGTAATTTGTTCAATTGGGTCCCTGTTTGATCTCTGATGTTTGTGATCTTTTAATTTGTTGTTTGTATGATCACAATTAAGGTTAATGTGCATCTAGACAAGTCTAAAAAGAAAAAAAAAGGGTCGTTAATCAAGGTTGACTTTCGGGTTGACTTTTGTTTTCCCCGTGTGACTTTCTTAATTCGGGTCAACCGTCTAGACCGGGTTAAGGGGGTTACATTTGGTGGTATCAGAGCTGAGTTCTCGAGTAATTGGGAATGTGTGTATGCATGATTGAAGCATGGTTTGGTTGGTATGCTTGTTGAGTTAAAGCATGTTCAGTGAATTGTGATGATGATGTGTATGTGATGCATGTTGTGATGATGCATGATGAGGGTACCCATTGCCAAACAAAAGCTAAAGAGATGATGTTGTTTTTGAAGGAAATTGAGCTTGAATACTTGGAATTTGCTTACCTTGCTGGTCCTGACTTGTTTTATTTTGTATTGTTATGCATGGTAATAGTATGGCACCACGTAGAGAGTTACGGAGTAGCGTGAGAGCTACGACCCCGGAGGGGAATGTGAATGATGAGCACACTGGTAGTGCTGTGATACCTCCTCCTCCACCTGGTGGTGGTGGTGCGGAGAGGGAAAGAGCTGGAGCTGAGGCAGCTGGTGCTGGAGCCGCGGGACCTGAGGTTGGTCAGGGGCAAGCGATGCCTGACATGTCTGTGCTGGTACAAGCTATTGCGGGTGCGTTTCGAGCAGCAGTAGCTGGAGCTCAAGGAGCTGGGCATCAGGGAGATGCTGGAGCTAGACTACCCTTGGAACGTTTGCGCAGTCTTGGTGGGACTGAGTTTAGGGGTATGTCAGCTGAGAGGTCTGAAGCGTGGCTGGAGAGTACCAAGCGTGTCTTGGGACAGATGAGTTGCACTGATGTGCAAAAGCTGGGATGTGTGGTGTCACTGCTGCAAGGTGATGCTTATACGTGGTGGACGACCACAATCTCTGGGATGGCTGATGCTGATGTTACTTGGACGTTCTTTCAGCATGCGTTCAAGAGGAGATATCTGGGAGTTAGATATCTGGACGAGAAGAAGCGTGAATTCATGTCTCTGACCCAAGGGAGCATGAGTGTGGCTGAGTATGAGGTACAGTTTGTACGTCTTAGCCAGTATGCACCGGAGCTGATACCTGATGAGCGTGAGAGGTGCGAAAGGTTCCGTTATGGCTTGGTGACGGAAGTTAAGACCTATATGATGGCTGCTGAGTATAATGATTTCGATGTGTTGGTTAGTCGATCAAAGGACATTGAGATGAATCTGAGTTTGTCTGCTAAAGGTGCTGGAGCTAGTTCTGGGAAGAGAACTGCTGAGTATAGTTCCGGTGGACGGAACAAGAGAGGGCGTGATCAGAGGTTTCAGTCCTCGTCTAAGAGAGGTGGAGGTGCATCTGCTAGGGGTGGCAATGCTAGAGCTGACCCTAGTGCTTGTTGGATTTGCGGATCCCGTGGTCACTTGAGACGTGACTGTCCTCGTGCTGGGAGGGAGGTGCAAGCTCCTGTGATGGCAGCTGGTTATGAGTGCTGGAATTGTGGTTCTGCTGATCATTTGAGACGTGATTGTCCGAGGATGGCTGGTGGTCAAGAGCGTGCTCCTGTTGTTGCAGCACCGCAGAGAGGTCGTGGGCGCGGCCGTGGTAATTTCCAGAGGCGAGAGGAAGGTGGGCGTGGAGTAGCTCATGTTGTGGCTATTCAACCTGAGGGTGGTGGCCAAGCGAGGGTGTATGCTCAGCGCGAGGGAAGGAATGATGCTGATGTGATTGCAGGTACCTTTACTTTGCAATCCTTGTCATTGCTTTCTTTGATTGATTCTGGATCTACGCATTCATACATTCTTCGTGAGCATGCTGAGTTGCTTGGTTTGCCTGTTGAGTCTTTGGATGTTGGTGTTAGAGTCACTAGTTCTTTTGGTGAAACTGTTGTGACTCGTAAGCTTTATAGAAGGTGTCCTTTGGTTGTTCAAGAGCATGTCTTTCATGTTGATCTTATGGAGTTGCCCTTTTATGGTTTTGATGTGATCCTTGGTATGGATTGGCTTGCTGAGCATCGTGCTGTTGTGGATTGTGAGAATAAGCGGGTTTCGCTTAAGCTTGCGAATGATTATGAAGTGGTGGTGGTTGGTGAGAATGTGAAGTTTCTTGCCAATGTTGTTTCTACCTTGGAGGCGAGCAGGATGCTGAGGCAAGGTTGTGAAGCTTTTCTGGCTTTTGTGATGAATCCTAGTTCGAAGGAGCTGAGGGTGCAGGATATCAGGGTTGTGAAGGAGTTTCCTGATGTTTTTCCTGAGGAGTTGCCTGGTTTACCTCCTAATCGCGAGGTGGAGTTTGGTATTGAGCTGTATGAAAATACCACTCCTGTGTCCATTACTCCCTATAGAATGGCACCTAAGGAGCTGAAGGAGCTGAAGACGCAGTTGCAAGAGCTGCTTGATCGTGGTTTCATCCGGCCGAGTGTTTCGCCTTGGGGTGCTCCTGTCTTGTTTGTGAAGAAGAAAGATGGCACGATGAGGATGTGCATTGATTACCGTCAGCTGAACAAGTTGACTATCAAGAATCGGTATCCTTTGCCGAGGATTGATGATCTCTTTGATCAATTTCGGGGAGCTGCTGTGTTCTCTAAGATTGACTTGAGGTCAGGGTATTATCAGTTGAAGGTGAAGGATGTGGATGTGCCTAAGACAGCTTTCAGGACAAGGTATGGGCATTATGAGTTCCTTGTGATGCCGTTTGGTCTGACAAATGCTCCTGCTGCTTTCATGGACATGATGAATCGTGTTTTTCATGTATACCTGGACAAGTTCGTTGTGGTATTCATTGATGATATCCTTGTGTACTCGCGTACTGAGGAAGAGCACGAAGAGCATTTGAGGATTGTGTTGCAAGCTTTGTTGGAGAATCAGCTTTATGCTAAGTTGAGCAAGTGTGAGTTCTGGCTTAGAGAGGTGGTTTTTCTTGGGCATGTGGTCTCAGCTGAGGGGATTCGTGTTGATCCTCAGAAGATTGAAGCAGTGATGAACTGGAAAGTTCCTAAGTCTGTTCAGGAGGTTCGTAGTTTCCTTGGTTTGGCAGGATACTACCGAAGGTTTGTGGATGGTTTTTCCAAGATTGCTGCTCCTTTGACGAAGTTGCTGCAGAAAGATGTTAAGTATGAGTGGACAGAAGCGAGTCAGCAAGCTTTTGAGAAGCTGAAGATGGCTTTGACTCAAGCTCCTATCTTGATTCAGCCTGAATCAGGGAAAGAGTTTGTAGTCTACAGTGATGCATCCTATGTTGGTTTGGGGTGTGTGCTGATGCAAGAGGGTAAGGTTGTGGCTTATGCGTCGCGGCAGTTGAAGGTGCATGAGCGCAATTATCCTACGCATGATATTGAGCTGGCTGCAGTGGTTTTTGCTCTGAAGATCTGGAGACATTATCTGTATGGTGAGAAGTGTACTGTGTACACGGATCACAAGAGTTTGAGGTATCTGATGTCTCAGAAGGAGTTGAATCTCAGGCAGCGACGTTGGTTGGAGTTGCTCAAGGATTATGATCTGACGATAGAGTATCATCCTGGAAAGGCTAATGTTGTTGCGGATGCCTTGAGTAGAAAGGTAGCTGTTGAGCTGAGAGCTATGTTTGCTAGCTTGAGCCTATCGCAGGATGGTGGTCTTGTTGCTGAGTTGCAAGTGAAACCTTCGTTGGTTCAGTTGATCAAGGATAAGCAGTTGTTGGATGACTCCTTGGTGTCTCATGTTCAGGAAATCGCGGAGGGTAGACCTTCGGATTTCTGCTTTAATGAGGATGGAGTGTTGTGTTTTGGTAGTCGGATAGTAGTGCCTGCAGATGCTGAGTTGAGGCGTGCTATTCTAGCTGAAGGTCATAGTAGTCCTTTTGCTATGCATCCTGGTAGTACAAAGATGTATCGCGATCTTCGTGATGAGTACTATTGGGTGGGCTTGAAGAAGGATGTGGCAGAGTTTGTAAGCAAGTGTTTGGTGTGTCAGCGAGTTAAGGCTGAACATCAGGTTCCTTCTGGTTTGTTGCAACCGTTGAAAATCCCTGAATGGAAGTGGGAGAGGGTTACCATGGATTTTGTATCTGGTTTGCCCTTGTCTCCGTCGAAGAAGAATTCTGTTTGGGTGATTGTGGATCGCCTGACGAAGTGTGCACATTTCTTGCCTGTGCATACTACGTTCTCTTTGGATAAGCTGGCAGAGCTGTACATTGCTGAGGTTGTGAGGTTGCATGGTGTGCCTAAGTCGATCGTGTCGGATAGGGATCCGAGGTTCACATCGCGTTTTTGGCAGTGTTTGCATCAAGCTCTGGGTACAAGGTTGCATTTCAGTACATCCTATCATCCTCAGTCGGATGGCCAGTCTGAGCGAGTTATTCAGATTTTGGAGGATATGTTGAGATGCTGTGTGATAGAGTTCCAAGGTTCTTCGTGGCAAGACCATTGAGTTGGTGAAGGTGCTGTGGAAGCATCGCGGTGTTGAGGAAGCCACGTGGGAGCGGAAGGATGATATGCTGAAGCAGTTTCCTTATCTCTTTCCTTCAGGTAAATTTCGAGGACGAAATTTCTTAAGGGGGGGAGAGTTGTAACGCCTCGGTTTTGGGCTTGGAAGTCTTGGGCGTTGACCGATTGGTCAAGGTGCTGTTCGAATCGTAAGAGGTTAAATTAGGAAAGCCTAGTTCGGGTTGCATTAAAAATATGGAAAAATGTTCTAAAATCATCTTTTATTATAATTAAGTGAACTGTGAAATCAATTTTGGAAAATGAGTTTCGGAAGTGTCACATTTTGGCTAGTGACCAAAATGTAATTTTTGAAAGTTTGGTGGCTATTTTATAAAGGGTTGAAACTTTGAATCTTTAAGGAGCTATTTACCCAAAGGGAGTTTCTCCAGATTTTTCTAAGATATTTTAACACATAATTCTGATTTTAAAAGAATCAAAAGGAGGGAAAATCTATTTTTAGCTATTTTCTCATTTAACTACCTATTTTCTTCCTATCTTTTTCTCTCAACCCAAACACTCAATTTCCAGAGATCTTATTCTGATTTTCTCATCTAAAAACCTTCTTTCAACTCTCAATTGATTGCAAATCATTGTGTCTTCAAATCCTCTTCAATTGCTTCAAGATTTATCAAGCTTTTCTATTCCAAAAAGAGGAGAAACTCAAGTTTGGAGGTAAGAACGTCCTTCTCCTCTGAACTTCAAGTTCTTTAATGAAATTCCTAAAGTTTTCAATCCTAATTTGATAATTGATTAAAGGTTTTAAGGTTGATTTATGGATCTTGGCTAATTATGCAAGATCTTGATGATTTCACTTGATTTTCGTTTGATCTGTTAAATCTGTGTTTTGAGAAGTGATTTTGATGTTAAATGATCATTAAATTGATGTGGAAATGAGTCTTGATTGATGCAATCCCGGATAGGTTGGATTTCCTAAGTTTAGCTTGTGTTTTAAGGTAGCTTTTGTGGTGATCTTGTGGATCTGGTGTTGCTGGAGGTATAGGGATGGTTGTAGGTTGTTTTTAGATGTTAAATGATGTTAATGGAAGTGAGGTTTTGCTGGTTTGTGGCTGGGCTTTGTTTAGAAGTGTTTCGGATGCATTTTCGGTTGTGTTTGGTGGCCGAAAATGGAGGTTTAGTGAGAGCAGCGAGTTTAGATGCTTTCATTGAAGCAATTAATGCATGATGATGCATTAATCCTCTGCTTTAATGTGTTGAAACAGGGGAGGCATCCTTGGATCCAAGAATTGTTGATCCGGAGGCTTGATTTGGTGCTTTGGCTTGAAGCAAAGTGGAAATCGGTGAGTGGATTTGTGAAAATGGTTTTCGGCTTTGAAACCAAGGTTTTGGGAGCTTAGTTTAAGTCTAAACAACTTTGCTAAGCTCAAGTGTAAGTTTTCGGATTACTCTCTTAAGTGGTGGCCATGTTTTGATGTAATGTAAATGATGATTTTGCATGATTTGGTTACTGTTTTGAAAGCATGATTAAGCATGTTAATTGCTGATGTTTTAGCATGATTTATGCTGATGTTTTAAGCCATGTGTTGAAGGTGACTCTAGGTAGGAGTACCTTGTTTCTATGCATTGTTAAATGATGAATTAATGCTTTGAAATGCATGATGAAATGGCTTGATTTAAATGCTTTAAAACAGTGGATTACATGATGTATAAAGTGTGTATTGGCAAGTGATGGTTTGTAAAAGTGAAGGTCACTAAGGTGGTTAAAAGTCCTTGAGTGAGCCTTGTTATCTAAGATCATCAAGGTGGTTAAAAGTCCTTGGATGAATCTTGTTGCGGACTCTAAGGTGGTTAAAAGTCCTTAGGTGCTCCTTTCCATGGTGGTTAAAAGTCCATGGGGCCAAGGTGTTTAAAAGTCCTTGGGGCCAAGGTGTTTAAAAGTCCTTGGGGTAATTCAAGCTACGGACACAAAGGTGGTTAAAAGTCCTTGTGTGGTCCTTTCATGGTGTTTAAAAGTCCATGGCCAAGGTGTTTAAAAGTCCTTGGGGTCCAAGGTGTTTAAAAGTCCTTGGGAAAAGTTGTTGAACTTGATTTCATAAATGAAATGTATCACTTGAGCCAATATGACATGTATAGTACATTGAGATGCATGAGATGCATGTTTTAAATGTTTATGTTGAAGCATGAGATGCTTGTTTAAATGAAATGTGGAAGCATGATATTGCTTGATTTAAAGTATGCTTTGAGCATGTGTAAAGGTTGTTTACAAGCATGATTTACAAATGGTTTTAATTGCATTATTGAATGGTTTTTAAAGAGCACTCCTCACTAAGCTTTGGCTTACGCTCTCTCGTTTTCTTGATTCAATAATGCAGAGCATTAGAGTACATTGAGGGCAGCAAGTGGAGGCAGGCAAACAAGTTCAAGTAAAGCTCAATGTATGGAAGGTTTTGTTAAACATTTAGCTTTTGTATGTTTTGGCAATGAGGGACCAATGTATATGTTTTGGGAGGTGTTTAAGACTCCCTAAGTATGTTTAATGTTGATGATGTTGCTGGTTTTTGGGTTTGAACCTTATATGCTTGTTTTGCAAGTTGATGCTTGAGTGGATAGCTTGTGTAGGAAGCATGACCATTGAATTGGGGCTTTTTGCATGTGATGTTATTTTGTTAATTTGATGATGCTTATATGCCTAAAATATGTTTAATTGCATGCGGGTAAAGTTTGGTGATGTTTGGAGCATGTTTGAGTGTCCAATTGCATGATTAGATATGCTTGTTTGCTGAATTTTGTGCAGGCGTTTCGGAACAGGGGTGTACCGTTTCGGAACGGGTGCCTTGCATGAACCCAGGCGTCCGAAACGGTATACACCGTTTCGAAACGGTTTGGCCTCTGCCGAAGCCACGTTCCGGAACCCGTTTCGGAACGGCCCGTATTTCGAAACAGGGCTAGCCTGTTTCGGAACGGTCGACCGTTAGAGGGCTGACATGGTAGTTATATGTTTTGAAATGTTTGCATTTTGGTCCTGAATCTTGTATGATCAATTGCATGAGCTGTGGATGTCCTTTTGAGCTGAAATTTCACAGAGAAGCATGAAACCTGACTAATTTCAAGATGGTAACTTTAATTTGGGTTAAGTCCCTTAATTTATCAGAAATTACTTTTTGGTCCCTAAAGTTGTAATTTGTTCAATTGGGTCCCTGTTTGATCTCTGATGTTTGTGATCTTTTAATTTGTTGTTTGTATGATCACAATTAAGGTTAATGTGCATCTAGACAAGTCTAAAAAGAAAAAAAAAGGGTCGTTAATCAAGGTTGACTTTCGGGTTGACTTTGGTTTTCCCCGTGTGACTTTCTTAATTCGGGTCAACCGTCTAGACCGGGTTAAGGGGGTTACAAACCAGTTGGAGAATATGCATGGATTACCGCAAGTTAAATAAAGTAACTAAAAAGGATCACTTTCCTCTACCTTTTATTGATCAAATGCTTGATCGCCTTGCTGGCAAACCCTTCTATTGTTTCTTTGATGGATATTCAGGGTATAACCAGATTGCCATTGCACCAGAAGATCAAGCAAAGACAACATTCACATGCCCATATGGCATCTATGCCTTCCGAAGAATGCCGTTCGGACTATGCAACGCCCCTGCCACATTATAGCGTTGCATGATGGCCATTTTCTCCAACATGATAAAAGATTTCATGGAAATATTTATGGACGATTTCTCTATCTTTAGCAGCAGCTTTGAAAGCTGCCTCGACAACCTTGAAAAAGTACTTACCAGATGCTAGGACACCGTCCTAGTGCTCAATTGGGAAAAATGCCACTTCATGGTCGATGAAGGCCTAGTCCTGGGGCATAAAATCTCGGCACACGAAATAGAAGTGGATAAGGCTAAGATCGAAGTCATCGCCAATTTGCTGCCGCTGACCTCTGTCAAGAGCATTCGAAGTGTTCTAGGACACGCAAGTTTTTATCGGTGATTTATTGAAAATTTTTCTAAAATTTCTAAACCATTTTGTACCTTGCTAGAACAGGACAAACCATTCAACTTCGACGGGGCATGCTTGGAAGCATTCAAAACCCTCAAAGAAAAGCTCGTGACAACACTTGTGGTAGTTCCCCCTGATTGGAGCCAACCCTTTGAGTTAATGTGTGACGCTAGTGATACTGCTGTCGGTGCCGCCCTTGAACAGTGCAGGGAAAAAATCTTCCATGTCATCTACTACGCCAGCAAGACACTGAACCCTGCCTAGACCAACTACACCACCACCGAGAAGGAACTATTGACAGTAGTGTTCGCCTTTGATAAGTTTCGGCCCTATCTAATCGGAACAAAAGTGATCGTCTGCATGGATCATTCAACCTTAAAATACTTGTTCGCAGAGAAGGATGCCAAACCTCGCCTAATCCCTTGGATCCTTCTGCTGCAAGAGTTTGACCTAGAAGTCCGAGACAGAAAGGGCATAGAAAATAAAGTGGCAGACCATTTATATCGGCTTGAGAATGAACAAGGAAAGACACCCAACATCGAAATCCAAGATGCGTTCCCCGACGAACAGCTATTACTTGCCTCAGCTCTGGTTGCAGCCTTGGAAGCTGAAGGCACATCACTTGCCGCCCACAAAGATTTCGTGATAGCAACGTCAACAGTAGCACCCTAGTACGCGGATATTGTTAATTACTTGGTAACTGGTATTTTTACCTTATGACCTTAACTACCAAGGAAAGAAACAATTCCGATATGATACTAAGCATTATTTTTTGATGAGCCTTTCTTGTTTAAAAACTGTGCAAATCAGGTCATTAGACGGTGTGTCCCTGAGGATGAACAACAAGCCATACTATCTCAGTGCCATGCAACACCATATTGAGGTCATTTTGGAGGACAACGCACGACATCAAAAGTACTCCAATCGGGCTTTTTCTGACCAACATTGCATAAAGATGCCCAAGCCTTCTACAAACAGCGCGACATATGCCAAAGAACAGGAAACATTTCAAGAAGGAACGAAATGCCCTTACAAACCATCTTGGAGGTTGAATTATTCGATGTTTGGGGGATTGATTTTATGGGACCATTCCCATCTTCTTGTGGCAACATGTACATCCTCCTAGCGGTTGATTACGTCTCCAAGTGGGTAGAAGCCATTGTCAACCTCACAATGATGCAAAGACCATCCATAGATTCCTACACAAGAACATATTCACAAGGTTTGGAATCCCAAGAGCCATCATTAGTGACGAAGGCACCCATTTTGACAACAAGTTAATTGCCAAGGCACTTCAAAAAGTGGGTGTCACATACAAGATTGTCGCGACATACCAACCACAAACAAATGGGAAAACAGAGATTTCGAATAGAGAAGTTAAAACCATCTTGGAAAAAGTTGTCAACCTAAATAGGAAAGATTGGTCGATGAAGTTAGACGATGCACTTTGGGCATATCAAACAACGTCCAAAACGCCACTCGGAATGTCCTCTTATCGACTAGTATATGGCAAGGTCTGCCACCTCCCGGTTGAAATAGAATATGTAACAGACCAAAAATAATGACATTTTAAATTAAGGACTAAAGTGCATAAATTAAACACATGTGATCTAACTTTGTAATTTATTAAACAATTCAAGGCCTTGGGCCAGATTAGTCCTTACCCTATGTAAGTGCTTAAAAATAAAGAGGGCAAAAGAATTGGAATTAATGGTACTAAGGAAGCTTAAACCGGTGACCTCGTTATTGGAAAGCTAACACCTTAACCATCTAGTCTAAGGTTAGTGTTGGTTTTACACTGTTGCAATTTTATTTTAAACCATAGCTTCTATTATATCTGAATAATTTAAGTGAAACTCTGAAGCACCCAACTACCCCCATTTATTATTATCTGTTCAAGAGTTAGAGAACAGAAAATTCCAAAAATATTACCCATCCAATCCTCATTTGCCACCTTTGATCTAGTCCACCGTTTATCCATGGTCGCCACCACCATCACCCCCGTGTTCCTCGTTGCATCCCGACCTTACCGCAATAAGCCACTCGCACATTAACGCCGTCGTCTGTCTTGGAGAACTACTTGAATGTTCGTCGGGAAACCAAGATCTCTTTTGTTTTCAGTTGTTTTTTTTGCTGTCATGAGCTGTCGGTAAGCAGATTCGACATCACCGCTATGACCACTTTATTTTTTTCGCGTGCAAACCCTCACCACCATCAATCACCATTTTCTCAGAAACAACCTGAGATTTTTGGTTTTGTTCATCGGTAAAATCATTTAGGTAAGTGTTGGTTATTTTTATTTATTGTTTTTCTTTTATTTTTATTTTATTATTATCACCACTATTAATATTATTTTAATACTATATGTATTTATACCAACACCACTGATCACATTGAGTATATATATATATATATATATATATATATATATATATATATATATATATTACTAATTATATATAGATGTTACTGCCATTTGAATTATTACTAAATCTATATATTTAGTAAGCCTTTGTGAATAATTGTAATAACAACTATTGTATTTTTTTAATACAACATATATGTACATATACGTTATATATAAGTATTACTTTCAAACCGATTAGTTATGGCATGTTTTTGGATTTGAATTGATATTTTGATTGGATCAACTTTGGTTCATTTATTTCACATCCAAGATCTACCTGATCTGACAGATCATTGACCGAACCACAATGCCAACAACTGACCTAAACCTTGACTCATTTCTAGTCGTCCTAAGGCTGATTTTGAAGTTCGTTTCACAAATTCTAATCGAAAACCCTCTGAATCCGACCTTGAACTCGAGGATACATATGTATTTGATTATTCAGTTATGAGCAATGTGAATAAGGACTGAAATTGGAATTTGTGCGATTGAAGGTATTCACAGTTCCTTGTATTCGAGATGTTGAAGACGCCGCATTCGGGTTCGAGTGCAATCGAATGAGGTATCATGAATTGACCGATGTGGCTTGGAGTTAAGGTAATACTTTTCTACCACTTGTATGCTTTATGAACATGTTGGTATTCGGTTGAAGCATGCATTCTTATGGTGAAGTATATTGTTAATCTACCTAAGTCAAATCAGATTCAAAAGATAAAAATTCATATAAGTATGACATATTCGATTAAAAAAAAAGAATAAATCAAAAAGATCTGGAGTTCTATGATTATTTCGAATAAGATTTGATTGATGGAAATAAGGAATAGATGATCGATGAATGATCCAAGTTCAATGGATAATCGGTAAAACAATGCACTTCGAAACATCCAATTTAGACTATTTCTTGATTAAAGGTCTAAGGCTCAGAATGCTTGGTGGTGAAGTGACAAAGACGCCTTGATGTATAAAAAAGACTAAAAATTTCCTCTGTTAATGGAAGTGATTTAGAAATCTTCACTAGATCTGGTAACACATTCGATTCATCTGGAAACCTCAGTTTTGCTCCGACCGTTATGTTAACGAAGCCTAAATCTTCAAAATTGCAAAGTGCTAAGATCTTCCCGAGTTCTGAATAAATCTTCAAAGATAAGACTACGGAAAATCTTTCTCATGTCTAGATTAATCTAAGTGGCGTAAAAGTTTAATTGATCTGAAATGACTAAAAGGATTGAAAATGTTGATAAGGTTGAACTAGTCAGAATGTGTATAATGACCAAAATGACGTAAATACCCTTGGGCACTTAATGCCGAATTAACCATAACGATGCATGTACCCTAGAGAATCAAATCGAATAAATATTTAGAAGGATTCGAAAGGCTCAGGATAATTGAAAAAACCTTTAATCACCGAAACAACTGAAAATACCTCTAAGACTCGTGTTTGCTGGCCGTTTGATATATATGTGAATTTGAATGAATACCATTAAGGCATATTCGATCTGTTTGGAGGAAATACATAGTTAACAGTAAGAGTAGTCCATTTAAGGGTACATTCAGTACTATGGTTTGAGTTCATGTGTACTGCCCATGTTCGAATACTTGGTAAATATCGCAGTATTGGGATCCGTAAGTTTGACTGAATTTGGAAACCTGATAACATGTAGAGATCTTCATGTATACAGATTATCAATTTGTCCTTAGTATGTGGAATTAAGGAAGCACCCATGACAGTCAAATGACCAAAATGCCCCCATTGGCCAAAATGACCAGAATAGCCCTAAATGCATCTGATATCGTGAAAGATCTTGATTCAGAAATTCCTGAATGCTTGGTTTGAAACCTGATGATCAAATGGAATTCCCGAGTCTTCGTTTATGCCTTGTTGGTATAAATTACTAAAATGCCCATGTATGACAAAATGACCATAATGCCTTTGTAGGTTTAAATGACTGAATCACTCATGATATATCTAAACTCTCAAAGATCTTGATGTATCAACTCCTGAATATCTGGTTTCAACCATTAGTACGAACCCTTTTTAATAGGGATCTCATTTTTGAAATTTTTCCAAATTATCAAAATTTCAATGCGCCCCCTTTCGTAAATACCGAGTATCTTCAAGAAATAATTTGTTCCATCTAGTGTGTTCCATGTGTGTTACACGAATTTTTTTGCATATTGTTTTACATGTTTTATCATACTGATCATGTGCACTTGACTGATATGCAGTTTTCGCATGAACATGACATGCTTTGGAATTTAAGCATGGCTGTATTGTATGTTTGATATAGACCTTAGTACCTGATATGACAAACATGCTATGTGGATAATGTATTATTGAAAATACTACTAATGATTAATGAACTACTGTTGAACTGATTCACTGGGGTACTTGGGATATGATATGAAGCTACTAATGGCTCAGCCCTGATCCAACTTGTAAGACCGCCCATTTTCGGTTCCTATGCTTCGGCTAGGTCCACCCGTTTTCGGTTCCTATGCTTCAGCTAGGTCCGCCCGTTTTGGGTCCTATGCTTCGGCTAGAGCCGCCCGTATTCTAAGGTATTCCCTTAGGATGGTACCCACGCCCAATGGGCTCAGGTTAATGTACATGATACCGCACTGGAGAAACTTTATACTAGAGTATGGATGAAGGGTAAATAAAGAATTAAAATGAACTTTACCACTACTTGGAACAAATGTATTTGAAATAAAAAGGTTACTACATTGTTATATTTCCTACATTAACGTTGCACTGTTGGAACACACTAGAAAGTAAACTATTTAATTCCACCTTCGTAATTTATCAGCTTATATAATTCTCATTTGTTGCTCAATGATTGAATAAGGAACAAGTATCTTTCTTCTCAAGTATAACGCTACCCTGAAATAGCGGAAAGGAAATGAAGACTGTTACTGCATGTAACATCATGAAAATGCTATGCTTGCCATATATCTGCATGAGCTTATAACATCTTTTGGTAGTTCTGTATTACTGAGCTTTTCCAAGCTCATGTTGTCTTTACCATCAGAGATTAAAAGAATTTATCATGGTATTATGTCTGACATCAGTGTTCGGAGTTCTCTCGGTGTCGCTTTTGGAGTATGGTACTGTACAGTTAGTGGGCATGTACGTCATGTATTATTTTATGATAGTGTCTATAAAACATTTTCCGAAATCCTGTTATATGTTTAAATTATTTCATGAAAGGGTATTTTAAATAGAATTTTGTTTTGCAGTTTAAAAAGGGTTTTGAGAAAAAAAGTATTTTATGTGTAATTTTACTGTGGGTCGCTCTTGTGACCCTAATGTGACTCCTTATTATCCGTGGTAACGCATAGGCGGGTCTAGGGGTTACAGAACACAAGGCGTATGGGGCAGTCAAGGCGGTAAACATGGATTGGAAGCAGGTTGGCGAAAAGAGATTGTTGGATCTAACAAAAATGGAGGAATTCAAACGGGAAGCATACGAGAATGCCAAGTTGTATAAAGAAAAAGTAAAAATGTGGCACGATAGCAAGATCCAACAAAGGCAGTTCCTGCCCAGGCAACAAGTGTTGCTGTTCAACTCCCGCCTAAAGTTGTTTCACGAGAAATTAAAGTCCAGTTGGTCAGGACCGTTCGAAGTGGTCCACGCCTTCCCATATGGTGACGTGACAGTAAAGGCAATGAACAGAGGGGTAGAATTCAAAGTTAATGGGCAGAGGTTAAAGCATTATGCAGGAGATTCTGTCCTAAGAGAACATGAAGTAGTCACTCTGAGGGATGCCCACCCGACTTTGACATAATTTTTATTTTTCCACATCTTTATTGTCTTATCTATTTAGGAGTAGATTTTAATTACTTAGGACTAGATTTTATTTTTAGCTGCGTTGTTACTAATTATTTCCGTCTCACAACTATTTATCCAGATTCAAACCCTAAAGAAAACTTAGAATTTTTTCTATGATTGCCAAAAATCATAAACACTACTGTTACTTGCTGAATTTGAGTGAATTTCTGATAAACATTGTCTACTTGAATTATTTGTAAAATTCGAACATGGTAGCAAGTAGTTGTCGCGGTAGACAAAAAAGAAGAAGAGAAAAGAACTGCCACAGCAGGAACAAAGAAAGATATGTTGTTTTACCCTAGAGGTGCCCGAAACATGCTCTAGGAAGAATTATGTGCCAAGGACACTCCGCTGCTATCAAAGTCCATGGATCTGAAAATGTTTGGAATGACGGACAATTTAGCATGAGTGAATGAAAGTCCTCACGGGATGACTCTACTCAATGGGTTCGGGTTTTGTAGTTTGCTCCTATATTAATTTCAGACCTAAAGAGTAGTTGTGATCAGTTGAAGCCCTTACTGCCATGATTGCAAATTGTGCTTAATTGTGCTGCCTCGACAACAACCTTATATTACCTTGACAACATCTTTGTTTACTTAGAATATTCTTCAAATTCAACCTGTACACAATTTCTACACACACTACACTGGCATTATAGTCTAATTCTAAGGCAATTCATGTTATTTCCCTTTCACTAATCTAATGATAGGTGCCACAGCCTTGAGGTGCGGAATCAAGTTTAAAGTAGGTTTTTCTTTCTGATTAGTGCAAGTGCAAGTATGTTTAGGATTGCATTGTTTGAGGACAGGAAATAGTTCGAGTTTGGGGGTGTGTAAAGTGCTTATAAGTCTTATATTTTGTATGCATTCCATCTCATATTATTTCTATTCTTAAGTTCATTTTAGGCATATTTAGGTGCATGCATGCATTATTTACAGTATTCTTTGCTTTGCCTTGTTTTTGTTGAATATCTTTGATTTGGTAAGAAAAGATAATGTTTTAGTTTAGTTTTAGTTTCAGATGCTAGAAGCTGTCAGGAGGAGGAGAAATAAGAGGAGTGGATGCTGAGGCAGCAAACCAAGGAGTTGTACTGAAGTAGTTCAACACAGAGAGATGCTGCCGAGTAGCTGCCGCCGCCATATCTGCCGCCTAGGGCAGCAACTTGAGGAATTGGCAAATTGGAGCGCGATTGGTAGAGCATAATTTTCTGAGTCCATTGAGCCCATTCCATGCAATTTACTGAAGCCAGAAACAACGGACAAAGTTTCCAAAGGAGAAAATCAAGGCAGCCTAAGCCTTACTTGCGGTACAAGGTAACGTCAAAAGGAGTCTGAATTTAAATCAAAGAAGTCAGAATTAAAGGATGCATTCAATGCAAAAGCTACTTTATCACGAGGAAGACTTCTACTCCAAGGAGGACTTAACCTAGGCCATGCCTTATATATACCCCATCATATTTTGCATCTTAGAATCCCCTTAGTCGGTATAGCTTAGGTTTTCTCTTGTGTTTTCTTGCCGCCGCTATGTTCTAAATTCCATAGGGTTTAGGTTGTGTCGTAAAGTAGTTGTGTGAATGATTTTTTATGTTCAAGTTTGTTATTGCAATAAATTCAAGGTTTGCTTATTTCATATTTTTATTGTTTTCAATTGAGTTTGAAAGATCGATTGTGAGCAATCCATTTGTTTTGCATCGAGAGAGTCAAACTCACGAAAGAAGTAAGCACGATCTCATTCATACCATGTGTTGATCAATCCAGCCTAGACATAGGTTAGGGTTTAAAGCGACTAAAAGAGAACGAACCAAAGGTTGTTGTTCATTGCAAGATTCACGCCGACGGGTATTATCTCCAGCGGGCATCAAAAGTATTCTAGCTTAGACATAAGTAAAATCATTCTTGAAGCATTCTGTTGAGCCTTGAAGGTCTGCCAAGTTTGCCGCCGAGCTAATTATCCGTTCCACCTGTCGAGGCAACGAAAGTTGTTGAAGCACCAATCTACCATCTTCTGTCGAGCCAGCAAAGTCTTGTAGCGCAATACAACTTGACTTATTCAACGTAGTTTCACACTTCGAAGTAGCATAACCTGACCCATTCCATCATTATGATCTCTTCTCTTAATTACTTGTGTTTCTTTAATTTCGAATCTCTTACAAACTGAAATTGACTTGTGCATTTAATATTATGTGTAGGAATTTATATTCGAAATAGCTGTCCAATCCTCGTGGGAGACGATTTATAACTTGGCAAGAGTGTGCACTTGCGCTCATAATTGGAGAACACCCTAACTCTCTACACGCTCTCATTCTTATTTGCAGAGATTTGAGGATTGTGGGAGCATTGGAGCGAGGAGATCCTAAGATATCATTTGACTTTGAGTATGGTTTTAGCTTAAAGCTTTTGGTAATAAGGCAATGTGTTGTCCAAGTTCAGGGATTTGTACTTTGATTGCTTTTGTTTCCAAGTATTGTAACATGTTGGTTGATGGATTGCTATTTAGATTTGGGAAGTGGATTGATGGTTTCATGGTTTATTCCTATTCCGAGTATGTGGATTGAATTATTTAGGAAGCATGCCTATAACTTACGCTTTTGTGCTCGAAAATGCATATTTGATGTTTTGGTATGCTGTGGATGATACCCTTTGATTCTAAACATGTTTAGTGTGCATGCTAGGATGTTTTGGTATGTGGTTAAATTTGGTATGCTAGCATAAAACCTGACTAATTATGTACTCGTAACCCTGAACCAAAGTAAGTCCTAATAAGTTTTTGGATTTTCAATTTGGTCCATAAATTGCAAATTTGAACTTTTAGATGTCTATCCGTTGTCCGTTTCAGACGCAAATTTAACCGCTGCCAATTTAAACATTTTAGGTTCTAATGATGCATCTAGACAAGATATGATACGTATCCGGTTGTGTGATGACCGAATTCGTATGTGATGTTGCCCGATCGTGATTCTAGTATGAAGTTGCAAACTTGAGACTTGAGTTTGGAAGTGATGTATTTGGAATGAAGATGGTGAAAGTTGTTGTTTTAATAGGTGCTGGAATGGTTGGTGATTATGGATTGAAAGATAAATGTAAGGGGGGGAAATGGATAGAAGTTGATATGGATATATGGAATAGAATCGGTGTGGAACAAGGAAGAACCAACAAGATAGTGAATGTTGACCCAAACCTTACACGTTCTTACCCTTTGTGAAATGATGGAAGAAGGTTTGATGGTGACCCTTTAGCTATAATTGAGCTAAAAACCAACAATATAATCAAATGAAAGTGATGGTGGAAGGGTGGAACGTGACCCGCTAGCTAGAAAGCTAGGAACCAACGCTATAAATAGAATGGAATGAAAATGGGAAATTTGCCACAAGACTAGCTTGAAAGCCGATAAAGTTCTTAAAGAACAATTAAGAGTACACTCTCATATATTTTCATCAAAAAAAGGTCCCTTACAGAGGCAAATGAGCATCCTATTTATAGTACATGACATCCTAGAATTTGAATGGACAAAACAATGCATTAAGGCTCCAATTTATGACATTCAATGGTTTGTCTTCAATCATATCAGGTGTGGCTGGCCATTTGTGTAATTTAGAATGAATTTGGACATAATAAGGCTTGAATGAAGACTTATACACGTCCAAGTGATGGATCCTTTGATATTCCACTTGCTTGGCTCTTAAAAGTGCATGTAGATGACTTGGAATGAATCTGCCCATGTTTGCATCTAAGTGTATGTGTCTCTTCCACTTCCTTTCTTTATTTCTCAACTTTATTGGCTGAATAAAAGCATAATAAAGTCTTCTAAATGCTTCATCCTCCATGGAATTCAAAAAGTCTCTCTCTTTAAATGGTGATAAAGATGGCATGTCTCCTCGAAGAAGATGAAAAGTCTTCAATTGTTTCCATCTTAATCCCAACGTGTAATGACACTAAAAACACATAAAATATTAATCAAAATATGATAAAATGTTATGCAAACTTAAAGAATTAATTGAACAAGTTCAATGAATGAACTAGTTTAATTAATGAACCTACATGCTTAAATGAAACACATATATAAGTGAAGTATTTTTATAAATGAAGTGCTTGCATAAATGCAACAACAAGCATATTTATTCTCATGGAATGAATGAACTATTATGCAACTTCTCATGCAAATTCTTATGCAACTACTCATGCAAATTCTTATGCAACTTATTTCAACTTTCCAACAAACTAAAACGTTGCAAGATCTAATTGTTGCTGTCATTTCTTCATTCATTTTCCAGCATTGGCAAAGCAAACTTTCCGCAGCATCTTGAATCATTTTAGCTCTTGCACGAGTCATAGGACCTCTTGGAAATTCATTGGAATTCTTGCTGGTTGTGGTCACATCAGTCCCTCCCTCTTGAAAGCTATTTGCCCCCAAATCGTCACCTGCATCATAAGGAGATAGATCAGCAACATTGAAAGTAGCACTCACATTATACTCACCGGGAAGGTCTATTTGATAAGCATTATCAGTAATCCTCTTGACCACTTGGAAAGGACCATCTCCTCAAGGCATAAGTTTCGATTTGCGTTGGGCTGGAAACCTCTCTTTCCTCAAGTGCAACCAAACCCAATCTCCGGGTTCAAAAGTTATTCGTTTCCTCCTTTTGTTAGCTTGCTGCTCATATTGCTTTGTTCTCCTCTCAATGTTCTCCCGCACTTGTTGGTGAAGCTTCTTCACAAATTCAGCTCTATTTTGCCCATCCTTATTTTTGAATTGATCAATAGGCAAATGAAGCAAATCAATTGGGGGTCAAAGGATTGAAACCATATACCACTTCAAATGGAGAACATTTAGTGGCGGAATGCATGGAGCGATTGTATGCAAACTCAACATGTGGCAAGTCCTCTTCCCAAGTCCTTAGATTCTTGCGTATAATTGTCCTAAGAAGCATGGACAATACACGATTGACAACTTCAGTTTGGCCATCCGTTTGTGGATGACAAGTTGTAGAAAACAACAGGTTTGTTCCAATCTTACTCCATAGCGTCCTCCAAAAGTGACTTAAGAACTTCACAACTCGATCAGACACAATAGTTCTTGGAACTCCATGTAATCTCACAACTTCCCTAAAAAACAGATTAGCCATATGAGAAGCATCATTAGTCTTGTTGCATGGAATGAAATGAGCCATTTTTGAGAATCTATCTACTATAACAAAAAATGGAATCTTTGTTATTCCTTGTGCGTGGAAGTCCTAACACAAAATCCATGGAAATATCCTCCCATGGAGCATTTGGAATTGGTAATGGTGTGTAAAGTCCATGGGGCATGACTTTGGACTTTGCCTTCTTAAATGTGATGCAATGCTCACACCACTTCTCCACGTCTCGTTTCATCTTTGGCCAATGCAAATGTTCTTGCAATATAGAGTGCGTTTTGGCCACTCCAAAGTGTCCCATTAGTCCTCAACAATGGGCCTCTTTGATAAGCGATTCTCTAATGAATCCTTGAGGGATACAAAGCTTTCCTTCCTTGGAAAGATAGCCATCAACCCTACAAAACTTCTCACATGTTCCCTTTTCACAAGCTTTGTAAATTTCACCAAAATCATAATCAGATTCATAAAGCTCTTTGATTAAGGCAAAACCTACCAATCTAGAATCCAAAAGGTTAAGAAGAGTATACCTTCTTGATAAAGCATCATCAACAACATTTTCCTTACCCTTCTTATATTTGATAATATGGGAATGTTTCTAGGAATTCAACCCACTTGGCATGTCTCTTATTAAGCTTTTGTTGTCCCTTCAAGTGTTTCAACGCCTCATGATCCGTGTGGATGATAAACTTCTTAAGCCATAGATAGTGTTGCCACATTTCTAATGCCCTCGTGAGAGCATACATCTCCTTGTCATAAGTTGAATAATTTAGAGTTGCTCCACTCAATTTCTCGTTGAAATATGCAATAGGGCGTCCTTCTTGAGATAATACAGCTCCAACTCCTAAACCTGATGCATCTCATTCAATTTCAAAAACTTTATCAAAATCATGTAAAGATAATAAGGGTGCATTGGTTAAAAGTTGTTTAATCAAACAAAAAGACTTCTCTTGTTCGTCTCCCAAAAAGAAGCTAGAGTTATTTTTGATAACTCCGGTCAAAGGTGCGGCTATGGTGCTGAAATTGGGAACAAACCGGCGATAGAAACTAGCAAGTCCATGAAAACTCCTCACTTGACTAATGTTAGTAGGTCTCGGCCATTCCTCAATTGCTTTAATCTTTTCTTGATCAACCTCCAAACCCTTTGAACTAACAACAAAACCTAAGAACACAACTTTGTTAGTGCAAAATGTACATTTTTTTTTGGTTAGCATACAACTTTTCTTTTCGCAAAACATCCAATACTAACCTTAAATGTTGATCATGATCATTCAAAGTTTGGCTATACACAAGTATGTCATCAAAATACACCACACAAAACTTACCCAAGAATGGTCGAAGTATATGATTCATTAACCTCATGAATGTACTTGGAGCATTAGTTAAGCCAAATGGCATAACCAACCACTCATACAAACCTTGCTTGGTTTTGAATGCTGTCTTCCACTCATCTCCTTCTCGCATTCTTATTTGGTGGTACCCACTCTTAAGATCAATCTTAGAAAAGATGTTAGAACCACTTAATTCATCAAGCATATCATCTAATCTAGGAATAGGATGACGATACTTTACCGTTATCTTGTTCATTGCTTGACAGTCCACACACATACGCCAAGTTTCATCCTTCTTAGGTACAAGTAAAACAAGCATGGCACATGGACTAAGGCTCTCTCTCACATAGTCTTTTTCCATTAACTCGGATACTTGTCTTTGCAACTCCTTAGTTTCTTCCGGATTGCTTCTATATGCTGGTCAATTTGGAATGATGGCTCTGGGAATGAAATCAATTTGATGCTCTATTCCTCGAATAGGTGGAAGCCCATTCGGAATCTTATCCGGAAACAAATCTTCAAATTCCTGCAATAAAGAGACAATAAAAGATGGCAAACGAGGATCAAGATCATTAGTGTTCAAAAGATTTTCCTTGTACACGAGTACAAGTGGCCATTTCTTTGAAAGCAAACACTTTTTGATCTCTTTCTCTCTTGTAAAAAGAATGGTTTGTTTTCCCTCATTTTTGTCACTCTCTTTGGATTTAAACTCTTTTTCTTTCTCTTTGGCTATTTTGAAACACTCTCTCAAGTGGATTTGGTCTTTATGGACTTGTTTTGGTGAAAGAGAGGCTAAAATGATCTTTTTGGTTTGATGGGTGAAAGTGTAACGATTGGTATAACCATCATGTATAGCCTTTTTGTCGAATTGCCACGGTCTCCCCAACAAGATATGGCTAGCGTGCATTGGTACAACATCACACAACACCTCGTCTTTGTATTTTCTAATGGAAAATGGCACAAGAACTTGCTTGGTGACTTTGAGTTCTCCCCCATCATTGAGCCATTGTAGCTTGTAAGGATGAGGATACTTTGTTGTTGCCAATCTAAGCTTCTCTACCATCAAAGTACTAGAAACATTAGTACAACTTCCTCCATCAATAATGACAAAGCATACCTTTTCGTTTACATGGCAGCGAGTATGGAAGATGTTCTCGCGTTGATCTTCTCCTTCTATGGCTTGCACGCTTAGACTTCTTTTCACAACAAGAACCTCACCATCTACAACATATTCCATCTCTTCTTTTTCTTGGATAGGAACATCATGTTCTTCCTCCTCTTGGTCAGTTTCGATCTCTCCATCTTCTTGAATGAGCATTGTGTTGCGATTTGGACATTGGCTAGAAATGTGACCTCGCCCTAAGAATTTGAAGCATTGCACATCACAAGATCGAACTGGCATAGCGGTGCTCTTTCCCTTACTAGTTTCGGCAATGGGTTTGGCACTCTTTGTTGGAACGCTTCGTTCATTAGGCGTAAAGGATGCCTTCTGTTTGTAGGCACCCTGCCCCCATTTGGAAGAAGAGCCTTCATAGGCACGAGTTGTGCCCTTCCTTTTGACTTGCCTCTCGACCTTCATGGCCATATGAACCATGTCTTCGATCTCCACATAATGTTGCAACTCAACAGTGGCCGCAATATTAGGATCAAGGCCGGATAGAAATCTGGCCAAGGTGGCTTCTCGATCCTCATCAATGTTGCCTCGGATCATGGCTACTTCCATCTCTTTGAAGTAATCCTCAACAGTACGGTTGCCTTGGGTGAGATTTTGAAGCTTGTTGAACAACTCCCTATGATAGTGAGTTGGAACGAACCTCCTACGCATAACGGCCTTCATCTCATTCCAAGTAGAAATTGGATGTTCGCCATTGTGTCTCCTGCTAGATGTCAACTGATCCCACCATATTAGTGCATAATCTGTAAATTCAATAGTTGCAAGTTTTACCTTCTTAAGCTCGGAGTAGTTGTGGCACTCAAAGATGTGCTCAACTTTTTTTCCCATGCAAGATAAGCTTCAAGATCCGTTCTTCCTTGGAAAGAAGGAATGGTTATTTTGATGTTGCTAAGATTATCATCAACTCTTGGCCGAGCTCTTTGGTACCTAGGTTCTCGATGCCTCAAACTTTGATGGGAGGCTCGCTCGTCTATGAGTTCTTCATCCACCTCTTCCTCATACTCTTCCTCGTGATCTGAATTATGCCTTCGTTGAGATCTTTCCTCCAAATGATCTAATTGTTCTTGCATCGGCCCCAACCTTTTTTGCAACAACATGTCCATCTCTCGGATAATATCTTGAAGATTGGAGTTAGTTGCATCTACGTTAACATTATTACTAGCATCAATAGTGTTTCTCACAGAATCTTGAGACATGGTTAACTAATAAACCTCACTAGCACAAATTCTCACCGTTACACTCCAAGGAAAACACTCACACTCGTGTTTCACTCTGGATGACTTTTACCCTTGATGTGCACTCTTGCCTTTTACCGCTCTTGTTCTCCTATCAAAGTCCTTAGAGAACTTACTCAAGGCTTAACAAGTTTGCTTGTGGAAATTGGCTGAAAGAAAGGGTTTAGAAAAAAAGGCTATAGGTAGAAAAGTAGAATGATTAGAAAATAACAAGGCAATAGGAAATAATAATTTTCTTAATTGAGTAATACCAACAACAACCAAACTTCCTTTTTTTTTCTTTTTTTCTTTGTTTTCTTTTTTTTATGCAAACCGGGAGAGAGAAACACTTAACGTACTGAATCAAAATAGCTCTGATGCCAAATGATACGTATCCGGTTGTGTGATGACCGAATTCGTATGTGATGTTGTGTAACCCCCTTAACCCGGCCTAGACGGTTGACCCGAATTAAGAAAGTCACACGGGGAAAACCAAAGTCAACCCGAAAGTCAACCTTGATTAACGACCCTTTTTTTTCTTTTTAATCTTGTCTAGATGCACATTAGGCCTAATTGTGATCACACAAACAACATACTCAAAGATCACAAACATCAGAGATCAAACAGGGACCCAATTGAACAAATTACAACTTTAGGGACCAAATTGTAATTTCTGATAATTAAAAGGACTTAACCCAAATTAATCTTACCAACATGAAATTAGTCAGGTTTCATGCTTCTCTGTGAAATTTCAGCTCAAAAGGACTTCCCAAACTCATACAATTGCACAAACAAGATTCAGGACCAAAAAGCAAACAATTCAAAACATTTAACCGCCCATGTCAGCCCCCAACGGTCACCCGTTCCGAAACAGACAGAACCCGTTTCGAAACACGGGCCGTTCCGCAACCAGTACCGTAACGTGGGTCTGGCAGAGACCAAACTGTTTCGAAACGGTGCATACCGTTTCGGACGCCTGGGTTCAATCAAGGCACCCGTTCCGAAACGGTGCACACTGTTCCGATACGCCCTGCTCAAATATGCTCCAAAAGCATTCCAAAACATGCAATTGATCATTCAAACATGCTCCAAATGCTACCAAACTTTACCAGCATGCAATTCAACATATATAGGACATACTTGCATCAACAATTCATCAAAACAACATCTCAAGCAAAAAGCCCCAATTCTATAGGCATGCTTCCTACACAAGCTAGCTATTCAAGCACAAACTTCCAAAACAAGCATATAATGATCCAATCCAAAAACCAACATTCATAACAACATTCAACATACTTAGGAAGTTCCAAACACCTCCCAAAACATACACATTGGTCCCCCATTGCCAAATTACCCAAAAGCTAAAAAGTGCTTATAAAACCTTCCATACATTGAGCTTTACTTGTACTTGAATGCTTGCCCTCCTTGCTGCCCCTCAAGGTACTCTAATGCTCTGCATTATTGAATTAAGAAAACAAAGAGAGCGTAAGCATAAGCTTAGTGAGGAATGCTCTTAAAAACCATTCAATAATGCAATTTAAACCATTTATAAACATGCTTAAATCAACCTTTGCACATGCTCAAAAGCATACTTTAAACAAGCAATCTCATGCTTCAACATAAACATAACATGTCATATTGGCTCAAGTGACAATTTCCATTTCTTAAAACAAGTTCATCAACTTCCCAAGGACTTTTAAACACCTTGGCCCCAAGGACTTTTAAACACCTTGGCCATGGACTTTTAAACACCATGAATGAGGACCACACAAGGACTTTTAACCACCTTTGTGTCCATAGCTTGAATCACCCCAAGGACTTTTAAACATGACTTTTAAACACCTTGGCCCCATGGACTTTTAAACACCATGGAAAGGATCACCTAAGGACTTTTAACCACCTTAGTGTCCGCAACAAGAATCATCCAAGGACTTTTAACCACCTTGATGTTCTTAAGTAACAAGGCTCACTCAAGGACTTTTAACCACCTTAGTGACCTTAACATTTTCAAAACATCACTTGCCAATATACATCTTTTACATCATTTAATCCACTGTTTTAAAGCATTAATCCAAGCCATATACAACATGCATTTCAAAGCATCAAACCACATTATTTCAATGTATAAAATCAAGGAACTCCTACCTAGAGTTACCTTCAACATATGGCTTACAACATCAGCAAAAACCATGCTAAAACATGCTTCCAAAACAGTAATTAAAACATGCAAATAACCATTTTGCATCACAACAAAATCATGGCCACCACTAGAGAGAAATTCCGAAAACTTACACTTGAGCTTAGCAAAGTTGTTTAGACTTAGACTAAGCTCCCAAAACCTTCAAACCTTGGTTTTAAAATCTGAAAACCCAACTTCACTCACCGATTTCCACTTTGCTTCAAGCCAAAGCACCAAATCAAGCTTCCGGATCAACAACTCTTGGATCCAAAGATGCCTCCCCTGTTTCAACACATCAAAGCAGAGGATTAATGCATCATCATGCATTAATTGCTTCAATGAAAGCACCTAAACTCGCTGCTCTCATTCAACCTCCATTTTCGGCCACCAAACACAACCGAAAATGCATCCAAACCACTTCTAAACAAAGCCCAGCCATAAACCAGCAAAACCACACTTCCATAAACATCATAACACATCTAAAAACAACCTATTAACATCCAAAAATAGCCAAATGGCTTTCCCTCCACTTTTAATATCCTTTAAAATCAGATTTTAGACTTAAAATATCTTAGAAAAATCTGGAGAAACTCCCTTTGGGTAAATAGATCCTTAAAGATTCAAAGTTTCAACCCTTTATAAAACAGCCACCAAACTTGCGAAAATTACATTTTGGTCACTAGCCAAAATGTCACCCTTCCGAAACTCATTTTCCAAAATTGATTTCACAGTTCACTTAATTATATTAAAAGATGATTTTAGAACATTTTTCCATATTTTTAATGCAACCCGAACTAGGCTTTCCTAAATTCACCTCTTTAGATTCGAACAGCACTTTGACCGAACCGGTCAACGCCCAAAACTACTAAGCCCAAAACCGGGGCGTTACAACTCTCCCCCCCTTAAGAAATTTCGTCCTCGAAATTTACCTGAAGGAAAGAGATAAGGAAACTGCTTCAGCATGTCTTCCTTCCGCTCCCACGTGGCTTCCTCAACACCTCGATGCTTCCACAGCACCTTCACCAACTCAATGGTCTTGCCACGAAGAACCTTGCTATCCGAATCCAGAACCTTCACCAGTTCCTCATCATAGGTCAAATCCGGATTCAATTCCACTTCCTCCACAGGCATCACATGCGAGGGATCAGATCTATACTTCCTGAGCATAGAAACATGGAACACATCATGAATCCTCTCCAACTCCTGAGGTAACCTCAACCGATACGCAACAGGACCCACACGCTCAACAACCTCATACGGTCCAATGTACCGAGGGCTCAACTTACCCTTCCGGCCAAACCTCATCACCTTCTTCCAAGGCGAAACCTTCAAGAACACACGGTCACCCACCGCATACTCTATCTCCTTACGCTTCAAATCCGCGTAAGGCTTTTGCCGGTCAGAAGCAGCCTTCAACCGCTCACAGATAAGCTTCACCTTCTCAGTGGTCCCTTTCAACAAAGCTGGCATCGAAACCAACTTTTGACCAGTTTCAGCCCAACAAAGAGGAGTCCTACACTTCCTCCCGTACAAAGCCTCATAAGGTGCCATCTGTATACTCGCCTGATAACTATTGTTATAAGCGAACTCAACCAAAGGCAGATGCTTCTCCCAAGAACCTTGGAACTCAATCACGCAGCACCTCAACATATCCTCCAAAATCTGAATAACTCGCTCAGACTGACCATCCGACTGAGGATGATAGGATGTACTGAAATGCAATCTTGTACCCAAAGCTTGATGCAAACACTGCCAGAAACGCGATGTGAACCTCGGATCCCTATCCGACACAATCGACTTAGGCACACCATGCAACCTCACAATCTCAGCAATGTACAGCTCTGCCAGCTTATCCAAAGAGAACGTAGTATGCACAGGCAAGAAATGCGCACACTTCGTCAGGCGATCCACAATCACCCAAACAGAATTCTTCTTTGATGGAGACAAAGGTAAACCAGATACAAAATCCATGGTAACCCTCTCCCACTTCCATTCAGGGATTCTCAACGGTTGCAACAACCCAGAAGGAACCTGATGTTCAGCCTTAACTCGCTGACACACTAAACACTTGCTCACAAACTCTGCAACATCCTTCTTCAAACCCACCCAATAGTACTCATCACGAAGATCACGGTACATCTTAGTACTACCAGGGTGCATAGCAAAAGGACTACTATGACCTTCAGTCAGAATAGCACGCCTCAACTCAGCATCAGCAGGCACTACTATTCGACTCCCAAAACACAACACTCCATCATCATTAAAGCTGAAATCCGAAGGCCTACCCTCCGTGATATCCTGAACATGAGACACCAAGGAATCATCCAACAACTGCTTATCCTTGATCAACTGAACCAACGATGGTTTCACCTGCAACTCAGCAACAAGACCACCATCTCGCGATATGCTCAAGCTAGCAAACATAGCTCTCAGCTCAACAGCTACCTTCCTACTCAAGGCATCCACAACAACATTAGCCTTTCCAGGATGGTACTCAATTGTCAGATCATAATCCTTGAGCAACTCCAACCAACGCCGCTGCCTAAGATTCAACTCCTTCTGCGACATCAGATACCTCAAACTCTTGTGATCCGTGTACACAATACACTTCTCACCATACAGATAATGCCTCCAGATCTTCAGAGCAAAGACCACTGCAGCCAACTCAATATCATGCGTAGGATAATTGCGCTCATGCACCTTCAACTGCCGCGATGCATAAGCCACCACCTTACCCTCTTGCATCAGCACACACCCCAAACCAACATAGGATGCATCACTGTAGACCACAAACTCTTTCCCTGATTCAGGCTGAATCAAGATAGGAGCTTGCGTCAAAGCCATCTTTAGCTTCTCAAAAGCCTGCTGCCTCGCTTCTGTCCACTCATACTTAACATCTTTCTGCAACAGCTTCGTCAAAGGAGCAGCAATCTTGGAAAAACCATCCACAAACCTCCGGTAGTATCCCGCCAAACCAAGGAAACTACGGACCTCATGAACAGACTTAGGAACCTTCCAGTTCATCACCGCCTCAATCTTCTGAGGATCAACACGAATCCCCTCAGCTGAGACCACATGCCCAAGAAACACCACCTCCCTAAGCCAGAACTCACACTTGCTCAGCTTAGCATAAAGCTGATTCTTCAACAAAGCTTGCAGCACAATCCTCAAATGCTCTTCGTGCTCCTCCTCAGCACGCGAGTACACGAGGATATCATCAATGAACACCACAACGAACTTGTCCAGGTATTCATGAAACACACGATTCATCATGTCCATGAAAGCAGCAGGAGCATTTGTCAAACCAAACGGCATCACAAGGAACTCATAATGCCCATACCTTGTCCTGAAAGCTGTCTTAGGCACATCCACATCCTTCACCTTCAACTGATAATACCCTGACCTCAAGTCAATCTTAGAGAACACAGCAGCTCCCCGAAATTGATCAAAGAGATCATCAATCCTCGGTAAAGGATATCGATTCTTGATAGTCAACTTGTTCAGCTGACGGTAATCAATTCACATCCTCATAGTGCCATCTCTCTTCTTCACAAGCAAGACCGGTGCTCCCCAAGGTGACACACTCGGCCGGATGAAACCACGATCAAGCAACTCTTGCAACTGCGTCTTCAGCTCCTTCAGCTCCTTAGGTGCCATTCTATAGGGAGTAATGGACACAGGAGTTGTATTCTCATACAGCTCAATTCCAAACTCCACCTCGCGATTAGGAGGTAAACCAGGCAACTCCTCAGGAAAAACACCAGGAAACTTCTTCACAACCCTGATATCTTGCACCCTCAACTCCTTAGAGCTAGGATTCATCACAAAAGCTAGATAAGCTTCGCAGCCTTGCCTCAGCATCCTGCTCGCCTCCAAGGTAGAAACAACATTGGCAAGAAACTTCACATTCTCACCAACCACCACCACCTCATAATCATCCGCCAGCTTAAGCGAAACACGCTTATTCTCACAATCCACAACAGCACGATGCTCGGCAAGCCAATCCATTCCAAGGATTACATCAAAACCATAAAAGGGCAACTCCATAAGATCAACATGAAAGACATGTTCTTGAACAACCAAGGGACACCTTCTATAAAGCTTTCGAGTCACAACAGTTTCACCAAAAGAACTAGTGACACGAACACCAACATCCAAAGACTCAACAGGCAAACCAAGCAATTCAGCATGCTCACGCAAAATGTATGAATGCGTAGATCCAGAATCAATCAAAGAAAGCAATGACAAGGACTGCAAAGTAAAGGTACCTGCAATCACATTTGCATCATTCCTCCCTTCACGCTGAGCATACACCCTCGCTTGGCCTCCACCCTCAGGCTGAATAGCCACAACATGGGCTACTCCACGACCACCTTCCTCACGCCTCTGGAAATTACCACGGCCGCGCCCACGACCTCTCTGCGGTGCAGCAACAACAGGAGCACGCTCTTGGCCACCAGCCAACCTCGGACAATCTCGCCTCAAGTGGTCTGCAGAACCACAATTCCAGCATCCAAAACCAGCTGCCGCAACAGGAGCTTGCACCTCCCTCACAGCACGAGGACAGTCACGCTTCAAGTGACCACGTGAACCACAGATCCAACAAGCACTAGGGTCAGCTCTAGCATTGCCACCCCTAGCAGGTGCACCTCCACCTCTCTTAGCTGAGGACTGATACCTCTGATCGCGTCCCCTCTTGTTCCGTCCTCCTCCGGAACTATACTCAGCAGCTCTCTTACCAGAACTTGCTCCAGCACCTTTCGCAGACAAACTCAAATTCATCTCTATGTCCTTGGCTCGGCCCACTAACACATCAAAATCGTCATACTCAGTGGCCAGCACATACATCTTTACCTCCGTTATAAGGCCATAACGAAACCTCTCGCACCTCTCCCGTTCATCAGGAATCAGCTCCGGTGCATACTGACTGAGTCGCACAAACTGCACCTCATACTCAGCCACACTCATGCTCCCTTGGGTAAGAGTCATGAACTCACGCTTTTTCTCATCCAGATATCTCACTCCCAGATATCTCCTCTTGAACGCATTCTGAAAGAATGTCCAAGTGATGTCAGCTTCAGCCATTCCAGAGATTGTGGTCGTCCACCATGTATAAGCATCGTCCTGCAGCAAGGACACAACACATCCCAACTTTTGCACATCCGTTCAACTCATCTGTCCCAAGATACGCTTGGTACTCTCTAGCCAAGCTTCCGAACTCTCAGCAGACATACCCCTAAACTCAGTCCCACCAAGACTGCGCAGACGCTCCAAGGGTAGTCTAACACCAGCATCTCCCTGATGCCCAGCTCCTTGAGCTCCAGCTACTGCTGCTCGAAAAGCACCCGCAATAGCTTGTATCAGCATCGTCATATCAGGCATAGCTTGCCCCTGACCAACCTCTGGTCCTGCAGCTCTAGCACCAGCTGCTTCAGCTCCAGCTCTTTCCCTCTCCGCACCACCACCACCAGGTGGAGGAGGAGGTAACACAACACTACCCGCATTCTCCTCGTTCTCATTCCCATCCGGGGTCGTAGCTCTCACGCTACTCCTTAACTCTCTACGTGGTGCCATACTTTTACCATGCATAACAATACAAATAAAGCAAAGTCAGGCCCAACAAGGTAAGCAATCCAAGTATTCAAGCTCAATTTCTTTCAAAATCAACATCATTTCATTAGCTTTTGTTTGGCAATGGGTACCCTCAACATGCTACATCACAACATACAATTCATTTACACCCAAACCACAAGCCATTAAACATGCTTTCACACAACAAGCATACATAGCTCATACACTTCAATCATGCATACAAACATTCCCAATTACTCGAGAACTCAGCTCTGATACCAACAAATGTAACCCCCTTAACCCGGCCTAGACGGTTGACCCGAATTAAGAAAGTCACACGGGGAAAACCAAAGTCAACCCGAAAGTCAACCTTGATTAACGACCTTTTTTTTTCTTTTTAATCTTGTCTAGATGCACATTAGGCCTAATTGTGATCACACAAACAACATACTCAAAGATCACAAACATCAGAGATCAAACAGGTACCCAATTGAACAAATTACAACTTTAGGGACCAAATTGTAATTTCTGATAATTAAAAGGACTTAACCCAAATTCATCTTACCAACTTGAAATTAGTCAGGTTTCATGCTTCTCTGTGAAATTTCAGCTCAAAAGGACTTCCCAAACTCATACAATTGCACAAACAAGATTCATGACCAAAAAGCAAACAATTCAAAACATTTAACCGCCCATGTCAGCCCCCAACGGTCACCCGTTCCGAAACAGGCAGAACCCGTTTTGAAACACGGGCCGTTCCGCAACCAGTACCGCAACGGGGGTCTGGCAGAGACCAAACCGTTTCGAAACGGTGCATACCGTTTTGGACGCCTGGGTTCAATCAAGGCACCCGTTCCGAAACGGTGCACACTGTTCTGATACGCCCTGCTCAAATATGCTCCAAAAGCATTCCAAAACATGCAATTGATCATTCAAACATGCTCCAAATGCTACCAAACTTTACCAGCATGCAATTCAACATATATAGGACATACTTGCATCAACAATTCATCAAAACAACATCTCAAGCAAAAAGCCCCAATTCTATAGGCATGCTTCCTACACAAGCTAGCTATTCAAGCACAAACTTCCAAAACAAGCATATAATGATCCAATCCAAAAACCAACATTCATAACAACATTCAACATACTTAGGGAGTTCCAAACACCTCCCAAAACATACACATTGGTCCCCCATTGCCAAATTACCCAAAAGCTAAAAAGTGCTTATAAAACCTCCCATACATTGAGCTTTACTTGTACTTGAATGCTTGCCCTCCTTGCTGCCCCTCAAGGTACTCTAATGCTCTGCATTATTGAATTAAGAAAACAAAGAGAGCGTAAGCATAAGCTTAGTGAGGAATGCTCTTAAAAACCATTCAATAATGCAATTTAAACCATTTATAAACATGCTTAAATCAACCTTTGCACATGCTCAAAAGCATACTTTAAACAAGCAATCTCATGCTTCAACATAAACATAACATGTCATATTGGCTCAAGTGACAATTTCCATTTCTTAAAACAAGTTCATCAACTTCCCAAGGACTTTTAAACACCTTGGCCCCAAGGACTTTTAAACACCATGAATGAGGACCACACAAGGACTTTTAACCACCTTTGTGTCTATAGCTTGAATCACCCCAAGGACTTTTAAACATGACTTTTAAACACCTTGGCCCCATGGACTTTTAAACACCATGGAAAGGATCACCTAAGGACTTTTAACCACCTTAGTGTCCGCAACAAGAATCATCCAAGGACTTTTAACCACCTTGATGTTCTTAAGTAACAAGGCTCACTCAAGGACTTTTAACCACCTTAGTGACCTTAACATTTTCAAAACATCACTTGCCAATATACATCTTTTACATCATTTAATCCACTGTTTTAAAGCATTAAACCAAGCCATATACAACATGCATTTCAAAGCATCAAACCACATTATTTCAATGTATAAAATCAAGGAACTCCTACCTAGAGTTACCTTCAACATATGGCTTACAACATCAGCAAAAACCATGCTAAAACATGCTTCCAAAACAGTAATTAAAACATGCAAATAACCATTTTGCATCACAACAAAATCATGGCCACCACTAGAGAGAAATTCCGAAAACTTACACTTGAGCTTAGCAAAGTTGTTTAGACTTAGACTAAGCTCCCAAAACCTTCAAACCTTGGTTTTAAAATCTGAAAACCCAACTTCACTCACCGATTTCCACTTTGCTTCAAGCCAAAGCACCAAATCAAGCTTCCGGATCAACAACTCTTGGATCCAAAGATGCCTCCCCTGTTTCAACACATCAAAGCAGAGGATTAATGCATCATCATGCATTAATTGCTTCAATGAAAGCACCTAAACTCGCTGCTCTCATTCAACCTCCATTTTCGGCCACCAAACACAACCGAAAATGCATCCAAACCACTTCTAAGCAAAGCCCAGCCATAAACCAGCAAAACCACACTTCCATAAACATCATATAACATCTAAAAACAACCTATTAACATCCTTATACCTCCAGCAACATCAGATCACCAAGATCACCTCAAAAACAACCTTGAAACACAAGCTAAACTTAGGAAACTCAACCTATCCGGGATTGCATCAATCAAAACTCAATTCCTTATCAATTTAGAGTTCATTTAACATCAAAAACACATCTCAAATCACAGATTAATCAGATCTAACGAAAATCATCAAAAATCATCAAAATCTTGCATTATAAGCCAAGATCCATTTCACCACTTAAAAACCTTTAATTAAACTTCAATTAAGGATTGAAAACTTAGGAATTTCAGTAAAGAACTGATAGTTTAGAGGAGAAGGACGTTCTTACCTCCAAACTTGAGTTTCTCCTCTTTTTGGAATCAAAATCCTTGTTGAAACAAGTAGCAATTGAAGAGGTTTTGAAGATATGTTGATTAGGAATCAAATGAGAGTTGAAAGGAGGGATTTAGGTGAAGAAATCAGATCCAATTCTCTGGAAAAGAAGTGTTTGGGTTGAGAGAAAATGAGAGAAAGAAAATTAGGAAAAGTTGGTTATAAAATCCAAAAATAGCCAAATGGCTTTCCCTCCACTTTTAATATCCTTTAAAATCAGATTTTAGACTTAAAATATCTTAGAAAAATCTGGAGAAACTCCCTTTGGGTAAATAGCTCCTTAAAGATTCAAAGTTTCAACCCTTTATAAAACAGCCACCAAACTTGCGAAAATTACATTTTGGTCACTAGCCAAAATGTCACCCTTCCGAAACTCATTTTCCAAAATTGATTTCACAGTTCACTTAATTATATTAAAAGATGATTTTAGAACATTTTTCCATATTTTTAATGCAACCCGAACTAGGCTTTCCTAAATTCACCTCTTTAGATTCGAACAGCACTTTGACCGAACCGGTCAACGCCCAAAACTACTAAGCCCAAAATCGGGGCGTTACATGTTGCCCGATCTTGATTCTAGTATGAAGTTGCAAACTTGAGACTTGAGTGTGGAAGTGATGTATTTGGAATGAAGATGGTGAAAGTTGTTGTTTTAATACGTAGTTTCACACTACGAAGCAGCATAACCTGACCCATTCCATCATTCTGATCTCTTCTCTTAATTACTTGTGTTTCTTTAATTTGGAATCTCTTACAAACTAAAATTGACTTGTGCATTTAATATTCTTTGTGTAGGAATTTATATTCGAAATAGCTGTCCAATCCTCGTGGGAGACGATTTATAACTTGACAAGAGTGTGCACTTGCGCTCATAATTGGAGAACACCCTAACGCTCTACACGCTCTCATTCTTATTTGCAGAGATTTGAGGATTGTGGGAGCATTGGAACGAGGAGATCCTAAGATATCATTTGACTTTGAGTATGGTTTTAGCTTAAAGCTTTTGGTAATAAGGTAATGTGTTATCCAAGTTCAGGGATTTGTACTTTGATTGCTTTTGTTTCCAAGTATTGTAACATGTTGGTTGATGGATTGCTATTTAGTTCGGGAAGTGGATTGATGGTTTCATGGTTTATTCCTATTCCGAGTATGTGGATTGAATTATTTAGGGAGCATGCCTATAACTTACGCTTTTGTGCTCGAAAATGCATATTTGATGTTTTGGTATGTTGTGGATGATACCCTTTGATTCTAAACATGTTTAGTGTGCATGCTAGGATGTTTTGGTATGTGGTTAAATTTGGTATGCTAGCATGAAACCTGACTAATTATGTACTCGTAACCCTAAACCAAAGTAAGTCCTAATAAGTTTCTAGATTTTCAATTTGGTCCATAAATTGTAAATTTGTACTTTTGGATGTCTATCCGTTGTCCGTTTCAGACGCAAATTTAACCGCTGTCAATTTAAACATTTTAGGTTCTAATGATGCATCTAGACAAGATATGATACGTATCCGGTTGTGTGATGACCGAATTCATATGTGATGTTGCCCGATCGTGATTCTAGTATGAAGTTGCAAACTTGAGACTTGAGTGTGGAAGTGATGTATTTGGAATGAAGATGGTGAAAGTTGTTGTTTTAATAGGTGCTGGAATGGTTGGTGATTATGGATTGAAAGATAAATGTATGGGGGGAAAATGGATAGAAGTTGATATGGATATATAGAATAGAATCGGTGTGGAACAAGGAAGAACCAACAAGATAGTGAATGTTGACCCAAACCTTACACGTTCTTACCCTTTGTGAAATGATGGAAGAAGGTTGGATGTTGACCCTTTAGCTATAATTGAGCTAAAAACCAACAATATAACCAAATGGAAGTGATGGTGGAAGGGTGGAACGTGACCCGCTAGCTAGAAAGCTAGGAACCAACGCTATAAATAGAATGGAATGAAAAGGGGAAATTTGCCACAAGACTAGCTTGAAAGCCGATAAAGTTCTTAAAGAACAATTAAGAGAACACTCTCATATATTTTCATCAAAAAAGGTCCCTTACAGAGGCAAATGAGCATCCTATTTCTAGTACATGACAGCCTAGAATTTGAATGGACAAAACAATGCATTAAGGCTCCAATTTATGACATTCAATGGTTTGTCTTCAATCATATCAAGTGGTTGGGCATTTGTGTAATTTAGAATGAATTTGGACATAATAAGGCTTGAATGAAGACTTATACACGTCCAAGTGATGGATCCTTTTATATTCCACTTGCTTGGCTCTTAAAAGTGCATGTAGATGACTTGGAATGAATCTGCCCATGTTTGCATCTAAGTGTATGTGTCTCTTCCACTTCATTTCTTTATTTCTCAACTTTATTGGCTAAATAAAAGCATAATAAAGTCTTCTAAATGATTTGTCCTCCATGGAATTCAATAAGACTCTCTCTTTAAATGGTGATAAAGATGGCATGTCTCCTCGAAGAAGATGAAAAGTCTTCAATTGTTTCCATCTTAATCCCAACGTGTAATGACACTAAAAACACATAAAATATTAATCAAAATATGTTAAAAATGTTATGCAAACTTAAAGAATTAATTGAACAAGTTCAATGAATGAACTAGTTTAATTAATGAACCTACATGCTTAAATGAAACACATACATAAGTGAAGTATTTTCATAAATGAAGTGCTTGCATAAATGCAACAACAAGCATATTTATTCTCATGGAATGAATGAATTATTATGCAACTACTCATGCAAATTCTTATGCAACTTATTTCAACTTTCCAACAAACTCAAAACGTTGCAAGATCTAATTGTTGATGTCATTTCTTCATTCATTTTCCAGCATTGGCAAAGCAAACTTTCCACAACATCTTGAATCATTTTAGCTCTTGCACGAGTCATGGGACCTCTTGGAAATTCATTGGGATTCTTGCTGGTTGTGGTCACATCAAGATAAAAAGAAAAAAATGGACCTAATTCGAGAGATTCACTTTAGGTTTGCTTTGGAAAAACTAATGTAGCTCGCTTGGTTCGTTCTATCACCTAGGTTGATTTAAGGGGTTACATTTGTTGGTACCAAAGTCAGGTTTACAAAAATTTGGGATGGTTTGCTGAATTTTTCGGTTATTGTTAAGTTATTCTGCAATGTTATTTGTGTTTAAGCATGATTTTGACTGTTGTTATGTCTGTTTGCTTAAATGTCGGTAGAATGGGGACACATTTCCTAGTACCATTGGTTTCAAATGACTTTACGCAGGTTGTTTTGCGGCTGACTACACTGATTTTGATGTGTTAGTCAATAGGGCAAGGATATTGAGCAGTCCTTGACTCCAACTGTTGAGTCTGGGAATGTTAGTTCGGGAAAGAGAGTCGCTAAGTCCGACTTTTCTGGTGGTCAGAACAAGAGGTCAAAGGAAAAACGTTTTAAGTCGGGTCGCAAGCAAGGTGGTAGTAGTAGTTGTAGGCGCGGTCAGAATGCTCAAACTCATGTGGTTGTTGCGGTTGATTGTGAGCGTTGCGGAAGACGCCACCCAGGGAAGTGTTGGAGAACACTTTGAGCTTGTTGGGAATGTGGTTTGAGAGAGCATCAGAAGCGTGATTGTCTGAAATTTGTTGGAGATGCACCAAATCAAGTAGCCGCATGGTTGCACTGGCTAGAGGTCGAGGCCTTGGCAGGGTAATTTTCAGAGGCGTGACGAGCGTCAAAGGACTATTGCTCATACGATGGCTATCCAACTGAAGAACGGAGGGCAGATAAGGGTGTATGCACATCACGAGGGTCGTAATGACACCGATGTGATCGCATGTAATTTTACCTTGCAGTCTTTGTTATTATTTTCTTTGGTTGATTCGGGTTCCACACATTCATACATTTTGAGTGAACATGCAAAGTTGTTAGATATTCCTGTTGAAATTTTGAATGTGGGTGTCTTTGTAACTAGTTTCGTTGGGGAGACCATTACTGTTATAAGAATGTATAGAAGATGCACATTGATGGTTCAAGGCTATGTGTTTGTTGTTGATTTAATCGATTAGTCGTTCCATGGTTTTGATGTCATATTAGGTATGGGTTGGCTAACTGAGCATAGAGCTGCCATGGATTTTGAAACCAAAAGGATTTCTCTAAAGCTTGCTGACGACTATGTTGTTGTTTTGGTGGGCAAGAATGCCAAGTTCTTGTCTAATATTGTTTCGCCATTTGTAGAGGGTCCAGAAGGTCTATATTTTATGCACATTCCTGCCCTTATTATTGTTGTTCTTAAGCTTAGTTAGGCATAATTAGCTGCATGTCATGCATTATAACATTATTTCTTCCTTTACCACGCTTTATTTGAATATCTTATATTTGGTAGAGAAAAGATATTGTTTTAGTTAGTTTTCTATTTTAGGTGCTGGTTGCTGATCGGAGGAAGAGAGGATAGGAAAGCAGGGAACCGAAGGAGCTATACTAAAGCAGTTATAGTTGCCGCCAAAGACGCCACCGCTGCAGAATGTCGCCGCCAAGGACACTGCCGCTGAATGCCGCCCAGACTACAATACGCCGACATAGTCAAGATGGGTCTTGTTTGATAGATGACATTTTTATGAGTCCATTGAACCCAATCTTGTATTTTTCTGAGGAAAAGATGACAATACGCTGACATAGTCAAGATGGGTCTTGTTTGATAGATGACACTTTTTTTGAGTCCATTGAACCCAATCTTGTATTTTTCTGAGGCCTAGAGCGGTGTATAGAGCTGATTGAAGATCGATAAACAAGTAACCATCAAAAGGAGTCCATATTTAAGTAAGAATTGAATGAAGCATTAAATATTAAAGCTATTTTATCATCAATGAAGACTTCTACTCCAACGAGAACTTAACCTTAAGCCAAGCCCTATATATACCCATGTATGTGAGGGTATAGAGATATAGAGATCGATAGAGAAAAAAAGAGACAGAGAGAGGGAGTCGGCTATGTTCTAAACTTCCTAGGGTTTAGGTTTTTGCTTGTAAAGTAGTTGTGAGAAACGATTGTATTAGGTTCAGTTGTTTTTGCAATAAATATTCCAAGTTTGCTTATTCTGTGCACTTCATTGTTTCAATTATTCTACACTAGTCAATTGAGAGAATTCATTTGTCGGGCACGAAAGTGCAAGGCTCACGGAAGGGTTAAGTACGATCACAACGTGCTGAGGCGTGACTAACTTGGTTCCATACCAGTCCACAAGTTTCAGTGGCTAAAAGGGATTACCAATCGAGTTGACTAGCCTGTGTTAGGTTGATGTTGAGATTGCTAGGTATTGCCTACATCACGTTAGCTCTCGAGCATCCTAACCTAAAAATAGGAGGGATCACTATCGACTATCCTGCCGAACTTGGAGTATCTGCCAGACTTGCCGCCATCACTTCTTTCCATTCCACCTGCCGAGACAGTACACCCCTATAGTGGTAGTGACCCGCTACGGCCGTGTGATAGGGTCGTAGCCTGCCGCCTGCCATACCCGCCGAGGCAGCATATCATGGTAGCGCAATCCAACCTTAACCTATGCAATGCAGTCTACACACTACTGAGCAGTAATTACTTGGACCATTCTATCACTCTGAGCTCCCCTTCTTTAATTAATTGTGTTTTTAGTTTTATTCCTTTAACCAAACCTGAAATTAATTGTGCATTTAAATTTCTTGTGCAGATACACACTCGAAGAAACTATTCCAATCCTCGTGGGATTCGACATCTTATATACTATAACTTGGCAGGAGTGTGCACTTGCGCTCTCACAAAAAGGGAACAACTACACGCCTTACAAGTTTTTGGCGCTGTTACCGGGGATTGGTAATAGCGACTTCGTTTTGTTTTCTGCACTATTTAATTAATTGCATTTAAATTTTAGGTTTTTAAAATTTTCTTTTGTATATATATATATATATAAATTTAGGTACGCTAAAAGCCCAAGGGCATCATAATGTCGAGGAAAACTATACGGGAGCTGATGTTTGAACATGAACAACAGATGCTGCAGCACCAGTTGCCGCAGTGGCAGCAAACAAGACAGCAAACGCCGCTGCCGCAACATCAAAGTTTTTCATGGTAAGATCAAAATTGTCAAAAAAAGTTTTACCATAACAATTTTGCTGCAAAAACAAACATGCTAGGGCAAGGTGGTCAGCTTCAAGAGCAATCAAGAGAAACCACTCGAGAGCTAATGTTGGAAAATTCTTGCAATCTATGTGAGGGAAATCATGTGTTCGAAAATTTCCCTTTACTTATCGGAGAAGACATATGGGACCAACAGCAGGAGAAGCCACAATAGCAACTGGGACAACAGATGCACTTGTCGCAGTATCTACCTCCGCAACATAATTTTTCATGGTATGATCAACAACCTTAATTTTTTTTTACCATGACAATTGTGTTGCCGCAGTGGAAAATATACCCTGACAGTGTAGTCCTCCGCAAACAATCACAAACCTTGGAGGACATGCTTCAAGTTTTCATGGCTAATACTGCATCCTTTATTGAATCCACTCAAAGGCTTTCACAGAAAATGGATACAAGCATGGCCCCGTGGGATTCAACCTTATGGGATACAGCAGATCGATTGAACACATCCACATATGCCATGAACAAAGAAAATGTCCCAGCAACTTCTGCCTTGGCAACAATTGATCACCAACAAGTCAGTTATAGGGATACTGATGTCCCAATGCAAGAGGACGAAGAAATAGACGAATAAAGTTCTCCGATGTGCGAGGAACAACTAGAGAATGAAGAACATTGCCGAACACATGATAAGCCTATGCAAGAAATTGCCCTAGCAAGGATTGAGGAAATTGCACAGAGCAGCTTTGCGAAAACACCTAGTTTTGCGACAACCTTGCACGCCTCAGCAGCAGTCTCGGTACCTATGCCCGCCACGACAGAGGCCTCAGCAGCGCTGCCTGCCTCGGCAGAATTCTCGGGAACTATGGAATATGTATATCAAGAGGAGCCGATGTTGGCAGATCTAAAGCCATCACAATCTCTACTGATGGAGATGTTCGAGGGACCTGAAGAACACGATGTTATGGATTATGAAGCCCTTCAATCTGCCGAGTTTTTCCTTGACCTGAACCACATTATGACAAACTACTGCCCTGAAAGTTGGCCACCTGAACAGCTGCCTTGGCAGCAAAAGCCACCCTCCACCATAACAAACCACGACCAAGATAAGGTAAGTACATGGTTGGATAATGATATAATTTTTACTAATCACATGTTCATGACTTCAGGAAAAGAAACAAGGTGGAGGATTCACATGGATTACAAGGGAACGAGGAAGAAAGACTTCCCCATAAGAATAGTCACTCGATGGAGGGTGCGAGTGGACTATAAGAAGTATCGGAAACGAACCCATTGTAACATAATTTTAGTTTTTCCACATCTTTGCCGTTTTCTTTAGGAATAGATCTTAATAAGCTTAGGACTAGATTTTATCTTCAGTTATATTATTTTTATTTAGTCCGTCTCACACCTACTATAAAAGGCAAGCTGCCAATAAATATGAGGAGTAAACAAGGACATCCACCCAAGCGGCAAAGACGGTAGCAGAGGAGTCATCCCAGGCTACCAATTCCCTTGATGAGGAGGTGTCTGATTCCTCCAATGATGCAAAACCGGCCGAGGTAACAAAGAAAAGAAAAGAGGCATGTGATAGCGGCTGAACTAGAGGATGAAAGGCCAGAGACCGAGCTGGAGCAGCAACCACAAAGACCCAATCCAATAAGAGTCCAGCCAGCTCGCGGCTAGAAGCAGAGCCTCGCCGCCAAATCACCCGCCACCTGCCGCCTAGTCCTCTCATCTTCCTCCAAGTCCATCGAGTTAAAAGACAACTCGGGCAACTTCTAGCACCATTATTTTTTTCTTTTTCGTGCTTTATTTTATGTTTAGATTTTATTTTGTCTAAGGCATTGAGGGCAATGCCCGCCTTGAGTTTGGAGGGGTTAGTCCTCATGTTATTCTGTTAAGCATGTAGTTGCATTGTAAATCCTGCCTAGTACTTAATGAAAATTGGAAATCTGGGTTAAATAACTACTGCCTATGATAGTTAGCCGATTAAATTTTTGCACCACACTTAAAATTGAACTTAATCTGGGGAAGAAGCATGAAAAACATCTTAGAAATTTTTTTAGTTGCCAAACTTTTATTACACTTTTGTTAAGTGTTGAATATTGTTTGAGTTCTAAGTGTACATTCCCTGCTTAAACTTTATGAAAATCCTTATATTGGATGCAGGTATGCCTCCTCGGCAGCACATGGAAGCAAAGTAAAATAAAAAGCAATACCGCCACAGCCGCAAAACAAGGAAAAGGCTGAATGCCCTAGAGGTGCCCGAAACAGGCTCTAGGAAGGATCATGAGAAGGGACACTCCGCTGCTATCAAAGTCCATGTATCTGAAATTCTTTGAAGTGACGTACAAATTAGCATGAGTGAATGAAAGCCTTCACAAGATGACTCTACTCAAAGGGTTCGGAGTTTCGTAGTATGCTCCTATCTTAGCTTCAGATCTAGAGAGTAGTTGTGATGAGCTGAATCCCATAAAAGCCATGATCAGAAAAAGGAAGAAAAGAAGTGCTTAACTGTGTTGCAAAAGTAGCAACTCTATATCCTTTTTCTTTAACTTTTACAACATTCTTTGTTTACTTAGTATACTTAGCATATTCAGCATGTACACAGACATGCACACACTGCACTAGCACTAGAATTAAAGTTCTAAGTTATTTCATGTTATTCCCTCTCACTAAACTAATATAGGTTCCACGACCTTGAGGTATGAAACTAAGTTAAAAATTAGGTTTTCTTTTTGATTTATGTATAAGGGCAGGTTTACTAGTTAGGTTGCATTGCTCGAGGACAAGTAATAGTTCGAGTTTGGGGGTGTGTAGAGTGTCCAGAAGTTTTAGATTTTATGCACGTTCATGCCCTTATTATTGATGTTCTTAAGCTTAGTTAGGCATAATTAGCTAAATGTCATGCATTGTAACAATATTTCTTCTTTCACCACGCTTTATTTGAATAAATATTTGGTAGAAAAAGGTACTATTTTAGTTAGTTTTCTATTTTAGATGATGGTTGCTGATCGGAGGAAGAGAGGACAAGAAAGTAAGGAACGGAAGGAGTTATACTGAAGCAGTTCCAGTTTCCGCCAAAGACGTCGCCGCTGTAGAATGCCACCGCCACAGAATGCCGCCCAGACGACAATACGTCGACATAGTCAAGATGGGTCTTGTTTGATAACGGACATTTTTCCGAGTCCATTGAACCCAATCTTGTATTTTTCTGAGGCCTGGAGCGGTGTATAGAGCTGATTGAAGATCGATAAGCAAGGTGGCTTATACTTGCTGAATAAGTAAACATCCAAAGGAGTCCATATTTAAGTCGGAATTGAATGAAACATTAAATATGAAAGCTATTTTATCATCAATGAAGACTTCTACTCCAAGGAGGACTTAACCTTAGGCCAAGCCCTATATATACCCATGTGTGTGAGGGTATAGAGATATAGAGATCGATAGAGAAAAAAAGAGATAGAGAGAGGGAGTCGGCTATGTTCTAAACTCCTTAAGGGTTTAGGATTTTTCTTGAAAAGTAGTTGTGAGAAACGATTGTATTAGGTTAAGTTGTTTTGCAATAAATATTCCAAGTTTGCTTAATATGTGCACTTCATTCTTTCAATTATTATACACCACTCAGTTGAGAGAATCCATTTGTCGGGCACGAAAGTGCAAGGCTCACGAATTGGTTAAGTACGGCCACAACGTGCTGAGGCGTGACTAACTTGGTTCCATACCAGTCAACAAGTTTCAGCGGCTAAAAGGGATTACCAATCGAGTTGACTAGCCTGTGTTAGGTTGACGCTGAGATTGCTAGGAATTGCCTACATCACGTTAGCTCTCGAGCATCCTAACCTAGAAATAGGAGGGATCACTGTCGACTATCTTGCTGAGCTTGGAGTATTTGCCAGACTTGCCGCCATGACTTCTTTTCATTCCACCTACCGAGACAGTACACTCCTGCAGTGGTAGTGACCCGATGCGGCCGCGTGACAGGGTCGTAGCCTGTCGCCCACCATACCCGCCGAGTTAACATATTATGGCAGCGCAATCCAACCTTAACCTATGCAGTGCAGTTTACACACTACTGAGCAACAATTACTTGGCCTATTCTATCACTTTGATCTCCCCTACATTAATTAATTGTGTTTTTAGTTTTATTCCTTTAACCAAACCTGAAATTAATTGTGCATTTAAATTTCTTGTGCAAATACACACTGGAAGAAACTATTCCAGTCCTCGTGGGATTCGACATCTTATATACTATAACTTGGCAGGAGTGTGCACTTGCGCTCTCACAAAAAGGGAACACCTACACGCCCTACACCATTACAAGTTGAAATGTTTATAAACGAATTTTGTCAAGCCTTCTTGGATTTTGTGATGAAATTGAGTATCGAAAGAGTTCGAGTACAAGATATTCAGACGGTATGTGATTTTTTAGAAGTGTTTCCAGAAGAATTACCAGGGTTGCCACCAGATAGAGAAGTGGAATTCTGCATCGAGATGTACTCCAGTATGACCCGGTGTCAATTGCTCCTTATCGCAGGGTGCCGAAGGAGTTAAAAGAGTTGAAAACTCAACTTCATGAGTTGTTGGATCATGGTTTTATCCGTCGAAGTGTCTCACCTTCCGGTGCACTAGTTTTGTTCGTAAAGAAGAAGGATGGAACCGTACAGATTTGTTTGACCAATCCTGAGGTTCATTTTTGTTCTCAAAGATTGATCTAAGGTCCGGGTACTATCAATTTAAGGTCAAAGAGGCAGATGTGCTGAAAATTGTGTTTCGCACAAGGTATGGGCATTATGAGTTTTAGGTGATGATGTTTGGGTTAACCAATGCCCTAGTTGCTTTCATGAATATGAAGACTAGAGTATTTCATGATTATTTGGATTGGTATGTGGTTGTGTTTATTGATGATATCCTTGTGTACTCCCGTATCGAGGAAGAACTTGATCAACATCTTCGGATAGTGTTGCAAGCCTTGAAAGAGAATCACTTATTTTCCAAGTTGAGTAAGTGCGGATTTTGGCTTTAGAAGGTGATGTTTCTTGGTCATGTAGTATCAGTGGAAGGTATTCGTGTAGATCCGTAGAAGATCGAGGCTACCTTTAATTGGAAGCAACCTAAGAAGGTGTCTAAAGTTCACATTTTTCTTTGTTTAGCTGGTTATTATCAGTGTTTTGTGCGTGGTTTTTCTAGTATTGTTGCTCTGCTAATGAGGCTATTGCAAAATGTTAAAGAAGGTTTTCACACACGCTCATGTGCTAATTCAACCAGAAGTGGATACGGAGTTTGTGGTGTATAGCGATGCATAGTATGATGGTTTTGGTTGTTTGATGATGCAAGAGGAGAAAGTTGTGGCCTATGCATCACAAGAACTAAAGGTTCATGAACGCAATTATCCTACGCATGACTCAGAGCTTGCTGTCGTGGTATTCGCGCTAAAGAATTGGAGACACCATCTTTATGGGGAGAAGTGTACCGTTTACACTGATCACAAGAGTTTGAAGTATTTAATGTCTCAAAAGGAGTTAAACATTAGGAAATGGAGATGGGTTGAGTTGCTTAAGGATTATGATTTAATAATCGATTATCATCTTGGAAAGGCTAACGTTGTAGCGGATGCTTTGAGTCGTAAGATAACCGTCGAGCTTAGAGTGATGTTTGCTAGGTTAAGTGTGACACAAGATGAGGGTTTGTTGGCAGAGTTGCAAGTTAAGTCTACGTTGTCTCAAATGATTAAAGCAAGGCAACCTTATGATGATGTGTTGGTTTCCCATATAAAGGACATTTCAGATTGTAATCTAACTGATTTTCATTTTAATGATGACAATGTTTTGTGTTTTAAGGGTCAAATTAATAGTTGAGCCGGAATATTCAAAGTTAAGGTGCACTATTCTGACTAAAGCTCATTCTATCCTTTTGCTATGAACCTTGGTAGTACCAAGATGTATCGTGATTTAAAGGAAAAGTATTACTGGTGTTGTTTGAAAAAAGGATGTAGTGGAGTATGTTGCTCGTTGTTTGGTGTGCAGCGAGTTAAGGTTGAGCATCAGTTTCCTGCTGGGTTATTACAATCTATTTAGATTCTTGAGTGGAAATGGGAAAGGATCACTTATGATTTTGTGACGAGGTTGCCTCTGACGTCGTCCAAGAAGAAATCTATATGGGTGATTGTTGACCATTTTACGAAGTGTGTGTTGGGTCACGTCGACACGCCCCGTGGCGCAGCGGAAAAATTAATCCGACGTAATCCAGCCAGGATCCATGTACAGGAACGAATCCGGGGTGAAAAGATGAAGAGTTACCTTTTAAAACTATGGAAACTGGAAAACCGAGGGTATGTTAGAATAACCACGTCAAGTAAAACTGGAATCATCATAGGTTCGTAACGACCTCTACGGAGTCCACCCGAACAAAACGAACAAAGTTTCCGCCTCCCTAACACTTAGGGATAAATTTCGACAGGTTTGAACACCTTCCAAGGAGAAGTCGAAATCCCTCCAGGGATTCCTGAGGGAGTCTAAAATCGACCAGGAGTTCAACCAGGACTTGAAATCGATCAAGGGGACCTTCAGGGATTTGCCAGGGGGCAAGTAGAACACCAGAAAAATATCGAACATCTTCTTAGAGAGCTTTCTGGGATATGTCGAATTCCAGTGGGGAATCCCTAGGGGTGTTGTCGAAATCTTCAAGAGGGGGAAGAGGGATGATTTGGGTTCTAGCCCTTGTCCCTTTAAATAGTATTTAGAGACTTAATTCTAGTTGAATTCCTTAAATCCAAGTTCAACCAAAATTCATAGAATCTAATTCTACTTGAAATTGGTTTATATTAAATATACATTATATTTAATAATATTAAATGAAATATATATATTTAATTATGTAGAATCTTATTCTACATAAAACATGGATTTAAATATACATTATATTTAATCCAAATATATATGTATTTATTATATAGAATCTCATTCTATCTTTACTTGGATTTAAATATATATTTTTAATTATGTAGAATCTAATTCTACATAAACTTGAAATTAAATATACATTATATAAATTTCAAATATATATTTAAATTTCTAGAATCTTATTCTATAATATTTAAGTCTCTAAATATTTTCCATACTCTAAATAATATTTGATAAATACAATATTTGTCCAATATTATTCCCATTTAAGGGAGTTGCCGATTTCCCCTATCCCATAGGGGATTTTCGGCAGCCTCCCTAAAATAGGGAGTATGATTTCCAATTTTTGTTCCTTTCATTCGAAGGGTGTGACCCTTGTAGGTTCACGCAATGTTAGCAGCAAAATTAGAATGGTTCTAATTTTACAAACAATGAGTGGCATCTAGCAATACATCATTGCTACCTAAGTTGCATGAAGTCATGGTTTGAATTTCCCATTTCCTGAATAAACTTCCTTTATGTATTTCATCCTTTTGTCCTTTATATCTTAAATGAGCACAAGTCATGGGTTAGTCACACTTGCGTTGTCCATCTAGTGTTTCTTGATGTCTTGAGTAGATTATGATAAACGAATCTCTATGATATCTCATATCATAATATTCGAGCATGGCCATGCATTTTCTAATCTCACCCAATCAAGTGGCCGAAGATATTTCTCTCATTATGTAGGAGGGACAAATCCTTTATTGATCAACCATATTTCACTACATAGGTCATCACGTATCCAATCATCAGTCTTTATAATGTAGTCAGTTACGACACACGTTTGACTATGTCAAAATACGTAAATCTTTATGTTGAAATCATGTTGATCTCAAGTCTGAGGATTATACATATGTTTTATCATGAGCAATGTTGTGATTGTCACATAATTACCCAAGAAACATGCTCATAGCGGGTCAATCCAGTATGTTGTTCTCTAACAAATACTTATGTGTTGATTTTGACATCTCTATGTCAATGACAACGCTTGTCATCAACCACATATTAGTCTTTATATATTACCACTGTCCATACCCGTAATAATATTCGACTAAAGATCCTATTTAACAATAATCGTATTATTGTATGGACATTATTATCCAATGGTTAGTTTGATGCACAGAAACATACCAAATGATAATAACGGCAATGCCATTACTTGATAAATCTAGTAAAATAGTATGTCTATTCAATCATCATATGATTGGTCTTTGGGCATACTCCAACAATCTCCCACTAGCACTAAGACCAATCATTCTCGTATCTAATACGATATGGCTTAGTGTAATTGACATGCTTATGCTGTGTCAATAGCTTTTTCAGGGAGTTGACAAAGTTATCAACTTTGTGCGTATGTTGCATACTTTCTGTAACCCCCGTAGCCCGGCCTGGACGGTTGGCCCGAACTACGAAGATTACACGGGGAAAACCAAAGTCAACCCGAAAGTCAACCTTGATTAACGACCCTTTTTTTTTCTTTTTAATCTTGTCTAGATGCACCTTAACCTTAGATGTGATCACACAAACACCATGCTCAAAGATCACAAACATCAGAGATCAAACAGGGACCCAATTGAACAAATTACAACTTTAGGGACCAAACTGTAATTTCTGAAAACTTTAAGGACTTAACCAGATTTTAAGTTACCAACTTAAAATTAATCAGGTTTCATGCTTCTCTGCCAAATTTCAGCTCAAACGGACATCCCGAACTCATACAATTGCACAAACAAGATTCAGGACCAAAATGCAAACATTTTGAAACATTTAACCGCCCATGTCAGCCCCCAACGGTCACCCGTTCCGAAACAGGCCAAGCCCGTTCCGAAACACGGGCCGTTCCGCAACACGTTCCGCAACGGGGGTCTGGCAGAATGCCTTCCGTTTCGGAACGGTGGCACCCGTTTCGGACGCCTGGGTTCATGCAGGGCACCCGTTCCTAAACGGTGTTACCTGTTCCGAAACGCCTAGCCCAGAATGTTGCATTTTGCTCATTCAAACATACATTTGATCATTTAAACATGCTCCAAAAGCCACCAAACTTTGCCAACATGCAACTCAACATAAAAGAGACATACTTGCATCAACAATTCAACATATACTCAACATATAAGGAAAACCCCAAATCTATAGGCATGCTTCCTACACAAGCAACCATTTAAGCACAAACCTTCCAATTCAAACTCATTTAAGCCAATTCATGTTCCAACAACATTAGCAACAACATTTGGACATACATGATCAACATATACGATCACAATAACAACAATCCGAGAGATTCTACCCCATTGCCCTTATTAACTATAGCTATTCACCGAGACATACATCTCCATTGGAGTCCACCTTGAATCCCCTTGCTTCTTGCTGCCCAAACTTCAAGAATCTGCATTGATGGACAAAAAGGAGCGTAAGCACATAATGCTTAGTGAGGAGTGCTCAAAACCAAAACACCATCAATGCAGCGGGTCTTTAAAACACCTTAAAACAAACCTGATTTGCTTTCCAAAACCATGTTTGAAAACTCTTTCAACATCAAGCTCAAATCATGCATAAACACCATATGCAAAGCTTAATCAAAACCATGGAAAACACATCCTTTTCACAACATACCTTTCTTTAACTTGAAAACCACATCAAGCAAGAAACCATTTAAAATCATAGTTCAATCAATCCATTTCATGCATTTAGCCAAGGCAACATAAAACCATAACATCATCTTCACGTGCCTTTAACAACAAGTCTTACAAGACTCCAATGCAACATAGATAATTCATGCTCACATGCATCATTTATCAAATGATATCCAACACTTGTTCAACATACAAGTAACATGCTTTCACTAGCATCATACACATTCCATGCAACAATGCATCTTACCAAGCATCTCATGCTTCTCATGCAAACATGCATCAATTCAAGCATCTCATGCTTCACATGCAACCATGCATCTTTTCAAGCAATCCCATGCTTCACATGCAACTATGCATCATTTCAAGCAATCCCATGCTCAACATGATCAAGAACATTATATTGGCTTCCAAGAGATCGACCATATTCACTTTCCAACTTTTCAACCCGATCGGATACGCGGATTCCGAGCGTGTCCCAACGCTCCCTACACACTACCCAATCCAAGGTCTTCCCGTGGGCAACAACCTCCACTGACCTCAACCTCCTAAGGTTCCCATGTATGGACTTTTAAACACCATACAACCTTAGCCTTTCCTCAAGGTTACCATGTATGGACTTTCAACCGCCATACACCCTTGACATGCACAAGGTCTTCCCGTATGGACTTTCAACCACCATACAACCTTTGCATAACCGATTGGTAGTTGTAGACATCATCTAACGAGATCCGGGACATCACACACAAGATCCACAATGGACTTAACCATTGCCATTGTGATCTTAACAAGTACAAGGTTCTCACATAAGGACTTTTAACCACCTTATAACCTTTACTCAACCAAGGTCTACCGTGGGCAACAACCTCCACTACGACCTTAAGCAACCGGGGTCCTCCTGTGGGCACACCCTCCACTGACCTCATCTCGTTAGGAATACTTGAGGGGAGTTTACCCGGTCCACACTTGACCACTCCGCCATCAAGGCGACTTTATTCACGGTGCACCCAATCCTATAGCCGGCTAATTATATCCGATCAACGAACCAAGAACCACTTACAACACTTGCCAATATAACCATCTCACCATAATATCCAATGTTCCACATGCATAAACATAATGCAAGGCCATCACATCATTAGCTCAATGATTCACATGCATAAACAATATGCACAAGGTAACAATTATCATCATTAATCATCATCAATTCACTGTTTTTAAGCATCATATAAAGCCATTGATCAACATGCAACACTATGCATCAAAACCACATTTTCAATGTATTAAACCAAGGATCTCTTACCTTGAGCATCCTTTTCAAATGACTTTCAAAACCAGCATTAAACCATGCTAAAAACATGCTTACAAAACAGAATTAAACCATGCATAACACTTGCATAACAATCATCAACCACATTTGATTTTAAAACCAAATCACACACAATTCAAAAGCAAAAACCCCTTCACTTACTCTTGAGCTTAGCAAAGTTGTTTAGACTTAAACTAAGCTCCCAAAAACCTTCAAACCTTGTTTCAAAAGCTGAAATCCCAACTTCACTCACCGATTACCAAACAAGCTAGCCAACAAGCCTTCCAAGCTTCTGAAACCTTCCGAAAACACCTCCAAAGTTCAAGGATCAACCTCCCCTGTTTCAAGCACACAAAAACAGAACATTAATGCATCCTTATGCATTAAAACACCAGCAACAACAACACAACTCGCTGCTCATCACAAATCTAGCAATTTGGCTACCAAACACAACGGAAATTACCTCCAAACACTTCCAAAACTCAACCCAGCCAAGATCCATCACTTCTAACCATTTTTATACATCAAATAACATGCAAAATGATCACAACCACGTCCTTATACCTCCAGGTATAACAGATCACCAAAAACACTCCAAAAACAACCAAAAACTCAAGCCAAACTTAGGAAATTCAACCTATCCGGGATTGCATTGATTAAACCTCAACTTCTAATCATTTTAGTATTCATTTAACATCATTTTAACATCTCAAAACCCTGCTTAAACAGATCACACGAAATTTTCACCAAAATCATCAAATCTTGCATTTTAGCCAAAAATCAAGATCTCAATTGAAAAGCCTTTAATAAAACATAAATCAAGGATTGAGAACTTAGGAATTTCAGTAAAGAACTGATAGTTTAGAGGAGAAGGACGTTCTTACCTCCAAACTTGAATTTCTCCATTTTAGAGCCAAAAAGCTTGATGAATCAACTTGTAAATTAAGAGGTTTTGTTGATGAGATGATTAGGAATCAAATGAGAGTTGAAATGAGAGATTAAGATGTCAAAATCAAAGAAAGAAATCTGGAGAATTTTGTTTGGGTTGAGAGAAAATGAGAGAAAAGAGAATTTGAGAGAAAATGGAAAATTAGTTGGAAATTGGTTAAAATGATTTTCCCTCCTTTTCTAAATCTTTAAAATCAGATTTTAGACTTAAAATATCTTAGAAAAATCTGGAGAAATCCTTTTTGGAATAATAGCTCCTTAAAGATTCAAAGTTTCAATCCTTTATAAAACTGTCCCGCAACTTTCAAAAATTACATTTTGGTCACTAGCCAAAATGTCAACCTTCCGAACCTCATTTTCCAAAATTGATTTCACAGTTCACTTATATATATTAAAATATGATTTTAGAATATTTTTCCATATTTTTAATGCAACCCGAACTAGGCTTTCCTAAATTCACTCTTATATATTCGATCAGAACTTTGACCGAACCGGTCAACCCCAAAACTTCTAAGCCCAAAACCGGGGCGTTACAACTCTCCCCCCCTTAGGAAATTTCGTCCTCGAAATTTCAACCGGCGAAAAGAGAACCACAACCTTCTCAAGCAACACACAAGGCAACACAAAAGCCTTAACCAACACCACTGATCACTTTCCACACAAAACTTCCACCACTCACTGTTCACAAATCCACACTCTCAAGGGTAACCACAACTTAACCTTCCACACAATCGGATTATACACAATCCCAACATCAACCTGAAAACTTCAGCTCTTTTAGCAGACAACACTGTAACACACAACTCCCAAGACTTGTCTACACAAAGACAACCACCAAACCAATTCAGCCATTAGGCAACTTCTCTGCTTCTAAAACTCTTGCAACTCCCAAACCTCTTCCAAAGATTTTCCCAACAAGCAAAAATCCTTAAACATCAACTGTTTACACAAACTCTTCAACGAAGCTGACCACCCTTCACATCAGTCACAACATTGCCATAACAGCTCATCAAGACTATTCACCCAAATACCAAAAATTACATCACAACCCCAACTTGAAACCGTCAGTCGTTCCACACACCACCAACTGTCTTCAAACGAAACTCTCTTAACCACAACCAGCCTACCACTTCTCACAAGAACCCAAACAACCAACGAAAACCTTCGATCTTTCACAGCCCTTTCACTACAAACTTCAACCAGAACACTTACATTACCAGAACATTACTTATCCCAAACACACACACAACAGCTTCAGAACTCTTCAAAGGTTGCTAAGAACCAACACAACCCTTTCACAACAACTTAAAAGCTAAACAACCTCAGCACTTGGAAACCCAACCACAAACTGCAACAACACTTAGCACCAAGGAACTACCACTTCCTTTTAGCTAAACAAACCACTCAACCGATACTAACCTCAACAATACCCTTCACCACCACGCTACTAAACTCTCAGAGCATCAAACACTATCCTTCTACCAACAGGCTATTCCACTCTCACCATCACTAGCAACTAGTTTAACAAACTCCAGCACTTCTAACTCTCACTCTTAGCACCAAACAACCTCTACAAACCCATCATCCCACTTAATCCAACCACAACACTAACAGATTCGATTAGTTTTTAGCGAGCGTGAACATCGTATGCATGATCACCTACATGCCCTATCAATGCCTGATGTACATGTATGCAAAACCTCTAATGTCATGCCACATGTATGCATGGACCAACATATATAATATAGCATATATCAATGATTTTTTTAACCGTGCATGAATGCCAGTTCACACCCTCCAATAACATCCTCAAAATTTGTCTAAGAACAACCCCTTACTCACTTTTAACTTATCTAACTCCATCATACCAACAACCATTAACCACAAGATACTTACCCAAGCCTTCCTCACACCAAAGATATTACCAAACCACAACTTTCATTACCCCAAACATGCTAGAAACAAGACTAGACTTACCACGCAAGGAAAAACCAACAGAAACCAAACTAAGCAACTAAAGCAAAGATCACTTAACAAGGTTACCTGAAAACATAACACCACCCTGAAGCTTCATCGAACGAGCTCTCTTCCTTGCGGAACCAACATCCTTCTGTCGCACCACTGCAACACCAGTTAACACACCAGGGTCACCACCAACTCCTTGCGATAAAGAACCTTGGCTATTCCGAGCCAACATCGAACAATCACGCTTCATGTGTCCAGCAGACCCACATTTCCAGCAAACTTCATTTACCAAACTCTTCACAACCTTCTGCTTTTTCTGCCACTTCCGAACCTCGCCTCGGCCGCGCCCACGATTGTTCAAAGATCCTTTGGCCAACATCAAAGCTGACTTCACTCCATGTGGACAATCACGCTTAATATGCAGCTTAGAACCACATCTCCAGCAAACACTTGTGTCCCAACAATTTCCAACATGTTGCCTTTTACAACGGTCACACACAGATGACTGAGCTTCCACTCCTTGCTCAAGCAACACTTGCTCACCAACAGCATTAGCCACACCTTGCTTAACCCTTGGAAATTCCCTTCCAAGATACCTTTCATAGAAGGCCGACACGAAGAAATCCCAATCAATATCAAGGATATGTGACGCCACAGCCACAGATGTCCACCAAGCACAAGCATCCTCCAGCATCAGAGAAACAACACTCCCCAGCTTACAGGCATAATCACAGCCTTCCTGATCCAAAATCAGAACCACACTGGCCAACCAGGCCTCAAACATCTCCGGAGAAGAACCATAATACTCTACAACACCCAAATCAAGCAAATGCTGCTTCGGCAAACCCACACATTTAGCCAGCACATCCACTGATTCTACCTCAACCGCAGCCTGAGATGTTCCCAACACCTCCTGAACAACAGACAAAGAACTTTCCATCCCGGAACCAGCTTCCTTCCCTTGCCTTACCATCTTAACTTCAGTCACAGAAGACTGAGACAAAACACCTTTACAAAAGGGTGAATCCTTTGCCTTAACAACCTGCCCCAAGGCAGCAACCATCTCACTCAACCTCCATGCTTTCACCAACTTTGCCATACCACTAACAACAAACATACAATCACAACAAGCAAACAAACAGTTAGACCAGCATTAAGCAAGGATTCAAACTCCAACTCCAAAATAACACAATAGCTATATTAATAAGGCAATGGGTATCCCGAATCCTCCCCCTTTACATGACATAACAACCAACACAACATGAATATCACAACATCAAGCATATCAACAACATACCTTGATCATGCTTACACCAAACAACATCCAAATACACCAGCATATTAGCAACATAACATGCTCAAAACGCATTCATCACGCATAACATCAGCTCATAGCATCAACTCATATCCACATGAACTCAACCAAGATTTATAACCACAAATCATGCTTGCATACATCAGCAACATGCTCAAAAACATCAACAGCATACTCAGAAACACATGCTTCAACCAACTTTCAACCACACAACATGTTAAACATCAAGCACACATATCACAACAACTTACCGTTTTCCCCGACCTTCGTTTCATGCTCTGATACCACCAAATGTAACCCCCGTAGCCCGGCCTGGACGGTTGGCCTGAACTACGAAGATTACACGGGGAAAACCAAAGTCAACCCGAAAGTCAACCTTGATTAACGACCTTTTTTTTCTTTTTAATCTTGTCTAGATGCACCTTAACCTTAGATGTGATCACACAAACACCATGCTCAAAGATCACAAACATCAGAGATCAAACAGGGACCCAATTGAACAAATTACAACTTTAGGGACCAAACTGTAATTTCTGAAAACTTTAAGGACTTAACCAGATTTTAAGTTACCAACTTAAAATTAATCAGGTTTCATGCTTCTCTGCCAAATTTCAGCTCAAACGGACATCCCGAACTCATACAATTGCACAAACAAGATTCAGGACCAAAATGCAAACATTTTGAAACATTTAACCGCCCATGTCAGCCCCCAACGGTCACCCGTTCCGAAACAGGCCAAGCCCGTTCCGAAACACGGGCCGTTCCGCAACACGTTCCGCAACGGGGGTCTGGCAGAATGCCTTCCGTTTCGGAACGGTGGCACCCGTTTCGGACGCCTGGGTTCATGCAGGGCACCCGTTCCGAAACGGTGTTACCTGTTCCAAAACGCCTAGCCCAGAATGTTGCATTTTGCTCATTCAAACACACAATTGATCATTTAAACATGCTCCAAAAGCCACCAAAATTTGCCAACATGCAATTCAACATAAAAGAGACATACTTGCATCAACAATTCAACATATACTCAACATATAAGGAAAACCCCAAATCTATAGGCATGCTTCCTACACAAGCAACCATTTAAGCACAAACCTTCCAATTCAAACTCATTTAAGCCAATTCATGTTCCAACAACATTAGCAACAACATTTGGACATACATGATCAACATATACAATCACAATAACAACAATCCGAGAGATTCTACCCCATTGCCCTTATTAACTATAGCTATTCACCGAGACATACATCTCCATTGGAGTCCACCTTGAATCCCCTTGCTTCTTGCTGCCCAAACTTCAAGAATCTGCATTGATGGACAAAAAGGAGCGTAAGCACATAATGCTTAGTGAGGAGTGCTCAAAACCAAAACACCATCAATGCAGCGGGTCTTTAAAACACCTTAAAACAAACCCGATTTGCTTTCCAAAACCATGTTTGAAAACTCTTTCAACATCAAGCTCAAATCATGCATAAACACCATATGCAAAGCTTAATCAAAACCATGGAAAACACATCCTTTTCACAACATACCTTTCTTTAACTTGAAAACCACATCAAGCAAGAAACCATTTAAAATCATAGTTCAATCAATCCATTTCATGCATTTAGCCAAGGCAACATAAAACCATAACATCATCTTCACGTGCCTTTAACAACAAGTCTTACAAGACTCCAATGCAACATAGATAATTCATGCTCACATGCATCATTTATCAAATGATATCCAACACTTGTTCAACATACAAGTAACATGCTTTCACTAGCATCATACACATTCCATGCAACAATGCATCTTACCAAGCATCTCATGCTTCTCATGCAAACATGCATCAATTCAAGCATCTCATGCTTCACATGCAACCATGCATCTTTTCAAGCAATCCCATGCTTCACATGCAACTATGCATCATTTCAAGCAATCCCATGCTCAACATGATCAAGAACATTATATTGGCTTCCAAGAGATCGACCATATTCACTTTCCAACTTTTCAACCCGATCGGATACGAGGATTCCGAGCGTGTCCCAACGCTCCCTACACACTACCCAATCCAAGGTCTTCCCGTGGGCAACAACCTCCACTGACCTCAACCTCCTAAGGTTCCCATGTATGGACTTTTAAACACCATACAACCTTAGCCTTTCCTCAAGGTTACCATGTATGGACTTTCAACCGCCATACACCCTTGACATGCACAAGGTCTTCCCGTATGGACTTTCAACCACCATACAACCTTTGCATTACCGATTGGTAGTTGTAGACATCATCTAACGAGATCCGGGACATCACACACAAGATCCACACATGGACTTAACCATTGCCATTGTGATCTTAACAAGTACAAGGTTCTCACATAAGGACTTTTAACCACCTTATAACCTTTACTCAACCAAGGTCTACCGTGGGCAACAACCTCCACTACGACCTTAAGCAACCGGGGTCCTCCCGTGGGCACACCCTCCACTGACCTCATCTCGTTAGGAATACTTGAGGGGAGTTTACCCGGTCCACACTTGACCACTCCGCCATCAAGGCGACTTTATTCACGGTGCACCCAATCCTATAGCCGGCTAATTATATCCGATCAACGAACCAAGAACCACTTACAACACTTGCCAATATAACCATCTCACCATAATATCCAATGTTCCACATGCATAAACATAATGCAAGGCCATCACATCATTAGCTCAATGATTCACATGCATACACATAATGCAAAGCCATCACATCATTAGCTCAATGATTCACATGCATAAACAATATGCACAAGGTAACAATTATCATCATTAATCATCATCAATTCACTGTTTTTAAGCATCATATAAAGCCATTGATCAACATGCAACACTATGCATCAAAACCACATTTTCAATGTATTAAACCAAGGATCTCTTACCTTGAGCATCCTTTTCAAATGACTTTCAAAACCAGCATTAAACCATGCTAAAAACATGCTTACAAAACAGAATTAAACCATGCATAACACTTGCATAACAATCATCAACCACATTTGATTTTAAAACCAAATCACACACAATTCAAAAGCAAAAACCCCTTCACTTACTCTTGAGCTTAGCAAAGTTGTTTAGACTTAAACTAAGCTCCCAAAAACCTTCAAACCTTGTTTCAAAAGCTGAAATCCCAACTTCACTCACCGATTACCAAACAAGCTAGCCAACAAGCCTTCCAAGCTTCTGAAACCTTCCGAAAACACCTCCAAAGTTCAAGGATCAACCTCCCCTGTTTCAAGCACACAAAAACAGAACATTAATGCATCCTTATGCATTAAAACACCAGCAACAACAACACAACTCGCTGCTCATCACAAATCTAGCAATTTGGCTACCAAACACAACCAAAATTACCTCCAAACACTTCCAAAACTCAACCCAGCCAAGATCCATCACTTCTAACCATTTTTATACATCAAATAACATGCAAAATGATCACAACCACGTCCTTATACCTCCAGGTATAACAGATCACCAAAAACACTCCAAAAACAACCAAAAACTCAAGCCAAACTTAGGAAATTCAACCTATCCGGGATTGCATTGATTAAACCTCAACTTCTAATCATTTTAGTATTCATTTAACATCATTTTAACATCTCAAAACCCTGCTTAAACAGATCACACGAAATTTTCACCAAAATCATCAAATCTTGCATTTTAGCCAAAAATCAAGATCTCAATTGAAAAGCCTTTAATAAAACATAAATCAAGGATTGAGAACTTAGGAATTTCAGTAAAGAACTGATAGTTTAGAGGAGAAGGACGTTCTTACCTCCAAACTTGAATTTCTCCATTTTAGAGCCAAAAAGCTTGATGAATCAACTTGTAAATTGAGAGGTTTTGTTGATGAGATGATTAGGAATCAAATGAGAGTTGAAATCAGAGATTAAGATGTCAAAATCAAAGAAAGAAATCTGGAGAATTTTGTTTGGGTTGAGAGAAAATGAGAGAAAAGAGAATTTGAGAGAAAATGGAAAATTAGTTGGAAATTGGTTAAAATGATTTTCCCTCCTTTTCTAAATCTTTAAAATCAGATTTTAGACTTAAAATATCTTAGAAAAATCTGGAGAAATCCTTTTTGGAATAATAGCTCCTTAAAGATTCAAAGTTTCAATCCTTTATAAAACTGTCCCGCAACTTTCAAAAATTACATTTTGGTCACTAGCCAAAATGTCAACCTTCCGAACCTCATTTTCCAAAATTGATTTCACAGTTCACTTATATATATTAAAATATGATTTTAGAATATTTTTCCATATTTTTAATGCAACCCGAACTAGGCTTTCCTAAATTCACTCTTATATATTCGATCAGCACTTTGACCGAACCGGTCAACCCCAAAACTTCTGAGCCCAAAACCGGGGCGTTACACTTTCACATCTCCAAGATGTAAGCACTTTAAAATATGTTTGGATTTATTGATGAGATCTGGGTTTTATTTGCTTACGCAAAGGTTCCATCATAACAGAGTTATGTAGCATCTAATATGCTGGGAACAACCCTTATTTCAGAAGTGAACCCTTTAGATCCAAACATCCTTCTTTATTGCTATGTCGACTGTAATACATTCAGCCTATGTTGTAGAGTTATATACGGTCTCATGTTGCTAACTCGCAGTATCTTTTATTAATGCAAAACGGATTGCGAACTTTAGTTCCTTTTGATGAGTTTGTCATCTACATACAATACTTAGGAAAGTAACAATTCTCCCACTAGCTCTTTTGAAAACAAGACTTCCCTTTGTTTCTAGATAAACCAAACCTTTTGATTGTATCTTCTGAAACGAATATCTCAACTTCGAGAAGCTTGCCTTAGTCTACGGATAGACCTTTGTAGCTTACATGCCTTCCGAGTGTTTACTGGAGTGACAAAACCTTCTAGATGTGTCATGTACACATCTTTTTCAAGTTTTCCCTTAGGAAAGTGGTTTTGACATTCCTTTATTTGATTCCATAATCATCGTATGTAACTACTTGCAAGTGAGATTAAGATGGATTAAACATAGCTACAAGGAAGATGCTTTATCATAGTCTATACTATGAAGTTTGTCGAAAACTTTTAGCGACGAATCATCCTTTGTATGTTTTATCATCCAAGTCGGTTTTTCCTTTTTGAAAAACTCATCCATACCTCTTAGGTTTTACCCTTTTAGGTAACCAAAGTCTATACTTGGTTTTAGACATGGATTCCATCTCATATCTCATGGCTCTTAGCCATTTCTCGAATTTTGGGCTCACCATTGCTTTCTGATAAGACCTAGTCTTTATCTTGATCCGAAAAGAAGAGTGTTTCCATGTACGGAAAGTGAGAAATCCATATTTCTCAAGTATATGGTATTCTCTTAAGGATCAACTCAACGGTTGTGCTTTGTTCCAATGTTCCTTGATCATTTGTGGAACATTCTAAATCTTTGGTTCATAAATTTGTTGTCTAAAATTTCTTCACATTCCAAATTCCATTTTTCCTTTTTGTGAGAGGTAATCTCTTTTGAGAGAAACTCTCGTTTGAGAAACAAACATTTTGTTCTCGTTGAAAAATGAAATCCCTTAGTGATAAGTATTCTCTTTCGAGATAAACTATCGTTTGAGCAACAAATGTTTTGTTCTCGTTAAAGTTGAAGAAATAATATCCCTTTGTGAGAATTAATCTCTTTCAAGATAAACTCTCGTTTAAGAAACAAACGCTTTGTTCTCGTTAGGATAAACAACAAATGAAGTTTTTAAGGTTCGAACTTTGTAAACATTTTAACATGTAAGTAACCTTAAAATTTCAAAGGTATTCTAGAACAATTCTTAGTCCACATCTTATATGACGTTTCAAAAAAAACACGACTAAGTATGAGAGTTGTTTTTCTAGTGTGTAAAGAAGTCGAAAATGACTTGTTATGAATCAAAACATGTCATACATATTTGATTCTCTTTCAAAGACTTTTCGTTCCACTTGTGGGATTTAATTATGGGACAATCCCATATTCTTTGAAAGTTCATCAAACTTTAAATATTCTTGAATTTGATCTCATCAAATTACCTTAATACTTTTATGAGTTTGAGATTAGTCATTTGTTTTATTTATCTTATAAATATTATTGATTTGATTAGTTTAAAGATCATTGATTCGTTGTGCCATAAGAGATTAAAAGAATAACATTTATTTAAATAATCTCAAAATTAAAATATCTTGTCCTTACAAGATAACTAAAACTTAGGCACAAAATAATAATCTTAAAAACTAAAAAAAATCTATTCAAGCAAGAACACATGTCCTAATGGATGATGTAGCAACTCTTGCTTTATTTTCATTCGCAGGTCCATGTTTATTCTGATGCCTTCTCTTTAGAAGCCTCTGAGGTTGATGCCTCACTCGTTTTTGCTTTCTTGACTTCTTGTAGGTGTGTGGGGCAGTTTCCCTTCCAATGTCCGGTCTTGCCGCAATGGAAACATTTTCCATCCTTCTTGATTCCCTTCTTAGGTTTCAATGCCTCCTTTCCATCGGTTTTGGTCTTACCATCACCTTTAGACTTTGCTGCCGATTTACCTTTCTTCTTGCCATTGCAGACCATCATAACAGGTTTAGGTCCTACCTTATTCAGGTTGATTTCAGCAGTTCTCAACATGCCGAGCAACTGTGGCAGCGTCTTGTTAATTTCATTCATATTGAAATTAAGGACGAACTGATTGAAACTATCCGGCAACGATTGCAGGATGACATCAGTAGCTAATTCGTCTTTCAGCGGAAAGTCGAGCTTCTCCAACGTTTGGATGTAGCCCATCATTTTGATGACGTGAGCTCCTACGGGAGATCCCTCACTCATCTTGCATTGAAATGGAGCTTTAGAGGACTCGTACCTCTCTTGACGAGCTTGCCCTTCATAAATCTCCTTGAGATTTTGAATCATATCATAAGCTACCATGTCCTCATGTTGCTTCTGAAGCTCAGGGGTCATGGAGGCAAGCATAAGACAACCGACATACAGCATGTCGTCCATGTGTTTCTTAAACTTGTCTTTGTCAGCTCTGGAAGCAGTGGCAACCGGTTCATCAGGAACAAGTTCTTCAATGACATATTCCTTCTTTTCATGTTTGAGAACAATTCTCAAATTGCAGAACCAGTCAAGGAAGTTTATGCCATTGAGCTTATCCTTCTCAAGGATAGATCGCAGAGATATAGTATTATTTGCCATTAATTCTACAACAAAGAAAATATGCTACATAAGTTTTACTAAATTTTAAAATTTATAGATAGGTCTTTACTATAAATTTACTCCCACTATTTTCTTCAAAATTAAAAACCCTCTAGTTTTAATTTCGGAAAAACGTTTCGATAGTTTTTCTAGTGAGTGAGGATCCGTATTTCACCATTCCTAAATCAGCTTTGGCCAGTCTTTTAGGAAATGGTTATTTAGGTAAGTAACACCTTACTAATTACATCTCATGTAATTCCTCATCTTTTGGCGAACAACTCTTGTTCTTTAAATCATCTTATGATTATCCAAAACTTTTAACCACTAGGTTTTCTAATCCTATTAGAACAACCCAGCTAAGTCAATACCAATATCTCAACCGGCGAATATCACTAGCTTATTCTTCGCGTTTAACTAAGATAGATAAATGTGACATTGCTTTGGCAAAGCTCGCATTATATCGATCGAAGCTTTAACGAGGGTAAATATTGGATGGTTAAAACAGACTTAGAATTATAGTGAGGGATTTACTTAATTATCTCATCATTTTAACATTGATCCTATCAATAGAACTATGTTTAATCATGCTTATAAAACATCCATTGCATCACATACAAGGTAAATATAAGCGGTAAATAAATATGCAATGATTATAGCCCTTCTTAACCTAAGGCGACCCGTCCCAATCCAATGGGAGGACCATTCTACTGAAGATAGAATCTGCTTCTGAAGCGCTTGGTCCACCAGGGAAGGCCCACCACGCTGCTACCCTGGTTCTTGTTTTATCTCCATGAGTATTTACAATTTTCAGAAACTCGCGTTACATGCGAGGGAGTGAGATGAGAAGAGAAGTACAATAGAAGATAGATAAAGTCATGACACGCAGGCCATATTTATAAAAACCAAAACTATAAAGGCTATGGGCTATAACCATGCAAAACAAACACTGTGCAATCTAACATGCATTTCAAACATCGTGCAAACAAAGTAACGACGTGTTTACAGAGTTTTAAACTGATTATCCCTATGTTGCGGTTGATGGGCCAAAGAAGGATCACGAGGTTTCATAAACCATTTGCGTTAACGAACAAATGCACCAGGTAGGTCAACATGAAAGAGAGGTGGCTCACTAGGCACACTTAAGTACCATGTCTTTGATGATGCCAATCCTAGACATGCATTTTTCATAACGTCTAACCATAACTCTTATGGATTCACCGTGAAAAATAGTTTGATAACTTTTATCAAATTAGAAGCCATTTCAGAGATTTCATAAATCTATGAAACTACGAACAACTACTTGTTCTCTAGACGAACTATTAGTCTCAATATGTTAACATTTAACATTGAAGCAACCTAACATAGTTATGATTAACTCTTAATCATTCAGTGATAATCGAAATAAGTCTTTATTAGGTGTGATACGATAAACGATAAATATCTAAACCGAATCAAACAACATGCATCTCATACATAAACATCACCCAAGAATTTAAGTCCAAAATCGTATGATACAAGTGGCCCTGATACCACTGTTGGGTCACGTCGGCACGCCTCGTGGCGCAGCGGAAAAATTAATCCGACGTAATCCATCCAGGATCCATGTACAGGAACGAATCTGGGGTGAAAAGATGAAGAGTTTCCTTTAAAACTCTAGAAACTGGAAAACCAACGGTATGTCGGAATAACCACGTCAAGTAAAACCGGAATCGTCACAGGTTCGCAACGACCTCTACGGAGTCCACCTGAACAAAACGAACAAAGTTTCCGCCTCCCTAACACTTAGGGATAAACTTCGACAAGTTTGAACACCTTCCAAGGAGAAGTCGAAATCCCTTCAGGGATTCCTGAGGGAGTCTAAAATCGACCAGGAGTTCAAACGTGACTTGAAATCGAGCAAGGGAACCTTCGGGGATTTTCAGGGGGCAAGTAGAACACCAGAAAATATCGAACAGCTTCTTAGAGAGCTTTCTGGGATATGTCGAATTCCAGTGGGGAATCCCTAGGGGTGTTGTCGAAATCTTCAAGAGGAGGAAGAGGGATGATTTGGTTGGTAGCCCTTGTCCCTTTAAATAGTATTCAGAGACTTAATTCTAGTTGAATTCCTTAAATCCAAGTTCAACCAAAATTCATAGAATCTAATTCTACATGAAATTGGTTTATATTAAGTATACATTATATTTAATAATATTAAATGAAATATATATTTAATTATGTAGAATCTTATTCTACATAAAACATGGATTTAAATATACATTATATTTAATCCAAATATATATATTTTTATTATATAGAATCTCATTCTATCTTTACTTGGATTTAAATATATATTTTTAATTATGTAGAATCTAATTCTACATAAACTTGGAATTAAATATACATTATATAAATTCCAAATATATATTTAAATTTCTAGGATCTTATTCTATAATATTTAAGTCTCTAAATATTTTCCATACTCTAAATAATATTTGATAAATACAATATTTGTCCAATATTATTCCCATTTAAGGGAGTTGCCGATTTCCCCTATCCCGTAGGGGATTTTTGGCAACCTCCCTAAAATAGGGAGTATGGTTTCCAATTTTTGTTCGTTTCATTCGAAGGGTGTGACCCTTGTAGGTTCATGCAACGTTAGCAGTAAAATTAGAACTGTTGTAATTTTACAAACAATGAGTGGCATCTAGCAATACATCATTGCTACCTAAGTTGCATGAAGTCATGGTTTGACTTTCCTAATTCCTGAATAAACTTCCTTTATGTATTTCATCCTTTTGTCCTTTATATCTTAAATGAACACAAGTCATGGGTTAGTCACACTTGCGTTCTCCATCTAGTGTTTCTTGATGTCTTGAGTAAATTATGATAAATGAATCTCTATGATATCTCATATCATAATATTCGAGCATGGCCATGCATTTTCTAATCTCACTCAATCAAGTGGCCAAAGATATTTCTCCCATTATGTAGGAGGGACAAATCCTTTCTTGATCAACCATATTTCACTACATAGGTCATCACGTATCCAATCATTAGTCTTTATAATGTAGTCAGTTACGACACACGTTTGACTATGTCAAAATACGTAAATCTTTATGTTGAAATCATGTTGATCTCAAGTCTGAGGATTATACATATGTTTATCATGAGCAATGTTGTGACTGTCACATAATTACCCAAGAAACATGCTCATAGCGGGTCAATCCAGTATGTTGTTCTCTAACAAATACATATATGTTGATTTTGACATCTCTATGTCAATGACAACGCTTGTCATCAACCACATATTAATCTTTATATATTATCACTATCAATACCCGTAATAATATTCGACTAAGGATCCTATTTAACAATAATCGTATTATTGTATGGACATTATTATCCAATGGTTAGTTTGATGCACATAAACATACCAAATGATAATAACGACAATGCCATTACTTGATAAATCTAGTAAAATAGTATGTCTATTCAATCATCATATGATTGGTCTTTGGGCATACTCCAACAGTGTACGCATTTCCTGGCTGTGCATACGACGTATACGTTGGATAAGTTGGCGGGGATGTATATCGCCGAGATTGTGAAGATGAATGGGGTTCCAAAGGCTGTCATTTCAGATAGGAATTCTCGCTTTACATTAAGTTTTGGGAGAATCTACATACGACTTTGGGAACCGGGATTAATTTTAGCACCTCGTATCATCTTTAGATGGATGGTTAGTCCGAACGTGTTATTCAAATTTTGGAGGACATGTTACGGTGTTGTACAACTGAGTTCAAGGGACTTGGGAAAAGTAATTTCTGTTGGTGGAGTTTTCTTATAATAACATTTATCAGGCAAGTATACATATGGCTCCCTATGAAACTATTTATGGACGTAGATGTCGGACGTCTCTTTGTTGCGCCGAGACAGGTGTTTCGGCAAATTTGAGAAATATAGGGATTGAAATGCTATAAGTTTAATTCTAGAAATAATGTTTAGAAAAAGGTGAAATTTTGTATGAATGGTGCATAACTTGAATTTTTTGATTAATGACTTGAATTATATGTTAAAAGTGATTAGAATGCTTAATAGGTAAATTGAGCTTAAATGGGACTAATCTAGAAACATGATAAAAATCAGGACTATATTGCTTTGTTTAGGGACCATGTAAGACTTAAAAATAGAGGGGATAACAGGGTAAACATAGGTTTAAAATGCTGATTTAATTTCTTAAAGGATCTAGATGAAAATATGCATCAAAGTGACTAACTTGTAATCTGGCAGTTTAGTCCCCTATAGAATGCCCTGTAATTAAATGCAAAATTGTACTGATTGAGAAATGGGAAAAATATGTTCCATACATGGTTGAAAATCTGTGTGAATAATATTTCTATAATGGTAAAGTAATTGAATTTTGGATATGTGTGTAAAAAGATATGCCCGAATTAGTAACAAGTACTCAAACTGCCAGTAGGAAAAATAGTTTTGAGTGTTTAATGTTTGTACTTGTGTAAATGAGTTTATATGTTTGAAATGGCTTCTAATATGTTTTGTATATGTTTTTATATGCATTATAAGATCAAGTGTTTGAAGAAACCTTGGAGGAAACAAGGGTTGGGCAGCCAAATAGAAAGAACAAGGGCATTGTGGTCAAAGATCAAGACTAGCTTGGAGTATAGTGAGTGTGGTTAAACTTATGGTTAGGACTAGTGTCCTAACCATTGTTTTATGTTTAAATTGTGTTTTTAAATTCAATCATGAAATGAATTTAATATGAACTTGGTAATAATCTTAAAGGAAGAAGGATTAAAAGGAAATATGAAAGCGTGTTACATGTTAGTAGTTAGTAGTTAGTGGTCTTTGTTTGATGCTTGATATGATTTGTTTTACTTGATGGATATATGTGAGTTATGAAATGAGCTTAAAGTTGATTTTATGATTCTGTGTTTGGATGATACATGATTGAGGTTATAATAACTACTTGCTGGAAATTATTTAAACCGTGACCTTGAATAGATTGTGTATAATTGTGATGTGAATATGTTATATGATCTTGCAAATTGGTTGTTATACACTTGAATTTGCTTTATGGAAATTAAAAGATTTTTGAAGTCCTTGGTTGGCTAGTTGGTCTTAGGTAGAAGGGCATGTGATACATGCATGAGAGGGGTGAAACTAATCATCTTGGAAAAGAAGTTAAAACTATTTTGCAAGTCAGAAACGTCAGTAAACTTGCGACCCCTTTTTGGATGGGATCCAGGCATTTATGGGTCAACATGTCTTCTTGAAACTTGTCCGGCTGTCAATTATCTTTCCAACGGATCTTGAAACGCCTCAATCGGACATCTAGAACTCAGGATACGTCTATTTTAGCGAAGACAGCGCATGCAGAAATTCTTATACGGGATTAATACGAGATTTTTGGATAATTACGAATTTTCATGATTTTATTTGATTATTTGTAATTTAAATCAATATAGGATTCTACAATATCTATTAGGATCAGATTTATTTAATTAGAATTTATTTTTAATATTTATTTATTATTAGAAGTTACTTATGTAATTAGGAGATTAGATTTAAGCATTTATTTATTGTATTTAATTTCCTAAGTTTACTAGGATTAGAACTTCTTCAAGGCTTATATAAGAAGGCTTCAACCACATTGTAATAGAAGATTTGAATGATTAAATAAAGTTCTCTTTTGAGTTCAGACTTGCAAGAAGTATAACTTGTGTTCTTTATTTCAGAAGCGATTCTTCAAGTTCGTTAGAATTTGTTGTTGATCTTCACACTCCTGCTTGCCTAGGTAATTGCGTCTAGGAGGGTGGGTTAGAGCCGCCTGAGGTTGCTTGCTTGGTTAATTGCGATCAAGAGGGTGCCGAGGACAATTTATCCATCTATCTTCAATCTACATCGTCATCGCATATCTTCAACCATCTTTTCACCAATCCAACATTCGCGCCAACATCCTTATCCGCTTCCGCAAGTTCAACGTTCGCATATACGGGGTCGTGTCCATATCATTTGGTATCAGATTCAGATCGTTCTTGAGAATGTCATTGAGTAACTTATTGAATTTTACTCTTTTGGGGACTCGATGTCATTATTGTTGTCGACTAGATCATTCCGGGTATGATTGTCCAGATAAGTCTTATTTTCAAGAAAAAATTTTGAGAGATATGTTCTCTGAAATCATGCCTTCTAATGATATTGAAATCTGTGATTCGGAACATGATAAAGAAATTTGTTCTCCTAAAGAACATGAAGAAGGCGATATCATCGAGAGTTTAACCTTGCCTATTGATGAGGAAGAAATTGTAAGTAGTGTGTTTGTTTCCAGTGACAAACCTACTATTCTGATTCAAGATGATCATCAAACAACATACACCAACGAAGGTACGCTACAATCAAAAGGTATCATTGATTGTTTTCAAAATTCTATTTATTCTTGTTTCTCCTCTAGCATTAATAACAATTTTGAAGATGAGAACGAGTCACTTTGCAATCGAAAGAACAATAGTGATGATCTCAATGAGAAGGAACTTGTAAATTACATTGCAAAAAGAGATTATGCACAAGGATCTTTCATGACATCTTCTCTTTACTGGTACTTTGATGAAATTCCTTCATTTACCGGTTTAGATTCGAGGGCGAATCTTTTTGAGGAGTGGGAGAATGATACATGCATGAGAGGGGTGAAACTAATCATCTTGGAAAAGAAGTTAAAACTATTTTGCAAGTCAGAAACGTCAGTAAACTTGCGACCCCTTTTTGGATGGGATCCAGGCATTTATGGGTCAACATGTCTTCTTGAAACTTGTCCGGCTGTCAATTATCTTTCCAACGGATCTTGAAACGCCTCAATCGGACATCTAGAACTCAAGATACGTCTATTTTAGCGAAGACAGCGCATGCAGAAATTCCTATACGGGATTAATACGAGATTTTTGGATAATTACGAATTTTCATGATTTTATTTGATTATTTGTAATTTAAATCAATATAGGATTCTACAATATCTATTAGGATCAGATTTATTTAATTAGAATTTATTTTTAATATTTATTTATTATTAGAAGTTACTTATGTAATTAGGAGATTAGATTTAAGCATTTATTTATTGTATTTAATTTCCTAAGTTTACTAGGATTAGAACTTCTTCAAGGCTTATATAAGAAGGCTTCAACCACATTGTAATAGAAGATTTGAATGATTAAATAAAGTTCTCTTTTGAGTTCAGACTTGCAAGAAGTATAACTTGTGTTCTTTATTTCAGAAGCGATTCTTCAAGTTCGTTAGAATTTGTTGTTGATCTTCACACTCCTGCTTGCCTAGGTAATTGCGTCTAGGAGGGTGGGTTAGAGCCGCTTGAGGTTGCTTGCTTGGTTAATTGCGATCAAGAGGGTGCCGAGGACAATTTATCCATCTATCTTCAATCTACATCGTCATCGCATATCTTCAACCATCTTTTCACCAATCCAACATTCGCGCCAACATCCTTATCCGCTTTCGCAAGTTCAACGTTCGCATATACGGGGTCGTGTCCATATCAGCATGCCTTAGAGTCTAGAGCTCATTTGAAAAACTTAGTACCTTGTGTACTCTCTGATATGGTGTAATTGGCACCTAATGATCTAGATGCTTGGTGCATCCTATGTGTACATGTTATATGTGATATAATGGTGTATAAGACACCTTAATACATTGTATATTCTCTGAATTTTTGATAGCTCCTTTGAAAAACTTAGTACCTTGTGTACTCTTTGATATGGTGTAATTGGCACCTAATGATCTAGATGCTTGGTGCATCCTATGTGTACATGTTATATGTGATATAATGGTGTATAAGACACCTTAATACATTTTACATTCTCTGAATTTTTGATGCTTTGTGCATGCTCTGATGTTGGTACTTAGTACCTAATAAGACTTGATTACCTAGTCCATCTATCTACCAAGGCAAACATTAAAAGTACTCTGAATAAGACATGTGATAATATCAATGATATATGTTTGATGTGTTAATCTAATTGGCTTGAAATGTATTTGATAATCAAGGTTAATGATTTTGTTCGAATGAAGTAAATGAATATGAACTACATTTGAATGTTTGAACTATGTTTAATCAACGTATTTGAAGACTTGGAAACTTGTCTATTTGATTGTGTTATATGAAAGCATGCTTTGGTGGATATTTGATATGTTGTGTTCTTATGCTTTTTATGTTAAATTGTTAATGGAACTAGCTAAGTAATACTTGATCATGTTTGAGACTAGTTAGGTGACACCTACATGATACTAATTATAACTAGGTAAACTTGGAAAAATGACATAAATCATTTAAAAGAATGAAATGATAGTGATAGGAACTGCCTCACTAAGTACATATCGTACTTATCACTCTCTGTTTCCTTCTTCCTAAACCTACAAGTTACTTTGATTCCGAAGATATCCTATTCTGATCTAGGAGTAAGTCACAAGCTAAAGACAAGTATGATATGATACTTTTGTTTAGACTCCTAGAAGGTGGCATAGATATGTATTTAGAGTTATGTCACATGCATTTTGATCAGTGTATATATGTTTAGTTGGACAACTTAAGACTTAAGTTCTATGGTTTGTAATGGTTGAACCAATTATGTTTGATATATATACATGTTAATGGCTATGTGTTGATGTGAATACATGTGATTATTGTTTGGTTAAGGCTTGATAAGAAGCTTACAAATGCTATAGACTATTATGTGTTTTGCCATTCAAATGTTTGATGTTAAACATGATAAGAATGCTTGGTTGATTAGGTGATATTGCATCTAGAATCCTTCTTGAATTAGTTGAATGATTCGAATGGTTCATGATGTTATAGGATTGAATGATGCATCTAGATGTTTGATAGAATGAAGTAGAAATGATTTTAAATGTTAGTTGTATTATTCGAATGACCTTAGGTGTTATTAGATCAAAGTAGAATGGTCTAGTATGATGTACAAGGATGAGTTGTTTAATTACATGTTCATATGTTGTTTGAATGTCATAGGATTTTTTGATTGATGTTCTAATAGTAACATGTATATGTATAAGGATTCGAATATTCTATGTAAAGTATGTTAGATTGAACATGATATAGGTTGCTCTAGATTGGTTGTTCTTGTATGTTATTTGTTTTGTAAGCTTGATTAATAGAATGATAACATGAATGTATAAGTGTATACATGTCTAAATGTATTAGTAACATGAATGTTATGAATGTTAGTTAAAAGTTTTTGTTAGCCCACCATTAATATGACCTATTTGTTAGAATTCTATGTTTATTGTGAATGTTGTAAGTTTATTAGTTCTTAATCAGTTCCGCAAAACCGTAACGTCGTTCGCTCCTAACCCGGGCGAGGGGTGTTACATAAAAGTGGTATTAGAGCTTTAGGTTATAGGTACTAAAACTTGTTTGAATCTGTCATGCATCATATAAGTTTACATTATGCAACCTATGAGTCTTATATCGAATTGCTTATGATTATGCTTCTCTAATCCCGATCTTGTTTAAATCTTAATAGAATGTATGAGACAAGAGTAGCTTCGAACAATGGAAGTCCCCGAGAATCCTCTAATGAGGATGATAGTGTGAGGATGAGAACTAATCCTCCAGGACAAACCGATCTTTCGGGACAAGCATATTCCCCGAGAAGAACGAAACCTTAAGATCGGACACTACCTCCTGAACTAAATCAACAAACTTCGGATAACCCGACTCTTCAAAATGCTCAAAGAGAATGTCTCCTTAGTATGAATGAGATGTTCGATCAACTTCTGACGAACATGAGACATGAAAAACCGACTCCTATTGTTGTTGCCCTGAGTCGAGCCCCGATTGACAAGCTCGTGCAACACCGAGCTTATACATTCACCGGTGAAAATGAGGAGAAGACGAAGGAAGCCGAACTTTGGCTTCAAAGAACAACTCAAATCCTGACTAGGCAACTCCATTGCTCGAATGAGCATAAACTCGAATGTACAGTCGCACTTCTAGCTGACGAAGCGCTCAGTTAGTGGGAAACTACAATTCTAACTGCCCCGGTTGAATCTGTGACTTGGGATTTCTTTGTCACTAAATTCAAAATGAAGTATATAAGCGAACAGTACTTCGCTAATCGCAGGAAGAAGTTTTTGTACTTGAAGTAGGCTAAACGACCGATCGAACAATATGTAGCCGATTTTTGCAAATATTGCAAGTACGGCTCGAAGTACATCAAAACTGAGAAAGATAAATGTCGAATGCTCATTGACGGGTTGAACGATGAACTAAGTTTTATGTTTACCGCCCTCGGTAATACGGACTTCCAAACTTTAGTGAATCAGACATCGCTACTGAAGCCAAATGAGAATCGTTGAAAAGAGGAAGAGCGGTTACCGAGTGGATAAGAAGCGTAAAGGTGATGATAAGTCTCGGTGGTCGAAGAAACCTAAAAATAAAAAAGAATCATCTTCTAATTACACTCTTGTTGCTCGAAGCAATTTCTCACTGAAATCTCAATATACGAATAAAATGGTTGTCCCTGTTGTTTCTGTCAACAGCACGAGAAATGTGGAGAAAGTTCTAACCTGCAAACACTATCAAAAGAATCATTTCGGCTAATGTCGGTTGCAATCTAATCTTTGTTTCGCTTGTGGCGGTGATGACCACTACATCTGAGACTGTCCAAAGAAAACCGATCAAGCTCCTGTTAGAAATTCACCCAATCCAAGCTTTGTGCATTCTAGCCGAAATAAGAATTTGAGACAAGCTCAATCGAGAAATCAAGAGAGGGAAAGAACCACACATTCGAAAGATGTAACCCACTAGGAATCCCAAGCTCCAGCTCGTGTCTATCATATCCACGGCAAAGAAGAAGAAGAAGAATCCCTTGATGTCATGGCGGGTACGGTTAAACTAAACCTTAAACTTGTTTATGCTTTGATAGATTTGGGATCAACCCACTCTTTTATTTGTTCATATTTGTTAAACGAGCCAAACTTGAAACCCCAAAATAGTTAAAACAAGTCTTGTAGTCTCAAACCCGATAGGGGGAAACTTACCAATCAATTTAATCTGTAGAGACTGCCCAATAACTATTCGAAATGTGCCCTTTCCCTGTGATCTATATGTACTATCCAAATGTGAATTTGATCTAGTTTTAGGACTAGACTGGTTAGGGAAACATGAAGCCTTGATAGATTGTCAAAACTGGAGATTGTATTTACGAGGTTTAGGAAAAGAAACGATCTTGTTAATTGATATGAAACTGACATTTATTTTTGCCGCTATGGCTTTACAAGATGAACTTGATTTTGGTTTACTTGAAATGTCGATTGTGTCTGAATTCATTGATGTCTTTCCCGAGGAACTCCTTGGCCTTCTTCCAACTTGAGAAGTAGAATTCAAGATTGAAGTTCAACCCGGAACAAGTCCGGTGTCCATTACGCCTTATCAAATGGCACCTATTGAACTAAAAGAACTTAGGAAGCAAATACAAGAACTTGAGGACAAAGGATTCATTCGACCCAATATATCTCCCTTGGGTGTTCTTGTCTTGTTCGTGAAAAAGAAAGACGGTATGGTACGACTTTGCATTGACTACCGGCAACTGAACAAAGTAACCATCAAAAACAAATATCCTTTGCCTAGGATCGAAGACTTGTTCGATCAACTCAAAAATGGAGCCGTATTCTCTAATATCGATCTTCGATCAGGTTATTATCAAATAAGGGTAAAGGAAGAAGATGTGCCCAAGACTGCTTTTAAAACACGATATGGCCTTTACGAATTCCTAGTAATGCCATTCGGGTTAACGAATGCCCATGCTGCGTTCATGGACATGATGAATAGAGTCTTCAAACCTTATCTCGATAAGTTCATTGTCATTTTCATTGATGACATCCTTTTCTACTCCCGGAACAAGGAAGAACGTGTTGATCATCTTCGGATTGTGCTTTAAACACTCCGAATGCTAACTATTCGCCAAGCTCACTAAGTGCGAATTTTGGTTATCGAAAGTCTCATTCCTCGGACATGTCATATCAGTTGAAGGAATCAAAGTCGAATCCAAGAAAATCCAAACCATCCTTGATTTGAAATCTCTGAGAAATGTAAGTGAAGTTTGAAGTTTCCTCGGTTTAGCCGAATATTATCGAAGGTTTGTGAAAGGATTTTTGGTGATTACTGCACCATTAACCAAACTCCTCAGGAAGAATGAAGTATTCGAGTGGTCGGAAGCGCAACAACGAAGTTTCGACTAACTCAAACAAGCCTTGACTCATGCCCCAGTCCTTATCCATCCAGACTCGGGTAAAGAATTCGTTGCGTATAACGATGTATCAGATTCAGACCTCAAATGTGTTTTGATGCAAGAAGGTAGCGTGATCGCATACGCCTCTCGACAATTAAAGCCTCACGAGATGAATTATCCTACCCACAATCTCGAGCTAGCGGCTATTGTGTTCGTGCTCAAAATCTGGAGGCACTACTTGTATGGTGAAAGATGCAAATTATTTATCGGTCATAAGAGTCTCAAGTACCTATTCACTCAAAAAGACTTGAATTTAAGACATAGGAGATGGTTAGAATTACTCAAAGATTATGATCTGACCATAGATTATCATCCGGGAAAAGCTAACGTGGTTGTCGACGCCCTTACTCGAAAGCCGAATCTTGGTAAGCCACTCTAAATTCTCAAAAATTTGAAAACATCCATTCTTGTACCTAAAGGAATTATTCGAAACTCTTTCTTTTTAATTAAGAGAGGATTCAAACACTCCCTTGTCAAGCAAGGAAGTATTAAAAATTTTCCTTGTATCCTAAGTAATCTAATCAAATTGTTTGTCTGTAGCTTCCTTGGTTATCAACGCACATTTCTGACTATACAAGGATCAGAATTATCTATGTGAACTCCAAGTCTAATCTACCTTAATCACAAGGATCAAAGAGCTTCAACAAGTTGATCTAGAACTACAGAAAATTGTTTCTAAGCTTGAGTCTAATCCCGACTTCTCCGTCAAACTGAACGGTCTCCTCTATTTCAAAGATAGAATTTGTGTTCCTAATAACCAAGAATTACAAGAAGAAATTCTACGAAAAGCACATCAAAGTTCTTTCTCAAGCCTTTATATTGGTGGCCTGGAATGAAGGCAGCTATAAATGACTTTGTATCGAAGTGTTTGAATTGTCAACGGGTAAAAGCCGAGCACCGAGTCCCTACTGGATTGCTCCAACCTCTTAAATTTCCACAATGGAAATGGGAACAAATCACAGTGGATTTCGTTTCTGGTCTTCCTTGCACGCCAAGAAAGTGCGACGCTATATGGGTGATTGTTGATTGCTTCACCAAATCCGCACATTTCATCCTGGTGCATATGAATTATAGTTTTGAAGCCTTGGTTGAATTATACGTTTGGGAAGTTATTCGTTTGCACGGAGTCCCGACTTCAATTGTCTCCGATTGAGATCCTCGATTCACACCTCGATTCTGGAGAACCTTACAAAAAGCCCTCAGAACTAAGCTAAATCTGAGTACAACCTTTCATCCGCAAAGTGATGGACAATCTGAACGGGTAATTCATGTTCTCGAAGACATTCTTAGAGCTTATATCATCGATTTTGGGAAGAATTGGGAGAAATCTCTACCACTCGTAGAATTTTCATACAACAACGACTATCAATCTTCTATTCAAATGGCTCATTTTGAAGCTTTGTATGGAAGAAAATGTCGAACACCTTTGTGCTGGTCTGAACTCGGTGATAACAAGGTGTTAGGACCCCAATTGCTTTGGGAAACCGAAGAAAAAGTCCAAATCATCCACTCTCGATTGAAACAAGCATTTGATAGACAAGTCTTACACCGATCAAAAGCGTAGAGATATTCAACATGAGATTGGAGATAAAGTTTTCCTTAAGGTTTCCCCGTGGAAGAAAGTGTTTCGTTTTGGCAAAAGAGGGAAGTTCAGTCATTGTTTTATTAGACCGTTTGAAGTGATTGAAAGAATACGTCCAATGGCTTATCGACTCGCATTCCTTCTGAGTTTGATAAAATCCACAATGTCTTCCATGTTTCAATGTTAAGACGATATCGGTCTGATCCTTCCCATATACTTAAACCTGAAGATGTTGAATTAAATCCCGATCTTTCCTATGAAGAAGAACATGTCCAACTCCTTGATAAGGAAGTAAAGAGACTACGAAACAAGAACGTACCTCTTGTAAAAGTTCCATGGAGGAATCACAAAGTCGAAGAAGCGACGTGGGAACCTGAAGATACGATGAAGAAACAATATCCTCATCTGTTCAATTTAGGTAAATTCAAGGACGAATTCATTTTAAAGGTGAAGGAATTGTAATACCCTATTTCATTGCCTAGTTGAAAACCCTAAATTAATTAAGAAAGAAAGTGTAAACATTTTGTACAAGAACAAAATTGTAAGAATGAATATTGGAATTAATCTTATAAATATTGCAACTATTAAACTAAAGTTTATATAATACCTAATTAACATTAAAATACAATAGTATATATATGATATAGTGGGAAATTTTAATAGGTTAATGTATGCTTATAGTGATAGCCATGTGTCCCACTAAATCAAGGCATAGTGGGACACTCGGCCTTGGCTAAGGTAAACAATGAACAAGTTGTCATTTCTCCTTCATTCTTACTTCTTTTCCCACCGAATGAACATGCAAAAAAGGGAGAATTCAAAAAAAGGAAATTTGGAGAACTAAGAAAGTTTGAACAAGGATTCTAGGGCTGGAAATCTGAATTTAATGCATGCATGTTAGTAGGAAGAACAAGTAAGTGTATTCATCTTTAACCGATTTCAATTGTGAATTTGATTGTTGTTTAGGGTTTGAATTCTAGAATTTGTATGAAATTTAAGTGTTGATGTTCTTGAATTGTTTCTGGGTTTAAGTTAGAATTGAAAATAGAATGGAAATTCAAAGATTAAACTAGTTGAATATATATATATATATATATATATATATATATATATGCCCAGATTCGAACTAGCACATTGTCCTTGAGAAATGTGGAAATTCGAAAGGGTTCTGATTTGATATGGAAAATTTTCAGTAGAATAAGTTGTAGAAAATTAAATTTCCTAGGGGATAGAAGTGTTGGATTATTGAAAATGTTCATAGGTTGATGGAAAAATTTGTTGGAAAGAAACTGGTCACCTAGAGAGTTAAAACATTGTTAGTGGGCTGTAACGGCAAATTTGTGAAATTTAGGGATTAAAATGCTATAAGTTTAATTCTGGAGATAATGTTTAGAAATAGGGGAAATGTTGTATAAATGGTTCATAACTTGAATTGGTTGATTAATGACTTGAATTATATGTTAAAAATGATTAGAATGCTTAATAGGTGAATTGAGCTTAAATGGGACTAATATGGAAACATGATAAAAATCAGGACTATATTTCTTTGTTTAGGGACCATGTAGGACTTAAACATATAAGAGATAATAGGGTAATAGATTTAAAATGCTGATTTAAATTCTTAAAGGATTTAGATGAAAACATGCATCAAAGTGGCCTAACTTGTAATCTGTCAGTTTAGTCCCCTGTAGAACGACTTGTAATTAAATGCAAACTTGTACTACTTGAGAAATGGTAAAAACATGTTCTGTACATGGTTGAAAAGTTGTGTGAATAAACTTTCTATAATGGTAAAGTAATTGAATTTTGGATATGTGTGTAAAAAGATATGCCCAGATTAGTAACAAGTACTCAAACTGCCAGTAGGAAAACAATTTTGAGTTTTTAGTGTTTGTACTTGTGTAAATGAGTTTATATGTTTGAAATGGCTTCTAATATGTTTTGTATATGTTTTTATATGAATTTTAAGATCAAGAGTTTGAAGAAACCTTGGAAGAAACAAGGGTTGGGAAGCCAAATAGAAAGAACAAGGGCATTGTGATCAAAGATCAAAACTAGCTTGGAGTATTGTGAGTGTGGTTAAACTTAGGGTTAGGACTAGTGTCCTTTGTTTGATGCTTGATGTGATTTGTTTTACTTTGTGGCTATATATTAGTTATGAAATGAGCTTAAAGTTGATTTTATGCTACTATTTTTGGATGATACATGATTGAGATTATAAGAACTACTTGCTGGAAATTGATTAAACCATGAACCTGAATAGATTTTGTATATTTGTGGTGTGAATATGTTATATGATCTTGCAAATTGGTTTCTATACACTTGAATGCGCTTGCTGGAAATTAAAAGACATTTAAAGTCCTTGGTTGGCTAGTTGGTCTTAGGTAGAAGGGCATGCCTTAGAGTCTAGAGCTCTTCTAAAAATCTTGGTACCTTGTGTACTCTCTAGTATGGTATAATTGGCACCTAATGATCTAGATGCTTCATGTATCCTATGTGTACATGTTATATGTGATATAATGGTGTATAAGACACCTTAATACATTGTATATTCTCTGAATTTTTTATGCTATGTGCATCCTCTGATGTTGGTACTTAGTACCTAATAAGACTTGATTACCTAGTCCATCTATCGACCAAGGAAAACATTAAAAGTACTCTAAATAAGACATGTGCTTATATCAATGATATATGTTTGATGTGTTAATCTAATTGGCTTGAAATGTATATGATAATCAAGGTTAATGATTATGTTCGAATGAAGTAAATGAATATGAACTACGTTTGAATGTTTGAACTATGTTTAATCAACGTATTGAAGACTTGGAAACTTGTCTATTTGATTGTGTTATATGAAAGCATGCTTGGTGGATATTTGATTTGTTGTGTTCTTATGCTTTTGATGTTAAATTGTTAATGAAACTAGCTAAGTAATTCTTGATCATGTTTGAGATAGGTGACACATACATGATACTAAGCCTAACTAGGTAAACTTGGCAAAATGAAATGAAACATTTAAAAGAATGAACTGATAGTGATAGGAACTACCTCACTAAGTACATATCGTACTTATCACTCTATGTTCCCTTCTTCCTAAACCTACAAGTTACTCTGATTTCGAAGCTATCCTATTCTAATCCGCGAGCAAGCTAAAGAAAAGTATGATATGGTACTTTTGTTTAGACTCCTAGAAGGTGGCATAGATATGTATTTAGAGTTATGTCACATGCATTTTGATCAGTGTATATATGTTTAGTTGGATAACTTAAGACTTAAGTTCTATGGTTTGTAATGGTTGAACCAATTATGTTTGATATATATATATATATGTTAATGGCCATGTGTTGATGTGAATACATGTGATTATTGTTTGGTTGAGGCTTGATATGAAGCTTACAAATGCTATGGATTATTATGTGTTTTGCCATTCAAATGTTTGATGTTAAATATGATAAGAATGCTTGGTTGATTAGGTGATATTGCATCTAGAACCCTTCTTGAATTAGTTGAATGATTCGAATGGTTCATGATGTTATAGGATTGAATGATGCATCTAGATGTTTGATAGAATGAAGTAGAAATGATTCTAAATGTTGGTTGTATGATTTGAATGACCTTAAGTGTTATTAGATCAAATTTGAATGGTCTAGTATGATGTACAAGGATGAGTTGTTTGATTACATGTTCATATGTTGTTTGAATGTCATAGATTGTTTGATTGATGTTCTAATAGTAACATGTATGTGTATAAGGATTCAAATATGCTATGTAAAGTATGTTAGATTGAACATGATATAGGTTGATCTAGATTGGTTGTTCTTGTATGTAAAGTATGTTAGTTAAAAATTTTGTTAGCCCACCATTAATATGACCTATTTGTTAGAATTCTATGTTTGTTGTGAATCTTATAAGTTTATTAGTTCCGAATCAGTTTCGCAAAACCATAACGCCCTTCGCTCCTAACCCGGGCGAGGGGTGTTATAATTTGGAAATAAAGCAATGTGTTGTCCAAGTTTGGGGATTTGTACTTTGATTGTGTTTGCTTCCAAAGATTGTAACATGTTGGTTGATGGATTGTTGTTTAGATTTGTGATGTGGATTGATGGTTTCATGGTTTATCCCTATTCCGAGTATATTGATTGAATTGTTTAGGAAGCATGCCTACAGTTTACACTTTTGTGTTCGAAAATGCATATTTGATGTTTCGGTATGCTGTGGATGATACCCTTTGATGCTAAACATGTTTAGTATGCATGCTAGGGTGTTCGGGGCAAGTTTGTATAGATTTGAAGGTCAAAAACCAGATGAATTGGGAATTACAAGCCTCTAGGTATCAGTACGGGGTTCTCTGTATCTATACTCGAGATTTGAAATAGGTCTAGAAAGTTGGAATATGGCCTATGTATCGATACACGAACAGGTGTACCAGTACGGGTTTTGGCTACTAGAATTTGTATTTTGGCAAATTAAGTCTCGGTACCAATATAGCAAAAGGTCGTATTAGTACGGGTCTGATGTATTCAGATCTCGTATTGGTACGCGTATACATGTACCAGTACAGACCTTGTTTTAAGGCCTAGTATTTGTACGGTTCCCCGTGTACCGATACCAAACGTAGTTATGTCAGTTAATTAGATGCTATAGTTTGAGATTCTTTCATTTTGGTCCCTGATTCATATGCATATAAATTGTATGTATTCTATGGATCTGTTTTAGCCGAAACTGAACTTGTGAGGATGAACATGACTAGTTTTGTATTGGTAACCATGAACCTAAGTAAGACATTATAACTTTCTAGATTTGCAATTTGGTCCCTAATTTTCAATTTCGAACGTTTTGATGTCTATTCGTTGTCTATTTCAGACGTAAATTTACCCGCTGCCAATTTATACATTTTAGGTTCTAATGATGCATCTAGACAAGATAAAAAGAAAAAACAGACCTAATTTGAGTGATTCTGTTCAGGTTTGCTTGGGCAAACCTAATGTAGCTCGCTCACTTCGCTCTAGCGCCTAGGCTGGGTCAAGGGGGTTACATTATTGTTTAAGTGACTTTGGTTAATTTTTATTTAATGCTATAACATCTATTTGCTTACCTATTCTATTCATTAATCTTTATTCTTAATCTTGTAAGAGCTAGCGAGAGCGGCCTTTGATTATGATTTGTGGCTTAATATAGAGAGAGTGAAGTTAGACCGTGTGAACAATGGAACTTAAGCTTTTAAATTTAGTTATAATCTTGCTTAGACATAAGATTAGGGTTTCAATAAATAATTAGATTGTTAGAGTTAACGCAAACATGTATCGTCATAACATTCTTTTATCAACTTCTAGCTAGAAATAGTTTAAGATTTTATACGAAAACTCTGTCGAGTAGATAAGTATTGCTTCATCGCTATAGCATTAAATTGATAGTTAGCATTGTACTTAGCAATAAACCTAGCTACTCATTCATATTAGAAACCTTGTGAGTCAACATCAATTTGTTCTTCAATAATCACTTCATTCTACTTTTCTTTGCTACAAACATTATTTTATAGTCTTATTCACCATAACTTATCATTCATTATTTCTCTTGTGCAATTACTTTGAGTTTATCACTCTAATCCCCGTGGATATGACACTCGATACTAATCACTTTATTACTTGTGTGACGAGTATACTTTCTCTAATTGCACATACTATATTTCCAACGCATCAAGCTTTTTGCGTCGTTGCCAGGGGTTGGCTATTGGTGATTATAGCTTAGTAGTTGCACTTTATTTTTTATTTTCTTTTGTTTTCATTCGTGTTTTTTTTTTGCTTTACTAACTTTATTTTTTAGCTTCTTTTATTTAGGTGTGTTACAAGTGAAAGAACATCAACATGCGGGGAGGTAAAGGTCAATTTATTCGGGAGTATGATGCTTTTCCATGTCTCTCGACACAAGTTGCGGCGTTGAGCAACATGATCACAGCAATGCAAATTTCGGAGCAGCCCAAAGAGTTCATGTCGTGGTAAATTCTTGTAGGGACAACATTTGTTTGAAAATTTCCCATATAATCCTGATGCTTATTGCTACGAGGAGGATCGTAAAACGAGTATTAGAGACCACTTCGAAGCCTACAACCAATGGTGTAACCAGTAACAAAATCTTTCATTGTATGATCAAGGAGCTAATTTTTTTATGAAGATAATAGCTTTGCTGCTGCAACATACATGCGTTGGTAATATAGTCCCCATCAACAACCAAGCTTCTCATGGAACGCTCAAGATGACAATTTATTGTACCTTATAACCATGTTGCACCATTAGAGTTCAATAAATTGCTGCAACAGAGCAGTAATCATCAAGAGCAATTAAATTTCATGAAGGTTATGATGACTTGGAATGGTACTGAGATTCAAAGTCAAGCTAAAACATTGAGAAATCTTGAAAATCACACAATGCAGATTTTGAATGTATTGAATAGTGAATAACCTATTTTTTGTCAGTGTTGTAGCTTGATCAAACTAACTCTCCAATCATGCCTCTTTGTCAGTGTTGTAGCTTGATCAAAACTAACTCTCGGTTCATGTCTCTTCGTCAGTGTTGTAGCTTGATTAAAACTAACTCTCAAATCATATCTCTTAATCAGAGTTGTAGCTATAACACCCCTAAAATCGATTTAGTAGAAAACTAGATTTCGGTGACCAGAAAATTTCACTTTCAATAAGACATAATGAATTTCCAAATCATGACCATGTAAATGATTTATTAAAGATTGAGTTCGAACTATGCTTAAGGATGAAGTAAGGACTAAGTTGAATAATTTTAGTGATCAATTTATAAAATTTTGAAAGTTCAGAATCTATAAGATGAATAATAGGAAGACGGGTGACCAACCTTGTGATTAAAGCACAAGTTGGTTAGTCACCCAACACGTGGCTAAGCTAAATGGAATTCCTTCAACCCATGGAAACCAATTCATTATGAATTGGTAAGAAAAAGATGATAGATAAGGTTAATCTCGATTGAAATCAAGCTGACACCTCCCTATCTCTTTCGTTAAGCAAGCACCTCCATTAAAGCTTCTCCAAAGCTTCAACTTTAACTTGGTCCTTACATTAGCTAAGGTAAGCCCATGAATTTAACTTGGGAAATTAAGACCAATAAGATAATGAAACCATGGAATCAAGTTAGGGTAATCCTAGAATTGTTTGAATTTCAAGCTATGAATAATTAGACAATACCACGTGTTTTCCATGGCTAGCATTAGCTACTGTAACCCCCTTAGCCCGGCCTAGACGGTTGACCCGAACTACGAAGATTACACGGGGAAAACCAAAGTCAACCCGAAAGTCAACCTTGATTAACGACCTTTTTTTTCTTTTTAACTTTGTCTAAATGCATATTAACCCTAGGTGTACTCTTGAGATAAGCATACTCAAAAATCACAGCAATCGGAAAACAATTAGAGACTCAATTGCACAACTTACAAATTTAGGGACCAAATTGTAAATTCTGGAAACTAAGAGGACTTTACCAAAATTTAAGTTACCATTATTAAATTAATCATGTTTCATGCTTCTCTGCCAAAATTCATCTCAAACGGACATCTCAAACTCAATCGATTGCATAAGCAAAGTTCAGGACCAAAACGTGAGGACTTCAAAACATATAACCATCAGATTCAGTGCCCAACGGTTGGGTGTTCCGAAACGGGAAAGGACCGTTCCGAAACGCGGGACCGTTCCGAAACTTTTTGCGGAACAGGGCTTGACAGTAGCAAATCCGTTTCAGAACAGCTCTACCTGTTTCGAAACGCCATGGCCATTTCAGGCCACCTGTTCCGAAACAGTAGCACCCGTTCCGATACGGGTTGCCCAGAAATGCAGAAATTTACTTGTTTAAAACCCTTTCAACTCATCAAACACATTCATATGGTCTCCAAAACATACCAGCAAGTCATTAAGTACTAAAGGAACATAATAGCATCATCACAACACAATCATGGCATCATTTGAGGAAAATCCCAAATCTATAGGCATGCATCCTATAATGAAAATCATGCATTCATCAAATCACCAAAACCAAATACCAAATGGCCCTTTACATGTTCCAACATCATCATAGGCATTAAACCAAACTTAGGGAGTCCAAAACATCTCCCAAAAACACAATCTAGGTTCCCATTGCCAAATGCCAAAAGCTAAGAGTGTTGTGAAAATAGTCACCATACATGAGCTTAAACTTTCACTTGGATCCTTGACCTCCTTGCTGCCCTTTAAGCACTTCAATGCTCTGCATTATTGGTTCAAGAAAGAGAGAGCGTAAGCACATAGCTTAGCGAGGAATGCTCAATTAAAACAACACAATAATGCCTTTTGTAAAAACACCTTTTCAAGGCCTTTAGTTTCAAAAACATCATTTACCATGCATTTATGCATACAAACCAAGCATCTCATGCTTCAATACATCAACATGTCATATTGGCTTTCAAGTGATAATCCATAACCATTTTTACAACTCAAAACACAATCGGATACGCGGATTACAAGCGTTGTCCCATACGCTTCATACACACTACCAATATCAAGGTGGAGTTTACGGTACAATCACAACCCCTCAACACCCGTGATGGAGTCTACGGTACAATCACAACCCCTCCACATCACTCATTGGTAGTTGTATAACATCACTAACGAGATCACGGGACACACGACACAAGATCCACACATGGACTTTTAACCACCATTGTGATCTTAACCATCTCGTTAGTGTACTTGGATGGAGTTTACGGTACAATCACAACCCCTCAACATCCAAGGCGACTTTATTCACGGTGCACCCAATCCTATAGCCGGCTAACTATATCCGATTCAAGTACTTTTAAACCAACACATCACTTGCCAATATACATCATTTAACCACATCAAACCACAGTTTTAAAGCATTTAACAAAGCCATTAAAGCATCATGCATCACTATGCATCAAAACCACATTTATCAATGTTCAAAACAAGGATCTCTTACCTTGAGCATCCTTCAACACATGGCTTACAAAACCAACATTAAACATGCTAAAATATGCTTCCAAAACAGAATTTAAACATGCAAAATAAACACATTGCATTCAACCATCTCATAGTTCATCAAAAAGAGAGTTTTTCCGAAAACTTACTCTTGAGCTTAGCTAAGTTGTTTAGACTTAAACTAAGCTCCCTTAACCTTCAAACATTGGTTTCAAAGCTAAAAACCAAACTTCACTCACCGATTCCGTTTCACAAGCTTGCCGAAACGCCGATCAAGCCTCCGGATCAACACCACAAGGATTCGAAGATGTCTCCCCTATTTTAAACACATCAAAGCAGAGGATTAAAGCATCATCATGCATTAATATCTTCAACCAAGACACCTAACCTCGCTGCTCTCATCAACACTCACATTTCGGCTACCAAACACAACTGAAATCACATCCAAACACCTCTACAACATTACCCAGCCAAGATCCATCAATTCCAATCATTCTTAGACATCAATTAACATCCAAAAATAGCCTAATCACGTCCTTATACCTCCAGCTATAGCAGAACATCAAAATCACCCCAAAAACCACCATTAACTCAAGCAAAAACTTAGAAAAATCAACCAATCCGGGATTGCATTGATTAAACCTCAATTACACATCATTTATACATCCAATATACATCAAAAAGACATCTCAAAACAGAGCCCAATCATTTATTACAAATTTCCACAAAATTAAATCCAAATCTTGCATTTTAAGCCAAAATCAAGAACACAACTATAAAACCTTTAATAAAACTCAAATAAAGGATTGAGAACTTGGGAATTTCAGTAAAGAACTGAGTATTTAGAGGAGAAGGACGTTCATACCTCTAAATGTGGATTCTCCTTGTTTAAAGCCAAGATTCTTGAAAATTCAATAAGCAAATGATGTTGATTTGGTGTAGAAATGAATAGAAATCATTTGGAGATTGAAATCTCAACTTTAGGTGTTAAAATCAGAGGAAAAGTGGCTGGGGAAATGCGTTTGGCTGAGGGAAAATTGAGAGAAAAAGAGATGGGAAAATTTTGACAAAAGTTAGTTATAAAACCAAAATATCTATTTTCCCTCCTTTCTTTTTATTAAATATCATTAAATAAATCTTTAATATTTAAGAAAAATCTGGAGAATCCTCTTTGTTACAGCTAATAAACTCCCTAGTTAGTTATTTCAGTTATTAGGGTTTATTAGTTTAAACTCTTCTTTGTATTCTCTATATAAGCTTAATCAAGGTTGTTGTATCATTAATTAACTCAGTTGAATAAAATCAGTTTTCATTTCTTTACTCTTCAATATGGTATCAGATGAATTTTTCTGATTCATCAAGAATCGGTTTCTGCGCTTCTGCATTTCTTCTTGTGCTTCTTTTGCACTTTTCTCTGTTTCTTGCTTTTAAGCTTCGATTCTGTTTCAGTCATGGTTGATCTGAATGATCAATTTCAAGAGGGTAATAACCCTTATTATCTTCATCAGTCGGATAATCCGGGAATGGTTTTGGTGACTCAACCTTTAACCAATGACAATTATAATACCTGGAAGCGTTCGATGTTAATGGCTTTGTCAGCCAAGAACAAGTTGGGATTTGTAGATGGATCGATCTCAGCTCCTGCGTCAACTTCAGATCGTTTTAATGCCTGGACTAGATCTAACAATCTTGTTAACTCTTGGATCTTGAATTCTGTTTCCAAAGACATTGCAGCCAGCTTGCTTTATCATTCAACAGCAGCTGCAATTTGGAAGGATCTTGAAGAGATGTTTCAGCAGACAAATGGACCTCGCATCTTTCATCTTAAGAAGAAGTTAAATGAACTGGCTCAAGGTTCAATGTCAGTAAGTACATACTATACGAATCTTAAAATCTTGTGGGATGAGTTAGTCTCTGTCAAAAGTGTTTGTTCTTGCTCCCTTTGTACTTGTGGAGGAGTCAAGAAGATGTTAGATGATCAGCAACGTGAGCAAACAATGCAGTTTTTAATAGGTCTTAATGAGTCATATGCACATGTTCGTGCTCAAATTTTGTTGATGGATCCATTTCCATCTATTTCAAAAGTTTTCTCTTGGATTTTACAAGAAGAAAATCAAAGAACAATTTCTTTAAATGGTTCTTCTGAAGTTGCTTCGAATCCTGTGTTTGCTGTCCAAAAGCATGTTCCTCAGCACTCTAAACGATCGCGTCCTCAGTGTACTCATTGTCACATGTTAGTCCATACAAAAGAAAAGTGTTTCAAGTTGCATGGTTATCCTCCAGGATATTCTTTTCGATCTCAGAAGGGTGTTTCCACTGCTCAAGCACATGCTGTTGCAGATTTGGCTTGTGCAAAGGAAACTTGTTTGCTCTCGAGTGATTCTGGTAGTGTTGATTCTTCTGGCAGTGCTTTGACCAATCAGCAGTGTCAGCAGCTTATTGCAATGTTAACTTCTCAAATGAATACGCCTTCACAAACTTCTTCTGTTGTGGATATTCCTTCTTCTTCTATCAATCTTTCAATGCAAGGTATGATTTTATCTTACATTAACAGTTTGTCAACTTTTCATAATAGTTTAAATTGGATTATAGACTCAGGAGCATCTAGGCATATTTGTTGTTCTAAGGCTGCTTTTGAATCTTTGGATCCTGTTTTTAATAGTTCTGTTATGCTTCCTAATGCTACCATTGTCAAAGTTACGCATGCTGGCACAGTAAGGTTATCTCCTGAATTTGTTTTAACAAATGTCTTATATGTTCCTGATTTTAAACTTAACCTTATTGCTGTTAGTGAATTGGTAAAGTCATCTAATCTTACTGTGTTATTTGATAAATCTCATTGTCTCATTCAGGACCTTCACAACACGATTGGGAAAGCTGATCTTCTGCAAGGGCTTTATCTTCTTCATTTGCCTTTCGATAAGCATGTTAATGTTTTTTGTTCTTCTAGTAATGTTGTTTCTGCTTCTTGGCATGTTAGACTAGGGCATCCTAGTGATCGTGTTTTGCATCTTTTAAAAGATGTTTTACCCAATTGTAATATAAATAAAAGTGATGATCCTTGTTATATTTGTCCCATGGCAAAACAACATAGATTATCTTTTCCTAATTCTTCTTCTAAAACTAATCTGCCTTTTGAGTTAATTCATTGTGATGTATGGGGACCTTTCAAGCATTCAACTTATGATAATAAGAGATATTTTTTAACCATTGTGGATGACTATACTCGATGTACATGGACATATTTGATGCAACATAAATCTGAGGTTTCTAATATTGTTCCTGATTTCATAAAGATGGTTAAGAGGCAGTTTGGCTTTGATCTAAAGATGTTCAGGTCTGATAATGCTCCTGAACTTAAGTTTGTTGAATTGTTTAAATCTCTTGGAATTCTTCATCAATTTTCTTGTGTGGAAACCCCACAACAGAATGCTATGGTTGAAAGGAAGCATCAGCATTTGTTAGCTGTTGCTCGTGCCTTTTACTTTCAGTCTAAATTGCCTATCCAGTTTTGGGGAGACTGTTTGCTTGCTGCCACACATGTTATAAATAGATTGCCTTCAATATTTTTAGAAAATAAATCTCCTTATGAGCTTTTGTTCTGTAAAGTTCCTGATTATAGTCATTTGCGTGTTATTGGCTGTCTATGTTTTGTTTCAACTCTTGCTTCCAAGCGTGACAAGTTTTCTCCTCGAGCGTTGCCTGGTATTCTCCTTGGTTATGTACCAGGAGTAAAAGGATACAAAATTTTCATTATGTCCACCAAGAAGATCATTGTTTCCAGAGATGTGGTTTTTCATGAGTCAATATATCCTTTTCACAAAGTGGCACATTCTTCAGATAGCTTAATTGATCCTTTTTCAAACATTTCTTTGCCTCGTGTTTCTTATGATGATTCTCCTTCATCCTTTGTTCAGATTACTCCTCAAGGTTCTGACACAAATGATGTTTCACATGAAATTAGTTCTCCTCCTACATCTCTCCATCCTTCTGCAACAAGTCACAATACTCCTGAATTTGATGCTTCTCGTGATATTCCTGAAGTGTCTCAGCCTATTCATCAGCAGATTATACCTGATCAATCTATGTCTGTTGCACCAACTCAATCCAATCGACTTACACAAGAGATTGTTCCTCCTTCACATATTCCTGTTCTTCCTGCGTCTCAAGCTGATCCTGCGTCTCAAGCTGATCCTGTACCTGCATGTGTACCTGCACCTCAAGTTGTTCCTGCACCTGCACGTACAGATTCAGCTCCCCATGCAGAATTGATTCGTAGGTCTTCGCGTATTTCTCAGAAACCTACTTACCTACAACATTATCAGTGTAACAATACAACTGATTGTTGTTATCCTCTTCAGCATCATGTGTCTTCTCGTCATCTTTCAGATGATTATGCTTCTTTTGTAAATAACATCTCTTCTGTATATGAACCTACATATTGTCATCAGGCAGTTAAACATCCTGAGTGGAGGCAAGCCATGCAGGAAGAATTACAAGCTATGGAAGACTTAAAGACATGGACGGTTGTTCCTATTCCTGAAGGTAAACAACCTATCGACTATAAATGGGTCTATAGAGTAAAGTATAAGGCTGATGGTACGGTGGATAGATTCAAAGCCCGATTGGTTGCCAAGGGTTTCACTCAAATCGAAGGTGTCGATTATATAGACACTTTTTCACCTGTTGCAAAAATGACTTCATTTAAAGTTTTACTTGCCTTAGCTGCTTCCAATAATTGGCATTTGTTGCAATTAGATGTCAACAATGCTTTTCTAAATGGACAGCTCGATGAAGAAGTTTATATGAAGCTCCCTTTAGGTTACAATTTGAAGAATTCAATGGCCTGTGAGAATCAAGAAGGGTCTACTAACTTGGTTTGCAAGTTAAACAAGTCAATCTATGGTCTTAAACAAGCCTCTCGACAGTGGTTCCATGCTTTTTCTCAGGTAATTCTCAAATGTGGTTTTGTTCAATCACCCTCAGAACATTCACTTTTCACCAAAGGCACAGGTGATGAATTCATTGCTTTGTTAGTGTACGTGGACGATGTGGTATTGGCTGGAAAGAATTTACTTCTTTTAGAAGCTGTGCAAGATTTTCTTCAGTCACATTTTAAACTCAAGCTTTTAGGGCCATTGAAATATTTCCTTGGATTCGAAATTGCAAGGAATGATACTGGTATTTCCCTTTCTCAACGACACTATACTTTGCAGTTGTTAGAGGATACTGGTTGTCTGGGGAAGAAGCCTGTTGAAATTCCTATAATTGCTTCTCATAAGCTCAGTGTTCATGAAGGGGACTTGCTACCTGATCCACAAATTTATAGAAGATTGGTTGGACGTTTGTTGTACCTCACGCATACACGACCAAATATCACTTTTGATGTACATCTTCTAAGTCAGTTTGTTTCTTCTCCGCGCCAACCACATTTACAAGCTGCATATCACCTTCTTTCTTACATTAAAAAGTCACCTGGACAAGGGTTGTTTTTCTCTAAAAACAACAATCTTCAGCTGCGAGCTTTTGTTGATGCTGATTATGGATCCTGTCCAGATACTCGAAGATCAACAACTGGCTATTGTACCTATTTAGGTGATAGCCTCATCTCTTGGAAGTCCAAGAAACAGAACACTGTGAGCAGATCATCTTGCGAAGCAGAATATCGAGCAATGGCTTCTGCAACTTGTGAACTTGTTTGGCTCACTGCTCTTCTTTCTTCATTTGGAGTTCCAATTTCTCAAACCTCTTTGTTCTGTGATAATCAATCTACTGTTCATCTTGCATCGAATCAAGTTTTTCATGAGCGTAGCAAGCATATTGAAGTAGATTGTCACTTCATACGGGAAAAGGTTGCTGCTGGTTTCTTGAAACTCTTCCACATTCGATCCATAAACCAGCTAGCTGATATGTTTACCAAAGCTTTACCAAGTTCCTTATTTCACCATTTCGTTCTCAAGCTGGGCTTGTTGGATATACATCAACCACCAGCTTGAGGGGGGGCTGTTACAGCTAATAAACTCCCTAGTTAGTTATTTCAGTTATTAGGGTTTATTAGTTTAAACTCTTCTTTGTATTCTCTATATAAGCTTAATCAAGGTTGTTGTATCATTAATTAACTCAGTTGAATAAAATCAGTTTTCATTTCTTTACTCTTCAATACTCTTCTTGGGTAAATTAGCTCCTTAAAGATTCAAAGTTTCAATCATTTTAAAACAGTCACCAACTTTTCAAAAATTACATTTTAGTCACTAACTTGAAATGTCATATTTCCAAACTCCATTTTGTAAAATTGATTTCACCACTCTCTTATATATAATAAAAGAGGATTTTTAGATATTTTTCCATATTTTTAATGCATCCCGAACTAGTCTTTCCCTAAAAACCACCTTTTATATTCGAACCGAAAATCCGACCGGTCTGATTCGACCCAAAACTTCTAAGCCCAAAATTGGGGTGTTACAACTCTCCCCCCCCTTAAGAAATTTCGTCCTCGAAATTTGCCTGAAGGAAAAAGGTACGGAAACTGCTTCAACATGTCATCCTTCCGTTCCCACGTGGCTTCTTCAACACCACGATGCTTCCACAACACCTTTACCAACTCAATGGCCTTGCCTCGAAGAACTTTACTATCCGAATCCAGAATCTTCACCGGTTCCTCATCATAGGTCAAATCCGGATTCAACTCCACTTCCTCCACAGGCATCACATGGGAAGGATCCGATCTATACTTCCGAAGCATAGAAACATGAAACACATCATGAATCCTTTCCAACTCTTGCGGTAACCTCAACTTGTACGCAACAGGACCCACACGCTCAATCACCTCGTATGGTCCAATGTACCTAGGGCTCAACTTACCCTTCCGGCCAAACCTCATCACCTTTTTCTAAGGTGAAACTTTCAAAAACACACGGTCACCCACCGCATACTCAATCTCCTTACGCTTCAAATCCGCGTAAGACTTTTGCCGATCAGAAGCTGCCTTCAATCGCTCACAAATGAGCTTCACCTTCTCGGTGGTTCCTTTCAACAAAGCTGGCATCGAAACCAACTTCTGACCCGTTTCAGCCCAACATAGAGGAGTCCTACACTTCCTCCCGTACAAAGCTTCATAAGGTGCCATTTGAATACTTGCCTGATAACTATTATTATAGGCAAACTCCACCAAAGGCAAATGTTTCTCCCAAGAACCCTGAAACTCAATCACACAGCACCTCAACATATCCTCCAACACCTGGATAACACGCTCAGACTGTCCATCCGACTGCGGATGATAAGATGTACTGAAATTCAACCGTGTACCCAAAGCCTGATGCAAACACTGCCAGAAACGCGACGTAAACCTCAGATCTCTATCCGACACAATCGACTTTGGCACACCATGCAGCCGCACAATCTCAGCAATGTACAGCTCCGCAAGCTTATCCAAAGTGTACGTAGTATGCACAGGCAAGAAATGCGCACACTTCGTCAGGCGATCCACAATCACCCACACCGAATTCTTCTTTGATGGCGACAAAGGCAAACCAGACACAAAGTCCATGGTAATCCTTTCCCACTTCCACTCAGGAATCCTCAACGGTTGCAACAACCCTGAAGGAAATTGATGCTCAGCTTTAACTCGCTGACATACCATACACTTGCTTACAAACTCAGCAACATCTTTCTTTAAACCCACCCAATAGTACTCATCACGAAGATCACGGTACATCTTAATACTACCAGGGTGCATAGCAAAAGGACTACTATGAGCTTCAGTCAGAATAGCATGCCTCAAATCAGCATCATTGGGCACTACTATCCAACTCCCAAAGCATAAAACTCCATCATCATTAAAGCAGAAATCCGATGGCCTATCCTCCGCAATATCCTGAACATGTGGCACCAAGGAATCATCCAACAACTTCTTTTCCTTAATCAACTGAACCAATGATGGTTTCACTTGCAACTCAGCCACAAGACCACCATCACCCGAAATGCTCAAACTGGCAAACATAGCCCTCAACTCAACAGCTACCTTCCTACTCAAGGCATCTGCTACAACATTAGCTTTACCCGGATGGTACTCGATAGTCAAATCGTAATCCTTAAGCAACTCCACCCAACATCGTTGCCTAAGATTCAACTCCTTCTGAGACATCAAATACTTCAAACTCTTATGGTCCATGTACACAGTACACTTCTCACCATACAGGTAATGTCTCCAAATCTTCAAACAAAAAACCACCGCAGCTAACTCAATGTCATGCGTAGGATAATTGCGCTCATGCACCTTCAACTGCCGTGATGCATAAGCCACCACCTTACCCTCTTGCATCAACACACATCCCAAGCCAACGTAGGACGCATCACTATACACCACAAACTCTTTCCCTGATTCAGGTTGAACCAAGATAGGAGCTTGCGTTAAAGCTGCCTTAAGCTTCTCAAAAGCCTGTTGTCTCGCTTCCGTCCACTCATACCTAACATCCTTCTGCAACAACTTCTTCAAAGGTGCAGCAATCTTTGAAAACCCATCCACGAACCTCCGATAGTATCCTGCCAAACCAAGGAAACTACGGACTTCATGAACAGACTTAGGAGGCTTCCAATTCATCACCGCCTCAATCTTTTGAGGATCCACATGAATCCCCTCAGCAGAAACCACATGACCAAGAAACACAACCTCTCTAAGCCAGAACTCACACTTGCTCAGCTTGGCATAAAGCTGATTCTCCAACAAAGCCTGCAACACGATTCTCAAATGCCCTTCATGCTCCTTCTCAGTACGAGAGTACACGAGAATATCATCAATGAACACCACCACAAATTTATCCAAGTATTCATGGAATACTCTATTCATCATGTCCATGAAAGCCGCAGGAGCATTCGTCAAACCAAACGGCATCACAAGGAACTCATAATGCCCATACCTCGTTCTGAAGGCTGTCTTAGGCACATCCACATCCTTCACCTTCAACTGGTAATACCCCGACCTTAAGTCAATTTTAGAGAACACAGCCGCTCCCCGAAATTGATCAAAAAGATCATCAATTCTCGGCAATGGATACCGATTCTTGATAGTCAACTTGTTAAGCTGACGGTAATCAATGCACATTCTCATAGTGCCATCCTTTTTCTTCACAAACAAGACCGGTGCACCCCAAGGTGACACACTCGGCCGAATGAAACCACGATCAAGCAACTCCTGAAGTTGCGTCTTCAGCTCTTTCAACTCTTTAGGTGCCATTCGATAAGGAGTAATGGACACTGGAGTTGTGTTTTCATACAGCTCAATACCAAACTCCACTTCGCGATTAGGAGGCAATCCAGGCAACTCCTCCGGAAACACACCAGGAAACTCTCGTACAGTCCTGATATCTTGCACACGTAACTCCTTAGAGCTAGGATTCATCACAAAGGCGAGGTAAGCTTCACAACCTTGCCTCAGCATCCGGCTCGCTTCCAATGTAGACACCACATTGGCAAGAAACTTCACATTTTCACCAACCACCACTACCTCATAATCATCCGCAAGCTTCAACGAAACTCGCTTATTCTCAAAATCCACCACAGCTCGATGCTCAACAAGCCAATCCATACCAAGGATTACATCAAAACCATAGAAAGGTAATTCCATAAGATCAACATGAAAAACATGATCTTGCACAACCAAGGGATATCTTCTATAAAGCTTTCGAGTCACAACAGTCTCACCAAAAGAACTAGTTACACGCATACCAACATCCAAAGACTCAACAGGCAAACCAAGCAATTGAGCATGTTAACGCAATATGTATGAGTGTGTAGATCTAGAATCAATCAAGGAAAGTAATGACAAGGATTGCAAAGTGAAAGTACCTACGATCACATCCGTGTCATTCCTCCCTTCCCTCTGAGCATACACTATGGCCTGTCCACCACCCTCAGGCTGAACAGCTACCACATGAGCCACATTCCTTCCACCATCCTCTCTACGCTGGAAGTTACCACGGCCGCGCCCACGACCTCTATGTGGTGCAACAACTCCAGGAGCACGTCCCTGACCACCACCGGCCAACAGAGGACACTCCCTCCTCATGTGATCCGCTGATCCACAGTTCCAGCACGAATTACCGGTCACCACAACAGGAACATGTACCTCACTCGCTGCTCGAGGACAATCATGCCTCAGATGACCACGCGATCCACATGCCCAACATGTGTTCTGATCAGCTCTCGCCTTGTCCCCCTGGACAGGCGTACCTTACCCTCCACCACCACGCCTAGCTGAAGACGGATACTTCCGATCACGTCCTCTCTTGTTCCGTCCGCCACCGGAACTATACTCAGCAGCTCGCTTGCCCGCACTAGGACCAACTCCTCTAGAAGATAAACCCAAATTCAACTCAATGTCTTTTGCTCTACCAACCAGCACATCAAAATCAGTGTACTCAGCAGCCAACATATAGGTCTTCACTTCCGTCACCAAACCATAACGGAAACGTTCACACCTCTCCCGCACATCAAGGATAAGCTCAGGTGCGTACTGACTGAGTCGGACAAACTGAACCTCGTACTCAGCCACTGACATGCTCCCTTGAGTAAGAGACATGAATTCCCTTTTCTTTTCATCCAGGTATCGCACACGCAGATACCTCCTCTTGAACGCATTCAGAAAGAACGTCCAAGTCACATCAGCATCCTCCATTCCGGAGATAGTGGTTGTCCACCAAGTATACGCATCGTCATGTAACAATGATATTACACAGCCCAGCTTCTGCACTTCATTGCAATTCATTTGTCCCAAAATTCTCTTGGTACTTTCCAACCAAGACTCAGAACCTTCAGCAGACAAACCCCTAAACTTAGTCCCTCCCAGACTGCGCAAACGTTCCAGAGGTAGTCTCGCATTAGCATCTCCCTGATGCCCAGTTCCTTGAGCTCTAGCTATCGCCGCCCGAAAGGCTCCAGCAATAGCCTGAATCAGCATTGTCATGTCAGGAGCAGCTTGCCCCTGCCCAGCTTCAGGTCCAGCGACCCCAGCACCAACACCAACTCCTTCACCCCCAGCACCACCACCACCAGGTTTCATGCTTCTCTGCCAAAATTCATCTCAAACGGACATCTCAAACTCAATCGATTGCATAAGCAAAGTTCAGGACCAAAACGTGAGGATTTCAAAACATATAACCATCAGATTCAGTGCCCAACGGTCGGGTGTTCCGAAACAAGAAAGGACCGTTCCGAAACGCGGGACCGTTCCGAAACTTGTTGCGGAACAGGGCTTGACAGTAGCAAATCCATTTCGGAACAGCTCTACCTGTTTCGAAACGCCATGGCCATTTCAGGCCACCTGTTCCGAAACAGTAGCACCCGTTCCGATACGGGTTGCCCAGAAATGCAGAAATTTGCTGGTTTAAAACCCATTCAACCCATCAAACACATTCATATGGTCTCCAAAACATACCAGCAAGTCATTAAGTACTAAAGGAACATAATAGCATCATCACAACACAATCATGGCATCATTTGAGGAAAATCCCAAATCTATAGACATGCATCCTATAATGAAAATCATGCATTCACCAAATCACCAAAACCAAATACCAAATGGCCCTTTACATGTTCCAACATCATCATAGGCACTAAACCAAACTTAGGGAGTCCAAAACATCTCCCAAAAACACAATCTAGGTTCCCATTGCCAAATGCCAAAAGCTAAGAGTGTTGTGAAAATAGTCACCATACATGAGCTTAAACTTTCACTTGGATCCTTGACCTCCTTGCTGCCCTTTAAGCACTTCAATGCTCTGCATTATTGGTTCAAGAAAGAGAGAGCGTAAGCACATAGCTTAGTGAGGAATGCTCAAGTAAAACAACACAATAATGCCTTTTGTAAAAACACCTTTTCAAGGCCTTTAGTTTCAAAAACATCATTTACCATGCATTTATGCATACAAACCAAGCATCTCATGCTTCAATACATCAACATGTCATATTGGCTTTCAAGTGATAATCCATAACCATTTTTACAACTCAAAACAACATCGGATACGCGGATTACAAGCGTTGTCCCATACGCTTCATACACATTACCAATATCAAGGTGGAGTTTACAGTACAATCACAACCCCTCAACACCCGTGATGGAGTCTACGGCACAATCACAACCCCTCCACATCACTCATTGGTAGTTGTATAACATCACTAACGAGATCACGGGACACACGACACAAGATCCACACATGGACTTTTAACCACCATTGTGATCTTAACCATAACACAAGATCCACACATGGACTTTTAACCACCATTGTGATCTTAACCATCTCGTTAGTGTACTTGGATGGAGTTTACGGTACAATCACAACCCCTCAACATCTAAGGCGAATTTATTCACGGTGCACCCAATCCTATAGCCGGCTAACTATATCCGATTCAAGTACTTTTAAACCAACACATCACTTGCCAATATACATCATTTAACCACATCAAACCACTTTTTTAAAGCATTTAACAAAGCCATTAAAGCATCATGCATCACTATGCATCAAAACCACATTTATCAATGTTCAAAACAAGGATCTCTTACCTTGAGCATCCTTCAACACATGGCTTACAAAACCAGCATTAAACATGCTAAAATATGCTTCCAAAACAGAATTTAAACATGCAAAATAAACACATTGCATTCAACCATCTCATGGTTCATCAAAAAGAGAATTTTTCCGAAAACTTACTCTTGAGCTTACCTAAGTTGTTTAGACTTAAACTAAGCTCCCTTAACCTTCAAACATTGGTTTCAAAGCTAAAAACCAAACTTCACTCCCGATTCCGTTTCGCAAGCTTGCCGAAACGCCGATCAAGCCTCCGGATCAACACCACAAGGATCCGAAGATGTCTCCCCTGTTTTAAACACATCAAAGCAGAGGATTAATGCATCATCATGCATTAATATCTTCAACCAAGACACCTAAACTCGCTGCTCTCATCAACACTCACATTTCGGCTACCAAACACAACCGAAATCACATCCAAACACCTCTACAACATTACCCAGCCAAGATCCATCAATTCCAATCATTCTTAGACATCAATTAACATCCAAAAATAGCCTAATCACGTCCTTATACCTCCAGCTATAGCAGAACATCAAAATCACCCCAAAAACCACCATTAACTCAAGCAAAAACTTAGGAAAATCAACCTATCCGGGATTGCATTGATTAAACCTCAATTACACATCATTTATACATCCAATATACATCAAAAAGACATCTCAAAATAGAGCCCAATCATTTATTACGAATTTCCACAAAATTAAATCCAAATCTTGCTTTTTAAGCCAAAATCAAGAACACAACTATAAAACCTTTAATAAAACTCAAATCAAGGATTGAGAACTTGGGAATTTCAGTAAAGAACTGAGTATTTAGAGGAGAAGGACATTCATACCTCTAAATGTGGATTCTCCTTGTTTAAAGCCAAGATTCTTGAAAATTCAATAAGAAAATGATGTTGATTTGGTGTAGAAATGAATAGAAATCATTTGGAGATTGAAATCTCAACTTTAGGTGTTAAAATCAGAGGAAAAGTGGTTGGGGAAATGCGTTTGGCTGAGGGAAAATTGAGAGAAAAAGAGATGGGAAAATTTTGACAAAAGTTAGTTATAAAACCAAAATATCTATTTTCCCTCCTTTCCTTTTATTAAATATCATTAAATAAATCTTTAATATTTAAGAAAAATCTGGAGAATCCTCTTCTTGGGTAAATTAGCTCCTTAAAGATTCAAAGTTTCAATCCTTTTAAAACAGTCACGAACTTTTCAAAAATTACATTTTAGTCACTAACTTGAAATGTCATATTTCCAAACCCCATTTTGTAAAATTGATTTCACCACTCTCTTATATATGATAAAAGAGGATTTTTAGATATTTTTCCATATTTTTAATGCATCCCGAACTAGGCTTTCCCTAAAAACCACCTTTTATATTCGAACTGAAAATCCGACCGGTCTGATTCGACCCAAAACTTCTAAGCCAAAAATTGGGGTGTTACAGCTACAGATATCATTATTATAAGTCTTTATATGGATTGAACTCTTTATTGATGAATTTGTGTTCTTTCCATGCTAGAGCAATCCATTGGTGGTGAAGAATCACCAACCCCCTTCAAGCAAATTCAAGTCCCTAACAAGGGAGTTGTCATCTGGGAGCCGAAATAGCTTTGGATTTTCCAGTGAGTGTAGTTCATGTCTTGGGTATGGCCTGGTTCCATCTCGGTTGCATTTATATGATTTATGTGATTTTACAACATTGATATGTCAAGGATCCAATAGAGCAAAGTCAATGAATTGCTAAGGGTAAGCTTACATACATGATACATGACATGAATGAAAATGCATGGCATTATGTTATATGACAAGAACATGAATTATGAAATATGCTATTCTAGTTACCAAGCAAGTTACATGAGAGCTAATGTTCTAATTTGTTACATGACATGTTCAAGAACCATGAAAAATACGAAATTATGTATGCCCTTAGATACAAGTGTACTTTGGATACAATTGACATGCCATATAATTCATTGAGCTCGTGTATGGGTGGACTACGGTACTTGGGTTACGACCCTTATGTGGTGAGGCGGAAGGATGTATGTGTTTTGGTCTTTGGTGAGGTGAATGGGCTGACCATTCATGGACTTGGTGAGGACGTTAGGAATTTGTGTATTCGATGATTACTATGATCCAAGGCAAAATTATTAAACTAGTCATTTGATATCAAATATGCAAGATTGTGATCATGAAATGATATGTTAAGTATGAACAAGCATGCAATATTTTGATGAAATCATGATACATGGACATATGTGTAATCTTGTTATATGCATGACCCGTGGCTAGTAAATCATGTTAGAATTTTATTGTATAAATTTGAAAAGCATTAGATATGATTCGAACATGTTTAAAACAAAATTTAGTTCACTTTTGGAAATTCTGATGTAGGGCGTACCGGTACCCTATCTGGTGCGTATCGGTACAACCATCATAAAATTGACCATTTGGGACCAAGCGTACCGGTATCAATAAAGGCTACTGGAATTTTATTTATGCATGGCGTATTAGTATGATAACCCATCGTATTGGTACGTGCATATCGGTACAAACCTCGTGCCAGTACCAAATTTGGTTACTAGAATTTAGGATTTTAATAGCGTATCGGTACGACCCCTTTGAGTACCGGTACAACGTTAGTTAAATCAATTATGAGACAGATTAGGACTTTTAAACTTTGCATTTTGGCCCTAAATAATTAATAGCTTAATTACATGAGTTATAGACCCCCAAATGAGCTGAAACTTTACAGGTAAGCTTATTAAGACATGAATTTTAGATACATGACCTAAAATTCTGAAAATGTCACGAATTACTAAGAATCACAAGTTAGTCCCTAAACTTTGAATTCTTTGCAAAACGACCTCAAACCTTAAAATCAAGGTTTAATACGATGTGATATGATCAATTGGTAAACTAGGATAATAAGGAGCATGTGCTTGTGATATGTAATACCCCAAATAATGGCTTAGAAGAATGCTAATATTTTGTATGTTAGTCGAATGACTTTGGTTTGTTTTATAATAAATCTAGAAATATAATTAAGGAATCCTAGGATCGAATTAAATAAAAGGAAAAATGGGTAGCTAATTACAGAAGGACTAAATTGAAAACTATATGAAATTAAAGGTTTCCATGCAAAAGGAATTTTGCTATAGGGTTCATACACATGTCATGCATGGTGTGAGGCATGTGTTGAGGGGTCTCAGTTTTGGGAAGGAAAAAGAAAACATTATCATCTTCTTCCCAAAACCACTGAACCACCATTGTTGAGAGGAAATTGAGAGCTTGATAACTCAATCCTTGGTTAAGCTTCAAAAATCTTGGATCCACCTTAAGGATTTTCTTTGAATGGCTTAGCGAGGAGGGCAAGGATTTCATTTCCCTTATTTGAAATTGATTTAGACTTGAGAACTTAACTACAATCTCCTTATGAACTTTGTTTGTCCTAGACTTGTATGAAAAATGACCTTATGCTAGAAATTTTAGGACCATTCGAATAAGGTATTTGAACTATTAAGGATAAGGGCTCTACTGTACACCTTCAGGCGTTAGCCATTGACCTTGAAGACTTCATCGTCGTCCAACTTCTTGATATCCACTGCGCCATGAGGGTACACCTTGTGAATGATGAATGGCCCGGACCACCTCGATTTCAACTTTCCAGGAAAAAGCTTTAGCCTGGAATTATAGAGAAACACTTGTTGTCCTTCTGAGAAATGCCTTGGCAAAATGTGTTTGTCGTGTCATTTCTTGGTTTTCTCCTTGTAAATGCAAGCATTCTCATATGGTTGGGCTTTGAATTCCTCCAGCTCGTTAAGCTCTAGCAATCTCCTCTCACTAGCAAGTTGGGCATCCATGTTGAGTTTCTTGATTGCCCAATAAGCCTTGTGCTCAAGTTCCACTAGTAAGTGGCACTCCTTTCCAAATACAAGCTTGAAGGGTGACATGCCTAAAGGTGTCTTGAAGGCTGTCCTATATGCCCAAAGTGCTTCATCCAACTTGGGGGACCACTATTTTCTCCTGGGATTCACCACCTTCTCCAAGATTTGCTTGATTTCGCGTTTGGAAACTTCATCTTGTCCGTTTGTTTGCGGATGATATGTTGTAGCAATCTTGTGTCTGACTCCATAGCGATGTAATGCTTTAGCAATAAGCTTGTTGTCAAAGTGAGTTCCTTCATCACTGATGATGTCTCGGGGTGCTCCGAATCTAGTGAAGATGTTCTTGTGAAGAAACTTCATGACTGTCTTGGATCGTCTTTTGGGGTGGCAACGGCCTCCACCCATTTTGACACGTAGTCGACTGCTAGCAATATATATAGATCTCCATATGATGCAGGAAACGGACCCATGAAGTCAATTCCCCACACGTCAAAGATTTCAAGCTCCAGAATATTTTGCAACGGCATTTCATTCCGCCTAGAGATGTTCCACGTTCTTTGGCATCTGTCACAAGTCTTGTAGAACTCGTGTGCATCCTTAAAAAGTGTAGGCCAAAAGAAGCATGCTTGAAGAAATTTTGCAGCAGTTCTAGCACCACCAAAATGCCCTCCACATGGTGATGAATGACAGTGGTACAAAATGCTATGGTATTCTTCTTATGTAACACATCTCCTTATAATCTGATTAGGACATTGCTTGAACAAGTAGGGTTCATCCCAGTAGTAGAATCATGTATCATGTCTGAATTTCTTGAGTCCCTGGCTAGATAAATCAGGAGGCAAAATACCACTAACAAGATAATTAACAATATCAGCATACCATGGAATTGTTGTAGCAGCTAATAGTTACTCATCAGGGAATTCCTCCTTAATTTCAGTTTCACTACCTTGTGTGATAGCATTTTCTAGCCTAGATAAATGGTCAGCTACCTGGTTCTCACATCCTTTCCTATCTCTAACCTCTAAGTCAAATTCCTAAAGCAAGAGTATCCACCTAATAAGTCTAGGTTTAGCATCCTTTTTAGTCACTAAGTACTTAATGGATGAATGATCAATATGAACTGTGACCTTAGTGCTTATCAAGTATGACCTAAACTTATCAAAGGCAAATACTACATCAAACAATTATTTTTCAGTAGTGGTGTAATTGATTTGTGCATCATTCAAAGTGTGACTAGCATAATAAATGACATGAAAGAGTTTACCTCGGCGTTGTCCAAGTGCTGCACCAACGGCGTAGTCACTTGCATCACACATCAGCTCGAACGGCTCATTCCAATCAGGTGGAATCACAACTGGTGCTGAGATAAGCTTCTCCTTCAGTTCTTGAAATGCGCTATGGAAATCTTTGTCAAACACAAATGGTTGATTTTGTTGTAGCAAACTGCATAGTGGCTTTGAAATCTTCGAGAAATCTTTGATGAATCTCCGATAGAAGCCAGCATGCCCTAGGAAGCTCCTTACTCCATTGACAGTAGTGGGGGGAGGTAGTTTTTCAATGACCTCGACCCTTTCTTTGTCAACTTCTATCCCTTGCTTCGAAATCTTGTGGCCTAAGATCGTTCCTTCCGTTACCATGAAATGGCACTTTTCTCAATTGAGCACCAAGTCAGCTTCCTCACACCTCTTTAGGACCTTGGCGATATTGCCCAAGCATGTGTCGAAGTTATCTCCGGAGACCAAGAAGTTTTCCATGAAAATTTCTAAAAAATCCATGACCATGTCTGAAAAGATAGCCAACATACATCTTTGAAAGGTTGCTGGAGCATTGTAGAGACCAAAGGGCATTCTCCGGAAATCATAAGTTCCATAAGGGCATGTGAAAGTCGTCTTCTCTTGGTCTTCTGGTGCTATAGCAATCTGGTTGTACCCAAAATACTCATCAAGGAAGCAGTAGAATGCCTTTCCCGCTAGTCGATCCAACATCTGATCAATGAATGGGAGAGGAAAATGGTCCTTCTCGGTCGCCTTGTTGAGCTTCCTATAGTCCATGCAAATCCTCCACCCCGTGACAGTTCTAGTAGGCAATAGCTCATTCTCCTCGTTGCTTACCACGGTCACGCCTCCATTCTTCGGTACACATTGCACCGGGCTGACCTATGAGCTATCGGATATCGGGTAGATTACTCCAGCATCCAGCCACTTGATTATCTCTTTCATCACTACTTTCTTCATAATTGGGTTTAGTCTCCTTTGGGGCTCAATTGAATTGTTGTGACAATCATCAAGCAAAATTTTGTGCATATAAATAACAGGGCTTATACCCTTCAAATCAGCCATAGTCCACCCTATTGCTTTTTTATGTTGTAACAACATATTTACTAAACTAGTTTCTTGCTTAGGTGTGAGCCTAGATGAAATTATCACAGGCAAAGTTTCATAGCTCCCTAAGTAAACATATTTAAGATGCGATGGAAAAGGCTTCAGTTCTAAAGAAGGTGCATGCTCAATGGAAGGTTTAGGAGGTATAAATTCTGAAAAATCAAGAGGTTCAAAGTGCGTACATGGTCTAGCCTTGAGTCGACTAGACTGCTCCAGTTCCCTTGAGAGCTCTTCTTGGTACGAATCATCATCTTTGCAGAGTACTTCAAACTCCTCCATTTGCATCTCATTGCTATAGCGAAACTCATCGATCATATTTTGTGCTGTAGCATCTACATATTGGCATACTCCTGGGTTGTCTGCATACTTGAGGGTGTCATGAATATTGATCGTGATTGTCTGATCAACCACTCGCATCGTGAATTCACCCTTCTCACAATCGATCAAAGCTCGCCCAGTGGCTAAAAATGGCCTACCAAAGATAATGGGTGTATTGTTGTCAGCATCACAGTCGAGGATTAAGAAGTCGACTGGAAAGATAAATCTGTCCACTTTTACCACAACATCTTCAACTCTCCCTTCTGGATGAACATGAGAATGATCTGCTAGCTGTAGCACAACCTTGGTGGGTTGTGCCTCTCGAATTCCCAGTTTCAGAAAAATCGACTTGGGCATTAAGTTACACTTGATCCCAAATCACAAAGTGCTCTTCCAACAAACTTGTCGCCAATAGAACATGGGATAGCAAAACTACATGGGTCCTTCTTCTTAGGTGGCAGCTTGCTCCACATAGAATAACATTCTTTTGCTATAGAGACAGTCTCTTGCTTCTCGACCTTCCTCTTTTTCGTGACTATATCCTTGAGGAACTTGGCGTATGTTGGCATCTGATCAATGGCCTCCAGAAATGGGACATTGATATGTAATTTGTCTAGGATATCCACAAATTTCTGGAACTGAAGGTCTTCTTTCTGCTTCTTGAATCATTGAGGAAAAGGAGGTGGGGGTCTAACTTCATTTGTCTGGGCTGGTGGAGTTACATATTTTGCTGTAGCAAAAGCAGGCTCCTCCTCCGGTGTTTCTTTTGCTATGACATCCTCACCCTTCTCTTCAATTGGAGGATCTTGTAAGTTATCTTCTTCCTGAGGCAAGTTGGGTTGGGAGTCCTCCTTCTCGTTTCCCCCAAACTTGTCTTCCTTTTTAATTTCCTTGCCACTCCTTAATGTGAGTGCGCTGCATTGTTCCTTGCTATGGTTCTTAGTGGCTTCAGTGTCACTAGGCAGACTTCCTTGTGGACGTGCATGCAAGGTTTGAGCTATCTGACCAACTTGTGTTTCTAAGGCTCAGAGAGAGGAACTATGGCTTTGCAATAAAGCTCCTTGATTTTTGATGTTTGCTGCATGATCCTGTAGCAAAACTTTTGTGGTTCCCATGAAATCTTTTATCATAGCCATAAATTCTTTGAATGTAGTCTCCAGCGAACTGTTCGATAAAGATGTTGCTCCCTTGTGACCTTGCCATGGCATCATCTGGTTAGAAGATGGTGCTTTGATCAGATTTTGTTGTGGCGTTGGCTGTGCAAAATTAATGTGCCCTTGATTTCCCCAACTGAAGTTTGGATGCTGACGCAATCCTGGGTTGTAGGTATTGGAGTATAGATTGTTGTTGCGATTATAATTCCCCACATAGTTGGCTGACTCTTAATTGTCAGGGCATTCACTCAGATGGTGATTGCCATCGCATCTGAGACATGAGGTTGTGGACTTCACTTCCTTTACTTCGTTGGGACGTTGGAGGTTCTTTAGCATATTTGTGATAGCAGCTAACTAGGTGGCTACCGAGTCATCAGCTTCACTGTCTCGAGCTACTTGGGTTCTCCTCCCCGTTCCAAGTCTTGTGGTCGGAAACTGGTAATCATTATTGGCTACCCTATCAAGAATGTCAAATGCTTCCTCCGGTGATTTGTCTAACAAGGTCCCATTTGCTGAAGCATCTAGCATCATCCTCGTAGGAGCATTTACTCCTTTATAGAACATAACCACTTGAGTCCAATCATGAAAACCATGATTTGTGCACTTCCTCAATAACCCCTTGAATCGATCCCAACACTCATACATGGATTCGTCATCAACTTGACGAAAAGAAGCTATATAATTTCTCAACTGAGTGTTTCTATTTGGTGGATTATACCGTAGCATAAAACTTTTGCATAGATCTGTCCAAGTCTCCATTGATCCAGCTGGCACTCCACTTAGCCATGCTCTAGCACGATCACGTAAAGAATATGGAAACAGTTTAAGCTTTAGCACATCCTCGTACACTCCTTGATGTCTGAACGAGTCACAAACTTCCATGAAAGCTCGGATATGTTGTCTTGCATCTTCATGAGGCATACCTCCAAACTGACCAATAGTGTTCAACATGTTGAACATAACAGGTTTAAGCTCGAACTGGGCTGCCTGAATTTCTGGAGCTACTATTCCGGGATAGAGATCGTCCAAGATAGGAGCTAAATGATCCCTAATAGCTCGTGGTCGAGCTGCTACTCCCTGGCCATTTGCCATAGCATCTCTATTACCTTGAGGTGGTGGTATTTCTTCATCCATGTTTCTAGTCTCTTCTCGTCGAACACGTCTTCTAAGTCTCAAGAAATGCTCGATCTCAGAAATAGGTCGCCTTCTGGTCATACACTAGCAAGACACCTTAAAAGAAAAACGAAAAACCTAAAATAAGTTTATACTAAAACAAAAAGAACAAACGATAAAAACAAAAACTGTAAACAACCAATTGCCAATCCCCGGCAGCGGTGCCAAAAACTTGTTGCGTTCGTTCAGTGACTATAAATGATACGAAAATGGTGCAAGTATACACGTCGAACAAGTAATAAAGTGATGAGTGAGTATCGTCTCCACAGGGATTGGAGGTATTCACAGTTACTATAACAATAAAGCTTGAACTTTTTGCAGATGACAATGTTATAGTAAAAGAAACAAGGTATAATAATGTTGAAGCAAAACAGTGCAGAGAAAGATGAGATAACAATATGATAGACAGGTCCCCTTTCGTATGCGAAACTCACTACGGAATGACTGGCTGGGAATGATGGACAATATAACTCAAGCTCCTTAACGATACTAAGGCTTTTCAACTATCTTCTATGCTTGGCGGGATTTACTAAGAGTGCTCCTAAACTATCTCTAGCCAGGAAATTGGGAGTCAGAAATGCTACAACCATACCTCTCGGCGTAAACTCATAACACTCCCCTACCCTTCATGTACTATTGTTGCGTGTAAAAGAGTCTATCGCAATAGAGTGCAAGTGTACACGACGCAAGTAGTAAAGTGATACACGAAGTACGGATGTCGAATCCAGAAGGACTGGAAATAGCCTTAACCTTGAATTTATGCACAAGAAAGAAGATAATTTTAATTGTTTGTAAGGGAATTCTAAAGAATACTGAAGATAAAGGATTAAAGAAATTTGGATAGAGAGAATAGGCCGGTATTGATTTGCTCAGTACTGTAGCTGTTGCAATGTCTAGGACTTCTTGTTCTATCGTTGCTCCTGTCGCGGCAGCACCTGCGGCGGCAGCGGTCTGTTGTTGTCGCGGCAGCGATCACACAACTCTATACTTCAAGCTTGGCAAGAATCCCTGCTGTGCCTTGTCCTACCCATAGGTCCAAGTCTGTCGATGAACACGTCTTTGATGATACCTCCCGACGTGAATCGAAGGATGAACACCGATGTTGTTGAATTCTTCCTTAGCCACTTAACCTCGTCATATCCCTAGGTCCGAGATAGTTCAACCATAAACTGGAGAACCCGTACTTATTCCTTTCGTATACTTAACTCTCCCGATATTAAGTAAATGTATAATCTCACAATGCTCTCCCGATACTCTTGAAAGATGTTGAAAACCAGAATAAGCAAACTTGAAGTCTATTTTATTGAATAGAAAAAATCCTAAAACAATGCAATCCTTGCAACTACTTTACAGAATCAACCCTTAGCCCTAGGGCAAGTTTAGAACATGATGAGAAGGGGGGAAACGACTAGGGTTTAGGGGAAGATGGCTAGAGAATAAGATATCCTTCCCTAGGTCGAATTACATGCCTTTATATAGACCTTGGGTTCAAGTTTTCTAATATGGCAAGAATACAAGTTTAAATTAAAGTACAACTCTATTAAAGACTAAATCTTCAGAATAGATGTCTTTAATTCGTCCTGTCTTCTTGCTTGGAGTTTCTTCCTTGAACTTTGGGCTTGGCCTTCATTCTGATCTAGGGCTCGGAAAAATATATGAGTGCTCCACGACAGATCGGCTTAATTTCCTCTTTCTGTCGAGCTCCATTTCACTTTTTCCCTTCACCATTGTTGTCGTCCTTAGCTGCCACGGCAGCATCCTCGACAACATCGTCCTTCTCGACTTCGGTCCTGTGTTCCAGCTCTGCTTCTCCACTGCCCTGAGTCTGCTACAACAGCTACTTTAAAAAGTAACCAAAATCAGTAGCAATTGTGCCATTTAATATAATTGTGATGTATAACTGAAATCTATCCTAAATGCAATGAATTATTCTTGAATGCAGTAGAAATATGGGTTAAATAGGGGTAAAATATAGAACTTTTACACACTCAACAACTATCCTTTTTAGCCCTTGAAACCTATCACTTATCTCTAAGGTAGGTTAGAGTTTGCCTCTCAACAGTCACTCCATTGCTTATGAGGGTTCTAGGGCTAGCTCTCTCGATTACTAAACCTCAACACACACCTAAAGAACGGCCAACTCTCAAAGGCACTTAAGGTAGGGCCTATCTCTCGAAGCACTTACAACCCTAAGCTCTTACAACTTTAAGGAAATGAGAAATGCATAAGCAAAGCATAGAATCATGATAAACACTAAAAAAGTCATAGCATGCATTAAAGAGTACTCAAAATAACATCATCCATCAAACCCAGGCCACCTAAAACAGTTTGTGGCTGGGCAATATCATCCAACGTATCATTGCGATAACATCACCAAATATAAAGATATGAGAAGAAATTGCTATAGCGACAGAAAGAAAGGTAAACTCCCTCTCCGCCATGGACTGCCCAACTGTCTTAGGCCCACCGCCTCTCTCGAGGCCTGTGAGGCCACTCCTTGGAGCTTCAACGATGGAGGATACCAAGCTGGAGAAGATGAAGGTGGAAACTTCTCTCTCCTTTTTTCTCTCTCTTTCGCCTCTCTTTTTGCAACACTAAAAATACCACACTTTGCTCCAAGCTTCTCTCCCCTTTATATAGTGAAGGCTTCTAGGGTTTGGTGCCCTAAAGATTCCTTGATATTCCCAAGGAATATCCACCAACAAGGTATGCTACGAGGGGACAAGGGAGACAGTCTGCAGGCGGGCACCGGCTGCTGCACATGCCAGATCGTCCTTTTTTGCATGTTCACATGTTTCTGCTGCTGACGTGTACCTCACGTGCTGGCCAACGTCCACTTCCATCATGCTATAGCAATTCTCGGCAACGGCTTTCTCTTAACTCCTTTCCTGCACACCACAAAACCAAAAGCATCCTTCCAAGCAGTACCCCTCAATATGGACCAATAACCAGCAAAGATAAATATGCACCCAGAATAAGAAAATGCAACCTAAATGCAGTCTAAATGCTATGGTATGAACTTATGAACAGGCAAATTCTATAGAAAAAAGGTATGAAAACAAGGATATTTATGCAGTTATCAGTTAGGTAGTAATATAATCTTTCCTAATCACATGTTCATGCCTTCAGAAATAGGAACAAGGAGGACGGTTCACATGGATTACAAGGGAACGAGGAAGAAGGACTCCCCCACCATGAGAATAATCACACGATGGAGGGTGCGGGTAGACTACAAGAAGTATCGGAAACGACCCGCCACCTCAGGAAGTTGTTATGTTTAGAGATGCACCCCACTGCACTCCCAACATAACTTAATTTAATTATGGGTAAACTACTGTGCAGGTCCCTTATGTTTAACGAGTGTACAGAGTTAGTCACCACTTTTGAAAAGTGCATATTAGTAGTCCTCTACGTTTTCGATGTGTAAATACTTGGTCACTCCGACGTTAACTCCGTTAGCCCCCTAACGGATTGCTGATGTGGCGAAAGGATAAATTACTGCAATAGCCATTAAAATTTATCTCATGTACATTTTTTCTCCTCAATTTAAAAAAGTAAACATTATAGTCACTAATAAAACTGTTTCTTTATAATTTCACCCTTAAATTTTTAAAAATTCATTTTTCAATTCTAAAACTTTACAATCAATTAACACAATAATATTATAAATGCTTAGATGAAAAATAGGTGCCCAAAGTATACCCTTTGAAACTTAGGTGCCCAAATTGCTCCTATTTAATAACTCAAACTTAAAAATTTAGTCCACTAACTACTAAAAAATTTGAGTTATTGGAATTTTTATTTTATAATTCAAACTTTATTTTAAATTTTTGAGTCGAGTTTATGAAATTATGAGTCGAGTATTTTCACATCAAACCAAAAAATTTAATTTTTTCGAGTCAAGTCGAGTTATTGGAATTTCTATTTTATAATTCAAACTTTATTTTGAATTTTTGAGTCGAGCTTATGAAATTATGAGTAGAAACCGCGTAGAAACCGCATAATGGCTAGTTGCCCGCTATCGGCTAGCTGCCAACAGCTACAGAAGTAACTAGCAGAAATCCCGTAATGTGCGTGAGACAACTTGCCTGTTGGACATTTAATGCCGCCACGGCACCTCTCGGCAACCTCTATTTAAACCTCACTCATCTCATTCATTCACTTTTCTTTCACCTCCTTGTTATCTTATTCTTGAATCCACTGCTCTCTTTCTAATTATCTTCTTCTAAGTTTCATTTTACATCTAAGCCATCTCAAACATTGCATCAACATCCCAATCCAAACCCACCTTCTAACGATTCTTCTGTCGTGATGATGAAAAGAGGTACAGAACCCAGTTCGCAAAGCAAGCCATTTGGGAGGAACAAGGGTTCCATTACTCCAAGTACACATGAGATCTTAGCCTAGAGCCCACCCTATTAGAGAAGATACACAAAAAAGATTGGGAAATGTTCGTACAACAGCCAGAGGCAGCAAACATCACGATGGTTAGGGAATTCTATGCCCACAACCGACGCTTAGAGTTGCCATTCGTGTTTGTACAAGGGGAGCCTGTCAAGTTAAATGTTGTCGTCATCAACAGCTTTTACGGATTAGATATGGACCGCAAACCTCGCGAGGAATGGAGGCAATCACTGACGACTGCCGACTACGACAAGATCAAGGCCAAACTGTGCAAGCCCAACACGCCATGGTTGGTAGGAAAGCATGGCGGCTCCGTCCAACGCCGCCGACTGCTACCCGAGCCCATGATTTCGAACACCTTCATCAACTGGCGTATGCTGCCCACCTCCCAAAACTCCACCGTAGACCGACCGCGCCTCGCACTCATCCACAACATCATGGTTAACAGGACGATCAACGTTGGGGAGATCATTTATAAAGAGATCCACAATTGTTTCCACAAGACAAAGGGCAGGTTGTACTTCCCATCTCTCATTATCGGCCTATGTGGCAACTTCAATGTCCCCTCCGACCCATAAGATGACATGACAACTGCCAAGGAGGGTTGGGCTAGGAAAGTCCGCCTGTAAATGCTGCAGGCCCAAGCGACAGAGCCCATCACCCCCAGCCAGCCCTCTGCCGCCCAACCAGCCGCCCCCGGCAGTACTGAAGCTACCCCGAAAAATAAAGTCATCACGCTGTTGCGCACTCTCATCGACAGCAACAAACGGATCGAGCAACAGCAGTTGACTTTCATGAAGTATGTGGGGGAGGTCCAAGAGGCTTTTGTGGCCTATCTCTTTCAGAAGTTTCCTGGTGATGGCCTAATCCTGCCAACATTCCCCGTTGATCTCGCTGATGTATCTGCTCCTCACGAAGGGACACCATCAGAAGCAGCTGACCACCACGTCGCCTTCCACCGCCAGATGTCGTCTTCGACACACTACCCATCGTACTCCGCCACCTCTGGTTTAAACACGGTGGCAGGCAGGCATGAGAGGCATCAGCAACACCTTTCCCCTGCCTACACAGCAGCAAAGGTGGTCAACACCTCCTCATCCGATGAGGTCGAGAAGCGGCTGACAGCAACAACAACAACAGCTCCAATGGCGATAGACCGTCCGACAGCAACAATGGAGGAAGCATCAAGGAAGAGGAATTGGCACATCATCTTTGTCGAGTCAGAGGACGAGGAATCTGAATCTGAGACAGAAGAAAAGGAAACCCCTCCCAAAAAGCCTCGTGAAGAACCTCGCCCCACTCCCAAGAGAATCCAGCCGCCGCGAACAGCAAAGGTATCACCTGCCAAGTCTGCCGCCTGGACATCTGTCGGCCGCCGCCTAGTAATTCAATCCTCCTCTTCCTCCTCTGTCGCCAAGACCCAAGCCTCCTCTCAGCCCTTAGCCAACTTCTAGAGTTTTTTCTTTTCTTTTCTTTTCTTCTCTTTTATTTATTTTAATTTTTCTATTTTTTAAATTGTATTTATTTTACTATTTTTTTATTTGTTTGTATTTTGTGCATTGAGGGCAATGCCCGTCTCGAGTTTGGGGATGATTAGCACTCATTTTTATTAGGCATAACTAGTGCATATTAGGTTGCATTATGTAGTTGCCTTAATAAATTAATCGAAAAAGAAATTTTTTTGGAACTTGTGCCTATGATAGGATAGCCGACTAAAAAATTTTCGCACTAAATTAAAAAGAACTTAATTATTGGGGAAAAGCATGAAGTAAACTTAGGATTTTTTATATAATTGCCAAAAAACAAAAATACTACTTTTACTTGCTGAATTTGTTTGAATTTCTGATAAACATTGACTGCTTGAATTATTTGAAAAATTCAAACATGGTTGCAGGAAGCTGCCGCGGCAGCCAACAAATAGGAAAAACAAAAGCACGGCAAAGGTAGGGAAAGAAAATTTTTATGATATCTATCCCTAGAGGTGCCTGAAACAAGCTCTACGAAGAATCATGTGCAAGGACACTACGTTGCTATCAAAGTCCATGAATCTGAAAATCTTGAAGTGACGGACAAATTAGCATGAGTGAATAAAAGTCTTCACGGGATGACTCTACTCAATAGGTTCGAGGTTTTGTAGTTTCATCCTATCTTAATTTCAGACCTAGAATAGTAGTTGTGATAAGCTGAAGCCCTTATTTCCATGATCATTAACTGTGCTTAACTATGCTGCCTCGGTAGCAACCTTATATACCATGACAACATCTTTGTTTACTTAGAATGTTCTTCATATTCAGCCTGTACACAATTCTGCACACACTTCACTTGCATTATAGTTTAATTCTGAGGTAATTCATGTTATTCCCCTCTCACTAATCTAATGACAGGTGCCACGACCTTGATGTGTTAAATCAAGTTTAAAATAAAAAATATCTTTCTTACTAGTTTAAAGGGGAAGTATGTTTAGGTTGCATTGCTTGAGGACAAGCAATAGTTCGAGTTTGGGGGGGTGTAAAGTGTCCATAAGTTCTATATTTTGTGCACATTCCATCTCATATTATTGCAGTTTTTAAGTACATTTTAGGCATAATTAGGATCATGCATTGCATTTTACAGTATTCTTTACTTTTCCATGCTTCTTATTGGTTATCTTTTATTTGGTAAAGAAAAGGTATTGTTTTAGTTTATTTTTAGTTTCAGGTACTAGAGGCTGGTAGAAGGAGAGAAGAGCTGAGGACGTGATGCTGAGGCAACAAATCAAGGAGTTGTACTGATGCAGTTCAAGACAGAGACATCAACTATCGAGTAGCTGCCGCCACCATACCTACCACCCAGGGCAGCAAGCTGAGGAATTGGAGAACTGGAGTGCGATATGTAGAGCAGAAAATCTTGATTCTAACGAGGCCATCAACTTTATTTTCTTATAACTGTAGCAGAGGGCAGAGCCGCCGAAGGAGGAGTTTGAGATTACTTGCGGAGCAAGGCAACGTGAAGACCTCCACAATCAACTCAAAGAAGTCAGAATTAAAGGTTGCTTTAATGCAAAAGCTACTTTGAAGACTTCTACTCCAAGAAATACTTGACCTAGCTAACGCCTATATATACCCAATGTATTTGTAGTGTGTCTAGAAGCCCTATATTTTATGCATAGTCCTGCTACTATTATTATTGTTCTCAAGCTCATTTAGTCATATTTAGCTGCATGTCATGCATTATACAGTATTTTCTCTTCTGTCATGCTTTTATTGAATATTTTACATTTTTGGCGAAGAAAAGATATTGTTTTAGTTAGTTTTCTATTTCAGGTGCTGGTTGCCGATCAGAGGAAAAGAGGATAGGAAAGCAGGGAGTAGAAGAAGTTGTACTGAAGTAGTTCCAGATGCCGCCAAAGACGCCATCGCTGCAGAATGCCACCGCCAAGGACGTTGCCGCCGCAAAATGCCGCCTAGACAGAAATATGCCGACATAGTCAAGATGGGTCTCGTTTGATAGAGGACATTTTTCTGAGTCCATTGAGCCCAATCTTGCATTTTTCTGAGGCATGGAGCGGTGTATAAATCTTATTGAAGATCGATAAGCAAGGTGGCTTATACTTACTTGTTGAACAAGTAAACATCCAAAGGAGTCCATATTTAAGTCAGAATTGAATGAAGCATTAAATGTTAAAGTTATTTTATCATCAATGAAGACTTCTACTCCAAGGACGACTTAACCTTAGGCCAAGCCCTATATATACCCATGTATGTGAGGGTATAAGGGCATAGAGACATAGATAGAGAGAGATAGAGAGAGGGAGTCGGCTATGTTCTAAACTCCCTAGGGTTTAGGTTTTTGCTTGTAGTGAGAAACGGTTGTAAAGTTGTGAGTTTATTTTTGCAAATAAAATATTCCAAGTTTGCTTAATCTATGCACTTCATTCTTTCAATTAGTCCTAACCAGTCAGTTGAGAGAATCCATTTGTCGGGCACGAAAGTGTAAGGCTCACGAATGGGTTAAGCACGGTCACAACATGTTGGGGTGTGACTAACTTGGTTCCTAACAAGTTCACAAGTTTCAGCGGTCTAAAAAGGATCACCAACCGAGTTTACTAGCTTGTGTTAGGTTTACACTGAGATTGCTAGGTATTGCCTACGTCACGCTAGCTTTCGAGCATCCTTGCCTAGAAATAGGGAGGATCATTGTCGACTATCCGATCGAACTTGGAATATCTGTCAGACTTGCCGCCGGGACTTATTTCCGTTCCACCTGTCGAGACAACAAGTGTTGCAAGGGCAGTGACCCGCTGCGGCCGCGTGACAGGGTCGTAGCTGCCGCCCGCCATACCCGCCGAGGCCGCAATCGAGGCAGTGCAAAAATAACTTTACTTCTTCACAACGCAGTCAACACACTACTAAGCCGCAATAACATGGCCCATTCTATCACTTTAATCTCCCCTTCTTTAATTAATTGTGTTTTTAGTTTTATTCCTTTAACCAAACCTAAAATTAATTGTGCATCTAAATTTCTTGTGCAAATACACACTCGATAAGGTAAGTACATGGTTTGATAGTGGTATAATTTTTGCTAATCACATGTTCATGCCTTCAGAAAAATAAATAAGGTGGAGGATTCGCATGGATTACAAGGGAACGAGGAAGAAAGACTTCCCCATAAGAATAGTCACTCGATGGAGGGTGTAAGTGGACTATAAAATGTATCAGAAACGAACCCACTATAACATAATTTTAGTTTTTCCACATCTTTACCGTTTTCTTTAGGAATATATCTTAATAATCTTAGGACCCGGTTTTATTTTCAGTTATATTATTTTTATTTAGTCAGTCTCAAAACTACTTATCTAGATTCATACCATACTATAAAAGGCAAGCCGCCAAGAAAGATGAGGGGCGGACAAAGTACAGCAACCCAAGCGGAAGAGACGACAACAAAAGAGACAGCCCAGGCCATCGATTCCCTTGACGAGGAGGTGTCTAATTCCTCTGATGATGCAGAGCCGGCCGAGGTAACAAAGAAAATAAAAGAGGCACGTGATAGCGGCTGAACCAGAGGATGAAAGGCCAGAGACCGAGCTGGAGCAGCAACCAAAGAGACTCACTCCCATTTGAGTCCAGCCAGCTCGCGGCTAGAAGTAGAGCCTCGCCGCCAAATCACCCGCCACCCGCTGCTTAGTCCTCTCATCTTCCTCCAAGTCCACCGAGTTAAAAGACAACTCAGGCAGCTTCTAGCACCATTATTTTCTTTATTTTTTCTGTTTAGATTTTATTTTGTCTAAGGCATTGAGGGCAATGCCCGCCTTGAGTTTGGGGGGGTTAGTCCTCATGTTATTTTGTTAAGCATGTAGTTGCATATAGTTGCATTGTAAATCCTGCCTAGTACTTAATGAAAATTGGAAATATGGGTTAAATGACTTGTGCTATGATAGTTAGTCGATTCTATTTTCGCACCACACTTAAAATTGAACTTAATCTTGGGAAGAAGCATGAAAAGCACCTTAGAAAAAAATTAGTTGCCAAACTTTTATTAAACTTCTGTTAAGTGTTGAATATTGTTTGAGTTCTAAGTGTACATTGCCTGATTAAACTTAATGAAAATTCTTATATTGAATGCAGGTGTGTCGCCGCTAAAGCACAAGGCAGCAAAGGAAAATAAAAAGCAATGTCGCCACGGCCGCAAAATAAAGAAAAGGTTGAATGCCCTAGAGGTTCCAAAAACAGGCTTTATGAAGGATCATGAGCAAGGACACTCTGCTGCTATCAAAGTCCATGTATCTGAAATTCTTTGAAGTGACGGACAAATTAGCATGAGTGAATGAAAGCCTTCACGGGATGACTCTACTCAAAGGGTTCAGAGTTTCGTAGTATGCTCCTATCTTAGCTTCAGACCTAGAGAGCAGTTGTGATGAGCTGAAGCCCTTAGAATCCATGAACAGAAAAAAAAAGTGCGTAATTGTGGTGCCAAAGCAGCAACTCTATATCTTTTTTCTTTAACTTTTACAACATTCTTGTTTACTTAGTATACTTAGCATATTCAGCAAGTACACAGACCTGCACACACTGCACTGGCACTAGAATTAAAAATCTAATTTATTTCTTGTTATTCCCTCTAACTAAACTAATATAGGTGCCACAGCCTTGAGGTATGAAACCAAGTTAAAAACTAGGTTTTCTTTTTTATTTATGTACAAGGACATGTTTACTAGTTTCGGTTGCATTACTTGAGGACAAGCAATAGTTCGAGTTTGGGGTGTGTAGAGTGTCTAGAAGTCCTACATTTTATGCACATTCCTGCTCATATTATTACTATTCTCAAGCTCATTTAGTCATATTTAGTTGCATATCATGCATTATACTTTTTCTTCTGCCATGCTTTTATTGAATATTTTACGTTTTGGCTTAGAAAAGATATTGTTTTAGTTAGTTTTCTATTTCAGGTGCTAGTTGTTGATCAGAGGAAGAGAGGACAAGAAAGCAAGGAGCAGAAGAAGTTGTACTGAAGCAGTTCCAGATGCCGCCAAAGACGCCGCCACTGAATAATGTCGCCGCCAAGGATGTCGCCATCGTGGAATGCCGCCCAGACGGCAATACGCCGACATAGTCAGGATGGGTCTTGTTTGATAGAGGACATTTTTCTGAGTCCATTAAGCCCAATCTTGCATTTCTCTGAGGCCTGGAGCAGTGTATAGAGCTTATTGAAGATCGATAAGCAAGGTGGCTTATACTTACTTGTTGAACAAGTAAATATCCAAAGGAGTCCATATTTAAGTCAGAATTGAATGAAGCATTAAATGTTAAAGTTGTTTTATCATCAATGAAGACTTCTACTCCAAGGAGGACTTAACCTTAGGCCAAGCCCTATATATACCATGTATGTGAGGGTATAAGGGCATAGAGACATAGATAGAGAGAGATAGAGAGATGGAGTCGGCTATGTTCTAAACTCCCTAGGGTTTAGGTTTTTTCTTGTAAAGTAGTTGTGAGAAACGGTTGTAAAGTTTGTGAGTTTATTTTTGTAATAAAATATTACAAGTTTGCTTAATCTATGCACTTTATTCTTTCAATTAGTCCTAACCAATCAGATGAAAAAATCCATTTGTCGGGCACGAAAGTGTAAGGCTCGCGAAAGGGTTAAGCACGGTCACAACATGTTAGGGTGTGACTAACTTGGTTCCTAACAAGGTCACAAGTTTCAGCGTCTAAAAGGGATCACCAACCGAGTTTACTAGCCTGTGTTAGGTTTACGCTGAGATTGCTAGGTATTGCCTACGCCACACTAGCTTTCGAGCATCCTTGCCTAGAAATAGGGAGGATAACTGTCAACTATCCCGCCGAACTTGGAATATCTGCCAGACTTGCCGCCAAGACTTATTTTCATTCCACCTGCCGAGACAACAAATGTTGCAAGGGCAGTGACCTGCTCCAGCCGCGTGACAGGGCCGTAGCTGCTGCCCGCCATACTCGCTGAGGCCGCAATCGAGGCATCGCAGAAATAACTTTACTTCTTCACTCTGATCTCCCCTTCTTTAATTAATTGTGTTTTAGTTTTATTCCTTTAACCAAACCTGAAATTAATTATGCATCTAAATTTCTTGTGCAGATACACACTCGAAGGAACTATTCCAATCCTCATGGGATTCGACATCTTTTATACTATAACTTGACAGGAGTGTGAACTTGCGCTCATAAAAAGAGAACACCTAAACACTCTACAGTATTTTTACTTCAAAACAACTTAGGTTTTCCCTTAGTCATAGGTTAGGTTTTCTTGCCGCAATCATGTTCTAATTTCTCTTTGGGTTTGGGTTATATTGTAAACTAGTGTGAAAATGGTTGTTTAGGATTTATGTTTGTTTTTGCAATAAAACTTCAAGGTTTACTTATTCCATATTCTTCATAGTTTTCAATTAAGGTGAAAGATTAATTGATTACTATCTATTTGTTTAGTATCGAGAGAGTCGAACTCACAAAAGGAGTAAGTACGGTCTTCACCTTAAACAAGTGTTGATCAATCCAGCCTAGACATAGGTTAGGGTTTAAGGCGGCTAAAAGAGAACGAACCAAACATTGCTCTCTTTGCACGATTCACGCTGTGACCGGTATTATCTGCAGTGGGCATCAACAACATTCTGACTTAGACATAAGCGGGATCACTTTCGAAGCGTTCTGTCGGACCTTGAAGTACTGCCGAGTTCGCCGCCAAGACACACATCCATTTCACTGCCAGGGCAGCGAATCTGCCATCTCCCGCCGAGGCAGCAAAGTCTAGCAGCGCAAAGCAACTTATCATATTCAACGTAGTTTCACACTAGGGAGCATCATAATCCGGCCCATTCCATCAATCTGATCTCTTCTGTTTTATTTACTTGTGTTTTATTTACTTCTCTTCTTAAAACAATTCAACTTATTTGGGCATTTAATTTTTCCTTGTTCAGGAATTACGATTCGAGTTAAGTTGTCCAATCCCTATGGGAGACGATATCTTTTATACTATAACTTGACAGGAGTGTGCACTTGAGCTCATATTTAGAGAACACCTAAATGCTCTACAGATACGTGTCTCTAGGTCTGCACGGAGACGAAAGTCTCACAAAGACTAAGGGACCTATATCCCGAAAGCAATCCACTATCCTTCACAGAGGGGGTACCTCACGAAGGAGTAGCTTCTCGCTTCCACTTAAAAGGGACGGAGCTTGAGTGCAGAGCTCATAATATGAAAACTTAGCAGATTTAATAAAAACATTTGTAAAAAGATCAAAAATAAAATAGCTGAGATCACAAAATTAAATTAAATTGAAGTCATGATTTCCATCTTATTAAAACAAAAGGTAATCGACTTGTGGCTTGACTCTCTAGAAAAAAAATAGTTCCCAGCAGAGTTGCCAAGGTGTAATAACGGGAGTCGCCACCAACCTTTTTACTTTAGGTGAGATTGGGTCACCTGAAAATCTGGTTATTTTAATAAAACTTGTTTTTGTCATTTTATTAAAACAACGAGTTTTGGTCTGCAAAACCAGAAAACAAGTTCGGAAGTCGATTACGTGTGGGGAAGGGTGAGCACCCCCACAACGCCCAACAATTGGTACCTAGTCGATTACATATTGTTTTAACGGTAGGAATTATGAATTCGAATTTAATTTAGACGTTGTGATCCCTGAATGCATGAATTTCGAAAAACGTATCTAAAATAATACTCCTTTATACGGGACTAACAAGAAACTTACTCCCCTTTAAGTTTGGGACATAATTTTCACGAGACCCCCGACTAAAGGAATACTATTTTAAATATTTTGATTTAGGATTAAAAAGAAAAAAAATAGTATTAGAGATTAACGAGAAAGCAGCACACCTGTAGGTTCGAATCACATTTTTCACGAGAATCCCTAACAATGAAAATCAATTCGATTAAAAATTCAATTTAAAAAATGAATGCAGGATATATATGTACGAATATGTATAATAATATGTTTATTAATTAATAATAATAATAATAAATACTAATAATATCACTATTAACATATAATGTAATAATAATAAATAATAATAATAATAATAATAATGATGTAGATGATGATGATGATGATGATGATAAACAAAAAATAAATTAAACTAAAAACAATGGCTAAACTAAATAACGTAAAAACTGAAGTGCTGAAATGTAAGGACACAAAAGTCGAAGTACCAAAAGCGTGATTTTCCCATTAAGCAAAACGCACGGATTCTCCTGGCGGGTCGGGTCCATACGCGGGTTACACAGCTAAAACGACGTCGTTTTGGGGCTGAACAAGGATGCCCAAAGCGATGTTGTTTTGATTACCATATAAATTCCCTTTTTTGACCAAAAATCTCATTTGCATCAGATATCCATTTTTTCTAAATTCTCCTAAATTCTCTCAACTCCTCACCGCCTAGCCCGGTGGCCATCTGTCTGTATGTCGCTAGCCGTCGTGGGTCACCGTTCGCCAGCAATAGGGAACTGCCGCGAACGGTGGCTGAAGTTCATGTCGGATATGAGTTTGGTTCAGTTTCGGGTCCTAACTCCGAACCTAAGGTTAGTTTCCTTTAAATCTCCCCCTATTTCCTTATATATGAGAAAAACTGAAAGGTTTTTTTACATATTTTCTTTTACCTTTTTTGTTCTTTTTTTTGCTTATTTTTTGGTTCGAATCAGTTTCTAATCTCATTTTTTGGCCGATTTAATCCCCATTTATAGGGTTTCGAATAAGGGTGACGTGGAAAGTGAGGGATGGGTGGAGCTTCGTGGTGGTCGGGTTTGGACGGTGATAGTAGAAGGATGAGGATGACGGGTTTAAAGAGATGGATAAGGGTGGTGGATTTGACTAGGTTAAGGGTTTTATCTGGTTTGGTTATAACTGCATTATGAGTTGAGGGTAGTGTTGGTAGCGGCTTGGAGTCAGCGAGACTGATGGCGGCGCAGTTCGAGACGGCGAAGGCGGCTTACGGCTCAATGGCGGCTGATGTTGCATTGTAAGAGGTGGCTATGGTTAGATTAGGATTAAATTGAAATGGGCCTGGGTTATTTGTTTATTGGGCATTAGGTATTGAGTATGTAAAATGGGTTCTAATATTTGGGGTTGTAAGCCCGGTTGAAATGGGTTACTACAACAGCTAGCTTGGATAATCGTGAGTGTAGTTTAATGTCTCGGGATATGCTTGAAACCTTCTCAAGCTTCTTTAATTGTTTAAAATACCTTGCTATTATCTTGGAATAATTTTGAGCCTATAATTTGATCAATGGATAAACCGTAAGTATCTAGTAGGTAAGTGCAGTAAATCATGTTGGCATTAGTTTGAAAATATGTATGAATCATGCTTTACAATACATATGAGTTATAAATATCTAATGAGATTGGAAAGGAATGAACATAAGATTAGAAAATGAAAGATATAAATTCGGGAAATTTTGGAAGCTATGTGCTACACATAAATGAAATAATGAAACTAAGCTCATCTTGTTTATCTGAATATGGAGCTTTGGCTCCTTTAGGAATATGATAAGATACTTAAAAACCTTGGTTTCAAATTAGTCATATGTATAGTTGGCATGCCATAGAGTCCAGTTGAGCTCGTGTTTGGGGAGGACTATGGTCCACGGACTACGATCCTTATGTGGTGACAGTAGGAGGGATGTGGTTTGGTCATTTGGCGACAATAAAAGGGTTGACCAGTACATTGGGTACTTAGTTTTTGGCGACATTTTGGTTAGGGATTTGAGTACCTAAACTACTTGATTTAGCAAGGTTATAAACTTGGACAATCTTGAAAACATTATACAAATTATTAAGTTGATTTTGAGCTCGATCAAGATCACAAGAAAAATGTATGTTTTGACATCCTTTAATAGAACTGGTAGTAAGGTGGCACAATACTTGTACATATTGCATATAGAACTTCTTTATATATGAATAAAATGCTTATAAGCATTGAAAGTGATGTAAATGTTATTTTGTTAACTTGGTGGTTGCATGTGTAACTTAATTATGGGTATTTTGTCTAGTTTGAAAAAGTTTGTATGGATTTGATGAATGTTTATGTATGATATGTGTAGGGCGTGTAGGTGTTCCCTTTTTGTGAGAGCGCAAGTGCAAACTCCTGCCAAGTTATAGCATATAAGATGTCGAATCCCACGAGGATTGGTATAGTTCCTTCGAGTGTATATCTGCACAAGAAATTTAAATACACAATTAATTTCAGGTTTTGTTTAAAGGAATAAAACTAAAAACACAATTAATTAAAGTAGGGAAGATCAGAGTGATAGAATATGCCATGTAATTGTTGCTCAATAGTGCGTAGACTGTATTGCATAGGTCAAGGTTGGATTGCACTGCCACAATATTATGCCTCGGTAGGTATGACGGGCGGCAGATACAACCCTCTCACGCGGCCGCAGCGGGTCACTGCCCCTGCAACTTCTGTTTTCTTGGCAGGTGGATCGGAAATAAGTCCTGACAGTAAGTCTGGCAGATATTCCAAGTTCGGCGGGATAGTCGACAGTGATCCTCCCTATTTCTAGACAAAGATGCTCGAAAGCTAGCGTGACGTAGGCAATACCTAGCAATCTTAGCGTAAACCTAACACAGGCTAGTCAATTCGGTTGGTGATCCCTTTTAGCCGCTGAAACTTGTGGACTGGTGTAGAACCAAGTTAGTCACGCCTCAACATGTTGTGACCGTACTTAACCATTTCGTGAGCCATACACTTTCGTGCCCGACAAATGGATTCTCTCAACTGACTGGTGTGGACTAATTGAAAGAATGAAGTGCATAGATTAAGAAAACTTGGAATATTTATTGCAAAACAACTTAACCTAATACAATCGTTTCTCACAACTACTTTACAAGCAAAAACCTAAACCCTAAGGAGTTTAGAACATAGCCCACTCCCTCTCTCTATCTGTATGCCCCTATACCCTCACATACATGGGTATATATAGGGCTTGGCCTAAGGTTAAGTCTTCCTTGGAGTAGAAGCCTTCATTGATGATAAAATAGCTTTAATATTTAATGCTTCATTCAATTCTGACTTAAATATGAACTCATTTGGATGTTTACTTGTTCACCAAGTAAGTATAAGCCACCTTGCTTATCGATCTTCAATCAGCTCTATACACCGCTCCAGACCTCAAAAAAATGTAAGATTGGGTTCAATGGACTTAGAAAAATGTCCTCTATCAAACGAAACTCATCTTGACTATGTCGGCGTATTGTCGTTTGGGCGACATTTTGTGGCGACGGCTTTCTGCAGCGGCGGCGTCTTGGGCGGCAACTGGAACTGCTTCAGTACAGCTCTTTCTGCTCCTTGCTTTCATGTCCTCTCTTTCTTTGATCAGCAACCAGCACCTAAAATAGAAAACTAACAAAAACAATACATTTTCTCTACCAAATATAAGATATTCAAATAAAGCGTGGTAAAAGAAGAAATATTGTTATAATGCATGATATGCAGCTAATTATGCCTAACTAAGCTTAAGAACAGCAATAATAAGGGCAGGAATGTGCATAAAATATAGAACTTCTTAACACTCTACACACCCCCAAACTCGAACTATTGCTTGTCATCAAGCAATGCAACCTAACTAGTAAACCTGCCCTTGTACATAAATCAAAAAGAAAACCTAGTTTTTAACTTGGTTTCATACCTTAAGGCCGTGGCACCTATATTAGTTTAGTGAGAGGGAATAACATGAAATAACTTAGAATTTTAATTCTAGTGCTAGTGCAGTGTCTGCAGGTTTGTGTACATGCTAAGTATACTATGTAAACAAAGAATGATGTAAAAGTTAAAGAAAAATGATAGAGTTGCTGCTTTGGCAGCACAGTTAAGCACTTCTTTTCTTCCTTTTTCTGATCATGGCTTTTAAGGGCTTCAGCTCATCACAACTACTCTCTAGGTTTGAAGCTAAGATAGGAGCATACTACGAAACTTCGAAACCTTTGAGTAGAGTCATCCCGTGAAGGCTTTCATTCACTCATGCTAATTTGTCCGTCACTTCAAAGAATTTTAGATACATGGACTTTGATACCAGCGGAGTGTCCTTGCTCATGATCCTTCCTAGAGCCTATTTCGGGCACCTCTAGGGCATTCAACATTTTCTTTGTTTCATGGCCGTGGGGGCATTGCTTTTTATTTTACTTTGTTGCCATGTGCTATCGCGGTGGCATACCTGCATCCAATATAAGGATTTTCATTAAGTTTAAGCAGGCAATGTACACTTAGAACACAAACAATATTCAGCACTTAACAGAAGTGTAATAAAAGTTTGGGAACTAAATTTTTTTTCTAAGGTGTTTTTCATGCTTCTTCCCAAGATTAAGTTCAATTTTAAGTGTGGTGCAAAAATAGAATCGGCTAACTATCATAGGCACAAGTTATTTAACCCAGATTTCCAATTTTCACTAAGTACTAGGCAGGATTTACAATGCAACTATATCAAACTACATGATTAACAAAATAACATGAGGACTAACCCCCCCCCCCCAAACTCAAGGCGGGCATTGCCCTCAATGCCTTAGACAAAATAAAATCTAAACAGAAAAACATAAAATAAAGTAGAAAAAAATAAAGAAAATAATGGTGCTAGAAGCTGCCCGAGTTGTCTTTTAACTCGTTGGACTTGGAAGAAGATGAGAGGACTAGGTAGCGGGAGGCGGGTGATTTGGAGGCGAGGCTCTACTTCTAGCCGTGAGCTGGCTGGACTCTTATGGGAGTGGGTCTCTTTGGTTGCTGCTCCAGCTCGGTCTCTGGCCTTTCATCCTCTAGTTCGGCCGCTATCATATGCCTCTTTTCTTTTCTTTGTTATCTCGGTCGGCTCTGCATCATCGGAGGAATCAGACACCTCCTCGCCAAGGGAATCGGTGGCCTGAGCTGTCTCTTTTGCTGTCGTCTCTGCCGCTTGGGAGGGTGTAATTTGTCTGCCCCTCATATTTCTTTGGGGCTTGCCTTTTATAGTAGGGTCTGAATCTAGATAAGTAGTTGTGATACGGACAAAATAAAAATAATATAATTGAAAATAAAATCTGGTCCTAAGCTTATTAAGATCTATTCCTAAAGAGAACGGTAAAGATGTGGAAAAACTAAAATTATGTTATAGTGGGTTCGTTTCCGATACTTCTTATAGTCCACTCGCACCCTCCATCGAGTGACTATTTTTATGGGGAAGTCTTTCTTCCTCGTCCCCTTGTAATCCATGCGAATCATCCACCTTGTTTCTTTTTCTAAAGGCATGAACATGTGATTAGTAAAAATTATACCACTATCAAACCATGCACTTACCTTATCTTTGTCCTGATTTGTTATGGTGGAGGATGGCTTTTTCTGCCAAGGCAGCTGTTTAGGCGGCCAACTTTCGGGGCAGTAGTCTGTTATAATATGGTTCAAGTCAAGGAAAAACTCGACAGATTGAAGGGCTTCATCATCCATAACATTATGTTCTTCAGGTCCCTCGAACATCTCCATTAGTAGAGATTGTGATGGCGTTAGATCTGTCAGCATCGTCTCCTCTTGATCTACATATTCCATAGTTGCTGAGATTTTTGTTGAGGCAGGCATATGCATCGAGACTGACGTTGAGGTGTGCAAGGTTGCTAAGGCTTTGGATGTGACATCATCAATTTTTATGTCGGTCTCACTAGGTATTATCGTAAAATTGCTCTATGCAGTTTCCTCAATCCTTACGAGGGCAATTTCTCGCATAGGCTTATCATGTGATGGGCAGTGTTCTTCATCTTCTAGTTGCTCCTCACACATCGGAGAACTTTCTTCACATATTTCTTCGTCCTCTTGCCTTGGGACATCAATATCCCTAGGACTGACTTGTTGGTGATCAATGGTTGCCATGGCAGAAGTTGCCAGGACATTTTCTTCGTTCATAGCATATGTGGATGTGTTCAATCGATATGTTGTATCCCATAAGGTTGAATCCCACTGGGCCATCCTTGTATCCATTTTCTGTGAAAGCCTTTGAGTGGATTCAATAAAGGATGCAGTACTAGCCATAAAAACTTGAAGCACGTCCTCCAAGGTTTGTGATTGTTCTTGTGGAGGACTACACTGCCAAGGTATATCTTCCGCTGCGGAAACACAATTGTCATGGTAAAAAAATTTGAGGTTGTTGATCATACCATGAAAAAATTTGCTGCGGTGGCAGATACTGCGGCAGGTGCATCTGTTGTCCCAGTTGCTGTTGTGGCTTCTCCTGTTGTGGGTCCCATATGTCTCTTCTAATAAGTAAAGGGCAATTTTCGAACACATGATTTCCCTCACATAGATTGTAAGAATTTTTCAACATCGGCTCCCGAGTGGTTTCTCTTGATTGCTTTTGAAGCTAACCACCTTACCCTAGCATGATTGTTTCTGCAACAAAATTGTTATGGTAAAAAAAATTTTGATCATACCATGAAAAATTTTGTTGTTGCGGCAGCGGAGTCTGTTGTCTTCTCTGTTGCCACGGCGACAGCTGCTGCTGCAGCATCTGCTGTTTTTGTTCAAAAATCAGCTCTCGTATAGTTTTCCTCGACATTGTGATGCCCTTAGACTTTGTAGCGTACCTGGATTTTTTTTGTTTTTGTTTTATATACATACAAAAGAAAAATAAAGTTAAAAACTTGAAATTTAAATGCAATTAAATAAAGAGTGCAAAAAACAAAATGAAGTCGCTATTGCCAATCCCCGGTAACAGCGCCAAAAACTTGTAGGGCGTGTAGGTGTTCCCTTTTTGTGAGAGCGCAAGTTCACACTCCTGTCAAGTTATAGTATATAAGTTGTCGAATCCCACGAGGATTGGTATAGTTCCTTCGAGTTTATATCTGCACAAGAAATTTAAATGCATAGTTAATTTCAGGTTTATTTAAAGGAATAAAACTAAAAACACAATTAATTAAAGTAGGGGAGATCAGAGTGATAGAATGGGCCAGGTAATTGTTGCTCAGTAGTATGTAGACTGCATTGCATAGGTCAAGGTCAGATTGCGCTGCCAGGATATGCTGCCTCGGCGGGTATGGCGGGCGGCAGCTACGACCTTGTCACACTGCCGCAGCGGGTCACTGCCCCTGCAACTTTCACTGTCTTGGCAGGTGGAACGGAAATAAGTCATGGCAGCAAGTCTGGCAGATATTCCAAGTTCGGCGAGATAGTCGACAGTGATCCTCCCTATTTCTAGGCAAGGATGCTCAAAAGCTAGCGTGACGTAGGCAATACCTAGCAATCTCAGCGTAAACCTAACATAGGCTAGTCAATTCGGTTGGTGATCCCTTTTAGCTGTTGAAACTTGTGGACTGGTGTAGAACCAAGTTAGTCACGCCCCAACATGTTGTGACCGTGCTTAACCCTTTCGTGAGCCTTACACTTTCGTGCCCGACAAATGGATTCTCTCAACTAACTGGTGTGGACTAATTGAAAGAATGAAGTGCATAGATTAAGCAAACTTGGAATATTTATTGCAAAACAACTTAACCTAACACAATCGTTTCTCACAACTACTTTACAAGAAAAAACCTAAACCCTAAGGAGTTTAGAACATAGCCCACTCCCTCTCTCTATCTGTATGCCCCTATACCCTCACATACATGGGTATATATAGGGCTTGGCCTAAGGTTAAGTCCTCCTTGGAGTAGAAGTCTTCATTGATAATAAAATAGCTTTAATACTTAATGCTTCATTCAATTCTGACTTAAATATGGACTCGTTTGGATGTTTACTTGTTCACCAAGTAAGTATAAGCCACCTTGCTTATCGATCTTCAATCAGCTTTATACACTGCTCCAGGCCTCAGAAAAATGTAAGATTGGGCTGAATGGACTCAGAAAAATGTCCTCTATCAAACGAGACCCATCTTGACTATGTCGGCGTATTGTCGTCTGGGCGACATTTTGCGGTGGCGGCGTCCTTGGCGGCGGCATTCTGCAGCGATGGCGTCTTTGGCAGCAACTGGAACTACTTCAGTACAGCTCCTTTTGCTCCCTGCTTTCCTGTCCTCTCTTCCTCTGATCAGCAACCAGCACCTAAAATAGAAAACTAGCAAAAACAATACTTTTTCTCTACCAAATATAAGATATTCAAATAAAGCCTGGTAAAAGAAGAAATATCGTTATAATGCATGATATGCAGCTAATTATGCCTAACTAAGCTTAAGAATAGCAATAATAAGGGTAGGAATGTTCATAAAATGTAACATCCGGGTTTAGGGGTTAGGTGAAAATAATATTTTAATATTATCTTGGGTTCGATTCTATGATTTAAATAATGGTCCAGGCTTGGGTTTCGAAATTTATTTAATTAATGATAGACTAAAGTTTTGGAATTAAAACCCCAAATGACCATGGAAAGCATGTTCTTGTGAATAACCAATTTCATTAAGGGCAAATGGGTCATTGGGCTTTTAACTTAAAACTAAATACACCAAAAACCCCATTTCTTCACTTTCTTCTTCTCCCTTCACTTTCAAAATCTCAGACAAACCTCCCCAAGCCTTGGAGCTACTGTTCCATCATCCTCCTTCTTCATTTCGACTCCGATTTTAAAGGTGAAGGTAAATTTGAACTCCCCTCACCTTCCTCTTCCTAAAAGTACAATTTATTTTAGTTTCCATGAAGTTTTTAGAGATGGGGGTTTTGAATGTTTTGATAAAAAAATGAAGACTTTATGTAGTTAAGGGGAGTATTTTGATCTAGTATGCTTAGTTATGGTATATAGGGATCAAATGATATAACATATATGAATTTCAAATGATTTGGGAAATTTTCGGAATTGGGTTTTGAGAGGGTTTTTGGAGGGTTTTAAAGTGGGTTTTGGGGTTGTTTAAGGTTGGTTCTTGAGGGCTGTAGGTAGTATGATATATGAGGATCATTTTGGATGAAATTGAGGCTTGTTTAGGTGCTTGAAATGGAAGAAATCAGTGGGTGAAAGAGGCTACTCGAAAATTCTGTTTTGTGACCTTGTTTGGGGTGTTAAATGCTTGTTAATGTTAATCCGGGTTGTTTCCGATGATGTGTTATTGATTCGAATGTTTTGGTTGTGTTTGAGATGATTAGAATTGAGCTTGGGCATCGGTGAAGCATCGGAAGTGAATCCGGAGAGTTGAAGGGTGTGGCTTGCTTGGTCTTGTGCGTGGAAGCTTAGGTGAGTGGTTGATTTCCTTGAATGATTTTAAATTAGTAGGTTCGAGTATGTGGACTAGGTTGGGCTTGGTAGACCCACCTAGAGTTAGGATTAGGGTGGTAGCCTAATCCTAAACTTGGTCTAAGCCTTTGGATGAACTCAATTGGATGATTGTATATGCCTTGTATGCCATGTGATATGAATGCTTATGTATATTGTTTTATACATGTGAATTGAGGCATGGGTTGTATGGCTTAAAGCATGCATGGTGATGGTTCATGGTTGTGTCCATGGTGAGTACGTGCTAAGCACAGAAATGATTGAAATGTGTGTTGTGGAATAAGTAAAATATTGGCACTAGTATACTTAAATACAAATGATCGATCATGTAACGCCCCGGTTTTGGGCTTGGAAGTCTTGGGCGTTGACCGGTTGGTCAAAGTGCTGATCGAATATATAAGAGGGAATTTAGGAAAAACCTAGTTCGGGTTGCATTAAAAATATGGAAAAATATTCTAAAATCATCTTTTAATATATAAAAGTGAACTGTGAAATCAATTTTGGAAAATGAGGTTCGGAAGGTTGACATTTTGACTAGTGACCAAAATGTAATTTTTGAAAGTTGCGGGACAGTTTTATAAAGGATTGAAACTTTGAATCTTTAAGGAGCTATTATTCCAAAAAGGATTTCTCCAGATTTTTCTAAGATATTTTAAGTCTAAAATCTGATTTTAAAGATTAAGAAAAGAGAGGGAAATCATTTTAACCAATTCTTAACTAATTTTTCTATTTTCTCTCAAATTCTCTTTTCTCTCATTTTCTCTCTACCCAAACAAGATTTCCTCAGATTTCTTTCTCTGATTTTGACTTCTTAATCTCTCATTTCAACTCTCATTTGATTCCTAATCATCTCATCATCAAAACCTCACAATTTACAAGTTGATTCATCAAGCATTTTGGCTCTAAAATGGAGAAATTCAAGTTTGGAGGTAAGAACGTCCTTCTCCTCTAAACTATCAGTTCTTTACTGAAATTCCTAAGTTCTCAATCCTTGATTCATGTTTTATTAAAGGCTTTTCAATTGAGATCTTGATTTTTGGCTTAAATGCAAGATTTGGTGATTTTGGTGAAAATTTCGTGTGATCTGTTTAAGCAGGGTTTTGAGGTGTTAAATTGATGTTAAATGAATGTTAAAATGATTAGAAGTTGAGGTTTAATCAATGCAATCCCGGATAGGTTGAATTTCCTAAGTTTGGCTTGAGTTTTTGGTTGTTTTTGGAGTGTAATTGGTGATCTGTTATACCTGGAGGTATAAGGACGTGGTTGTGATCTTTTTGCATGTTATGTGATGTATAAAAATGGTTAGAAGTGATGGATCTTGGCTGGGTTAAGTTTTGGAAGTGTTTGGAGTTGATTTCGGTTGTGTTTGGTAGCCAAATTGTTAGATTTGTGGTGAGCAGCGAGTTGTGTTGTGGTTGCTGGTGTTTTAATGCATAAGGGTGCATTAATGTTCTGTTTTTATGTGCTTGAAACAGGGGAGGTTGATCCTTGAGTTTTGGAGGTGTTTTCGGAAGGTTTCGGAAGCTTGGAAAGCTTGTTGGCTAGGCTTGTTTGGTAATCGGTGAGTGAAAATGGATTTTCAGCTTTTAAACCAAAGGTTGAAGGTTTTGGGAGCTTAGTATAAGTCTAAACAACTTTGCTAAGCTCAAGTGTAAGTTTTCGGATTTCTCTCTTAAAGTGGTGGCCATGTTTTGTTGAAATGTGAAATGATGATTTTGCATGATTTGCTACTGTTTTGGAAAGCATGTTTTAGCATGTAAATTGCTGATGATTTAGCATGATTTATGCTGATGTTTTAAGCCATGTGTTGAAGGTGTCTCTAGGTAAGAGTACCTTGTTTTATGCATTGTTAAATGATGATTTAATGCTTTGAAATGCATGATGAAATGGCTTGGTTTAAATGCTTTAAAACAGTGGATTATATGATGTATAAAGTGTGTATTGGCAAGTGATGGTTTGTAAAAGTGAAGGTCACTAAGGTGGTTAAAAGTCCTTGAGTGAGCCTTGTTATCTAAGATCATCAAGGTGGTTAAAAGTCCTTGGATGAATCTTGTTGCGGACTCTAAGGTGGTTAAAAGTCCTTAGATGCTCCTTTCCATGGTGGTTAAAAGTCCATGGGGCCAAGGTGTTTAAAAGTCCTTGGGGCCAAGGTGTTTAAAAGTCCTTGGGGTAATTCAAGCTACGGACACAAAGGTGGTTAAAAGTCCTTGTGTGGTCCTTTCATGGTGTTTAAAAGTCCATGGCCAAGGTGTTTAAAAGTCCTTGGGGTCCAAGGTGTTTAAAAGTCCTTGGGGAAAGTTGTTGAACTTGATTTCATAAATGAAATGTATCACTTGAGCCAATATGACATGTATAGTACACGAGATGCATGAGATGCATGATTTAATGTTATGTTGAAGCATGAGATGCTTGTTTAAATGAAATGTGGAAGCATGTTATTGCTTGATTTAAAGTATGCCTTGAGCATGTGTAAAGGTTGTTTACAAGCATGATTTACAAATGGTTTTAAATGCATTATTGAATGGTTTTTAAAGAGCACTCCTCACTAAGCTTTGGCTTACGCTCTTTCGTTTTCTTGATTCAATAATGCAGAGCATTAGAGTGCATTGAGGGCAGCAAGAGGAGGCAAGCAAACAAGTACAAATAAAGCTCAATGTATGAAGGTTTTATAAGTGTTTTAGCTTTTGTATGATTTTGGCAATGGGGGACCAATGTATTTGTTTGGGAGGTGTTTATGACTCCCTAAGTATGTTGTATGTGGTTGATGTTGCTGGTTTTTTGATTGAATTTATATTGCTTGCTTTTGAAGGTTTAAGGCTTGAATGTTAGCTTGTGTAGGAAGCATGACCTTGAATTTGGGGCTTTTTGCATGAGATGTTATCTTGCTGATTGATGATGCTTATATGTGTTAAATAGGTTTAATTGCATGCTGGTTAAGTTTGGTGATGTTTGGAGCATGTTTGAGTGTCCAATTGCATGATCTAGTATGCTTGTTTGCTGGTTTTTGTGCAGGCGTTTCGGAACAGGGGTGTACCGTTTCGGAACGGGTGCCTTGCATGAACCCAGGCGTCCGAAACGGTATGCACCGTTTCGAAACGGTTTAGCCTCTACCGAGGCCATGTTCCGGAACCCGTTTCGGAACGGCCCGTGTTTCGGAACAGGGCTAGCCTGTTTCGGAACGGTCGACCGTTAGGGGGCTGACATGGTAGTTACATGTTTTGAAATGTTTGCGTTTTGGTCCTAAATCTTGTGTGATCAATTGCTTGAGCTGTGGATGTCCTTTTAAGCTGAAATTTCACAGAGATGCATGAAACCTGACTAATTTCAAGATGGTAACTTTAATTTGGGTTAAGTCCTTTAATTTATCAAAATTACATTTTGGTCCCTAAAGTTGTAATTTGTTCAATTGGGTCCCTGTTTGATCTCTGATGTTTGTGATCTTTTGATACGTTGTCTGTATGGTCACACTTAAGGTTAATGTGCATCTAGATAAGATTAAAAAGAAAAAAAAAGGGTCGTTAATCAAGGTTGACTTTCGGGTTGACTTTGGTTTTCCCCGTGTAATCTTCGTAGTTCGGGTCAACCGTCTAGACCGGGCTACGGGGGTTACATTTGGTGGTATCAGAGCCAGGTTCTCGAGTAATTGGGAATGTGTGTATGCATGATTGAAGCATGGTTTGGTTTGTATGCTTGTTGGGTGAAAGCATGTTTAGTGATATGATATGATGATGTGTATGTGATGCATGTTGTGATGATGCATGATGAGGGTACCCATTGCCAAACAAAAGCTAAAGAGATGATGTTGTTTTTGAAGAAATTGAGCTTGAACACTTGGAATTTGCTTACCTTGCTGGTCCTGACTTGTTTTATTTTGTATTGTTATGCATGGTAAAGTATGGCACCACGTAGAGAGTTAAGGAGTAGCGCGAGAGCTACGACCCCGGAAGGGAATGTGAATGATGAGCACACTGGTAGTGCTGTGTTACCTCCTCCTCCACCTGGTGGTGGTGGTGCGGAGAGGGAAAGAGCTGGAGCTGAGGCAGCTGGTGCTGGAGCTGCAGGACCTGAAGCTGGTCAGGGGCAAGCGATACCTGACATGTCTGTGCTTGTACAAGCTATTGCGGGTGCGTTTCGAGCAGCAGTAGCTGGAGCTCAAGGAGTTGGGCATCAAGGAGATGCTGGTGCTAGACTACCCTTGGAACGTTTGCGCAGTCTTGGTGGGACTGAGTTTAGGGGTATGTCAGCTGAGAGGTCTGAAGCATGGTTGGAGAGTACCAAGCGTGTCTTGGGACAGATGAGTTGCACTAACGTGCAGAAGCTGGGATGTGTGGTGTCACTGCTGCAAGGTGATGCTTATACGTGGTGGACGACCACAATCTCTGGGATGGCTGATGCTGATGTTACATGGACGTTCTTTCAGCATGCGTTCAAAAGGAGATATCTGGGAGTTAGATATCTGGATGAAAAGAAGCGTGAATTCATGTCTCTGACCTAAGGGAACATGAGTGTGGCTGAGTATGAGGTACAGTTTGTACGTCTTAGCCAGTATGCACCTGAGTTGGTACCTGATGAGCGCGAAAGGTGCGAAAGGTTCCGTTATGGTTTGGTGACGGAGGTTAAGACTTATATGTTAGCTGCTGAGTACAATGATTTCGATGTGCTGGTTAGTCGGTCCAAAGACATCGAGATGAACCTGAGTTTGTCTGCTAAAGGTGCTGGAGCTAGTTCTGGGAAGAGAGCTGCTGAATATAGTTCCGGTGGACGGAACAAGAGAGGGCGTGATCAGAGGTTTCAGTCCTCGTCTAAGAGAGGTGGAGGTGCACCTGCTAGGGGTGGCAATGCTAGAGCTGACCCTAGTGCTTGTTGGATTTGCGGTTCGCGTGGTCACTTGAAGCGTGACTGTCCTTGTGCTGGGAGGGAGGTGCAAGCTCCTGTGATAGCAGCTGGTTATGAGTGCTGGAACTGTGGTTCTGCTGATCATTTGAGACGTGATTGTTCGAGGGTGGCTGGTGGTCAAGAGCGTGCTCCTGTTGTTGCAGCACCGCAGAGAGGTCGTGGGCGCGGCCGTGGTAATTTTCAGAGACGAGAGGAAGGTGGGCGCGGTGTAGCTCATGTTGTGGCTATTCAACCTGAGGGTGGAGGCCAAGCGAGGGTGTATGCTCAGCGCGAAGGAAGGAATGATGCAGATGTGATTGCAGGTACCTTTACTTTGCAATCCTTGTCATTGCTTTCTTTGATTGATTCTGGATCTACGCATTCATACATTCTTCGTGAGCATGCTGAGTTGCTTGGTTTGCCTGTTGAGTCTTTGGATGTTGGTGTTAGAGTCACTAGTTCTTTTGGTGAAACTGTTGTGACTCGTAAGCTTTATAAAAGGTGTCCTTTGGTTGTTCAAGAGCATGTCTTTCTTGTTGATCTTATGGAGTTGCCCTTTTATGGTTTTGATGTGATCCTTGGTATGGATTGGCTTGCTGAGCATCGTGCTGTTGTGGATTGTGAGAATAAGCGGGTTTCGCTTAGGCTTGCGGGTGATTATGAAGTGGTGGTGGTTGGTGAGAATGTGAAGTTTCTTGACAATGTTGTTTCTTCCTTGGAGGCGAGCAGGATGCTGAGGCAAGGTTGTGAAGCTTTTCTGGCTTTTGTGATGAATCCTAGTTCGAAGGAGCTGAGGGTGCAGGATATCAGGGTTGTGAAGGAGTTTCCTGATGTTTTTCCTGAGGAGTTGCCTGGTTTACCTCCTAATCGCGAGGTGGAGTTTGGTATTGAGCTGTATGAGAATACCACTCCTGTGTCCATTACTCCCTATAGAATGGCACCTAAGGAGCTGAAGGAGCTGAAGACGCAGTTGCAAGAGTTGCTTGATCGTGGTTTCATCCGGCCGAGTGTTTCGCCTTGGGGTGCTCATGTCTTGTTTGTGAAGAAGAAAGATGGCACGATGAGGATGTGCATTGATTACCGTCAGCTGAACAAGTTGACTATCAAGAATCGGTATCCTTTGCCGAGGATTGATGATCTCTTTGATCAATTTCGGGGAGCTGCTGTGTTCTCTAAGATTGACTTGAGGTCAGGGTATTATCAATTGAAGGTGAAGGATGTGGATGTGCCTAAGACAGCTTTCAGGACAAGGTATGGGCATTATGAGTTCCTTGTGATGCCGTTTGGTTTGACAAATGCTCCTGCTGCTTTCATGAACATGATGAATCGTGTTTTTCATGAATACCTGGACAAGTTTGTTGTGGTGTTCATTGATGATATCCTTGTGTACTCGCGTACTGAGGAAGAGCACGAAGAGCATTTGAGGATTGTGTTGCAAGCTTTGTTGGAGAATCAGCTTTATGCTAAGTTGAGCAAGTGTGAGTTTTGGCTTAGAGAGGTTGTTTTTCTTGGGCATGTGGTTTCAGCTGAGGGGATTCGTGTTGATCCTCAGAAGATTGAAGCGGTGGTGAACTGGAAAGTTCCTAAGTCTGTTCAGGAGGTTCGTAGTTTCCTTGGTTTGGCAGGATACTACCGAAGGTTTGTGGATGGTTTTTCCAAGATTGCTGCTCCTTTGACGAAGTTGTTGCAGAAAGATGTTAAGTATGAGTGGACAGAAGCGAGGCAGCAAGCTTTTGAGAAGCTGAAGATGGCTTTGACTCAAGCTCCTATCTTGATTCAGCCTGAATCAGGGAAAGAGTTTGTAGTCTACAGTGATGCATCCTATGTTGGTTTGGGGTGTGTGCTGATGCAAGAGGGTAAGGTTGTGGCTTATGCGTCGCGGCAGTTGAAGGTGCATGAGCGCAATTATCCTACGCATGATATTGAGCTGGCTGCAGTGGTTTTTGCTCTGAAGATCTGGAGGCATTATCTGTATGGTGAGAAGTGTACTGTGTACACGGATCACAAGAGTTTGAGGTATCTGATGTCTCAGAAGGAGTTGAATCTCAGGCAGCGACGTTGGTTGGAGTTGCTCAAGGATTATGATCTGACGATAGAGTATCATCCTGGAAAGGCCAATGTTGTTGCGGATGCCTTGAGTAGGAAGGTAGCTGTTGAGCTGAGAGCTATGTTTGCTAGCTTGAGTATATCGCAGGATGGTGGTCTTGTTGCTGAGTTGCAAGTGAAACCTTCGTTGGTTCAGTTGATCAAGGATAAGCAGTTGTTGGATGATTCCTTGGTGTCTCATGTACAGGATATCGCGGAGGGTAGACCTTCGGATTTCTGTTTTAATGAGGATGGGGTGTTGTGTTTTGGTAATCGGATAGTAGTGCCTGCGGATGCTGAGTTGAGGCATGCTATTCTAGCTGAAGGTCATAGTAGTCCTTTTGCTATGCATCCTGGTAGTACAAAGATGTATCGCGATCTTCGTAATGAGTACTATTGGGTGGGCTTGAAGAAGGATGTGGCAGAGTTCGTGAGCAAGTGTTTGGTGTGTCAGCGAGTTAAGGCTGAACATCAGGTTCCTTCTGGTTTGTTGCAACCGTTGAAAATCCCTGAATGGAAGTGGGAGAGGGTTACCATGGATTTTGTATCTGGTTTGCCTTTGTCTCCGTCGAAGAAGAATTCTGTTTGGGTGATTGTGGATCGCCTGACGAAGTGTGCACATTTCTTGCCTGTGCATACTACGTTTTCCTTGGATAAGCTGGCAGAGCTGTACGTTGCTGAGGTTGTGAGGTTGCATGGTGTGCCTAAGTCGATCGTGTCGGATAGGGATCCGAGGTTCACGTCGCGTTTTTGGAAGTGTTTGCATCAAGCTCTGGGTACAAGGTTGCATTTCAGTACATCCTATCATCCCCAGTCGGATGGCCAGTCTGAGCGAGTTATTCAGATCTTGGAGGATATGTTGAGATGTTGTGTGATAGAGTTTCAAGGTTCTTGGGAGAAGCATCTGCCTTTGGTTGAGTTCGCTTACAACAACAGTTTTCAGGCAAGTATACAGATGGCACCTTATGAGGCTCTGTATGGGAGGAAGTGTAGGACTCCTCTGTGTTGGGCTGAAACTGGTCAAAAGTTGGTTTCGATGCCTGCTTTGTTGAAAGGTACCACCGAGAAGGTGAAGTTCATTTGTGAGAGGTTGAAGGCTGCTTCTGATCGGCAGAAGTCTTACGCGGATTTGAAGCGTAAGGAGATAGAGTTTGCGGTGGGTGATCGCGTGTTCTTGAAGGTTTCGCCTTGGAAGAAGGTGATGAGGTTTGGGCGGAAGGGTAAGCTGAGCCCTAGATACATTGGACCGTATGAGGTTGTTGAGCGTGTTGGTCCTGTTGCGTATCGGTTGAGGTTACCTCAGGAGCTGGAGAAGATTCATGATGTGTTCCATGTTTCTATGCTCCGGAGGTATCGATCTGATCCTTCGCATGTGTTGCCTGTGGAGGAGGTGGAATTGAATCCGGATTTGACCTATGATGAGGAACCGGTGAAGATTCTGGATTCAGATAGCAAGGTTCTTCGTGGCAAGACCATAGAGTTGGTGAAGGTGATGTGGAAGCATCGCGGTGTTGAGGAAGCCACGTGGGAGCGGAAGGAGGATATGCTGAAGATGTTTCCTTATCTCTTTCCTTCAGGTAAATTTCGAGGACGAAATTTCTTAAGGGGGGGAGAGTTGTAACGCCCCGGTTTTGGGCTTGGAAGTCTTGGGCGTTGACCGGTTGGTCAAAGTGCTGATCGAATATATAAGAGGGAATTTAGGAAAAACCTAGTTCGGGTTGCATTAAAAATATGGAAAAATATTCTAAAATCATCTTTTAATATATAAAAGTGAACTGTGAAATCAATTTTGGAAAATGAGGTTCGGAAGGTTGACATTTTGACTAGTGACCAAAATGTAATTTTTGAAAGTTGCGGGACAGTTTTATAAAGGATTGAAACTTTGAATCTTTAAGGAGCTATTATTCCAAAAAGGATTTCTCCAGATTTTTCTAAGATATTTTAAGTCTAAAATCTGATTTTAAAGATTAAGAAAAGAGAGGGAAATCATTTTAACCAATTCTTAACTAATTTTTCTATTTTCTCTCAAATTCTCTTTTCTCTCATTTTCTCTCTACCCAAACAAGATTTCCTCAGATTTCTTTCTCTGATTTTGACTTCTTAATCTCTCATTTCAACTCTCATTTGATTCCTAATCATCTCATCATCAAAACCTCACAATTTACAAGTTGATTCATCAAGCATTTTGGCTCTAAAATGGAGAAATTCAAGTTTGGAGGTAAGAACGTCCTTCTCCTCTAAACTATCAGTTCTTTACTGAAATTCCTAAGTTCTCAATCCTTGATTCATGTTTTATTAAAGGCTTTTCAATTGAGATCTTGATTTTTGGCTTAAATGCAAGATTTGGTGATTTTGGTGAAAATTTCGTGTGATCTGTTTAAGCAGGGTTTTGAGGTGTTAAATTGATGTTAAATGAATGTTAAAATGATTAGAAGTTGAGGTTTAATCAATGCAATCCCGGATAGGTTGAATTTCCTAAGTTTGGCTTGAGTTTTTGGTTGTTTTTGGAGTGTAATTGGTGATCTGTTATACCTGGAGGTATAAGGACGTGGTTGTGATCTTTTTGCATGTTATGTGATGTATAAAAATGGTTAGAAGTGATGGATCTTGGCTGGGTTAAGTTTTGGAAGTGTTTGGAGTTGATTTCGGTTGTGTTTGGTAGCCAAATTGTTAGATTTGTGGTGAGCAGCGAGTTGTGTTGTGGTTGCTGGTGTTTTAATGCATAAGGGTGCATTAATGTTCTGTTTTTATGTGCTTGAAACAGGGGAGGTTGATCCTTGAGTTTTGGAGGTGTTTTCGGAAGGTTTCGGAAGCTTGGAAAGCTTGTTGGCTAGGCTTGTTTGGTAATCGGTGAGTGAAAATGGATTTTCAGCTTTTAAACCAAAGGTTGAAGGTTTTGGGAGCTTAGTATAAGTCTAAACAACTTTGCTAAGCTCAAGTGTAAGTTTTCGGATTTCTCTCTTAAAGTGGTGGCCATGTTTTGTTGAAATGTGAAATGATGATTTTGCATGATTTGCTACTGTTTTGGAAAGCATGTTTTAGCATGTAAATTGCTGATGATTTAGCATGATTTATGCTGATGTTTTAAGCCATGTGTTGAAGGTGTCTCTAGGTAAGAGTACCTTGTTTTATGCATTGTTAAATGATGATTTAATGCTTTGAAATGCATGATGAAATGGCTTGGTTTAAATGCTTTAAAACAGTGGATTATATGATGTATAAAGTGTGTATTGGCAAGTGATGGTTTGTAAAAGTGAAGGTCACTAAGGTGGTTAAAAGTCCTTGAGTGAGCCTTGTTATCTAAGATCATCAAGGTGGTTAAAAGTCCTTGGATGAATCTTGTTGCGGACTCTAAGGTGGTTAAAAGTCCTTAGATGCTCCTTTCCATGGTGGTTAAAAGTCCATGGGGCCAAGGTGTTTAAAAGTCCTTGGGGCCAAGGTGTTTAAAAGTCCTTGGGGTAATTCAAGCTACGGACACAAAGGTGGTTAAAAGTCCTTGTGTGGTCCTTTCATGGTGTTTAAAAGTCCATGGCCAAGGTGTTTAAAAGTCCTTGGGGTCCAAGGTGTTTAAAAGTCCTTGGGGAAAGTTGTTGAACTTGATTTCATAAATGAAATGTATCACTTGAGCCAATATGACATGTATAGTACACGAGATGCATGAGATGCATGATTTAATGTTATGTTGAAGCATGAGATGCTTGTTTAAATGAAATGTGGAAGCATGTTATTGCTTGATTTAAAGTATGCCTTGAGCATGTGTAAAGGTTGTTTACAAGCATGATTTACAAATGGTTTTAAATGCATTATTGAATGGTTTTTAAAGAGCACTCCTCACTAAGCTTTGGCTTACGCTCTCTCGTTTTCTTGATTCAATAATGCAGAGCATTAGAGTGCATTGAGGGCAGCAAGAGGAGGCAAGCAAACAAGTACAAATAAAGCTCAATGTATGAAGGTTTTATAAGTGTTTTAGCTTTTGTATGATTTTGGCAATGGGGGACCAATGTATTTGTTTGGGAGGTGTTTATGACTCCCTAAGTATGTTGTATGTGGTTGATGTTGCTGGTTTTTGGATTGAATTTATATTGCTTGCTTTTGAAGGTTTAAGGCTTGAATGTTAGCTTGTGTAGGAAGCATGACCTTGAATTTGGGGCTTTTTGCATGAGATGTTATCTTGCTGATTGATGATGCTTATATGTGTTAAATAGGTTTAATTGCATGCTGGTTAAGTTTGGTGATGTTTGGAGCATGTTTGAGTGTCCAATTGCATGATCTAGTATGCTTGTTTGCTGGTTTTTGTGCAGGCGTTTCGGAACAGGGGTGTACCGTTTCGGAACGGGTGCCTTGCATGAACCCAGGCGTCCGAAACGGTATGCACCGTTTCGAAACGGTTTAGCCTCTGCCGAGGCCATGTTCCGGAACCCGTTTCGGAACGGCCCGTGTTTCGGAACAGGGCTAGCCTGTTTCGGAACGGTCGACCGTTAGGGGGCTGACATGGTAGTTACATGTTTTGAAATGTTTGCGTTTTGGTCCTAAATCTTGTGTGATCAATTGCTTGAGCTGTGGATGTCCTTTTAAGCTGAAATTTCACAGAGATGCATGAAACCTGACTAATTTCAAGATGGTAACTTTAATTTGGGTTAAGTCCTTTAATTTATCAAAATTACATTTTGGTCCCTAAAGTTGTAATTTGTTCAATTGGGTCCCTGTTTGATCTCTGATGTTTGTGATCTTTTGATACGTTGTCTGTATGGTCACACTTAAGGTTAATGTGCATCTAGATAAGATTAAAAAGAAAAAAAAAGGGTCGTTAATCAAGGTTGACTTTCGGGTTGACTTTGGTTTTCCCCGTGTAATCTTCGTAGTTCGGGTCAACCGTTCCAAATGTAACCCCCGTAGCCCGGTCTAGACGGTTGACCCGAACTACGAAGATTACACGGGGAAAACCAAAGTCAACCCGAAAGTCAACCTTGATTAACGACCCTTTTTTTTCTTTTTAATCTTATCTAGATGCACATTAACCTTAAGTGTGACCATACAGACAACGTATCAAAAGATCACAAACATCAGAGATCAAACAGGGACCCAATTGAACAAATTACAACTTTAGGGACCAAAATGTAATTTTGATAAATTAAAGGACTTAACCCAAATTAAAGTTACCATCTTGAAATTAGTCAGGTTTCATGCATCTCTGTGAAATTTCAGCTTAAAAGGACATCCACAGCTCAAGCAATTGATCACACAAGATTTAGGACCAAAACGCAAACATTTCAAAACATGTAACTACCATGTCAGCCCCCTAACGGTCGACCGTTCCGAAACAGGCTAGCCCTGTTCCGAAACACGGGCCGTTCCGAAACGGGTTCCGGAACATGGCCTCGGCAGAGGCTAAACCGTTTCGAAACGGTGCATACCGTTTCGGACGCCTGGGTTCATGCAAGGCACCCGTTCCGAAACGGTACACCCCTGTTCCGAAACGCCTGCACAAAAACCAGCAAACAAGCATACTAGATCATGCAATTGGACACTCAAACATGCTCCAAACATCACCAAACTTAACCAGCATGCAATTAAACCTATTTAACACATATAAGCATCATCAATCAGCAAGATAACATCTCATGCAAAAAGCCCCAAATTCAAGGTCATGCTTCCTACACAAGCTAACATTCAAGCCTTAAACCTTCAAAAGCAAGCAATATAAATTCAATCCAAAAACCAGCAACATCAACCACATACAACATACTTAGGGAGTCATAAACACCTCCCAAACAAATACATTGGTCCCCCATTGCCAAAATCATACAAAAGCTAAAACACTTATAAAACCTTCATACATTGAGCTTTATTTGTACTTGTTTGCTTGCCTCCTCTTGCTGCCCTCAATGCACTCTAATGCTCTGCATTATTGAATCAAGAAAACGAGAGAGCGTAAGCCAAAGCTTAGTGAGGAGTGCTCTTTAAAAACCATTCAATAATGCATTTAAAACCATTTGTAAATCATGCTTGTAAACAACCTTTACACATGCTCAAGGCATACTTTAAATCAAGCAATAACATGCTTCCACATTTCATTTAAACAAGCATCTCATGCTTCAACATAACATTAAATCATGCATCTCATGCATCTCGTGTACTATACATGTCATATTGGCTCAAGTGATACATTTCATTTATGAAATCAAGTTCAACAACTTTCCCCAAGGACTTTTAAACACCTTGGACCCCAAGGACTTTTAAACACCTTGGCCATGGACTTTTAAACACCATGAAAGGACCACACAAGGACTTTTAACCACCTTTGTGTCCGTAGCTTGAATTACCCCAAGGACTTTTAAACACCTTGGCCCCAAGGACTTTTAAACACCTTGGCCCCATGGACTTTTAACCACCATGGAAAGGAGCATCTAAGGACTTTTAACCACCTTAGAGTCCGCAACAAGATTCATCCAAGGACTTTTAACCACCTTGATGATCTTAGATAACAAGGCTCACTCAAGGACTTTTAACCACCTTAGTGACCTTCACTTTTACAAACCATCACTTGCCAATACACACTTTATACATCATATAATCCACTGTTTTAAAGCATTTAAACCAAGCCATTTCATCATGCATTTCAAAGCATTAAATCATCATTTAACAATGCATAAAACAAGGTACTCTTACCTAGAGACACCTTCAACACATGGCTTAAAACATCAGCATAAATCATGCTAAATCATCAGCAATTTACATGCTAAAACATGCTTTCCAAAACAGTAGCAAATCATGCAAAATCATCATTTCACATTTCAACAAAACATGGCCACCACTTTAAGAGAGAAATCCGAAAACTTACACTTGAGCTTAGCAAAGTTGTTTAGACTTATACTAAGCTCCCAAAACCTTCAACCTTTGGTTTAAAAGCTGAAAATCCATTTTCACTCACCGATTACCAAACAAGCCTAGCCAACAAGCTTTCCAAGCTTCCGAAACCTTCCGAAAACAACTCCAAAACTCAAGGATCAACCTCCCCTGTTTCAAGCACATAAAAACAGAACATTAATGCACCCTTATGCATTAAAACACCAGCAACCACAACACAACTCGCTGCTCACCACAAATCTAACAATTTGGCTACCAAACACAACCGAAATCAACTCCAAACACTTCCAAAACTTAACCCAGCCAAGATCCATCACTTCTAACCATTTTTATACATCACATAACATGCAAAAAGATCACAACCACGTCCTTATACCTCCAGGTATAACAGATCACCAATTACACTCCAAAAACAACCAAAAACTCAAGCCAAACTTAGGAAATTCAACCTATCCGGGATTGCATTGATTAAACCTCAACTTCTAATCATTTTAACATTCATTTAACATCAATTTAACACCTCAAAACCCTGCTTAAACAGATCACACGAAATTTTCACCAAAATCACCAAATCTTGCATTTAAGCCAAAAATCAAGATCTCAATTGAAAAGCCTTTAATAAAACATGAATCAAGGATTGAGAACTTAGGAATTTCAGTAAAGAACTGATAGTTTAGAGGAGAAGGACGTTCTTACCTCCAAACTTGAATTTCTCCATTTTAGAGCCAAAATGCTTGATGAATCAACTTGTAAATTGTGAGGTTTTGATGATGAGATGATTAGGAATCAAATGAGAGTTGAAATGAGAGATTAAGAAGTCAAAATCAGAGAAAGAAATCTGAGGAAATCTTGTTTGGGTAGAGAGAAAATGAGAGAAAAGAGAATTTGAGAGAAAATAGAAAAATTAGTTAAGAATTGGTTAAAATGATTTCCCTCTCTTTTCTTAATCTTTAAAATCAGATTTTAGACTTAAAATATCTTAGAAAAATCTGGAGAAATCCTTTTTGGAATAATAGCTCCTTAAAGATTCAAAGTTTCAATCCTTTATAAAACTGTCCCGCAACTTTCAAAAATTACATTTTGGTCACTAGTCAAAATGTCAACCTTCCGAACCTCATTTTCCAAAATTGATTTCACAGTTCACTTTTATATATTAAAAGATGATTTTAGAATATTTTTCCATATTTTTAATGCAACCCGAACTAGGTTTTTCCTAAATTCCCTCTTATATATTCGATCAGCACTTTGACCAACCGGTCAACGCCCAAGACTTCCAAGCCCAAAACCGGGGCGTTACAGATCATTAGGATGTTAGTGTGTACACATGAGTCAAAGTCGCGCGTGGCCTTGGTGGCGTTGAGTCACCAAGGAGGAGTACGGGTACGCCCGGAAATGATATCTAAATATAGTCGGTGATGAGTGGAATCCCATCGACGGGGCGTGAGGATGAGTGGAATTCCCTCCGCGAGACCGGTGATGAGTGGAATCCCACCGAGTTAATGTGGTTGTTGGATATGGGTTCCAACGAGTCTATCCGTGTATTTGAGTCATAACTAGGTGCCAATGTGGATTGATATGTGTATCAATGTGTTGGAATTTATGAGCTGTTTGGATGTTTATATGTGATTGCATGTATGGTAGTATTGAACTCCTAATTAAGGCATACGTGTAATATATTGCTCATGCATTTATACCTTGTGGACCTTGGTAAGTGAATATGGCTTTGGCTAGATCGTGCTCGGACCCTGCAATGTTGAGGTTTGTTTTTAGAGTTTACCCTCACTAAGCATCCTTGCTTATGCTCTCTTTGTTCAACATTGCAGATTCTTAGTTCGTGGGTTGCTCGGGCAAGAGGAGGGCCTCCAAGTGTGGTTTGGATTGAATTCACCAAGTATGGGTTTAAAATACTAGACATGTAATGGTCGAGCAATGGGATGTGTAATGTTTTGTGATTGTTCGTTGGTTGATAGGAGCATGTGTAGACTCCTTTATATACATTGCTTTTGTATGGTTGTGTTGCCATGACGAACGTTAAGTCATGTCTATCTACTTGCTTGAAGGTTAGCTTATGCTTTAAGAGTTTTACATGTGGTTGAATGTGGTTTGAATGAATGCATGATATGGATTGTTGCCCTTGTGTTATACATGTTTAAACCTTGTTGAAGCATGCTTGAATGGTTGCTATACCTTAGGATGTCTTGCCTTAATGTTATGTGGTGTCTTGGGGATGTTTTGGGGCATCCTTGTGCCTCAAAACAGCCCAGAAAAGTCTGCAGACAGGGGGTGTTTCGGAACGGGTCCCCCGTGTTCCGAAACGGCCCTGCGTATTTGGCCTGCCGTTTCGAAACGGATGAGGGGCGTTCCGGAACGTTTTCGCCACTGGAATTTTGAGAAATTGGCGAGATGAAGTCGTTCCGAAACGGGCCTTTGAAGTTCCGAAACGGTCAAATCTCGTTGACCACGAGATATTGACCGTCAAGGTCGTTCCGATACGGGTCTCCCCTGTTTCGGAACGGTCCCCTTGTGGTTGACCCAGGCCCGTTGACCAGGTCAGGGCGTTTCGGAACACCCTATAGGTGTTTCGAAACGGCCTGCTGAAAATGAAGAAAAATGGACTTTTTGTGTTTGTTTGGTCGGTGAATGATGTGTTGTTTGATTCTTCCGCTGCTGTGCTTCACATAGGAATTATAATTGCATCTAGATAAGACTAATGTTAAAAGAATTTTTCTGGGTCGTTAACCGAGGGGAAGCCTTAACGGGTTTCGCTTCGGTTTTCCCCGTGTGGCCCACTCGGACCGGTCATCCGACCAGACCGGGACGAGGGGGTTACACTTGTTGGTATCAGAGCCTAAGGTTACCGAGACCTTGGGCAGGTAAGTGAGGTAAGTTTAAGTTTTTTTTAGTTGAATTGCACGGTGTTTGCTTGTTCTGCAAGAATGGTTGCTTATGTGACAAGTATGCTGATTGTTTTACTTTTAAGCATGTGTGTGTAGGTCCCATTGCTACTATTACATTGGAAAAAAATGATTTTTAAGTGAGGAAACATACTTGGACACTTGGGAGCCTCACCTTGCTAACCCAATTTGTGTGTTGTTGTTGTGGTTGTAGTTAATATCTGAGAGAGCAATGTCTAGACCGAGAGGTAGACCGAGGTTGGTTCGTCAGGAACCGCGAGTTGTGGCTCCCGTTGAGCCGGTAGTTGGTGCGGGAGCTCACATAGAAGGACCAGGGGCAGCGGGAGTTGGCGCTCCTCCACCCCCTCCACCACCACCACCTCCTCCACCGGGAGTTGGGGGCGAGGATGGAGCCGGGGGAAATGGACCTCAAGGTGGCCAAGGTCCAGCTGGAATTGATATGACTCCGCTTGTGCAAGCAATAGCGGGAGCATTCCAGGCCGCAGTTTCGGGAGCCCAGGCTGCAGCTCAGCCTAGGGGTGATGATGCTAGCTTACCGTTGGAGAGGCTCCGTAGCTTAGGGGCCGAGGAGTTTAGAGGATCTACTCCGGAGAGGTCGGAGTTATGGTTAGAGAAGACAGTTCGTATTTTGGCTCAGATGGGTTGTGCGGGCGCACGTAGATTGGGTTGTGTGATCTCACTGCTTCAGGGTGATGCCTACACCTGGTGGGTCACCATCACTACCGGGATCCCAGAGGCCGAGATAGATTGGGATTTCTTTGAGTCTGCTTTCCGGAAGAGGTACTTAGGACCGAGGTACCTAGATGAGAAGAAGAGAGAGTTCATGGCTCTCACTCAGGGAGATGCTTCAGTGACTGATTATGAGATCCCTTTGTTCGCTTGAGTCAGTATGCCCCAGAGTTGGTTCCTACTGAAGTGGAACGCTGCAAACGATTCTGATACGGATTGAATGAAGAGGTTAAGAGGTACACTTTGGCTTCTGACTACTCAGACTTTGATGTGTTGGTCGCGAGGGCCAAGGATTTGGAGCATAGTTTGGGCTCAGCCAAACGAGCTGGTGGTTCTGGTTCTGGAAAGAGGCATAACCACTTTGATGGTAGAGATGCTAAGAGGCACAGAGGTGGCGGACATCAGTTTGAACAGAGACGTGGCGGTGGCCACCATGGTAGAGGCCATCAGGGCCATAGAGGAGGAGGGCGCTCGCCCGAGTGTGCACAATGTGGGAGACAGCACACTGGAGAGTGCATGGGTAACTTTCATGCTTGTTGGAACTGTGGTTCGAGGGACCACTTTAGGAGGGACTGTCCACGTCAGGCAGCTCAGGCATCGAACATAGCTCAGGCTCCTGCGAGAGGTAATGATTTTCAGAGAGGCCGTGGGCGCGGCCGTGGCTACTTCCAGCCGAGGGCTGGTGCACCTAGGGTAGATGCTCAGAGGAACCTTGCACATGTTGTGGCTGTGCAGCCAGAGGCGGGAGGACCAGCGAGGGTCTATGCTCAGAGAGGGGCCGGGAACGACACCGATGTGATAGCAGGTAATTTTGAGTTACAGTCTATGTCCTTGCTTTCTTTGGTTGATTCGGGTTCTACGCATTCCTACATTTTGAGTAAGCATGCACAGAAGTTAGATATTCCTGTTGAGATCTTAGATGTAGGTATGCAGGTTACTAGTTCTTTTGGTGAGACAGTTGTAGTTAGACGTGTGTATAGGAGGTGTCCACTGAAGATTCAGGGTCATGTGTTCTCAGTTGACATGATGGAACTTCCCTTTTATGGTTTTGATATCATTTTGGGTATGGACTGGTTGGTTGAGCATCGGGCTAGTGTGGATTTTGAGACAAAGAGAATCTCCTTGAAACTCTCTGATGATTACGAGATAGTGGTAGTGGGCGAGAACGTTAAGTTCTTGTCTAATGTGGTGTCAGCTTTAGAGGCCCATAGGTTGATGGACTTAGGATGTGGGGCCTATTTGGCTTATGTTATGAACCCGGATATGAGTGAAGCTAGACCGAAAGATATCAGAACAGTGTGTGACTTTCTAGATGTGTTTCCTGAAGAGTTGCCAGGTTTGCCACCTGACAGAGATGTTGAGTTTGTGATTGAGACAGTTTCAGGGTCTAACCCAGTTTCGATAGCTCCGTATCGTATGGCTCCGAAAGAGTTGAAGGAATTGAAGAGCCAGTTGCAAGAATTATTAGACCGTGGTTTCATTAGGCCTAGTAGTTCTCCATGGGGTGCTCCAGTGTTGTTTGTGAGAAAGAAGGATGGTAGCATGCGCATGTGTATTGACTATAGACAGCTGAATCAGTTGACTGTGAAGAACAAGTATCCGTTGCCGCGTATAGATGATTTGTTTGATCAGTTGAGAGGTGCTTCAGTGTTCTCGAAGATAGATTTGAGATCCGGGTATTATCAGTTGAAAGTGAAAGAGTGTGATGTCTCGAAGACAGCTTTTAGGACTAGATATGGTCACTATGAGTTTCTCGTGATGCCATTTGGGCTCACGAATGCACCAGCAGCATTCATGGACATGATGAACAGAATTTTTAGAGACTATCTAGACCGGTTTGTGGTTGTCTTCATTGATGATATACTTGTGTACTCGAAGACAGAAGAAGAGCATGATGAGCACTTGAGATTTGTCCTACAGAGGTTGTTGAGCAATCAGTTGTATGCGAAGCTTAGTAAGTGTGAGTTTTGGATTCGAGAGGTTGTATTTCTTGGCCATGTTGTTTCGGCTGAAGGCATCCGTGTTGATCCGTCGAAGATTGAGGCTATTGTTGAGTGGAAACAACCTAAGTCTGTGACCGAGATTAGGAGTTTCCTAGGATTAGCTGGTTACTATAGGAGGTTCGTTGATGGCTTCTCTAGAGTAGCTGCTCCCTTGACTAAGTTGTTGCAAAAGGGAGTCAAGTTTGAATGGTCAGATGCAAGACAAAAGGCCTTTGAGAAGTTAAAGGAAGCTCTGACAAATGCTCCGGTGCTAGTACAACCAGTTTCAGGTAAGGATTTTGTGATTTACAGTGATGCTTCCTACGTAGGCCTAGGGTGTGTCTTGATGCAAGATAGGAAAGTTGTTGCTTATGCTTCTAGACAGTTGAAGATTCATGAGAAGAACTATCCTACTCATGACATAGAGCTAGCCGCAGTTGTGTTTGCATTGAAGATTTGGCGTCACTACTTGTATGGTGAGAAGTGTGTTGTTTACACCGACCACAAGAGCTTAAGGTACTTGATGACACAGAAGGAATTGAATTTGAGACAGAGGAGATGGCTAGAGTTGTTAAAAGATTATGATTTGACTATTGAGTACCATCCGGGTAAAGCAAATGTAGTAGCCGATGCTTTGAGTAGAAAAGTGGCCGTTGAGCTGAGAGCTATGTTTGCTAGATTGAGTGTGTCCGAGGATGGTGGTTTGATCACCGAGTTGCAAGTGAAGCCTCCTTTGATTCAGTTGATTAGAGAGAAGCAGTTACAAGATGCAAGCTTAGTTTCTCATGTTCAAGACATAGCCGAAGGAAGACCGACTGAGTATAGTTTCAGTGGTGAGAGCTTGTTGTGCTTTAGGGATAGAATTGTGGTACCGGAAGACGTTGAGCTGAGGCGACAGATTTTGAGTGAAGCACATTCGAGTCCTTTTTCTATGCATCCGGGTAGTACCAAGATGTACCGAGATTTGAAGAATGATTATTTCTGGGTTGGTTTGAAGAGAGATGTAGCCGAGTATGTGAGCCGTTGCATGGTTTGTCAGAGAGTGAAGGCAGAACATCAGGTTCCTTCAGGTTTGCTACAGCCTTTGAAGATTCCGGAATGGAAATGGGAGAGAATCACCATGGACTTTGTATCGGGATTGCCTTTGTCTCCTTCGAAGAAGAATTCAGTTTGGGTGATTGTTGATAGGTTCACTAAGTGTGCTCACTTCTTAGCAGTGAACACTACGGATTCCTTAGACAAGTTGGCAAACTTGTACATTTGTGAGATTGTGAGACTTCATGGAGTTCCGAAGTCTATAGTTTCCGATAGAGATCCTAGATTTACTTCGAGGTTCTGGAGTTGCTTGCATAGTGCTTTGGGTAGTCGTCTGCATTTCAGCACATCTTATCATCCGCAGTCCGATGGGCAGTCAGAACGAGTGATACAGATTCTAGAGGATATGCTTCATTGTTGTGTGATTGATTTTCAGGGTTCTTGGGAGAAGCACTTACCGTTGGTTGAGTTTGCTTACAACAACAGTTATCAGTCTAGTATTCAGATGGCACCCTATGAGGCTTTGTATGGTAGACGGTGTAGAACTCCGATTTGTTGGGCTGAGACGGGTCAGGGGTTGTTACCTATGCCAAACTTGCTTAAAGGAACCACAGAAAAAGTGAAGTTGATTTGTGACCGTTTGAAAGCGGCTTCGGATCGTCAGAAGTCTTATGCAGATTTGAAGAGGAAAGAGATTGAGTACTCAGTGGGTGAGAAAGTGTTTTTGAAAGTATCTCCGTGGAAGAAGGTAATGAGATTTGGTCGTAAGGGCAAGTTGAGCCCGAGGTTCATTGGTCCGTATGAGATAGTTGAGCGGATTGGGCCTGTAGCTTATCGATTGAGGTTACCTTCTGAGTTGGAGAAGATCCATGATGTCTTTCATGTATCTATGCTTAGGAGATATAGATCAGATCCTTCTCATGTGATGCCCGTTGAGGAAATAGAGTTGAATCCGGATTTGTCTTATAACGAGGAGCCCGTAGAGATACTTGCTTCTGATAGCAAGGTGTTGCGTGGCAAGACCATAGAGTTGGTCAAGGTGTTGTGGAGACATAGAGGGGTGGAAGAGGCCACGTGGGAGAGGAAAGCGGATATGGTTGAGTAGTTTCCGTATTTGTTTCCACCAGGTAATTTCGGGGACGAAATTCCTTAAGTAGGGGAGAGTTGTAACATCCGGGTTTAGGGGTTAGGTGAAAATAATATTTTAATATTATCTTGGGTTCGATTCTATGATTTAAATAATGGTCCAGGCTTGGGTTTCGAAATTTATTTAATTAATGATAGACTAAAGTTTTGGAATTAAAACCCCAAATGACCATGGAAAGCATGTTCTTGTGAATAACCAATTTCATTAAGGGCAAATGGGTCATTGGGCTTTTAACTTAAAACTAAATACACCAAAAACCCCATTTCTTCACTTTCTTCTTCTCCCTTCACTTTCAAAATCTCAGACAAACCTCCCCAAGCCTTGGAGCTACTGTTCCATCATCCTCCTTCTTCATTTCGACTCCGATTTTAAAGGTGAAGGTAAATTTGAACTCCCCTCACCTTCCTCTTCCTAAAAGTACAATTTATTTTAGTTTCCATGAAGTTTTTAGAGATGGGGGTTTTGAATGTTTTGATAAAAAAATGAAGACTTTATGTAGTTAAGGGGAGTATTTTGATCTAGTATGCTTAGTTATGGTATATAGGGATCAAATGATATAACATATATGAATTTCAAATGATTTGGGAAATTTTCGGAATTGGGTTTTGAGAGGGTTTTTGGAGGGTTTTAAAGTGGGTTTTGGGGTTGTTTAAGGTTGGTTCTTGAGGGCTGTAGGTAGTATGATATATGAGGATCATTTTGGATGAAATTGAGGCTTGTTTAGGTGCTTGAAATGGAAGAAATCAGTGGGTGAAAGAGGCTACTCGAAAATTCTGTTTTGTGACCTTGTTTGGGGTGTTAAATGCTTGTTAATGTTAATCCGGGTTGTTTCCGATGATGTGTTATTGATTCGAATGTTTTGGTTGTGTTTGAGATGATTAGAATTGAGCTTGGGCATCGGTGAAGCATCGGAAGTGAATCCGGAGAGTTGAAGGGTGTGGCTTGCTTGGTCTTGTGCGTGGAAGCTTAGGTGAGTGGTTGATTTCCTTGAATGATTTTAAATTAGTAGGTTCGAGTATGTGGACTAGGTTGGGCTTGGTAGACCCACCTAGAGTTAGGATTAGGGTGGTAGCCTAATCCTAAACTTGGTCTAAGCCTTTGGATGAACTCAATTGGATGATTGTATATGCCTTGTATGCCATGTGATATGAATGCTTATGTATATTGTTTTATACATGTGAATTGAGGCATGGGTTGTATGGCTTAAAGCATGCATGGTGATGGTTCATGGTTGTGTCCATGGTGAGTACGTGCTAAGCACGGAAATGATTGAAATGTGTGTTGTGGAATAAGTAAAATATTGGCACTAGTATACTTAAATACAAATGATCGATCATTAGGATGTTAGTGTGTACACATGAGTCAAAGTCGCGCGTGGCCTTGGTGGCGTTGAGTCACCAAGGAGGAGTACGGGTACGCCCGGAAATGATATCTAAATATAGTCGGTGATGAGTGGAATCCCATCGACGGGGCGTGAGGATGAGTGGAATCCCCTTCGCGAGACCGGTGATGAGTGGAATCCCACCGAGGTAATGTGGTTGTTGGATATGGGTTCCAACGAGTCTATCCGTGTATTTGAGTCATAACTAGGTGCCAATGTGGATTGATATGTGTATCAATGTGTTGGAATTTATGAGTTGTTTGGATGTTTATATGTGATTGCATGTATGGTAGTATTGAACTCCTAATTAAGGCATACGTGTAATATATTGCTCATGCATTTATACCTTGTGGACCTTGGTAAGTGAATATGGCTTTGGCTAGATCGTGCTCGGACCCTGCAATGTTGAGGTTTGTTTTTAGAGCTTACCCTCACTAAGCATCCTTGCTTATGCTCTCTTTGTTCAACATTGCATATTCTTAGTTCGTGGGTTGCTCGGGCAAGAGGAGGGCCTCCAAGTGTGGTTTGGATTGAATTCACCAAGTATGGGTTTAAAATACTAGACATGTAATGGTCGAGCAATGGGATGTGTAATGTTTTGTGATTGTTCGTTGGTTGATAGGAGCATGTGTAGACTCCTTCATATACATTGCTTTTGTATGGTTGTGTTGCCATGACGAACGTTAAGTCATGTCTATCTACTTGCTTGAAGGTTAGCTTATGCTTTAAGAGTTTTACATTTGGTTGAATGTGGTTTGAATGAATGCATGATATGGATTGTTGCCCTTGTGTTATACATGTTTAAACCTTGTTGAAGCATGCTTGAATGGTTGCTATACCTTAGGATGTCTTGCCTTAATGTTATGTGGTGTCTTGGGGATGTTTTGGGGCATCCTTGTGCCTCAAAACAGCCCAGAAAAGTCTGCAGACAGGGGGTGTTTCGGAACGGGTCCCCCGTGTTCCGAAACGGCCCTGCGTATTTGGCCTGCCGTTTCGAAACGGATGAGGGGCGTTCCGGAATGTTTTCGCCACTGGAATTTTGAGAAATTGGCGAGATGAAGCCGTTCCGAAACGGGCCTTTGAAGTTCCGAAACGGTCAAATCTCGTTGACCACGAGATATTGACCGTCAAGGTCGTTCCGATACGGGTCTCCCCTGTTTCGGAACGGTCCCCTTGTGGTTGACACAGGCCCGTTGACCAGGTCAGGGCGTTTCGGAACACCCTATAGGTGTTTCGAAACGGCCTGCTGAAAATGAAGAAAAATGGACTTTTTGTGTTTGTTTGGTCGGTGAATGATGCGTTGTTTGATTCTTCCGCTGCTGTGCTTCACATAGGAATTATAATTGCATCTAGATAAGACTAATGTTAAAAGAATTTTTCTGGGTCGTTAACCGAGGGGAAGCCTTAACGGGTTTTGCTTCGGTTTTCCCCGTGTGGCCCACTCGGACCGGCCATCCGACCAGACCGGGACGAGGGGGTTATATAAAATATAGAACTTCAGGACACTCTACAATATGCATACTCCTAATTAGTCTGGTTAGCCTTAGAGTATGTTGGTATGTTTAACATCTTGAGTGTCTTACTCTAGTATGTCAAGTTTAGTTGTTAAATGATTGAACATGCTTGGATTGAATTAATTTGTTTGAGTATCATGAGTAATCGGTTGGGGTCTGCTCTATTCATAATGAGGATCGAGTTATGACCCTTGTTAGTAAAATTGATTATAAGGGCTAACTTTTGAATGTTTAAAATTTATATGGAATAACTATAGGATATGGCCGGTTCACCTCATTCAACATAATATAATTAGTTTCAAATTTAGCTTCCCTTTGGTCTTGAAATTAAAGCAATCTAACCCTTTTCCCACTAGATTATAAAGATCTAGTTTTGAATTTTTATTTCACGAAAAACAACAAATGATTATGGTAACCAATGTCCTTATCTTATAAGTAGATAAGTCTTATCGAACTAAGACCTCGTAACTTAGATGTCCTTAAACCATTTGAAGCTATACCTTAAACAAAATGTTTGGCCTTAGTTCTTATGTTGATTTCTTTGTATTCCTTTCAAATAATATATGAAGGTTATTGTTTATTTTTGTTTCAATAATACGTCTTAATTCGATTTATCTACTAAACTAGTTAAGAGGTGTTACATGATATGATTGCATATTCAATGTATGGTTTATGAAATTGTATGTTTCGATTCAAGTTTTCAGTAATGTCTCTGACTTGGTTCTCTTTTAGACCGGGTAGGGTTGTTACATTTGTGGTATCAAAGCCTGAGTTTAGTTGATTCTAAGACTAAACCGAGACCCATTACATGATTGCATATGCATATGACACCTTGAAGTTATTTCTGTATGATATATGTGACTTGCAATAGACACGAAATTTTAATTTTCTTAAATAGTAAACAAGATGTTTGCCGTTCAGTTAAGACATAATAAAGATGATCATCATGCTAATTCCTCTAATAATGAAGAGGAGCAAGCCATGAGAAATCCTTCGATTCCTGAAAGAGGACAGAATGATCCTCCAACACCTCCTCCGTTACACCTTGTTCAATAGGAGTGTTTCCAAAGTATGACCGAGATGTTCAAGCAATTCGTGTCAAATTCGTCCGTAAACCATGGATGAGTCTACCACGTGCGACGAACACCGATGAACACCTCTGAACACCATTAAATTAATTAATAAAAATTTAAAATTTTAAGGACCCATAATATAATTAAGAATTATTTTTAAAATTTCAATTAAATTATTTTTTATATATATTAAAATTTTATTTTTTAATAAGGGTAAACTATATATTTAGTACCTCACCTATTTTTGTATTTCTATTGAACCCTCGTTATTTAAATATTATTTTAATTTGACCCTATTCTTTATAAAAAAATAATTTAACCCTTAACCATCAACCTAAAACACTAAACTATTAAACCTTAAACCCTTAAACTCTTAAACCTATACCCTAAACCATATACCATTCAAAATAATTTCACCATCATCGATTCAATTCAATTCAATGAATTGTTGAATTCTCCTAAAAAATATTCAATTAAATTATTTTATATATATATATATATATATATATATACATGAAAATTAATTAAACTCGAATCTCCTAGAATTAACACTATCATTTTTATCTCAAATAAGATGATATAGTTAATTCTATGAAACTTATAGAATTGAAAATTTCCACTGGCACAAAAGATGAGCGGTTATTCAGTTGAAGGTTACTTGAAAATAAGTTAAACATTTTCTTCTCGTTTTGCTTCAATGAAAAGAAACATGCTTCTAAACAAAGAAACTCTCTTTATTTTTAATTGTTTTATATCATAAAAAGCTCGCATTATAATGATTTATCATTGAACACCTTGATACTCCAACGTGCAAAAATGAAAAAAAAAATTCCCTAAACTAATTTTAAAAAGTAAAACAGTGCCGACACAACCAACAAACCAACACTGCCACCATTCTCATTTCACATCATTCCTTTAGTTCTAGACCTCACCAATCGAATCAAAAACCTCAAGATGTACTTGTAAAATTCAATCGCACAGCACCCAATCTAGGTCTATTAAAACTACCCCTCAATAGAAATCTATGGAAAATATTTTCAAACAAACGTGATACAGAGAGGCTACATGGTTTCAAGCTTTACGGATCTATAATCTACGTTGGCTATGCAAAGTTCAAGGAAATTCGAATTTAATTAATTTTAATATATTTATAAAAATAATTTAATTGAATTTCTTAGGAGAATTCAACAATTAATTGAATTGAATTGAATCGATGATCGTGAAATTATTTTTAATGGTATATGGTTTAAGGTATGGGTTTAAGAATTTAAGGGTTTAATAGTTTAGGGTTTTAGGTTATGGTTCAGGGTTAAAATTTTTTTTTATAAAAAATAGGGTAAAATTAAAATAATATTTAAATAATGAGAGTTCAATAGAAATACGAAAATAGGTGAGGTACTAAATATATAGTTTACCCTTATTAAAAAATAAAATGTTAATATATATATATATATATATATATATATATATATATAATAATTTAATTTAATTTAATTTTTAAAAATAATTCTTAATTGTATTATGGGTCCTTAAAATTTTAAATCTTTATTAATTAATTTAATGGTATTCAGCGGTGTTCATCATTAGTGGTGTTTTTAGTTTTTCAAAATTTTATAGGTAACCAACATGGTAAAATCACACAAACGACCCAAACGCAATTTAAATCGCTGGATTCAATAACAGACACAGCTAGATGGTGATTATTTACGAGTGAGTCGACTCAAATGTCTTGTCTAACCCGGATTCTACAACGAGATGGAACAAGGGAAAATTGGGTGATCTTGAAGAAGCACTGTACCTCCTTAATTTTTGTAACAATCCGCATAAAACAAAGCTTAGGCTCGCCATCAGATCCTCGTTCTCATGATTGAAAAGAAACCAACGGGAATTAAAACAGCGCTTTTACCGCTGTTACAAGCTCATTAGATCAGATTTTTCTTGTATTGAGCTTGAGCCTAACAGATAAGGGCGGGCTCCCTTAGGGCTCAAGGGCCCTATTATAAAATTTAATTATATGACAATTTTGTCAAATAATAATTTAGTTCTTATGAATAATAATTATTTAAATAAAAAATATATATGAGTTTATTAAATATATAATTAAGTAGGAGTTAAATTATAGTGTAAATGAACCGAGTTTGAACGAATATGATTTTGTCCGTGTTCGTTTATTTATATTTGAATGTATTTACATTAGGTTCGTATAAATTTGTATTATCATGTTTATGTTCGTTTATTTATTTTTTACGTTGATCGTGTTCGTTTTTTTAACGTTCACGAACATGTCCGTTTAACGTTCGTGAACATATCAGTAACACGTTCGCGAACATGTTCATTTATATGACTTCTAACATGTTCAATTATATGATCGCTAACATGATCCTTAAGCTTTACAATTTGAACTCAAAAGTTCACCACATGTTCAATTTAGTCCATATATTTACTAATATTTAAAATATAAAAGAATGCTTAACAATCAAAAAAGTGTCTAACCTATACTTTTTTTATCAATTTAGTGCCTAATATTTTTTTCAAAAGTTTCATTTTGTAAATCAAGTCAGATTTTTCTGTGCCAAACATTAAAAGTTTATTATTATACAATAAAAACACAACACGTTACATATTTCTAGTATTTTCTTTAATTTTTATTTTTAAAAAATTGAATTTTATGAAAAAAAAAACCCTAATATCTTTAATTTTTTTAAAACTCCCAAACCTAAATCTTTAAATTCCTCAATCTTACCATCAATTCAATCACCATCAACCATCCTTACCTTCATCTACTCCCTAATACTAAAACTCCTATCATCTTTGAAAGTTAACAAAAAAAATCATAGACAAACATCCAATAATGAAAAAAAAAACCGATTGAAGTTTTAATCGACGATGAGAGAGAGATGCTGAGCAATAAGATACACAATACTTCAGTGATGAACAGTGAAACATCAATGTAAGGGTCAAACAATAAGAGATATGTGATTTGAAAAATTAATTGAAAGAAAATAAAACTTTAAAGTTTTTTAATTTTAAAAATTAAATAAATAACAAACTATTATATTTATTAGATAATAAAAAAAATTTAACAGTCACTAACAAAAAAACATTATAAAATAAACAAGCTTACAAAATATAAACCCATTCATGTTCGTCAGATCATTTAACAAACAAAAAATTTATACTCATTTATTTAATTTCATAAACAAATTAGCACTCTATTCATTTAGAGTTACAAATTAACTAAAGAAGAATGAACATTTGCATAATAAACACTTGCATTTTTAAAATTAAATATTTTGGCCCATTCAATATTAGCTCCATCCCTACTAGCAGAGTTTCAATTTCCAATTAGGTGGTTAAATTCATGTCAATATGAAACAACAGTAAAATGTTCAGAAAAAAGATTGTTCATTTTTTCCGAGAAAGGATTTGCATGATAATAAAAACGAGAGTTTGTTTCAGCTTACTGCATATTACCCTGAAATTTCAAAAACTCAAAACAGAGTATATCATAAAGTTTCAGAAATCAAAACTGAAAAAGAAGCCCAATAACTAAAGTAAAGAAGGTAAGATTCAACTATAAAAGTATTTCCAGAAAGAATTAAATAGAATACTGAATCAGAAAGAACGTAGCGAAAAGGTATTTTTGATCATATGAAAAAAGATAGATCATCACCCATCAAATTCTTTCATCATCTTCATAATCAAAATCAAAAAAAAAAAAACTCAAGCCGAATGGATACTTGCACGATGAACGCTTTAAAATCATGCGAACGGCAAGAGACGAAATTGAAAGCATTTTTCAGACCTAAAACCCTAAGCAAATAAAACAGAATGAGGTTAAACTTAGGCGGCCAAACTTGGCTTTAATAAGGAGATGGATTGAAGCCCTAGAGCGAAACGGCGTCGTCCCCTTCCGTCTGCTTGTTTGGTTATAGGGATAAGATTATTCTACCATTGTAGTTTGAGCTCTAATGAAAATCATGAGTGAAATTCTCTAATGTGATTGTAGCTTCGTATGTTCATCGATCAAATAAAATCAAATTCACCAATAATTAGTTCGTCTAACAAAATGAGTCATTTAGAGAAGATATTATAATTATATAAAAAAACTTTCTAACTATACATTCTACTTTTAACTGACGCTTGTTTTATCTGCTCTGAAGTAGCACGCTTGTTTTATCTGCTCTGAAGTAGCACGCTGGTTCTTTCAGATCTCTTTTTCGTCTTTTCTGTTTGTTTGGTTGTGTGCTTTTTGTTTTCTTCTCTTTCCAATGGCTTCGGTGACAAATGATCTCGCACGTCTGGCAATCAGGTCTGAGGAAGATGACTGTCTGGAAATTGATGATGCAGATCCAGAGTTGGCGTTGTCCTATGAGTTCTGTTTTGTTGGATCCTTTTTGACTAGTAGTGTGATTCACTTCGTGGCAATGAGAACTACCTTGGCCAATGTATGGCACCCTGTGGGAGGAATCTCGATATCAGATCTTGGTGAAGGAAGATATCTGTTTCGATTATATCTGGCGGCTGATGCAGATAGAATCGAAAATGGTGGCCCATGGAATTTCAATAATCACGCTCTGGTTTTGCATAGACTAAAGGAAGGAGAAGATCCATGTCAGGTACCGTTGACCCATCTTAACTTCTGGATTCTAGTTCACAACCTTCCTCACGGGTTCATCTCTGAAAAAGTAGCACGATCGCTGGGTAATTTTTTGAGATCGTTTCTTGATTATGATACGCTGGCCACATCACTTGGATACAAAGGGATTATCAGGATTCGAGTAAGAGTTGACGTTCGAGCTCAGTTAAAGAGAAGGAAGAAATTAAAATTGGCAAATGGGAGTGATCACTATGTTCGGTTTGAATATGAGAGACTGACTCTTTTTTGTTTTATTTGTGGCCTACTCGGACACGGGGAGAGTTTTTGCCCCGTCCGTGCGTCGGTAGATCCGGCTGATATTGTCATGGCATGGGATGTGTCGCTCAGAGCCTCGCCGCGTCGGAGAAGTCAACCAGGGAGTGTTTGGCTCAGGGATGCAGATCCGGTGGAATCACTGCCGAGATTGTTACCTAGTCAAGGAAGAAGGAATATTGGAGTTAATGCTGGAATATCAATTCCCGCAAATTCAGGGGGATTACATAATATTGGAAAGTCAAAAGATTCATGGATAGGCGTTAATGCCATGCATAATTTAGGGGGACCAAATATGGGATCCACATCAGGATCAGGGGTGATTGGGGCCCAAAATGCGCAAGATGTCTTGATGACTACTGAGGAGGAAAACACTCCTATGGAACAAGTGGATGGTCTGAAGCGTCCACGTGTACAACCATTACAACCAGGAGTTTCAACTTTGTCTGATTCGAATGGTGCATCTCTTAACTTATCGGCCGACCTGTCTGCTCAGGTCCGCCGTTCATCATGAAACTCCTAAGCTGGAATGTCCGAGGTTTAGGGAAACCTCGGACGGTTGGGCGGCTTAAACAAAAGCTGCGAGTTGAGAGTCCGTCTATTATTTTCTTTATGGAAACAAAAGTTAACGAGAAAAAAATGGCAAGAATTCGGAGTAGATGCGGATTCCCGAATGGGATTGATGTCGGGGCCGTTGGTCGAAGTGGTGGATTGTCGATGGGATGGAAGAGCTCTTGTAATGTCTCTCTTCGGTCGTATTCAAAAAACCATATTGACGTATTGATAAACGATGATTCGAATGGTTTGCAATGGAGGTGTACGGGCTTCTATGGAGCTCCAGAAGAGTGCAGGCGGACCGAGTCTTGGGATTTAATGAGATCTCTGAATGATGCACCGAATTTACCATGGGTTGTAATCGGTGATTTCAATGAAATTTTTCTGGCTACTGAGAAACAAGGAGGTCGAGTTAGGAATGCTAGACAAATGGACAATTTCCGTACTGTGGTGGAGGAATGTTCTTTATTGGACCTGGGTTATACGGGGCCTTGGTTCACTTGGGAAAAAGGCCGGTTTTCGGAAACTAATATAAGGGAGCGGTTGGATAGAGGTTTAGCGAATCCTGTCTGGGAGGCACAGTTTCCAGATTATCAGATTCGTCATCTTTCTCATTCTTTCTCGGACCACCGTCCTATTTTGTTAAATACAGGACATGGCACAACTATTCGAAACCGAATTTGGCACTTCCGTTTTGAATCAGCGTGGTTGGTGGAGGATTCTTGCATTTCGGAAGTTGAAAGACTATGGACGTCATCATCAGGCAGTTTCCTGGATCGACTCAAGTCCCTTTGTTTGGGCCTAGATGTATGGTTCAAACAAATCCGAAAGGATAAAGGCTTGACTGTTGCAGACCTTAATAAGAAACTGGAGTCCCTGAATAGTTTACAGCCAACAGATAATGTTTTGGGGGAGATAATGGATGTCAAGCTTGCTATTAATTTTGAGCTTGACAAAGAGGAACTTTATTGGGAACAACGAGCCCGATCAAACTGGCTGAAGTATGGAGATAGAAACACTGCTTTTTTCCATAGATGCGCAACTCAGCGAAAAAGAAGAAATAAGATCAGATCTCTGGAAAATGACAGTGGTGTTATTTGCATGAATGAACAAGAAATGGGGCAAGTAGCAAGAAATTACTTTACGGACTTGTTCACAACGAAAGGGGTTGGTGACTGTTCTCGGATACTGGAAGGAGTTGCATGATGTATTGATAACGACATGAACAATAAGCTGACAAGAGATTTTGATAAAGCGGAATTTTGGGAAGCTGTCAAGTCAATGCAGCCCCTAAAAGCCGCTGGTGAAGATGGTTTAGGGGCTTTGTTCTATCAGAAGTTTTGGCATGTCCTTGGAAACGACGTTGTGGAATTCTGCACTTCAGTGTTGGCTGGTACGATTCCCATGTCCGTTTTTAATCATACGCGTATTGTTCTTATTCCGAAAAATGATAGCCCTACAAACATGTCTCATTTCAGACCTATAAGTCTGTGTAACGTGTTGTTTAAAATTATCTCCAAAGTCTTAGTGAACAGATTTCAGGCAGTGCTGCATCTTTGTATTGACGAATCTCAGAGCGCCTTTGTACCCGGAAGGCTTATCACGGACAATGTTCTAGCAGCCTTTGAGATAATACATTCAATGCGTTCTAAGAGAGTTGGAAAGAAGGGTCATTTTGCACTTAAACTCGATATGTCTAAGGTTTATGACAGAGTGGAATGGCCGTTTATTGAGGCAATGATGAAGAAAATGGGATTTTGCCAGCAATGGATTTCCCTTATTATGTCATGCATTTCTTCAATTTCGTATTCGGTGGTGCTCAATGGGCAAGTGGGACAATCCTTTACCCCTACTAGAGGACTACGTCAAGGGGATCCTCTCAGCCCTTATTTATTCTTGCTTTGTGGAGAGGGTTTATCTTCCCTTCTTAGACAAGAACAGAGTGGCATTGGAATTCGAATCACACGATCAGCTCTGCGGGTTTCGCATCTGTTTTTTGCGGATGACAGCCTGATTTTTGGTGAGGCTACTACTGAATGTGCCGCGAGATTATTGTCTTTGCTGGAGGATTATGAACGCTGTTCGGGACAGGTTATTAATTACTCAAAATCTGGAATTTTCTTTAGTTCTAATTGCATTGAGTACACTAGAGAGGATGTTTGTCGAATCCTTCGTGTTTCTAATCTCATTTGTCCAGAGAAGTATCTAGGTCTCCCTATGGTGGTGGGAAGAAATCGTAAGAAAGCGTTTATGGCCATACGAGATCGTGTTGTTGCAAGTATAATTGCTTGGAGTCCTAGAAGTTTATCGCAAGGAGGAAATGAGGTGTACATAAAGGCCATTCTTCAATCCATTCCGACTTACACTATGAGCTGTTTTCTACTGCCAAAGACATTCTGTAGGGAGTTGGAAGCTATTATGGCAAGATTTTGGTGGCAACATAACAAGGACCAACGGGGAATTCATTGGTGCCTCTGGTCAGATTTGTGTCATCTAAAAGAGAATGGGGGGCTGGGTTTCAGAGATATGGCGAAATTCAATATTGCCTTGCTGGCTAAGCAAGGGTGGAGGCTCGTGAGTAATCCTTCATCGCTGGTGGCCAGACTGCTTCGGGCAAAGTATTTCCCAACCTCGGATTTCCTTCATGCCAGTTTGGGCTCGACTCCATCTCTAACTTGGAAAAGTATTTGGAGTGCAAGGGGCTTATTGGAAAAAGGCTTTCGGTATAAGGTGGGGAGTGGGGGATCCATTTCTATATGGAATGATTTTTGGTTACCGGGGTCAAGCCCGAGAAGGATTCAATCTCCACCGGTTCCTAATCTTATTTGGGTTTCGGATTTAATTGAGGGAGATAGTATAACCTGGAAAGTGGATCTTATCAGAGCTAGTTTCATCTCTTCAGAGGCAGAAGAGATTTTATGTATCCCTATTTCGAGGTTCTCTCAAGCAGATAGGGTGGTCTGGAGTGGGGAACACTCGGGTACCTATTCAGTCAGAAGTGGGTACCGTATGCTTCTTCCACCTTCTAATACGGATACCACGATGAAATCATTATTTCAGAAACTTTGGAATGTGGAATGTCCATCTAAAATGAAGATTCAATGCTGGAAATTCCTTAAAAATCTTGTGCCTACAAAGCTCAATCTATGTGTTAGGCGTGTGACTACAGATCCTACATGTTTTCGATGTCTACAAAACCCAGAGAATGTGGAACATGTTCTGAGAAACTGCCCGTTTGCAGAACAAGTTTGGGCGGGGTTAGGTTTTATCAGTCCAAGCATTGATAGTCAAAGTAATTTCTCAGAATGGTTATCTAACGTATTGAACAACACAAATACAAGTAGATACACAGAAATTATTCTAACGATATGGGCGCTCTGGACAACTCGGAATAAATTTATTTTCGAAGGGGAGCAGAAAAACCCAATGGATGTTATTACCTCCATTAAGAGCTATGTGTTGGAGCTACGCCTTGTCTCCGAGCGGACCATGGTAACAAACCCTCAAGCTCGAGTTGAATGGTCGCCGCCAGAAGATCCATACGTCAAAGTGAACGTTGATGCGGGTTTCCGGCAACAAGAAAAAGCAGCATCAGTTGGTATTATTATCAGAAATATGCAGGGTCAAATACTAGGCGCAAGTAGTTCGATGGTTTACCATATTCCATCCACCTTTGCGGCAGAAGCTCACGCGGTGGTCTGTGGTCTAAGACTAGCGGCGGATCTGGGTTTCAGTCACGTGGCTATTGAAGGGGACTCGCGGGCCATCATCAACAAACTCAGATCACCCTCGGAAGACCCATCGGACATTGGGGCTTTAATCTCAGAAGCAAAGGGGCAATCGAGGGTTTTCCAGGGTTGCACTTTCCTCTTCAGACACAGATCGACAAACAAGGCGGCACATGCACTAGCTACTCTCTGACTCTCTCTGGACACGGATCTGGTGTGGATAGAGGAAACCCCGGCGGAGATCGAAGCTATAGCCGCTGATGATCGACGGAGTTGGGACCCTCCATAGCTGTTACGACGGAGGTTCGTTCCTGAAATTGAAGGAGGCTGCATGTCTTGCGGTAATATATCAGCCCCTTCGACGCCTTGCCTCGATTTCCATATTTTTCCATCTTGGAGCTCTCTTCAACGGCGGAGGCAATGGTTTTTGCTGGATCGGAGTTTTTTTCTTTTTTGGGGAAACAGACAGTTTTTTACTCTTTAGTCTTGTTTTGTCTTTGGCTTTGAGTGTTCTTTACGTTTTTCTTACCGTTCAATTATGGCTCTCCCGCTTACCAAGGCAGATGGGGCCCATTATTTATGTATTTCTCGGTTTTTTCCCTTTAATAAGATAACCGGCCGGCCTTTATTGTCAAAAAAAAAAAACAAAATGAGTCATTTGATATAAAAAAACATAATGAGTCATTAAATTTTTTAAATAAAATTTAAAATTAAATGTTAGCGATGTTCACATAGTAAAATGAATGAGAATAGTCGTCTTCATACTAAACGTCTACATTATTTGATTTGAAAGAATCGACTAATAAATCATGTATTATTACTTATACAAAAAATAAATAAACTCAAATTCGATTAATATAAAATTCATTTATTTTTTTAACATCTACTCATTTTACTTTTTACTATTTAAATTAAAAGAAATATTATAATTTTTGAATTAATTAAATAAAAAATATTATTAACCATCAAGTGTTGGGTGCATTGGAAAGACACATTACACTCACAAGGAAAGAACGCGAGTCCAAATCTTTGAGACGACATTGTTGGGAGGGGCAGCTTCGCATCTCAAACATAGACCGTAAGACGGACATGCGTATTACCAAACAAAATAATAATATTATTATTAATAAACAATATAATAATATCCATGAGTATAAAATATTATTAACACTTGAATTTAACCCGAACAATATATTAATTTAAATTTAATTATAATCGTTGATGTCGATTTTAGGGGACACTAGACATGGAGGTGGGGACGACAGTCAAACGAAGGTTTAGGGACGAAGCTTGGTGGTTCGCCCCTCGTGGGATGGGCGGAGAGCCACAGTAGACGGTGATTGACTCTAGAATTGGCCGGTTCACCCCTAGTTGACTTGGGGCTAAGAGTCATAGACAATGTAGAATGGGTGGTCAGAGTCATGTGGGAGAGGAGAGAGAGTGGTCGATGCAGAAAAGTCGTCCCTTTTCGTCTTCGGTCTTAGGGGTATTTATATCCTCTTGGTGTTGTAGATGGAGTGATGTTTGATGAGGCCGTGCTAGGCCTAGTGACTGCTATTGATGGGCTAGCAGATGGTAGCTCGACTGTAAGACTGCGATGTCAATCGAATTTGATGGTTGTCTTGTCTCAGCACAGTGGTCTCCAGAGTTGACGAGTCTAGAGGCGTGGGAGTGTCTAGGGGAGGATCTCTGGGCTCTATGATGTGGCGTAAAGACAGAGATGGGGTCGATTTTCCAGAAGCGTTTGGAGAAGGTACAACACCAATCCCCCCTTTAGTCGAAGGAGTGTCATAAAGTGGCACTCAACTGAGACTTGATTTGACGTTTCTTGGGAACTGTCGTTATGGTTGGGGTTTCAAATGTTGTATTTGTGGTATCTTGTTAGTGGTCTGGAATGGGGAGGCGCGTGGGTTGTTGCCTTCGTAACGGTGTTTCTATGTGCTATAAATTTTTGGAGTGGACTGAAACTTTGGTTCTATTCTCTATTCACCTCTATGTAGAGTCGATTTGCAGGACACTCTTTTCTTTGAATTTTGTAGTGATTCGCTTGTGTTTTGTTGATCATGGTGAGGGTGAGAGCGTTGGCGATGAGGGTTGAGAATGATCTAGTCATCGACGTGGTGACTGATGGATTGAATGTTAGGTTGATGTTGAGGAAGTGAGGTATGTTGTGTGATTTAAGTGCAACGCAAACAGTGAAAGTATAAACATCGCAAATAATAAAGTGATAAGTATCGAGTACCATTTCCTCAGGGATTGGTTTGGGCCACTTTACTTAAGTTACTGCGTTGTAAAAAAAAATAGTATTGATGTGGTTTGATCTATATTTCTCTGATTCCCCTCCTCTTGTGTTGTGTGATTTGATCTCTATTTATAGGAGAATAGTCGATTGGTTGTTTGTTGATATGAGTTTATTTTCGTTGGAATCCCTTGGAGTTAGAATTCCTATCCGATCAAACTTTATTAATTATGTAGAATTGTTGTTGATGTGGTTGAGTTTTAGTTGGAATAAATTGAATAAAAAAGATATTAAATCACTCTTATTTTTATCCTCAAACTCATCACAAATCTGCCTTTATATCCCCTTCAAACTCTGCGTGGAAGTCCTGATTTTGGGGGCTTTATCCCTTGACTTTCGTACTTATTTAGAAATTGGGGCAGGCTTATCCAATATTGTCGGCGATCGCCACGACAACTGGTACGGCAAGTCCTTCCTTATTCTCCTGAATTGCCTCAGCAATTTGCACTTTGCCACGACAATCCTAACCTGCACAAAATAAAGCACCAAAGCAGCGAATTTTCCACGAAAAACCAACAAAATGTAATACCAATCTCATGAATCAAGAAAACTAGGAAACTATGAATGAATTCCTATGAATGCAACTAAAATAAGCATAAGTATAACAATAATATGAGTAAAAAGGGTAGAAAATATAGTACTTTTACACACTTAACAAGGAAGATGTTGTAGTGTCGTGGGTTGTAGTGGTCAAACTTTGAGTTCATGTTTGAGATTCGGTGAGGGATGTTTCGCTTGAGTGACTACAGTGATTGAGTGGATGGTACTTCAGAGTGTTTCTATTTGCCCCTTTTTTATAGGAGGTCGGGTTCCACTTGTCGCTTCGTCCCTTTGTGAGCGGGTTGTTGGTGGATTTCGGTGTTGCTCCGAGGCAACTGACGGGAGCGTCTTGGCGGATCATCACCAACTACCTTAAAAGTCAAGAGTAATAAGGACTTTTGTGATTAAATGGATTGTTTTGCAAACTTAAAAGTCAAGGACTGTTTTGGTGATTTAAGGAACTATTTTGCAAGAATAATAAGGACTATTTTGTGATTAAATGGATTGTTTTGTAAACTTAAAAGTCAAGGACTATTTTGGTGATTTAAAGAACTAATTTGCAAGAATAATAAGGACTATTTTGTGATTAAATGGACTATTTTGTAAACTTAAAAGTCAAGGACTATTTTGGTGATTTAAGGAACTATTTTGCGAGAATAATAAGGACTATTTTTTATTAAATGGAATGTTTTGTAAACTTAAAAGTCAAGGACTATTTTGGTGATTTAAGGAACTGCTTTGCAAGAATAATAAGGACTATTTTGTGATTAAATGGATTGTTTTGTAAACCTAAAAGTCAAGGACTATTTTGGTTATTTAAGGAAATGTTTTGCAAGAATAATAAGGACTATTTGTGATTAAATGGACTGTTTTGTAAACTTAAAAGTCAATGACTATTTTGGTGATTTAAGGAACTATTTTGCAAGAATAATAAGGACTATTTTGTGATTAAATGGACTGTTTTGTAAACTTAAAAGTCAAAGACTATTTTGGTGATTTAAGGAATTGTTTTGCAAGAATAGTAAGGACTATTTTGTGATTAAATGGATTGTTTTATAAACTTAAAAGTCAATGAGTCTTTTGGTGATTTAAGGAACTATTTTGCAAGAATAATAAGAACTATTTTGTGATTAAATAGACTGTTTTGTAAACTTAAAAGTTAATGACTGTATTGGTGATTTAAGAGACTATTTTGTAAGCTTAATAAGGATTGTTTTATGATTAAATGAACTGTTTTGTAAGCTAAATAGGGACTGTTTTGTGATTGAAGTGGATAACTTGTGAATTTAAAATATGGACTGTTTATGACTCAAACGGACTATTTTTGCAAGTTATATGTGTGAAACCGATAAACAAATTTTGTTATAACTAAAGAATTTAAGGACTAATTTGAAAAAGAGAAAACAAATTTTTAAGTCCTCAAATCTCTCTATATATTTAAAGGAAAATGGTTAAGTTAAAAACTCAACTTGTCAAAACTTTTCTAAGTGTTTTTGAAGCCAAAACAGTGATTTTCGAGTCACCGTTTCGGAACGGCCATTGGGCGTTCCGGAACACTTTTGGAACTGTTAACCTCTGTTTCGAAATGAGTTTCAAAACGGATGAAGAACATCAGAACGGTTTGACACGTTTCGATACGGTAGTATCCAAACGACCTCAAACGTTTCGAAACGGCATTCAAACCTGGTTTTAAAAATATGACCGTTGAAGTTTTTAACTGATTTTATGCTTGTCGTTAAGGCATATCGAAATGCTTCTAAGCCGTTTCGATACAAGCTTTGACAGTGGCAAAGTGTTTTGAAACGAGTTTCAAAATGAGCTCTTAGCGTATCGAAACGATCGTGCCCGTTTCGGTTCGGTCTATTTAATACACCCCAATGACTCTTTCTTTTTTGGTCTGTTTCGAAACAAGATCGGGCGTTTCGAAATGGGTGGTTGCAGACTGCATTTATGGAGGGAAGACAACATCCCAACGGCTCTATTGATGAATGCAACAACCCCAACGGCTAGAATTCAATGAGAAGGTATAAAAGTGACCTCTAAAAGCTTCAGCAATAACTATTGATCTCAAAAGAAACATCCAAACATCAAAGCCAAGCATTTGAGCCAAAATCTCATTATTTCTTGTAAACCCCAATTGTGAAGTTGTAATTTTCATTCTTATCAATTCAATTGGGTCGAGTGCTTGTAATTGGGCTACATTTTTGTATTGAGAGATACTTGTTTTTAGCCTTCATCTTCTTTGTATTGTTGTGTGAGGATTGGGGCAAGTTTTGGGTAGAAAATTTGACCGGTTTTGTAAAGGTTACCTCCTTAGCCTAGAAAAGGGGAAGAACAATTAGTGGATTGTTGGAAAATCCTTAGTGAAGCTAAGGTAGTGGATGTAGAGTTCAATTGGAATTTGAACCACTCTAAATCCTTTTGTCCATCAATTTTAATTTTCCACTCCACCACCAAAAGTTCAAAAAATCCAATTCACCCCCTCTTGGCTTATATCATATCATTGATCCACTCAACAATAGGTATCAGAGAATACCTCTTTGAAGGATTAACGACCACAAAAGTAGTTCCTAGGAAGAGTGTGATCATCCAAAAATCAAGCCATGACATCTACCTCCGGGTCAAGCATGTACGAGTCTCAATCAACCATAAAACCGCCTTTCTTCAACTGTGATAACTATCCATTTTGGAAAAACCAGATGCACCTTTTCATCAAATCCAACGATTATCTAGTTTGGGATGCCATTGAAGATGCTCTCTATGTTCCATTGAAGAGAGACGAAGAAGGAAGATTGATGCTAAAGAAGAAAATTGAGATGAGTGAAGAAGAGAGAAAGAAGATTCAAATCAATGATAAAGCTCTTCACATGTTGTTTTGCTCTTTCGGTCCCGACATCTACTCCAAAGTCTCCTCCATTGAAAGTGCCAAGGAAGTGTGGGATACACTAGAGACCACTTATGAAGGAACAAGTGATGTGAAGGAGACCAAGATTGGAATTCTTAATCTTAGCTATGAGAATTTCAAAATGGAGCCCGACGAAACCGTGTCCAAGATGTTGATCGCTTCTCAACAATCGTCAACGGGCTTAAGGGTTTTGGAGAGATAATCCCGAAAGACAAACTAGTCTAGGAGCTACTCTACTCACTTCCCGAGTCTTGGGATGGGAACAGAACCGCCATCATTGAGGCCAAAATTTTGAAGACACTCAAGCTTGATGAGCTAGTGGGTTCTCTCCTAACTCACGAGATAATGAAGCAAGGAAGGGAAGATGAAAGAAAGAAGGAAGAAAGAAGAGTAGAGAAGCTAGAGGTTGATAAGAAGAAGAAGATAGGAGTGGCTCTCAAAGCTTCACTACATGAGAAGAGCACTTCTAGTGAGGAGGAAGACCTAGAAGAATTGGCTATGATAGCCAAAAGGTTCTCACGATTGATGAGGTCCAACCGAGGAAGGAAGATGCAAAGAAAAATAGACTTCAAAACCAAAAACAAAGAAGAAGAGAGGGATAAAATCATTTTCTTCAAGTGCAAAAAACCTGGTCACATTCGTTCGGAATGCCCTTAACTCAAGAAGAAGGGCTTTGAGAAGAAGAAGAAGAAGCTCAAAGCCAAGCTTGCTACTTGGAGTGACGAGGAGTCATCCGAGGATGACGAACACGAAGTGACCAACCTTTGCCTCATGGCACTTGAGGAGGATTCCTCCATGGTAACCTCTAACTCATCATCTTTTGGTTTTACATTTGATGAATTGCATAATGTTATGATGAGTTACAAGAGGTATATGATGAGTTAGTTGAGAAGTATAAAGAGTCGGTCATTAGAAATAAAAAGATTATTTCGGAATAAAATGCTAAAAATGACTTACTTTCTCAAGCTAACTTATTGAGAAAAAGATCTTAGGTTTACAAGATGAACTTAAGTTCTTTCAAGATGAAAACGTAGACCTAAATAATCTTATTTATCAATGCAATAGTGAACACCAAAAGGTGTTAGATGAGCTTAACAAGCTCAATGAGTCTTTAAAAAATGTTGGTAATGTGAAACATGAAAAAGGTGAATCATCTAAAAAAAACCAACCTAGGAGAAAGACATATAACTACAAACAAAGATTAGGAGTGTATGGGTTCCTAAGGAACTTGTCAAGTCTAATAATGTTGTTGCTATGTCACCTTGGATTCCTAAGGGAACCAAGCTTTTTGGAGCTAACCCTCGTGGACCCAAAATGATTTGGGTACCAAAAACCAAAGTTTAATATCTTTGTTTGTAAGGGGAGCATTGCTACAAGGCAAAAGCACAAAGTCAAAATTCATGGTACCTTGATAGTGGATGCTCGAGGCATATGACCGGAGACAAGAGTCGATTCATGGACTTAAAGCCAAAAAGTAGAGGAGTGGTGACATTTGGTGACAACTCCAAAGGCCACATTAAAGGTATTGGATCCATAAGTAATCACTCTATTATTCTCATTGAAAATGTTTTATATGTCGATGGTCTAAAACATAATTTATTGAGCATAAGTCAATTATGTGACAAAGGGTTTAATGTCTTATTTGATTAAAATGGGTGCAAAATTATTGACATTAAATTAAATAATATAATGCTCACTGGTCATCGCATAGGTAATATATACATAGTGCATTTAGATGACATTCATACATCACATGCATGCTTTGTTGCACAAAATGAAAATGATGCATGGCTATGACATAGGAAACTAGGACATGCTAGCATTAGTGTTTTAGAAAAATTAGTTTCCCTAGATCTAGTTAGAGGTTTACCCAAAATTAAGTTCTCAAATGACAAAATCCATTAATGACGGTTCTACAAGTAGGTGTTTACAACTAATTCACATGGATTTATTTGGGCCTATTAGAACTATGAGCTTGGGTGGTAAATCGTATGCATTTGTACTTGTTGATGACTATTCTAAATTTACTTGGGGTTCTATTTTTAAGTACTAAAGATGAGGCTTTAGAAAAATTCATCACATTTTCAAAATTAACTCAAAATGATCTTGAACTTAAAATTTCTCATATTAGAAGTGATCATGGAACCGAATTTCAAAATCTAGGTTTTGAAGAGTTTTTAAATAAAAATGATATTAGCCACAATTTTTCGGCTCCTCGAACTCCTCAACAAAATGGGGTAGTTGAGAGGGAAAATAGAACTTTACAAGAAATGACTAGAAACATACTTTGTGAAAACAATTTACCTAAATATTTTTGGGCGGAAGCCACAAACACCGCTTGCTACATTGTAAACCGAGTAATGATTACGCCACTTTTAAAGAAAACACCATATGAGATTTTAAAATCCAAAAAGCCTAACATTAGTTATTTTCATCCATTTGGTTGCAAGTGTTTTGTTTTAAACAATGGAAAAGATAACTTAGGTAAATTTGATGCTAAAAGTGATGAAGCTATTTTCTTAGGTTATTCCTTAAACTCTAAAGTCTATCATGTATTTAATAAGAGAACTTTAGTAGTAGAAGAGTCTATTCATGTTGTATTCGATGATAACCTCCTTCCGGGAAAGGATTCTTGTGATGATGATGATGTAGGAATCCTTATTGCCTTTGATGAAGGACAAACTTCAAAGGAGGATGAGATTCCAACAAAAGAAGAGGATACACAAGATCCACCTCTTGAAGCCTTGAAGGACTTGGCTCTTGAGGAAAAGGAAGTGAGCTACCTAAGGGAGTACAACTATGTCAAAGGTGGTGAAATCTTGGGTGATCCATCCAAGGGGGTAACTACTAGATCTTCTCTTAAACTCATGAATCATGTTGCTTTTATCTCATGCATAGAGCCTAAGAACATTAAAGAAACATTAAAAGATGACTTTTGGATTATGGCTATGCAAGAAGAGTTAAATCAATTTGAAAGAAGTAATGTTTGGACATTAGTTGAAAGGCCCAGTAATCAATCTACTATAGGAAACAAGCTCCTAGAGCTTGGTATGAAAGACTTTCAAACTTTTTGATTGAAAAAGGTAAGATGGACACTACACTTTTCATAAAAAGGTATAAAAATGACATCTTAGTAGTAGAAATATATGTTGATGATATTATTTTTGGATCTACTAATGAGTGTCATTGCAAAGAGTTTGCTAAGTTAACGCAAGGTGAATTCGAGATGAGCATGATGGGGGAGCTCTCATTCTTTTTGGGACTCCAAATCAAGAAAAGGAAGGATGACACCTTCATCAATCAAGCAAAGTACATCAAGGATATGCTCAAGAAGTTTGGCTTGGAGAATGCAAAGCCTCAAGCCACACTAATGAGCTCATCTACAAAGCTTGACAAAGATGAAGGAGGTAAGTGTGTTGACTCTAAGCTTTATTGCTCTATGATTGGATCTTTTCTTTACCTTACCGCAAGTAGACCGGATATTTTGTTTAGTGTTTGCTTGTGTGCTAGGTTTCAAGCTAGTCCTGGGGAGTCTCACCTTATAGTCGTTAAGAGAATCTTTAGGTACGTTAGAGATACCCCTTGTTTAGGTCTTTGGTACCCTAGAGACTCAACCTTCAACCTTCATGCTTATTCGGATGTGGATTATGAGGGGTGTAAAATCGATAGGAAGAGTACTTCGGGAACATGTCAATTCTTATGTAGTGTGCTCATATCTTGGTTCTCTAAGAAACAAAATAGTGCAGCTCTATCTACTACCGAAGCCGAGTACATATCCTTAGGGAGTTGCTGTGCTCAAGTCCTTTGGATGAAGCAAAAACTCTTAGATTATGGTATTAAAGTTGAAACCATACCACTTAAGTGTGATAACACTAGTGCCATATGCTTAACTAAAAATCCCATCCAACACTCTAGAACCAAACATATAGAGATAAGGCGTCATTTCATTAGAGATCATGTCCTTAAGGAAGATGTTGTTATAGAGTACGTTGACACCTTAAACCAACTAGCGGACATTTTTACAAAGCCTTTGGATAAAGAGCGTTTTTGGTCCCTTAGGAGAGAGTTAGGTCTAACTAGTCTTTCTTGATCTTTTATGACCCTTTTTGTGCTTAAATTGCTTGATTTCTTGAAAATGCCATGTTTATGTGTTTTTTACTCCTAATTTCATCCATGCTAATATTTAGGGGGAGTATGTTTTTTTGTTTATACATGTCTTTCCTGCTCATTCATGTCATTTATGTATATAGGACTTCATGAAATCTATTTTTATACAATATTAGAGCCTCATCTGCACTTCCAGGCCTAGGTGTATCGAAACGGGTCCAATTATTTTGATACGGGTGCTTAAAAGAGTGATATGTGAGAAGGGTGTTTTGAAACGCCTTGAAGGGGTTTCGAAACGATTTTGCCACTGCTAAGGAGTGTATCGAAACAAGTTTCGATACAAGTCAACATAAGGGATTCGATATGGTCAATGCCGTATCGGAACGGTCAACCAGACTCGAAACGTCATTCAATGTTTCAATACCCACGTTTCGGAACGATCATGCCTGTTCCGAAACATGTATACGGACAGCTTTAAAGAGGGCTTTTAATGATAAAATTCACTTTAATTTAAACCTCTTCAAAAACCCTAACCCAATTTTCCCTATAAAAACCCTCTAAACCTCATTGTTTTTCATCAAATCTTGAGGGTTTTTTCACACAAACTCAAGTCTAAGCAAGCCTCATCAATCTTGTGCAAGATTTTCCATTCATTCATCCAAAATCCACATCTAAGGTATATTTTCTACTTTTTTATTTTTCCTTTGATTTAATTCGATTTTTAGGTTAAAAAATCTCAATTTTGTATAGTTTATATGTTTTACCTCTTGGGTTTTTCAAAACTTGTAAAAAAATTCAAAAACTTAAATTTTTTTGTTCGAATATATTATTTTTCACTCGTATATTTATTTCAGTTTTTCAAAAGTTATTTTCCTCTTAGATATATTTCTAAAATCTTTTTAAACCTATATGGGATTTGTTATTGGATTGAATTGAGGATATTCATGCATACACTTTAATTTTAAAATTGCTTGCTTTATGTTTTTAGGATTTTTTTCAATGGAAAACACTAACAAGAAGCGTAAGACGGGTCAAGCGAGTGAAGCTGCTAGTCAATCCACTATCCGTCCTAATCTCACCCAGCTTTTTCTCAAAAGTCTTCGGACTATAGAGATGAGGGATCGTTTCACTTATGTCAAGGAGATTGCCGTTCGTCGCGAGCGTATTGTTGATGTCCCATTCCTTGATACCGAACGTTTTGCTTTCCGCTATCTAGAGCGTCTACAAGAATGGAACTTCATGGCTTTCTTGAACATACCAGATATTGTCTACAAGCACATGGTTCTCATTTTCTACTCAAATGCACAATTTGTTGATAGTGAAGATCACTCTGAAGTTACTAGCATTGAGCCATTTCTCTTGAGGAAGAGGTTCGTCATCGACATACCCTTTTTAGAGACTACTCTTGGCCTTAAGAACGAAGGCATCGAGAATGAGACCCATTTTGGTGCTCACACAGGTTTCGTGCTTTCCTTGGATGCTCATGATCGGTTTCTACACTTGATGATTTCATAGTTTATTCGTCCCTCCGGAGGTAAATTCTCTCATATTCGTCAAGTTGATTATTTTTTGCTTGAGTGCTTTCACCGTGGAGAACGCCCAAATCTTGTGAAGATTATGTTCACCGAAATGGTCAACAATGTGAAGCTTCGTGAAACCGCTGCTCTAAAATCCTTCACCTATGGGACTGTTTTGAGCTATATCTTTGGCATGCTCAATTTTGATTGCTCATATGACTCTCCGGAACCCCGTAAGCAAAAGATTGGTGAATCTTCTCTCCACAAGTACGGGTTCCATTACAACAATCTTGGCCAATGGGAACTAGTTGATAGGCATGCCCCTCCTCCTCAAGTTGAACCACAACCTCAAGCTCTAGGTCCTAACAATGAAGCACTTATGGATTTTCTCACCGAGCGGTTCAACACAATGGAGTCGGGTCTTGGTGCTATTAATAATCGTTTGCAATCCGTGGAGAATCGTCTCACCTCCCTTGAGAATCAACATCAATCAATGGACTTGTCATTCTCTACCTTCTATGGTCAATGGATGACCTTTCGTCGCTCTCAAGCTAGGAACGATGATGATTCCTCGGATGTTGATGGTGACGATGACGAGGCTTAGGGTCTTTTTATTGCATCGCATATTAGATTATCATATTAGGACTAAGTTTGCACCTCTATTTTGTTTATGTTTCATGAACCTATGCTTTGATTAGTTTGTTTGGGATTGAGCTTTGAACCTTACTGTTTAAGTTTTATGTTTGGATATTTGAATTATATGAATCTATATTATGTTGCCTATTGCTTTTAACCTTGTTTCTTCTCTTTGAGCCTTGTTTATTATTCTTTTTATCTAACAAAAGGGGGAGAAAATATAAGAACCAAAATTCGTTTTAAGTCATTTTTGAGTTTTAAAACTTGAATTTTAAATCTTTTCAAAAACTTAAAAACCCATCTTAAATTGAGGGGGAGTTAGAACGTATTCAAAAATTCAAAACTCTTAAAAATTCTAACTCGGTTTTGTTATATCAAAAAAGGGGAGATTGTGAAACCGATAAACAAATTTTGATATAACTAAAGAATTTAAGGACTAATTTGAAAAAGAGAAAACAAATTTTGAAGTCCTCAAACCTCTCTATATATTTAAAGGAAAATTGTTAAGTTAAAAACTGAACTTGTCAAAACTTTTCTAAGTGTTTTTGAAGCCAAAATAGTGATTTTCGAGTCACCGTTTCGGAACAGCCATTGGGCGTATCAAAACAACCTTAAACGTTTCGAAACGGCATTCAAACCTGGTTTTAAAAATATGACCGTTGAAGTTTTTAACTAATTTTATGCTTGTCGTTAAGGCGTATCGAAACGCTTCCAAGCCGTTTTGATACAGGCTTTGACAATGGCAAAGTGTTTCGAAACGAGTTTCGAAACGGGCTCTTAGCGTATCGAAATGATCGTGCCCGTTTCGGTACGGTCTATTTAATACACCCCAACGGCTCTTTCTTTTTTGGAAGATATAGTACTTTTACTCACTTAACAAGGAAGACGTCGGAGTGTCGTGGGTTGTAGTGGTCAAACTTTGAGTTCATGTTTGAGATTCTGCGAGGGATGTTTCGCTTGAGTGACTATGATGATGGAGTGGATGGTACTTCAGAGTGGTTCTATTTGCCCCTTTTTTATTGGAGGTCGGGTTCCACTTGTCGCTTCATCCCTTTGTGAGCGGGCTGTTGGTGGATTTCGGTGTTGCTCCGAGGCAACTGACGGGAGCGTCTTGGCGGATCATCACCAACTACCTTAAAAGTCAATAGTAAGAAGGACTATTTGTGATTAAATGGATTATTTTGCAAACTTAAAAGTCAAGGACTGTTTTGGTGATTTAAGGAACTATTTTGCAAGAATAATAAGGACTATTTTGTGATTAAATGGACTGTTTTGTAAACTTAAAAGTCAAGGACTATTTTGGTGATTTAAAGAACTACATTGCAAGAATAATAAAGACTATTTTGTGATTACATGGACTTTTTGTAAACTTAAAAGTCAAGGACTATTTTGGTGATTTAAGGAACTATTTTGCGAGAATAATAAGGACTATTTTTTATTAAATGGACTGTTCTGTAAACTTAAAAGTCAAGGACTGTTTTGGTGATTTAAGGAACTGCTTTGCAAGAATAATAAGGACTATTTTGTGATTAAATGGATTGTTTTGTAAACTTAAAAGTCAAGGACTATTTTGGTGATTTAAGGAACTGTTTTGCAAGAATAATAAGGACTATTTGTGATTAAATGGACTCTTTTGTAAACTTAAAAGTCAATGAATATTTTGGTGATTTAAGGAACTATTTTGCAAGAATAATAAGGACTATTTTGTGATTAAATGGACTGTTTTGTAAACTTAAAAGTCAAGGACTATTTTGGTGATTTAACGAATTGTTTTGCAAGAATAGTAAGGACTATTTTGTGATTGAATGGATTGTTTTATAAACTTAAAAGTCAATGAGTGTTTTGGTGATTTAAGGAACTATTTTGCAAGAATAATAAGGACTATTTTGTGATTAAATGGACTGTTTTGTAAACTTAAAAGTTAAGGACTGTATTGGTGATTTAAGGGACTATTTTGTAAGATTAATAAGGATTGTTTTATGACTAAAAGAACTGTTTTGTAAGCTAAATAGGGACTATTTTGTGATTAAAGTGGATAACTTGTGAATTTAAAATATGGACTGTTTATGACTCAAACAAACTATTTTGGCAAGTTATATGTGTGAAATCGATAAACAAATTTTGATATAACTAAAGAATTTAAGGACTAATTTGAAAAAGAGAAAAAAAAATTTCAAGTCCTCAAATCTCTCTATATATTTAAAGGAAAATGGTTAAGTTAAAAACTCAACTTGTTAAAACTTTTCTAACTGTTTTTGAAGCCAAAACAGTGATTTTCGAGTCACCGTTTCAGAACGGCAATTGGGCGTTCCGGAACACTTTTGAAACTGTTAACCTCTGTTTCGAAATGAGTTTCAAAACGGATGAAGAACATCAGAACGGTTTGACACATTTCGATACGGTAGCATCCAAACGACCTCAAACGTTTCGAAACGACATTCAAACCTGGTTTTAAAAATATGACCGTTGAAGTTTTTAACTGATTTTATGCTTTTCGTTAAGGCATATCGAAACGCTTCCAAGATGTTTCGATACAGGCTTTGACAGTGGCAAAGTGTTTTGAAACGAGTTTCAAAATTAGCTCTTAGCGTATCGAAACGACCGTGCCCGTTTCGGTTCGGTCTATTTAATGCACCCCAATGACTCTTTCTTTTTTGGTCTATTTCGAAATAGGATCGGGCGTTTCGAAATGGGTGGTTGCAGACTGCATTTATGGAGGGAAGATAACATCCCAACGGCTCTATTGATTAATGCAACAACCCGAACGACTAGAATTCAATGAGAAGGTATAAAAGGGACCTCTAAAAGCTTCAACAATAACTATTTATCTCAAAAGAAACATCCAAACATCAAAGCCAAGCATTTGAGCCAAAATCCCATTATTTCTTGTAAACCCCAAATGTGATGTTGTAATTTTCATTCTTATCAATTCAATTGGGTTGAGTGCTTGTAATTGGGCTACATTTTGTATTGAGAGATACTTGTTTTTAGCCTTCATCTTCTTTGTATTGTTGTGTGAGGATTTGGTCAAATTTTGGGTAGAAAATTTGACTGGTTTTGTAAAGGTTACCTCCTTAGCCTAGAAAAGGGGAAGAACAATTAGTGGATTGTTGGAAAATCCTTAGTGAAGCTAAGGTAGTGGATGTAGAGTTCAATTGGAATTTGAACCACTCTAAATCCTCTTGTCTATCAATTTTAATTTTCCACTCCACCACCAAAAGTTCAAAAAAATCCAATTCACCCCCTCTTGGCTTATATCATATCATTGATCCACTCAACAATATGGTTTTCGGTAAATCAATTATGAAATGGCTCAAAGAAAGTGTAAGTAGAAATAATAGAGTGAACTTTTACTAAAAGAAAAGAATCATGCAAAACTAAATCATAAGGACTTTGTAAAAGTAAATATATCTTCTTGTATCTTTGTAAGTTTAGACCGGATTAGTTACCTCACTAAGTTCTTTTTAACTTACTTGTATTTGATTGATTGATCTTTTAAGTAACTATCATTGAGTTAGCAAGGATTGTGTCATTTTCCGGCAGCAAGTCACACAAGACCTATGATTAGAGTATGTGATTAGTAGTAATTGTTTTAAATTTTTAGGGAGGGAATACAAGATTAAGGTTTATGTTAGCTATTTGGTTAGTTAACATATTTGTCCATTCAAGTCATGTTTATAGTACCTTATGAAAAAGGTACAAAGCTTTTAATATTTGATGCCTATGTGTGATATGGTTGCTTTGATTCATGTTTAGTGATGTATGCTATATAAACTTATCCTAGAAGATGAGACTGGGCCTTGCTAAATGAAATCTTTATGATAAATGGTATAAGTACAAAGCCTATTATAAGGAACTTTATGCTTCACCTAAGAAGTATTGCTTCATAAGTATATATATATATGAGGAATAATTGAGATAAGGTATAAAAGTAGACTAGTAACGGTTTAAAAGAAAATGAGGTCATAGTGAATGATTTAGTAATCTTGTTAACAATATGTAAAGCTAAATGTTACAAAACATTATGACTTAAAGATATTCAAATAATGGTTTATTATTATTATCCTAAATGTCCCTTAAACTATTTTGTAATGATGTATCATTAAATGGTAACATTAGAAACTAGAAACTTATGCCTCTTGTAAAGCAATGATCTATATGTCTTAAACGTCTAGAAGAATATAAAGTTAGTAATTGGTTTAAGAATAATGAAATTTATGATTAAGATAATTCCATGAAATTGAAAAAGAATTATAGTAAGCTTTATGAATTGAAGTATTAATAAAGTGTATGTTATGAGTTATTGCATAAGGTGTGCATACTTGTTTGTATATGAAATGATGTTTGAAACATGAATTATGAAACAATTTAAAAGATTTTAAATTACCCTGAATTTTGAAGACATGTTTAGTTGATAAGTGTTAAGTTATCTCATGTATGATTGAATGTTCGTTCGGTGACACTTCCTAAACCAGTTTAGCTCCTAGACGGGGTAAGAAGTGTTACAACCTTTTTGGTCCATATTAGTTTATAAACTTATTAACTTTTGTCATTTTGTCATTTTAATGATGTGACACTATGAGATTATGACATGTGGCACACTGATATGAGTCACCTAGTTCATACCCTAAACCTTAGGTACATATATGTGTAGGGACACAAAATGAGTCATGTTTCGTATCACAGGGGCGATCAGTGAGTCACACTATGAAATTTGTTGTAGTGAAAATTTAATTTGGTAAATAATTTTCATAATTTATGATTAATTTTAATTTGGCTCAAGTTAATATTCCTTATTAAATTTTTAATATTCCACGTCTTTCCATGTTTAAGCATGTTTTCTATTTATTTATTTATTTCATTTATACAATCGAAAAAAATATTTTTTTTACAAAAACAAAAAGGACAACAAAGTTTATTTTCTCACAACTATTTTTAATGACTTTTTTTTAACTTGAATCTCATTATTTCTTGTAGCAATTTTTTTTCTGTAACAATAATTATAATTTATAGTTGCAAAACTTGTCAATATCTGACTTTTTTGCACCAAAAATGGAGGGAAAAATTTGTGTCTATACATTTTTTCAGTGTAATTAAAATATATAACTACAAACATAATTATTTTCACAAAGACTTGAATCTCATTATTTGTTGTGACAATTTTTTTCTAATAATTATTAAAACATATAGTTGCAAAACTAGTCACTGTATAACTTTTTTGGCGCCAAAAAAATGGAGGGAAACTTTGTGACAAAAAATAGGAACAAAATATATTTATCACCATATGTTACACAAGTTTTATAATTGTGACAAAATATTACAACGTTTTTAGTTTGTGTCACAATTGCATATGTTTTTCAAATTTAAAGTGACGCTTATTTATTTTGTCACAATAAAGCTACTAATAATGACAAAAACAATTTCGTCAAAATTAAAATTGTCACAACAATAGAAATTTCTTGTAGTGAATATACGACGGTTTATTTGACAAATAAAATACTCAACCCACTTACTGGCTTCCATTCAATGCTCAACTGATGACTCAAATATGTAGATTAGCCACAACTCTCGTTGTTCGTCAAAACTACAAATCCTCAAACAAGTGGATCAACTCTCGTTGTATCCTCACTCAAATCTCGTTGTAATGGATTGTTAACTTGAACTGCCACTACATCTCTCAATGTCAGTGATGATGTTAAACACTCTCATGCAAACAAAGCTATGATCCAACAATTGAAACAAGAAGAAAGCTAATAAGATTTAAAGAAGATAACACATAATCCTCCTTGTTCCAGCACATGAATTCTCATTTCCTTAAATTATTTATGCCTCTCATCGCCTTGGTTCTCCAGAAAGGAAGCTTAAGCTGCCATGGGAAGAGAGCTCAGAAGGTTGAAGATGATAGGAAAAAATGATAATCGCGTGAGTGATATTCTCTCTCCTACAAAAGTACCATTTTATAGGCTGCTGAGGTAAGGACACTTGTCCTTCATGTGATTTTTGAGACAATTTGTTGTAACAGAAAATCCAGTTGGCAGATTCGTCCTTATCCTTAGCAGTTTGGACAATTGGCTACTGTAGTGTCGAACTGGATGCAGTGATGAAACTTCCTTTGTAAGGACATTAGTAATACGACGAAAATATAGCAAAAAGGTAGAAAATTGTATAACAAGAGAAAATATGACTTGAGTTAGACAAAATGCATATAATAAACAGAAAATGCATAAATAGATGCATGAAACACTATTGTGAGGGATAAAATAATCCATAAATCAAGAGAAAATTCATGCTCTTTAAAGAGCTATCATGGATAACTTGCACAAAGTTGTTTGAATCTTTCCTAATAAGCATGAAGTGTCTCAGTATCTCTTTGTCAAACACCACAAATCTCTTTTCTAATGTTGGCAGCTCTTAAGGCGAAAAAGTACTTTTCAAGGAAGAGTTTTTCTATGTCTTTCCAAGTCTCAATTAATCTGAATGGTATATAAAATAATCAATCCTTTACATGATCGGCCAAGGAGAATGAGCATGTTCTCAGCTTCATTTGATCAATTATGAGGTTTTATGCTCGAGCAAACTATATGTAATTCCTTCAGATGCTTACAAGGGTTCTTGTTCTCAAGACCTCATAATGTTGGAAGAAAATGAATCAAATCTGACTTGAGTTCGAATGGAAAGCTTAGGTCTTGATAATCGATGCACATAGGTTGTTGTGCAATGTCCAGTAGGGTTAACTCGTGTAGAGTTTTCTCAACCATCACGTCGTCTTCAAAGAAGGGATTCCATCTCTTATCCGCTGCCCTATTTCTCTCATGACTTCTTTTTTTCTTAAGTTGTTTAGCGGTTTTCTCAATCTCAAGATCATACTTAATATTTTTATCTGTTAGAGGAGAAAGAAGCATAAAATAAACAAAAGAAACTAAATAAACTTAACCTTCTTCACGCCAATTCCTAGCAACGACGCCAAATTTTTATAGTGATTGTCAAAGCCGTCAAAAAATACACTAAGAACTTGTAGTAGTGATAATCTAGGTTAAATCCACAGAGAGCGATAAGAGATTAAGTTTATATAAAATAAGCAATTAAAGTAAAGTGGGGATTTTGATTGAATTAAAAGAGATAAAAGTAAATCAATTAATTTTGAGAAGAATTCAATATGGAGATGGATTCTAGTTATGGTAGATCTCAGTGTATTAATTTAGTATCTAGATCATCGATTTTCACAAAAGATAAATATGCATCAATCTCAAATACTTCAGTTATAGGTTACCAGATAAATGCACATGTATAACCCAATCTCTCTTGCTTAGTAGATGATCATTAGGAAATGCATGACCTCTTATTATCAAGATTAAAATCCTTAGAGTAATGCACATAAGAATCGAAATCAAACAAATATCTTTAACAATGAATAGACTCAAATGCATAACCATGAAATGCACATTAGTCATTAACTTACCACGAGTTACTTACCACTTGTATCTAAATCCAACCATGATTACGAATGAGAAGGCCTTTGATTGGTTGCAGTACTTATTGATGAATAAATCGAAAAAAGCATGCAAGCTTATAAACTGATAAATATGTATTGAATAAGAACAGAAGATAAAGAATAAGAAAATCTCACTAAATACTTGAATTAATAACCTCAATAAACCCTAACTAGAAAATTGAAGTTTAGCAACTCATGGAGTAGTAGTCAGCGGCAAGAGGAAGAGAATTGTGTAAATCGATAGGATTTTTGGGATGATTTCTCTCTTCTCCTCGTGACTCTATTTATAATAGAGGTAACCTTTACAAGGCTTAAGAGGTAACCTTTAGAATACCAGTCAAATTTTCTACCCAAAATTTGACCAAACCCTCACAAGGATACAAAGAAGAATTTAAGGCAAGAAGAATATCTCTCAATACAAGCTTTCCCCTTTAAATACAAGTACTCAACCCAAATTTGAATACAAGATAAGAATTAAACACAACACAATTTGGGATTTTACAAGAATAAGAAATTAGGCACTTTGAGCTTGGATTTTTGTAAAGATGTTTCTCTTGGATGCAATAGTTTTTGCTAGTCTTTAATTGGCTTCATTTTATACCTTCTTCATTAATTCTAGCTGTTTCGGTGGTTAGGGTATTGATTGTAGCCGTTGAGACCCTCTCTTTCCACCATAAATGCACTTCTGCAGTCTACTGTATCGGTACACGGGAAGGCGTATCGATACATAGCTCAAAACAGAAAGAGCCATTGCACAATTACAAGATAGGTGTATCGATACACGTGTACACATGTTGGTATGGGTTAATGAAGTGTTTCGGTACGGGTAAGACCGTATCGATACCATTATTCACACAAAGCTCACTGGAAGATTCTGTATCGATGCAGCAAAGGGCGTATCGGTATGGGACAACCAACACTTTAAAAATTTGTTACCTAACAACTGACACCAACGATCAAAAACATTTAAGGCTTTCGAATTTAAAATTCCATTAAATCCGTATCGATACGGGGGACACCGTGATGAGTGCTCAATTATGACATATTTCATTTGTTATTTTTCTAGCTATTGGGACTTCTTGCTGCTTAATACATGTTGTTTTCGTTACATTTTGTGCAGGGACCCAATTCTAGAAATAGCAGTGAAAATGAGGCATTTCTGCAGTTTTTATTATGATTCTGTCATGACTGGCATCATGGGCACGACACCGGGCACGACGCGTCTGACGTGGCAGTGACGTGGCAATGACGTGGCGACTTCTAGAAGCTCCTGGAACGTTCTGGAGGATGTTATCAGCTTATTCGATTAGATTCATGCATTTAAATTTCAAAACATTTGAATTGTTTTATCTTTTGTTTATTATTTTAAATTATTTTATCACTTTATCTTTGTAAATCTAAGCCTATAAATACCACCCTTGGTAAAGGCTTAGAGCATTCATCAATCATTCATTTTAGTTTTCATCTTCTAGCTTGAAACATTTTTAGTTTTAATAAAAGTTCTTTTACTTTATTTTCTTGTTTTATTTTTATGCTATTTAATCATTTTCCAAAAACCAAGTTAAGTATGATAATTAATATCATGCTTAACTAAATTTCTTGAGCCAAGAGCTAGCTAAATCAATTCTAATCGTGAGAATTGAACATTGCCTAAATTCCTTCGGGAATACATTTTTATCTTTCGGTTTAGATAGTTTGGCAATCGGCCTTACTAAAGTTTTTAATCGTTTTTCGAATCAAAAAGAGCTCGTTGATCTGGAATCGTTTAAAAACATAGTTGGGAGGAAGGATCGGCCTGTGGCAATTTCGACTTCCTGTGAACACTCTTAGCGGCGCTCCGCTAAGGAAAGATTAAATCAGAAGCGATTCTTTTTAAGACAATTTCTGAGTCGGGCTTTTCCTGCTTTCAAAACTAAACACTTTAACGGCGATAGACGTGGCTAATTTGTTTAAGAATCAACCTTCGAAGATAGTCTTGGGAGGATTGGTTACTCGAGAGAGAAGCAAGTTGCGACGGGTTGGGCCTCGCAGACTGTAACCGACATGATCCCCGGAGTAAAAATCTATTTCAATGATCGAAGGAATTGACAAGGCTAGCTCGAGGCTATTTCACATACTTGGTTTTCCTTATTTTTAATTTGTGCATTTTATTTCATTACTTCATCCAATATCAAATCACTCCCCCATTTTATTTAATTATTCTGCAGATATTCCTGGAAGTAGTAATCGAAGCAATCTTCAGTAAATAATTCCAGCTAATCTCCTCGTGGATCGACCCTCTTTCCCTATATTTACTTAATTTCTTTATTTTATTTTTAGTCGAAAGAGGTTAATTATTTATTTATTTTTGACCGGTTAAACGACGACTTGTCAAAATTGGCGCCGTTGCCGGGGAGATTTATTTTCGGCAATTATTGACTAATTTTGTTTTATTTTATGACCAGGAAGAATCCGGGTACTTTGGCTCCATATAACCCAGAAATCGAAGCAAGCGCTCGTAGAACTCACGGCGAAACCCTTCGACGAAAGAAACAACAAAGCACACGACGATCCGAACAAGAATCCACCTCCGAAACCACACCAATCGACGAGCTTACACAAGAACCAGAACCGATGGCAGATCAAACAATTCGAGAGCTGAACGCAGCCCCTACCGTGCAACAACCACTCTGCATCGCTTTTCCTCAAGGCGATACTCCGTTCCAACTCAAAACGGGATTAATTCATCTACTCCCTACCTTTAACGGTTTACCTACTGAAAGCCCACATAAGCATCTTGCCGAATTTCATATGGTGTGCAGCAGTATGAAACCGCAAGGAGTTTCAGAGGATCAGATAAAACTAAGGGCATTTCCTTTTTCTTTAGCCGGAATGGCTAAAGAATGGTTATTTTATTTACCTCCAAATTCTATTAATACATGGGCTGATCTTTCTCGTGTTTTTCTTGACAGATACTTCCCTACGGCAAAAGCGACAGAAATTAGGCGAAACATATTGAGTATCCAACAAATGCACGACGAATCCCTATATGATTATTGGGAAAGGTTCAAGAAGCTGTGCGCAAGCTGTCCGCAACATGGCCTATCCGAGCAAACACTCCTTCAATACCTATATGAAGGAATGTTACCAATGGACAAAAAGATGGTAGATGCAGCAAGCGGTGGCGCGCTCGTTAACATGACTCCTACCGCAGCGAGAACATTAATCTCCACAATGGCTGCAAATTCGCAACAATTTGGTTCTGCAAGTGAACCCAGTCGACGGGTTCAAACAGTAAGCACAATTACATTAGAAAATAAGATTGATAATTTGACTAATATTGTGCATTCACTTGTTTCAGGGAAATTAGGAGCTGCCAAAGTTTGTGGAGTTTGTACCATGTCCGATCATGTAACTGATCTATGTCCCTTACTCCAAGATCCATCTAGTGCCCAAGTTAACGCCATACACAACTTTCCCGGACCTCCCCAAAGACCCTATAACCCACATAGCAATACATTCAATCCCGGTTGGAGAGATCACCCAAACTTGAGCTACGGTAATCAGAACCCAAATTACCAACCTAGGCAACAACCTCCCTACCAAAACCAAGCACCCCAAAAATCCTCGCTTGAGTCTATTGTTGAGAGATTGGCAGTTTCGCAGGAAAAATTCCAAACCCAAACACAATCCCACCTCCAACAAATCGACAAGCAAATAAGCCAACTAGCTCAAGCCGTTAGCCGTATAGAATCCCAGGGAAAGCTACCATCCCAAACCGAAACCAACCCAAGGGAAAATGTTAGTGCGATAACTTTGCGTAGTGGTACAGTGATAACGCCTAAACCGCCCAAGCAAGATGAGCAAAAATCCGACGAGCAAGGCAACTCTTTGAAGGACCCGAACGAAAAGTCTCCACCCACTGCAGGTAACTCTAAATCTAATATTTCTGTTTCTACTTACGAACCTGTTCCTCCTTTTCCAGGTAGATTGGCGAAACGTGATAAAAAGGAGGAAGAGAAGGAAATTTTGGATGTATTCAAGAAAGTGGAAATTAATATTCCACTTCTTGATGTTATTCGAAAAGTGCCCAAATATGCAAGGTTCCTGAAAGAGTTGTGCACAAACCGAAGGCGATTGTCTGGGAATGAAAAAGTTAACCTTGGTGAGAACGTTTCAGCTATTCTTCAAAGACCATTGCCGCCAAAGTACAAGGATCAAGGTATGTTTGTGGTTCCTTGTAAAATTGGGAATGTTGGGATAAAAAGGGCGATGTGCGATTTAGGCGCATCTATCAACGTCATGCCGTTAAGCGTTTACAACAAAATTTCGACTGAACCATTGAAAGAAACGCGAGTGACGGTTCAATTAGCTGATCGATCAATCATCTACCCCGAGGGAGTACTAGAAAACGTGTTGGTACAGGTAAAAAATCTCATTTTTCCTGCTGATTTTTACATTATTGACATGGAAAATGATCGCAGCAATAACGGATCCGAAATCTTGCTTGGCCGACCTTTCCTATCAACCGCGCATACAAAGATCGATGTCCGCGACGGCATCTTAACTATGGAATTTGATGGGGAAGTAGTTAAATTTGATATGTATAAAGCTATGAAGTATCCTGATTCGGTCGCAAGTTTAAATTTCGTTGATATTATAGATCCGTTAGCTAATGATTTGATCGAAACTGATTTGTGTTATGAATTTTGTAGGGAATTCGCAGATCTCGACGATAAAAACAAAGGCGAAATCATTTCAAATCTTTCTTCCCTTTCTAATTTTCGATTAATTCCGATTCGAACTAAACATTTTCCATCAATTTTGCAGGAACCCAAGCCAAGGTTGGAATGGTTTGATTACATATTTTTAGGCGACAACCAAACTTTGCCAAACATCATCTTGAGTAAGTTGTCGTCTTGGGAAGGAGGTAGAAGCTTAGTTGTTGCTTTACGCATAAAAAGAAAGATGAAGGAAGATGTTAAAACGACGAGCGATGGACATTATCGATTATTTGAAGACCTTTATTTTGAAGAGCCAAAAATTTAGCAAAGGTCGTCGAGCTAAACGACGTTAAACAAAGCGCTAAATGGGAGGCAACCCATTGGTTTATTTTTCTTCAATTTTTACTTCTTTGTTTTTAATAATTTAATTTATGTTTCTTTATTTTTTTTATTGCCTTAATAAATTTTCCTTTGCAGGTTTCATTTCGAATGCAGCAGGATAATCAAATTCCCACAGCCAAAGTGCACCGTTTCATTAAACGTGGTGCATTTTAGCACGCTCAGTGAACGGTGCACGATAGCCCCAAGCCCTTCCCCTTTAAGCATATCGTCAAACTCTCCCCCCTTTCCCTTTCTTTCTTTCCCGCAAAACCTCTAAATCCCTAAAAACACAACACACCCAGCCGCAAACTCACTCAGCCGCAATGCCCCACACCTCCTCCACGCCGCGGTGGTCGATGACGGCAAACCCCCAGCCCCCGGTCGAGAACCCCACTCATACGGCTTCTACCGCTCAGCCGTCGTTTGCATCCTTTCAGCAACTCGGGCCAGTCCCTACTCCTCCTCCCTACCGTGATGGCCGACGACCAGCAAACATTCGACGGGTGCCAATGCTGAACCACCCTTCGCTGCACCTTCTTTCGCACATCCGACAGTCCATTCAAAGCCTTCTGCCGCCGCTGATCCGAGCCACTCACCGTGCACCTTTCCCATCGACTCACTCTACATCCACGGGGAGTATCTTTTGCCCTTATCATCTCTTTATTTCCTTAATTTTTCTGAATTGGGGCAATTCATTTAAGTGAGGGGAGGGTAAATTACCACTTGTCTGCTTGTTTGATAATATGTTTTGATTTTGATTAAACCTTAAGATGATTTTTTTTTCTGGCCATTGCATTATATCCAGCATGTTATAATTGTTCTAGTGCTTAGGAATGATTGTATTGGAGCATTTTTGATAACCAAATGATATGGGTATTCTTCAACTTGACATTCTCTTTTAATTACTCTTGATTGTGTTAATTAGATTTCTCGCCTATCTTAATCAAATTTAGCCCAATTTTGTGAGACTTTGAGCCTTGAGCATGCATCCTTCATATTATGCTCGTTTCTTTTTCTTGAGAGTGTCATCCTGAATTTTAGGAATCTAGAACTTGTGGCTTGCTTACAATTCGAGACTACACTAAGAACGAGGTGCTTTAAAATGATTTAGGCATTAGGCTTTGAACCTTTTCCTTCCCTTTCATTTTAATTTACCCTTTCTCATCGCCTAGTGAGCCTTTGTTAGCCTTACACCCCATTTCCTTGCTTAACCACTTTTTGATTGATCAAATGCTAGAAACTATATTACTAGGCAAATAAGGAGCTGCAATTCGAATAAAGGGCATAATTCTTCGAAATGAAAAAAAAAGAAAAAAAAAACAGAATAAAGGAAGCAATTGCTTCGGAAAAAAAAGAAAAGAAAAAAAAAGAATAAAAAACAGTTTCGAAAAGAAGAAAAGAAAAAAAAAAGAAAGAAAGAAAAAAAGTGTGTTTTGCTTGCCCATTTTTAGCTCCTTTTTAATGTCTTCATTGCTTATGTTTGAAATATCTTGCTTTGATCATCTTCTTTTTCTTTCCATCTTTCTACCTTTTTTCTCTAAACCCTCATTACACCTTGAATAAAAGACCTAATGATTTTTGCACCTTGATTCTAATAAGTAGTGGAGAATTGAACTTGTTACAAGCTTATGGAAACCTTTGTTCATGCATGACTTTGAGTGTTTCTGCTTCAAATTTACCTTTAAAACACTTTGAGTGCTCTTGAGTGTATCTTGGTGAGGATTAAGACTAGGCTAAGATTTGATTAATGCTTGATAAGTAATTGAAAAGGACAAGGGCTGCTCTTTGCTTGTATCTATTTGGTTTTAATTATGTTTCTTTCATGAACCTCCTTTCGTGCTAGAACTCTTATGATTATGTTTGATGCTTGTAATGGTTGAGAAATGCATTCTTGGGTTTATGATTTTTTCGGACATACTTGAGGACAAGTATGAGACAAGTGAGGGGGAATTTGATGAGTGCTCAATTATGACATATTTCATTTGTTATTTTTCTAGCTATTGGGACTTCTTGCTGCTTAATACATGTTGTTTTCGTTACATTTTGTGCAGGGACCCAATTCTAGAAATAGCAGTGAAAATGAGGCATTTCTGCAGTTTTTATTATGATTCTGTCATGACTGGCATCATGGGCACGACACCGGGCACGACGCGTCTGACGTGGCAGTGACGTGGCAATGACGTGGCGACTTCTAGAAGCTCCTGGAACGTTCTGGAGGATGTTATCAGCTTATTCGATTAGATTCATGCATTTAAATTTCAAAACATTTGAATTGTTTTATCTTTTGTTTATTATTTTAAATTATTTTATCACTTTATCTTTGTAAATCTAAGCCTATAAATACCACCCTTGGTAAAGGCTTAGAGCATTCATCAATCATTCATTTTAGTTTTCATCTTCTAGCTTGAAACATTTTTAGTTTTAATAAAAGTTCTTTTACTTTATTTTCTTGTTTTATTTTTATGCTATTTAATCATTTTCCAAAAACCAAGTTAAGTATGATAATTAATATCATGCTTAACTAAATTTCTTGAGCCAAGAGCTAGCTAAATCAATTCTAATCGTGAGAATTGAACATTGCCTAAATTCCTTCGGGAATACATTTTTATCTTTCGGTTTAGATAGTTTGGCAATCGGCCTTACTAAAGTTTTTAATCGTTTTTCGAATCAAAAAGAGCTCGTTGATCTGGAATCGTTTAAAAACATAGTTGGGAGGAAGGATCGGCCTGTGGCAATTTCGACTTCCTGTGAACACTCTTAGCGGCGCTCCGCTAAGGAAAGATTAAATCAGAAGCGATTCTTTTTAAGACAATTTCTGAGTCGGGCTTTTCCTGCTTTCAAAACTAAACACTTTAACGGCGATAGACGTGGCTAATTTGTTTAAGAATCAACCTTCGAAGATAGTCTTGGGAGGATTGGTTACTCGAGAGAGAAGCAAGTTGCGACGGGTTGGGCCTCGCAGACTGTAACCGACATGATCCCCGGAGTAAAAATCTATTTCAATGATCGAAGGAATTGACAAGGCTAGCTCGAGGCTATTTCACATACTTGGTTTTCCTTATTTTTAATTTGTGCATTTTATTTCATTACTTCATCCAATATCAAATCACTCCCCCATTTTATTTAATTATTCTACAGATATTCCTGGAAGTAGTAATCGAAGCAATCTTCAGTCAATAATTCCAGCTAATCTCTTCGTGGATCGACCCTCTTTCCCTATATTTACTTAATTTCTTTATTTTATTTTTAGTCGAAAGAGGTTAATTATTTATTTATTTTTGACCGGTTAAACGACGACTTGTCACACCGTATCGGTATGCCATTCAAACTCCTTAAGGTTTTACAGAGAGAGCGTATCGATACAGATTCAATCTGTTTCGATACGTTGTTTCGACACGGTAAGGGGCGTATCGAAACGTGTTTCTCCAGTGTCCAAGTTTGTAAAAAAGGTATCGATACGGCAAGGGGCGTATCGATACGCATAGACGATTTTCAATAGTTTGGCCTTGGAACACTTAGAAAAAATATTTTAGAGTTTGAGTTTTTCAATCTAGAGTTAAAGCCTTGTTGATTTGAAACTTTTTGAGGGAATTAAAAATCTTTTTCAAGTTTTCAATTTAATCCTTAAAACACTTTGTTATATCAAAATCAAACATAGGTTTTACAATCTCCCCCTTTTTGATTTAACAAAACCAAAACTTGAAATTTTTAAGGCTTTTGAAAAACTTTGGAAAAACAACTCCCCCTTAATGTTAGCTAGGTAAATTTTAAGTTAAAAATTTTAAGTGAGCTTGTTCCCTCTCCCCCTTTTTGTTAGATAAAAAATAAGAGACATAGATAAACATAGGCAAAAAGCATAAATAATAACCAAGCAACATATTATAGATAAACATTAAGTTCAAAACAAAGAAAACATCAAAATAAAACCCAAATAACAAGAATCAAAGCATATGTTTTAGAATGCAAACTTAATCCTAAGAACATAATTCAAAGTGCATAAATAGATATCCTAAATGACATGAATGTAATGCAAAGATAATCTACTACTCTTCTCCATCGCCATCTTCATCAACTTCATCGTCCTCTTCATGTGCATCATCATTCCTCCTAGATTGACGCCACTCATCATGAAAAGCGGTAAGAGATATGTTCATCGAGTTGTGACCGCCTTCAAGAGAAGTGAGACGCGTCTCCATATTTTTCACCCGATCTTAAAGGCTTGTGAAGCGTGTGTCTATAGCGGCAAACCCCGAATTCATCACTTGATCCATGGAAGCAATTCTCGTGTGTAAGCCCGTGAATTGTTCGTTGAGAAAGGTCATAAGGGCATCCATGGAAGGTGGAGGAGGAGCTTCAGGAGCTTGAGGATTGGCAATTTCTTCCAGAATCGCATCGTTTGGAAGCTCGGAGAGACGAAGCCAACTACCATTGAAGTAATGAAACTTCCCCCTAGAAAGAGATCTCTCGTCAATGGGATCGGTGAGGGGAGTCGGGTAGTCGTGAGAGCAATCAATCTCCTTTTGGGTGAAGAAATAACTCAAAGCCGTTCCATATGTGAATAAAGTGACAAGAGTTGTATGACGATGTTGCACGAGATAGACAATCTCCGCAAACATAATGCAAGCAAGATTTGGTTGTTGTCTTTGACGGAAGCACCAAATCTAAAAATCATCTACTTGGAGGATGGTTGAATATTTCCCTCCCGAAGGCCTAAACCACCATGTAATCATCAAGTGAAGGATTCGATCTTGAGCATTGAGAACCGTCACGGAACCTCCCAAGATATGACAAAGGGAATTCTCATCTTCGATACCGTCATCTTCTAACTTGAAAATAGTACAAATAGATGGAACATCTATGGTGATCTTTTTACCCATTAGATAAAAGTTAATAGCAGTAATTTCACCTGCGGGATTGGCAACACACTTGGCATTAGCATAGAAAATCAAAACCAAATTGCGAAAGAAAAAGCCAGGAATTTGTATAAAATTCATGAACTTCCATTCTTGGAGCAAAGGTAAATAGATAAATTTGAATCGCTCCGAGTTAAGAAAAGGAACGGAAATTACCCTTTATGGACGGATTTTATAGTTTTGAAAGGTGCGAAAATAGGTGAGTTCCCCGGTGGTGCGAAAGCATCGTTGATAGATAAGAGTTAAGTTTGGGCGAGTACCATCTCCGGGATTGGATGCTTCACCGACTTCGCTAGTACGCGCTCTCTTTTTGGGTGCCATTGTCTAGAGAAATAGATCAAAATAGTGTGTATGCATTATTTTTCTCATTCAACCCATTGAGAATCAATAATCAAGGTAAAAAAAAATTTAAAGACAAATCAAAATCAAAAAGTTCGATAGAGTTTGTTTTTGAGAAAGCAAAACAAAACAAGAAAAATTTAAAACGACAATCAAAGAAAATAAAAAGAGAAAAAGAATTTTATACCTTGATATTGATAGAGAGGAATGGAAGAAGAACTTGCACCAAATTGATGGAAAGCTTTAAAAGCTTGGCTTGATGTTGAAAAACCCTCAAGAGATTTTGAGTTGTGTGGTGAAAATATGAGGGATTGAGAGGCTTTTTATAGAGTAAAAACAACTAGGGTTTTGAAATTTTAATTTTTGTAAAAGTGAAACTCTTTAAATGCCATTAATAAGCAGTATGTGCAATCGAGTATCGATAGGCCAAAGGGTGTATCGATATGGGGGTAAAATGGTAATTCCTTGGAAACGGTTGTCAAGGAATCGTATCGAAACGGATATTATTTGTATCGAAACACTCTTAGCTCGTATCGAAACGAGTTTAACCGTATCGATACCCACAAGAGAGAAAATATAGTCTGGTAAACTAATACAATACACATATCGATACGTAGAAGGCCGTATCGATACTCTATTCCCAGAAATGCATTTTTGGCTTTTAGATCAACCAAAGGCTCGACTTTAACACCTCCTAAATGAATGCAATTGATGAATGAGAAGTTCTAAGCATATTTTAACAGAAGCATACTCCCCTAGCTATAAGCATGGTTTATATCAAGATCAACAACACACAAACATGTATTTTCACAAAATCAAGCAATTTTAACCTCAAAAGGGGTCCTAAAGGGTCAAGGAAGGCTAGTTAGACCTAACTCTCTCCTAAGGGACCAAAAACGCTCTTTGTCTAGAGGTTTAGTAAAAATGTCCGCTAGTTGGTTCAAGGTGTCAACGTACTCTATAACAACATCTTTCTTAAGGACATGATCTCTAATGAAATGATGCCTTATTTCTAAATGTTTGGTTCTAGAGTGTTGGATGGGATTTTTGGTTAAGCATATAGCATTAGTGTTATCACACTTAAGGGGTATGGTTTCAACTTTAACTCTATAATCTAAGAGTTGTTGCTTCATCCAAATGACTTGAGCACAATAACTCCCTAAGGATATGTACTCGGCTTCGGTGGTAGATAGAGCTACTATTTTGTTTCTTAGAGAACCAAGATATGAGCAGACTACCTAAGAATTGAAATGTTCTCGAAGTACTTTTCCTATCAATTTTACTACCCCCATAATCTGCATCCGAATAAGCATGAAGGTTGAGTCTCTAGGGTACCAAAGACCTAGACAATGAGTATCACTAAGGTACCTAAAGATTCTTTTAGCGGCTATAAGGTGAGACTCTCTAGGACTAGCTTGAAACCTAGCACACAAGCAAACACTAAACAATATATTTGGTCTACTTGCGGTAAGGTAAAGCAAAGATCCAATCATAGAGCGATAAAGCTTAGAGTCAACAAACTTACCTCCTTCATCTTTGTCAAGCTTTGTAGATGAGCTCATTGGTGTAGCTTGAGGCTTTGCTTGCTCCAAGCCAAACTTCTTGAGCATATCTTTCACGTACTTTGCTTGATTGATGAAGGTGCCATCCTTCCTTTGTTTGATTTGGAGTCCCAAGAAGAATGAGAGCTCCCCCATCATGCTCATCTCGAATTCACCTTGCATTAACTTAGAAAACTCTTTGCAATGATTCTCATTACTATATCCAAAAATGATATCATCAACATATATTTGCACTATTAAGATGTCATTTTTATATCTTTTTATGAAAAGTGTAGTGTCCACCTTACCTTTTTCAATTAAAAAGTTTGAAAGCCTTTCATACCAAGCTCTAGGAGCTTGTTTTAAACCATAAAGTGCTTTGGTTAGCTTAAAAACATGTTTTGGAAATTTTGAATCTTCAAAACCTGGCGGTTATTCCGCATACACTTCCTCATTTATAAAAACATTTAAAAATGCGCTTTTCACATCCATTTGAAAAAGCTTGAAGTTATGATAACATGCATATGCAAGCAACATCCTAATAGCTTTCATTTTAGCTACGGGTGCATAGGTTTCATCAAAATCTATTCCCTCTTCTTGAGTGTAACCTTGAGCAACTAATCTAGCTTTGTTTCTCACAATGTTACCACTCTCATCTAATTTATTCCTAAATACCCATTTAGTTCCTATATTGAATTGATTACTAGGCCTTTCAACTAATGTCCATACATTACTTCTCTCAAATTGATTTAACTCTTCTTGCATAGCCATAATCCAAAATCATCTTTTAATGCTTCTTTAATGTTCTTAGGCTCAATGCATGAGATAAAAACAACATGATTCATGAGTTTGAGAGAAGATTTAACTCTTCTTTTAATGCTTCTTTAATGTTACCCCCTTGGATGGATCACCCAATATTTCACCACCTTTGACATAGTTGTACTCCCTTGGGTAGCTCACTTCCTTTTCCTCAAGAGCCAAGTCCTTCAAGGCTTCAAGAGGTTGATCTTGTGCATCTTCTTCTTTAGTTGGAATCTCATCATCCTTTGACGTTTGTCCTCCATCAAAGGCATCAAGGATTCCTGCATCATCTTCATCACAAGATTCCTTCCTCAGAAGGAGGTTATCATCGAAAACATGTATAGACTCTTCTACTACTAAAGTTCTCTTATTAAATACATGATAGGCTTTAGAGTTTAAAGAGTACCCTAAGAAAATAGCTTCATCACTTTTAGCATCAAATTTACCTAAGTTGTCTTTACCATTATTTAAAACAAAACACTTGCAACCAAATGGATGAAAATAGCTAATGTTTGGCTTTTTAGATTTTAAATTTCATATGGTGTTTTCTTTAAAAGTTGCCTAATCATTACTCGATTTACAATGTAGCAAGCAGTGTTTGTGGCTTCCGCCCAAAAATATTTAGGTAAATTGTTTTCACAAAGCATGGTTCTAGCCATTTCTTGTAAAGTCCTATTTTCCTCTCAACTACCCCATTTTGTTGAGGAGTTTGAGGAGTCGAAAAATTGTGGCTAATACCATTTTCATTTAAAAACTCTTCAAAACCTAGATTTTGAAACTCGGTTCTATGATCACTTCTAATGTGAGAAATCTTAAGTTCAAGATCATTTTGAGTTAATTTTGAAAACGTGATGAATTTTTCTAAAGCCTCATCTTTTGTACTTAAGAATAGAACCCAAGTAAACCTAGAATAGTCATCAACAAGTACAAAAGCATACGATTTACCACCCAAGCTCATAGTTTTAATAGGCCCAAAAAGATCCATATGAATCAATTGTAAACATCTACTAGTAGAGACATCATTAATAGAAACTAATTTTATCATTTGAGAACTTAATCTTGGGCAAACATCTAACTAGATTTAGGGAAACTAATTTTTCTAAAACACTAATGCTAGCATGTCCTAGTTTCTTATGCCATAACCATGCATCATTTTCATTTTGTGCAACAAAACATGCATGGGATGATTGAATGTTATCTAGATGCACCATGTATATGTTACCTATACGATGACCAATAAGCATTATTTTATTTGATTTAATGTCAATAATTTTACACTCATTTTTATCAAATAATACATTAAACCCTTTATCACACAATTGAATAATGCTCAATAGATTGTGTTTTAGACCATCGACATATAATAAATTTTCAATGAGTATAGTAGAGTGATTACCTATGGAGCCAATACCTTTAATGTGGCCTTTGGAGTTGTCACCAAAAGTCACTACTCCTCCACTTTTTAGCTTTAAGTCCATGAATCGACTCTTGTCTCCGGTCATGTGCCTCGAGCATCCACTATCAAGGTACCAAGAGTTTTGGCTTTGTGCTTTGGCTTTGTAGCAATGCCCCCTACAAACAAAGAGATTAAACTTTGATTTTTGGTACCCAAATCATTTTGGGTCCACGAGTGTTAGCTCCCAAAAGGTTGGTTCCCTTAGGAATCCAAGGTGACATGGCATTAACATTATTAGATTTGACAAGTTCCTTGGGAACCCATACACTTCTAATTCTTTTAGTTCTATTATGCCTATAGAAGCCACTTTGTTTGTAGTTATAGGTCTTTCTCTTAGGTTGGTTTGTTCTAGATGATTCACCTATTTCATTTTTCACATTACCAACACTCTTGAAAGACTCTTTGAGCTTATTAAGTTCATCTAAAACCTTTTGGTGTTCCATGTTGCATTGAGAAATAAGATTATTTAAATCTACATTTTCATTTTGAAAGAATTCAAGTTCATCTTGTAGACCTAAGATCTTTTTCTCAAATTTCAAGTTAGCTTGATAAAGTGAGTCATTTTTAGCATTTAATTCTGAAATGATCTTTTTATTTCTTAAGACGGACTCTTTGTACTTCTCAACTAACTTATCATATACCTCTTGTAACTCATCATAAGCTTCATGCAATTCATCAAATGTGAAATCAAAAGTAGATGAGTTAGAGGTTACCATAGAAGAATCCTCCTCAAGAGCCATGAGGAAAAGGTTGGCCACTTCTTGTTCCTCATCCTCGGATGACTCCTCATCACTCCAAGTAGCAAGCTTAGCTTTGAGCTTCTTCTTATTCTCAAAGCCCTTCTTCTTGAGTTGAGGACACTCGGAATGAATATGACCCGATTTCTTGCACTCATAGCATATGATTAGATCTTTTTCTTCTTCTTTATTTTTGGTCTTGAAGTCCAATTTTCTTTGAATTTTTCTACCTCGGTTGGACCTCGTAAACCGTGACAATCTTTTGGCTATCATAGCCAATTCTTCTAGATCTTCCTCCTCACTAGAAGTGCTCTCCTCATGTAGAGAAGCTTTGAGAGCCACTCCTAGATTTTTCTTCTTCTCTACCTCATGCTTCTCTACTCTTCTTTCTTCCTTTCATCTTCCCTTTCTTGCTTTATGATCTCATGAGTTAGGAGAGAACCAACTAGCTCATCAAGCTTGAGTGACTTCAAATTCTTGGCCTCGATGATGGCGGTTCTTTTCTCATCCCAAGACTCGAGAAGTGAGTAGAGTAGCTTCCGGACTAGTTTGTCTTTTGGGATTATCTCTCCAAAACCCTTTAGCCCATTGACGATTGTTGAGAAACGATCGAACATCTTTGAAATGGTTTCGTCGGGCTCCATTTTGAAATTCTCATAGCTAAGATTGAGAATTTCAATCTTTGTTTCCTTCACACACTTGTTCCTTCATATGTAGTCTAAAGTGTATCCCACACTTCTTTAGCACTTTCGATGGAGGAAACTTTGGAGTAGATATCAAGACCAAAAGAGCAAAATAGCATGTGAAGAGCCTTGTCATTGATTTGAATCTTCTTTCGCTCATCTTCACTCATTTCATCTTTCCTTTTCGGCACAAGTCTTCCCTCGTTGTCTCTCTTCATCAGAATAATGAGACCATCTTCTATAGCATCTCAAACAAGATAATCATTTGATTTAATGAAGAGACGCATCTAGTTCTTCCAAAAAAGATAGTTGTCACCGTTGAAGAAAGGCGGTTTGGTGGTCGATTAAGACTCGTACATGCTAGGACCAGAGGTAGATGCCATAGCTTGCTTTGTAGTTGATCACAGTCTTCCTAGAATATTATCTTGTGGTTGTTAATCCTTCAAAGAGGTAGGCTCTGATACCAATTGTTGAGTGGATCAATGGATTGATCAAAGCCAAGAGGGGATGAATTGGGCTTTTAAAATTTTGGAGTGAATGTGGAATGATAAAAATTGAAGAACAGGGCAATTTAGAGTGGTTCAAGTTCCAAATGAACTCTACGTCCACTACCTTAGCTACCACTAAGGATTTTCCAACAATCCACTAATTGCTATTCCCCTTTTCAAGGCTTAGGAGGTAACCTTTACAATACCAGTCAAATTTTTTACCCAAAATTTGATCAAACCCTCACAAGGATACAAAGAAGAATTTAAGGCAAGAAGAATATCTCTCAATACAAGTTTGCCCCTTTAAATACACGCACTCAACCCAATTTTGAATACAAGATAGGAATTAAACACAACACAATTTGGGATTTTACAAGAATAAGAAATTAGGCACTTTGAGCTTGGATTTTTGTAAAGATGTTTCTCTTGGATGCAATAGTTGTTTCTAGTCTTTAATTGGCTTCATTTTATACCTTCTCCATTAATTCTAGCCGTTTGGGTGGTTAGGGTATTGATTATAGTCGTTGGGACCCTCTCTTTCCACCATAAATGCACTTCTGCAGCCTACTGTATCGGTACACGGGAAGGCGTATCGATACACGTCTCAAAATAGAAAGAGTCGTTGCACAATTACAAGAGGGGTGTATCGATACGCGTGTACGCGTATCAGTACGGGTTAGGGAAGTGTTTTGGTATGAGTAAGACCGTATCGATACCATTATTCTCACAAAGCTCAATGGAAGATTCTGTATCGACACGGCAAAGGGCGTATCGGTACGGGACAACCAACACTTTAAAAATCTGTTATCTAACAACTAACACCAACGGTCAAAAACATTTAAGGCTTTCGAATTTAAAATTCTATTAAATACGTATTGATACGGGGGACACTGTATTGGCACGCCACTCGAACTCCTTCAGTTTTTATAGAGAGAGTGTATCAATATAGATTCAATCTTTTTCGATACGGTAAGGGGTGTATCGAAACGCGTTTCTCCAGTGGCCAAGTTTGTAAAAAAGGTATCGATACGACAAGGGGCGTATCGATACGCATAGATGATTTTCAATAGTTTGACCTTGGAACACTTAGAAAATATTTTAGAGTTTGAGTTTTTCAATCTAGAGTTAAAGCCTTGTTGATTAGAAACCTTTTGAGGGACTTAAAAATCTTTTTCAAGTTTTCAATTTAATCCTTAAAACACTTTGTTATATCAAAATCAAACATAGGTTTTACAGTCATTTACATCAACTAGGAATATGATTTATAATAAATAACAAGATAAAAAAACATATCCTAATCAAAATATAAGATAACATTGGAAGTGTAGTTTGAATAGGATTCGTCTTCTTTGTAGATCCACCGAAGCGTGGTCACACCTTATCTCCTAAGTGTTGCTCGAACAGCGCTAGACTTCTCTTTAGTGTCCAAAATCGGCTAAAACTCCTCTTTTATGCTTGAACCATTACTTAGCCATCCAAATTCCTATAAAAGTCAAATATTTGTTAAAACATGGAATTGTAGGTAGATTAGAACACTAAAAGACATATAATTATTGGCCTTGCTGGAAAAGTTTAGGGAACACAAGATATGTTTTCTGAACTCAAAGGGAAACTAGAGCTCTTGAGGCTCACCACTGAGAAGTTCGCCGATACTCTTCATGATCGAATACTTCGAAAGATTGTCGAAGAAAAAAGTAGTTTACAAATTTCGATGAGGTTTCTGGTGAACGTCTTCTTGAGAGAGAAATATGTGAAAAAGGGGAAGAATGTAGGATAATGATCTTATTTAGGGATTAGGGTTTAATTTTTTTAATTTAAATCTGACATGGTATTAAAAATAATAAAATATGCCATTTTACATGGAAATATTAATAAAAAAGCCATGTCATTTTAGATTGATCAAAATAGGAGAAATCTGAAAGTTGTGTTATTAAATTGAAAATTTTTAAACTTCAGTGACTAGAATATGAGTGAGAAGAAAGTTGAGTGGTGAATGGTGTAGTTTACACATTATTTTATCAACATCTTCTACCAAAAGGTAATGAGATGGACCATCTTGAAAGCGAACTAAAATTTTAGTGATTATAACCCATGTTTTAAAAGTTCGGCGACAATGTATATAGTTCACCCATAATTTTAAAATAAATCTTATTGGGTTAAAATTGACATAAAATTTCGTTATATAATTTTTTACGAAATTTTCTTTGGTTGGCTCGAAGAAATATTAATCAAATTACCTTTTGACATGTCTCGTGAATGTTTCTATATTGGGTAAAATAAACAGATAATCTCTCAACAATCATCTCATTTTTATTTTTGATCACTCAGTTTTTAAAATTTTCAATTTACCAACTAAACTTCCATATTGCTCATGTTTTAGTCATTCTAAATTATTTTATTATATGACATGACATTTTTTATAATTATTAAATATAAAAATAATTTAAAATAAAAACAAAAATCATATTTTAATCTTATTAAATTTAAAATATTTACAATAAAAAAATATTATTTTTACACCCAAACATACTTCGACGTTGTGGTCATTTACCGACGAACGATGAAACTTTTCCAATGTAACACCCGGGTTTAGGGGTTAGGTGAAAATAATATTTTAATATTATTTGGGCTCGATTTTATAAATTACATAATGGCTCGGGTTTTGTTTTCAAATTAATTAATTTAATGATTGACTATATTTTGCAATTCAATCCCAAATAGCCATGGATTGTGTGCCCTTGTGAATACCCCATTTCATTAAGGGCAAAAAGGTCCTTGTGCCTTTAAAATAAAACAAAACAAAAACACCCAACCCATCTACTATTCATTCTCTTCTTCACCAACGGGAAAACAAAAGCTCCCTACCCAATCTACTATTCCATTCAAAAGCTCTCTCATTTCAACTCCGTTTTGAAAGGTAATGGTATTTTTGATTTCCTCTCATCTACCCCTCCATAAAAGTACCTTTTATTTACATTTTCATGAAGGTTTTAGAAAATGGAATTTTTGAAAGTTTGGATTAAAAATAGGAACTTTATGATGCAAAGTGAGGTATTTTGATTTAATATGTTTAGTTATGGTATATAGAAGTCAAATGGTATAACATATGTGAATTTCAAACGATTTTGGTAATTTTCGGATTTGGGCAAACATGGGGTTTTTGGAGGGTTTTGGGTGAGTTTTGGGGGTTGTTTTAGGTGGGTTTTGATAGGCTTTTGATAGTGCTATGGATGGGGATTGAATTGGGATCAATTGTGGGTGTAATGGAAGTTGAAAACATGGTTTTTGGACAAGGTTTTGGGGCCATCCGAATTGGTGAAAAATGGATATTATTCATGCTTGCAACATAGTAGTTTGTGGTTGAATTGCATTCCGGGTTAGTTTCGATGATAAGATATTGATTGTGGATGTTTTGTTTGTGTTTGGGATCGATTAGAATCAAGTTTGGGCATCGGTGAAGCATCGGAAGTAAATCCGGGAATTTGAAGACGGTTGCTTGCTTGGTCGTTGAGCTTGGTTGCTTAGGTGAGTGGTTAATTGTTTTAAATGGTTTTAAAATAGTTGGTTCGAGTATATGGACTAGGTTGGGCTTGGTAGACCCACCTAGAGTTAGGATTAGGGTGGTAGCCTAATCCTAAGCTTGATCTAGAGCCTTTGGATGAACTCATTTATGTGGTTGTGTATGTCTCGTATGAAATGTGATGTGTGTGGTTATGTACATTGTATTATACATGTGAGATGAGATATGACTTGTGATGCTTGAGACATGCATGATGATGGGTGTTGGTGAGTACGTGCTAAGCACGGAAATGAGTGGAATGAGTAATGTGAAATGAGTAAATGTTGGCACTAGTATACTTGAATACAAATGATCGATCATTAGGATGTTAGTGTGTACACATGAGTCAAAAGTCGCGCGTGGCCTTGGTGGTGTTGAGTCACCAAGGAGGAGTACGGGTTCGCCCGGAAATTGTATTTAAATATAGTCGGTGATGAGTGGAATCCCATCGACGGGGCGTGAGGATGAGTGGAATCCCCTCCGCGAGGCTGGTGATGAGTGTAATCCCACTGTGAGGTAATGTGGTTGTTGGATGTGAGTTCCAACGTGTCTATCCGCGTATTCGGGTCATAGCTAGGTGCCAATGTTGGTTGATAAATGTATCAATGTGTTGAGATTAATGATCTTCATTTGGATGTTTGATGTGACTACTTGTGTTGAGGATTTAGAGCTTGTTGATCATGACATTTACTTGTATATTGCTCATGAATCTTGTCTTATGGCTCTTGTGGATCCTAGGTATATTTGTGTAATGCCTTGGCTAGATCGTGCTCGGACCCTGCAATGTTGAGGTTTGTTTTTCAGAGCTCACCCTCACTAAGCATCATTGCTTACGCTCTCTTTGTTCAACATTGCAGATCCTTAGTTCGTGGGTTGCTTGAGCAAGTGGAGGGCCTCCAAGTGTGGTTGTTGGCTTGAGTACATCAAGTATGGCTTTTAAATGTTGAACATGTAATAGTTTAAGCAATGGGACATGTGTCTTTTGATGGATGATTGCTGGTTGTTTAGGAGCTTGTTTAGACTCCATGCTATGTTGCTTTTGTATGGCTTTTGATGCCATGTTCGAGTTGTAATCCATGCCTAAATTGCTTATCTTGAATGTTGGCTTTATGCCTTAGAGTTTGCCTTTCATGTCAGAATGTTGAAGTATGAACTTTGGATGCTTGAATGCCATCTTGGGTCTTTTGCATGATTTCCTTGATGTTTATACATGTTGGGTGCTTGTATGGCTGAAATGTGGTATGTAAATGTTGTATGAATGCTTGTTGGGGTCTAGGAAAGTCCTAAATTGCATTTAGATTCGAGTCTTGATCGTTTTTGCTTAGTTTGGGAGGTTTTGTAGTGCAGGGGTATCGATACGGTTGGTACGGTATGGATACCACCTTCTTGTTCAGGCCCCATGTATCGATACACTTGAGAGGTGTATCGATACTATTTTGGTCACTGGAGCTACTGTCCAGTTCGGTATCGATACCGGCCTCTGGTGTATCGATACCGTCATCTTTGCGTTGACCGTGGGAAGTCAACCTTTGGGGAGGGTATCGATACTCTCCTTGGGTGTATCGATACGGCCCCCACGGGTTGCCTTTGACCCGTTGACCTAGTCAAGGGGTATCGATACACCCTTAGGGGTATCGATACCGCCTGTAGTATAAGGTTAAAATTGGGTTGTAATCATGATTGTTTGAGTTCGTTTGATTGTTTTATATATTGTTGTTCCGCTGTATGATCACATATGATTAAATACTCATCTAGACAAGATTTAAAATGGAAAAAGAATTAGGGTTGCTAACCGAGGGGAAATTCCTTAGGGGGTTTTCACTCGGTTTTCCCCGTGTGACCCACTCAGACCGGTCATTCGGCCAGACCGGGACGAGGGGGTTACATCCAAGATACGAACAATGGAAAATTTCATTGGCACGAAAGAAGAAACATACTGAAAAATAGCCTCCACCAAACGGTGGAGGAGGGAGATCGATGAGAGAGAAACTAGAAGGTTTTAGCTTATTCATGGACTTCAGAGCACTTTCTGAAAAAATGGAGGTTGAATTCGAACTTAAAGGGTCGAGACGAAACGATTGGTAAAATTTAGGATTGAATGACCACCATCTACAATCGTTGACGGTGACGTCAGGCAATGGTGAACGACAACGTGATAGAGATGATTGGCGCCGAGAAGTTTAGGTTTAATTTTAGATTTTTTATTATTTTTTATTATTTTTATAATAATAATAATAATAATAATAATAATAAATGACATGTTATAGGAAAATAATAGTAAAATAATTCGAAGCGATTAGAACATGAACAATCCAAAAGTTCACTTAGTAAATTGAAGATTATGAAAGTTGAGTTATCAAAATAGGAGAGATAATATAGTTGAGTGATAAAGAGTGTAATTTACCATTTTATATTTTCTTCCCATCTTTATCGGTATTGTGACCAAACCAAACCCTCCTGAATTGGAAAGCCTTGCGATGTAACGAATAGAAACTCGACACAAGGATTAACTCAGAAACAAATCGCCCACTTTTACAGTTTCCTTCAAACGTTATGATGGAGTTTAACAGCGCTTGACTTCTCTCTTAACCAGAATCTGGAACCATGAACCCTTTGAAAAGGCCACTTTCTCACCCTTTTTTAAGATTTAACAACTCCAAGTCCACATCTCTCCAATCATCGTTTAAAAACTCTTGTCAAACCAATGAAGCATCCACTTCCCAAAATCCCATTTTTAATTTCAAGTTTTCTGGTTCAACCATGCCGGTTTCCACTGCCCATTCATTTTCATTCTCAAGGATTAATACTCACTCCTCATGTTCGCTGAAACAACCAAATCTGACTTTTCCACAATTCAGGACCTTTTGTGTTAAAAAAACAAACCCAGATGCTGATCTTTCTGCTTCAAATGATAGCGGACCAATTCATAGCTCCCAGCCTATTGATGCAGGGTCTTCAATGAGGAAACCAATCAGTTTATGGCCCGGGATGTACCATTCTCCTGTAACGAATGCCTTATGGGAAGCAAGATCAAGCATGTTTGAGAAAAGTTCTGATGGAACACAAGATTCACAAACTGAATTAGTTGCAAAAACCCCTTCAATGAGCAGGACTAGTATTGCTTATAACTTTTCTTCTGATTATATACTAAGGGAGCAGTATAGGAACCCTTGGGATGAGATGAGGATGGGGAAATTGCTTGAGGATCTTGATGCTCTCGCTGGAACCATCTCATATAAGGTAAGAATAACAATCTTTTAGTTTTAATATTTAATGCCTATATTAAGCTTGTTTTAGTTTAGATGAAATATATGCATTCTATGATGAGCTAGTACCGAGTTTTATACTTTCCGTGATTTGTTGTTTGCTTTTGGACTAGCACTGTCGGAATGATGATGGTGCAACAAGGCCTATATTGTTGGTTACAGCTTCTGTGGACAAGATGGTTCTAAAAAAGCCGATCCGTGTTGACTTTGATTTGAAAATCTCCGGGGCTGTTACATGGGTTGGGAGATCATCAATGGAGATTCAGCTGGAAGTAATTCAATCCACACCAGGTACTGAAGAATAAAGGCTAGTTAAGTTTTTTCCCCTGATTTCTTACATGGTCTGTGTTTGGCCTCTGATAATTTTCATTACATGTGTGTCTGTCTATCTGTTTCTTCTGGTTGCGAACATGTCTATTATCCTTTGGCAGCCTTCTTGAATAAAAAAATGTGAATATAAATTGATTATTTTAAGTTGAGTTTGCAGCTAGATCGACTTGATAACTGTTCTGGTACATCGATAATCTAGAAGTTGTTCGGGTTTGAGGTGCGGTTGAAGGCCTTTCTTCTTGGTTATAGACGCGTGCTTTTGGCCTATTTTGACCATCCATATTGCGTATCATTCATTGATCATAGGCATTGTGAGATTAATCCCAAAGATCATAGAAGGAACTTTGGGTTAATCTCAGATATTTGGATGTAACAGAGAGTTTTGGCTTGTTGAGATCGATTGAAAGACTGCTTAAACCACGTTTTTCCCCTTTTATTTATCCCTTCTGATTCAGTAAAGAAAACCCTGAGCTGAGCTAATGTGCTATCTCAATTTTGAGTTGAAGGATCCATGGTCATCCTTTTCATTTTTGCTGGTTTTTGGCATTTCAAAGTGGATGATTTTTATCATCTTGCAATGACAATCGGTAGTTCAGTTATATCACTTATTGAATGTTATTTGTTCTTTCAATGATGTTTCAGTCAATTCCATACCTGTTAGGTCTTATATCAATATTCATAGTTGTTTCTTCTCTCTGACTCAACTTTGCTGGTTTTTTTGTGGCCTGTTAATTCTCTGTAGGAAGCTTGCAGCATCTGTTTCAACTTTCATCCCTTGTTGAAATTTATTTTGGGACTCAATGGTGTACTTAATTAAATGAATTATCTGTATATGATTCTTTTTTCATTTTGTAGATTCTCAGGATCCCTTGGATTCAATTGCTCTTGCGGCAAACTTCACATTCGTTGCTCGTGACTCCAAGACAGGAAAATCAGCTCCACTTAACCAGATATTGCCTGAGACTGAACACGAAAAATTGCTATGGAGAGAAGCAGAAGAGAGAAACAAAATGAGAAAGCAGAAGAAAGCAGCACAAAAGAAGGATGTTGATAACAGAGATGAAGACCGACTTAACGCACTGTTGGCCGAAGGGCGAGTTTTATGCGACATGCCAGCATTGGCGGACAGAGATAGCATTCTTATAAGAGATACCTGTCATGAGAATTCATTGATGTGCCAACCACAACAAAGGAATATTCATGGTCGGATTTTCGGAGGATTTTTGATGCGAAAAGCATCTGAACTAGCCTTCTCGAATGCTTACGCCTTTGCTGGTGCCGCACCTTGTTTTATTGAAGTCGATCATGTTGACTTCTTCAAACCTGTAAGTAGCTACAACTATTAAGATCTAAATAAACATTTGCAGTAACTAATTTTGACACCACATAAAGTGGATCGTTTTTCCCTCCGATTTTGACAGCACGTCAAGTATTGCGAGGTGACCTTGCCTTGTGCACAATGATCAAGGGAACCACACTCTTTTTGATGATTTTTCCTGGCTAATGCAGGTGGATGTTGGAAATTTCCTCCGTTTCAAGTCTTGTGTTTTATATACAGAACTCGAGAACCCTATGAAGCCTCTGATAAATGTGGAAGTTGTAGCTCATGTCACAAGGCCTGAGCTAAGGTGCAGTGAGGTGAGTACCGGAAAACTATATATGAACAATAGCGTAACCCGTCATGCTTACTAGCTCTCATAGCACATTAGATCTCAAATTAAACTTGATCGCCACTGTTTCGACGGCTTTCTGTAAATGAAAATAACGAACACTAGAATTCAAACAAAGTTGAATATGGGAGAATAAAGATGTTGAAAAATGGTTCTACATATGCATGCACTTTGATCATCTAAGTTGCAAAATGATAGCTAATGCCTCCCAAGTATCGTGTCTTTTTTTATCTTATGCTACGTTTTTAATATAGTGTTTAGATTGGGATGTGCAGTATTCATCTTTGGTAAAATATTGTCCGACATGAATAGGTATCCAACAAATTCTACTTTACATTTACCATCCGACCGGAGGCCATGAAAGAGGAATTGAGGATTCGAAATGTTGTTCCGGCTACTGAAGAGGAAGCTCAGCGGGTGCTTGAACGTATGGATGCTGAGAGGTCCCAATAGGCATACACTCATGGAGACACCTCGTTAATAAGAAAAGATAATTAAAACATCTTTGTTTTAGGCTTCTTGTGGGGAGCAAAACACATTTTCTGGTTTGCATATCCATTTGAAACAATCCTTGTATCTAAATAAACACCACACCCAGTATCCAATAAGCCCGGTGCTTGTAATTCATCATACCAACTCGTTGATTAATTGCCGGAAATGCAATAGTCGGTTTTCTTTCGTCAAGGGGTCATGTTTTTGTTTGTGTTCAGATTGTTTACTCGTATCATATCATATCTGACCAACATTCTAACCAACCATTGCTCCAAAATAACTTGTTTTGCAGGCATGTCTTAAAACCAGCAGAGTTCTCCAACCTTATAGCTATACTATATTTGACTGCTGATATAATTTCGATATGAGATACGCTCACAAGGGCATTTGCATTTGAAATGGTATCTTAAAAGGGGATTCATCATTCAACTCCTTCAGTTTACGCTCTTCTTCTTCGGTTGGAACCATCTTTAACAAGCTTTCCAAGAGTGTCTGAATTGCCTGTTTGCAAAGGAAGTTAAATCAGTTTACTGATAAAATTGAAGGTGAGGAAGGGGGCGGAAATGAGGTAAAGATGAAGCAAGTGATGGTACAAAGAAATACACTTTAAGAAGAGTGTCAAATAAACTGCTATGTTCTCCACAGATTGTGCCACCGGAACCACATCAAAACGTATAGAGAAGTGGATATTTGCCATGAAAATGAAAAGACTACCTTCCACAAGTGCTTCACAGACTTCATCAATGGTCACGTTTACTGCCCTCAATAAAATGGCAATGTTCTGACCCGAAAAACTCGAACCTCTATTCGGTGAACCCCTATCTGAAGACGACAAAGATGAAGCTGAAGCTGAAGCCGAAGATGAGTTTTTTTACTCTCGCTATATAGACGGGAACAACAGTATCTGGAGATTTGGATCTTTGGCTCAAAGAATGAATTTGTAGGTGAACAAGAGTTTGATAAAGGGTAAGAAGTTCTTCTTGAGTTAAAGCTACTGCCGGCGAAGTTCTCTGTTGGCTTTAACAAACCAGCTAAACATTTCTTCACTCAACAAATTGAGAGAGAAGTGAAAAAGGAGAAAAAATTAGAGCTGTAAAGGTCAGCTTGCACATACGTTTTACATTAAACTTAAAGGTTAAAATATAAGATATAACTATCACTTAGTACTGATATTTTTCAGATCAGTATGGTCTTACAAATCAGCAACAACTATAGTTAAAACTATATTATTTTGTTTGGTTAAAGAGGATGAAATCGTACGCGCCCTACGCGCCTCTCGAGGATCACGGCCCCCTGAAGTTTGTGACCTTCAGACGGCGCTGTGATCCGTCCGCTCCGGCTTACTCGTTCGATGCTGAACGAAGGTGGTTTTCCCCTTCCAAAGCTCGTCGGTTACCGATCTTGTGGTGGACGACGCTGGCTGGTGGCTTGGTCCAGCTTTCAGAGGGGAGGCTCTTCTGGAGTGTGCAGAGGGCTCTGGTGAGTTTTCGTCCGACACCATGGCTCCGCAGAAACTGTTGTCTTCGACCGTCGCTGGTGGTTTTCAAGGACAATTATCGCTACGTTGTTGGTCCCCCTTTTGTTAGGTTGTGGCGTGATCGCCGCCACTTCTGGATTTTGGTTGCGGCGGCACTTAACAGGCTGGTCCTTGAGATTAGGTTAAGCGTTCATATTTCTCAGGCCCGGTTTTCCGGCATCAACTTCTTGGTGGAGGTGTTGGTGTGCCCAACGGTGGCGCTGCCGCAAAGGTCTGTAGAATCTCCTTCTTCTTCGGGCCAAGACTTCGGAGCGACAGGTTCTTTCTCGAGCAAAGACATCGAAGCGGCGGTTTTCGATTGTTTTTCGACTCTTAAAATGCTCCAGCCGACGAGGCACGAGGGCTTCACAGTCCAAACTGCTGTGATGGGCGGCGTTACACTGGGGGTGACTTAGGCTAAGAGGGCAAGCTTCCGGTCGAGGGGAAAAGACATCATCGGTGCCGGAATCTTTGCTTTTCAAAAAGCTGCAGAAAATCACTGCTTTCACGAGATTTAACAGGATTTTCGAAGAGAACAAGGTTTTGTCTTTTCTACAGTTTTGAGTTTCGGCACAGGTCCCGAGGTCTGTGATCTGGACAGTAGGAGAAAGTTGGTACAAAAGCTAGCTGTCTTAGGCTCCTCTGATGAAACAAAGTTTAAGCATTGGGAAGCGAGCTTGGAAAAGCTTTTCTTATTTTCTACGAAAAAGACTGATAGCCCACAAATTTCTTTCTCTTCAGCAAAACTTGGAGTCAACCACGGTGGGACCCGGGTGACTTTTTTCAGTTTACTCTCAAATTATTATCCTGTGTTTTTGGAAGACGCTCAGCTTTGGAGTGTTGGTAGTACTTGGAATTCGATAGTAGTAAGGTTTAAATGGGATCCAGGAGGAGCCTTTCGGTTCACAGGTTCTATATTATCAACGGTTGTTCAGTGGCCTAATTTCTATTAGAGTCCCTTCTTAGTGTTGGTTGGTAACTATGTGCTCGATGGACCAGAATTGGGAGGAGACTCGGTGAACTCATTCTCTCCTCACATTTGGGGTACAGTAGACGATGCCTTGATAAGGACCAACGGTTTCGAGTTGGAAGCCTGCCTCTGGGTAAAGCTCTCAGGCACGACTACTGTCTTTTACCCTGGGAAAAGATTATTGTGTTCGGGTCCTGGCTCTCTCCATCACCGTTCTGGTTTCTTCGTTTTAGGAAACACGATCCACGGTTCTACCGATGGAAGTGTCTATCTGGGCGATCCAGTTTTTTCCACGTCCTGGTTTTTGCTGAGTTTCTGCGTGGCCGTTTATTGATCGTTGTTTACGCTTGCGGTTTGTATCCTGGTTGTTGGTTGATAGGTTGTTGTTTGTGTTTTTTCAGTTTGTTATTAGGCCTTGTTTGGCGCTGCCGTTTGTGTTGGCTTTCAGTTGCTTGTGTTCTTCGTTGATGAGACCCTTGGGCCTCCCCCTTATGTACCTTTTCCTATTTCAATGAAGTTATGTTTTGATCAAAAAAAATCTGCAACAACTATATTGACATCTTTCAATTAACATTTGAGCTTAACCAAAACAACAAAAAAATATCAATGTTATATATAACAACAGCATAGGCAGCCACACTCTCAAAACTCATCCTTGATTGCTTTGCTGTCAAATCCATTTTGCCTCATTCAATCTTCAAGTTTAATCTTGCACTTGATCTTTGTAACGATACGAATTTTCGAATTCATTTGTCGGTTTAACCCGAGTTATGGGCTTAGTGTTTTGGGCTGTGAGTTGGGCCTTCGAGTGCTTAGGGAAGCCTTAGTAGGCTTCCTCTATATTGTTAGGCTTGTATGTTTGGGTTTGGAAGAGGATGGAGGGGCTCTTTAGTAAAGTACTCATTTTTTAAAAGGAGAAGGCTGAATTTCATTTATGTTGGCTGCAAAAAGAAGAGAGTGACCTCATTCTTGTCTCCTTTTCCCATCCCATCTTTCTTCTCCATCTTAGTCTAAGGTTCCAAGACAAAGGACAAATCTTTGTTCGTTTGATTGGTAATCGCAAATTCTGGCTTGAGGGAGTTGTTATCAACATCAATGGATTTATCTTTTAAGGTAAGGATGGATGAAAGTGGTGGTAAAAGAAGAAAATGGGTTCTTGGTGGGGGTTGGAGAAGATGAACGTGAATGGAAGATTTAACCACGTTTTTGTTGTTAGATTCTTCCTTAGTCATCTTTATTTCCTTTTAGCAATGTTGTAATTTATTTTACAACATTTGGTTGTAGTGAAAGATGTTGAAGAGCATTCTAAGGAGTAAGGAAAGGGGAAGGCTTGAGCTTGGGAAAAAGAGTTGTTTTTCCAGCTTTGAAGGAAGGTTAGTACACTTCTTACTCCCTTGTTTCTTGTATATCCTAAATATGAGGCCTTGTATGGTTGTTTGATGATTTGGGTGTTTAAATACTTGGTTATGGGTGTAAATGGTGAAACCTGTAATTTTTGTTAAAATGGTGTAAAAATGATAGGAATCCACTTAAATTGCTCTCTATAACTTATAGGTTCGATTTGGGGTTTTATCTTTGGGTTTAGGAGGCTTGTGAGTTGAAATTCGAACTCTAGAAAACAAATTCTAGGTTCAAGTACTAATACAAGTTGAACGCATATCGATACCCTGTGTTGTAATGGCTGAAAATAAGCGCTTCTTAAAAGGTGTATCAGTACGCCCAATGAGGGTATCAGTACCCCCTGTTGCATCCAATTTTCAGTAGCGAAATTAGGTATCGATGTGCTTGGGGGTGTATTGGTACCAAAGGTGTATCGGTACACTTCCTCGTGTATTGGTATGGGGTTTTGGTTAAACCCCTCCGGTAGGTAAATTGAGTATTGATACGCGTAAGTGGGTATCAGTACCTACTAGAGCGTATCGGTACTATTAAGTTGGTAACGGTACTCGCTGGGCAATTTGCCCGAAAATTTCATTTTGAGTTCGAGTGACCTATAATTTGAGGACTAGGGTGCAATGGGCCTCTAATGTGGTAAAATGAACAGTAAAACTAAGAAGCCGAGAATTGAACCTCATATATGAACATAATGAGTAATAACTTGGTAAATGTTGGGTGACTTGTTTATAATAGCATCCGTATGGATACTTGGTGGATCGTGTGTTGTTACGTGCCAGGTAGGGGCACTTGTGTGATTGAGTCGCATTTGGTTGATGGGATTCGAATACCCAAGACATGTTACAACACCATGGTAAAATAATTACCAAATGGAGGTTACCGATCTATGTGGCCTGGGCCACATTTGACGGTGCTCGAGGGGGAATTTCGAGTACATGTGTATGTTTTGATGCTAGGTGACACGGCCTCACCCAGGGTGTATGTTCCGATGATGCGTGACCTGGTCTCACCCATTGAGTGTATGTTCCCAATGATATGTGACTCGGGCTCACTCCTATGTTGGTGTGATATGGTATGCTTGGGCCTTTTTTGCCCAATGGTTGTTATATTATGTTTAGCATGTGTTTAGGCGACTAGTGTGGTGCCACATATCATTTTAATTTCCATATCATCTTGCTTAGCTACATGCTTGTATTTATGATTTGCATGAAGCATGGTAGAGTAGAGGTGTACCCATTGAGCTTTATGAGCTCAGCGTTTGGAATCGTTGTTTCCTTACGTAAGTTTTTAGGTGGCCGCGTTGCATTCAAAGAGTCCCATCGAAGTATGACTTTATTTCATCAATGTGATAAAGAGTACAGTACTCAGGCTTGTCGGGAAGTGTATTCATAGGACCCTTGATTTATTTCTATAACTCTCTTTGGATTTGTTAATCATGCCAAATGCTTTTAATTATTTTGTTTTAAATTGGAGCTCTCATGCAAACTGTTGAATTATTTTTTTATTTCCAAAACGTTGTCAAATTTATGGAATTCCTTATATTTTGGGATAAATCTAGTTGCAAAATTTTATGAATGGGTTGGGCTTGAGGCCCAAATGTGACGTCGGATTTAGGGTGTTACATTTAGTGATATCAGAGCCTATGTTTAGCCGGTTCTGGGAAACCCCGGGGTGGTAGAGAGTCGTAAAAAGGAGTGTCTAGTGAATACGTACCCTAAGTCGAAGTTGTACTCAGTTAAGTTGAATATCTAATGGAGTAACCTTGTTTGTTTATCTGTGAAGAGTTTGAATCATGCCTAGAGGTGCATGCGAACGTGAAGAAAGTTGGAGATTTCGAGAGGAGAGTTACGATGAGGATTATATCCCCGATACCAATGAAAGATTGGAGGATGAGAGGTGACATGGGGCCAACTACTTCACCCACCTGTATAGGGCCCCTAGTTGCATTGTGAGGGCCATTCCTAGGCCATCCGCTACCCTTCGTGAGGCCTCGATTGGAAGGCTTCGCTGTCATGGCGCAACAAAATTCTTTGGGCCGATACAAGATAATCCAATCAAGACGGACCAGTGGTTGAGAGATATGTAACACCCCGAAATCCGGTCTAGTCGGAATTAAGTTCCGATGATAAAAAATCCTACATTGATAAAGCCTAAATATTGTATTGACCAGTTAATTATTGATATTGAACCCTAAATGGGCTTAAAACATCATCATTGAACTCTGTTGGATAATATTGGACATTTTTGGTGACTAAATTGAAGAAAGTGTAATTTGAAAGGCAAAAACCATAATGTAGTGAGAAGTGAGGGACTAACCTTGCGATTAGCCCTCTTTAATTAAAATCTCCACTTACGTGGAGTGATCTGATGATTTTCCTTCAATTGAAGGAAAGCTTAGTGATAAAATATAGAAACAGAAGCAAGAGAGAGCTTACCCGATTGTTTAGTAAGCAAGCACCTCTCCATCCTCTTCATCTTCAACCTCAAGCACACATCTCCATTGGAGGAATTTTAAGCTTTGCTATTTCTTCGTTTTATCGATATCGAATCGTTGCTATCGATCGGGTAAGCTATATTCCTCAATCGATTATTGGATTCCATGGATATATTGAGTGTAATCTAAACTAGGGTTTTGACTATCCATGGATATCTCATCGTTGTCATCTCTATTGAAACCGGTTATCGATCTTGATATTGTTATATTGATTTTGATATCGAAATATCAACCTTAACAATCTTCCTATTGATTTCCAAGCTCAAGACATCAATAAGGAGCATCCATCGTCTCCATCTAAAGCTAGGAACAAGGGGATTGTCATACAAGAGCCTTGAAATCTTTAGAGTCTCAAGGTGAGTGTAGTCGGAGTCTCGGGTTTAGGCGAAAGACCTTTCCGGATCATTATTTGATATTTTAGATTACATCGCTAACATTGTTGTTGAAGAAATTGCATTGGATGGTTAATTAGATGCTTTGGTAAATGTCGGTAAGTTGTCATTGAACATTGGTTATTGTCATTGATATTGTCATTGTGTATTGTCGTTGATATATGCATTGACATTGGATTATTGCATAGAAACCATCGGACATTAATATTGATATCAAACTATGAGTTATTGATGATGAGATACATATATTGGTCATCGATGATATTGAATTCACCGGACATTGGTATATCATTGATTATTGAAATAAATATGAATATTGCAACCTTGGATTGGAATGGACTTTGGATACAATTGGCATGCCATAGAATTCATGAGCTTAGTGTACGGGTGGACTACGGTCCTAAGGCTACATCCTATATTGATTTGGTGAGACAGAGGGATGTGTATTGCTATTGGTCATATTGGCGAGGCGAAGGGACTAGACCATTTATTGATTTGGCGAGGCATAGGAATTCGCGTATCCACGATCTTGATTCAATCCAGGGACTAAGAATGAAAATGAAACATGTTTATACATTGTATATTGTTGCATAGCATCGACATCGTTGGCATGAGATTATGTTTGAGTATAACCATGGCATTATTGTTACTTACATTGTTTATGACTACCTCACTAGGCAAAGTATGCCTAGCGTGTCTCATCTCATGCATTTTCAGGTTAAGAAGGTTTGTGTGTCGGAAGATCGGGTCAACAATCAAGACAAGTCACTACCAAGCTACAAGTAATGTAATTATGACTTTTGGACTCCTATGAAGGTGGCAAAGTAGTTGAACTAGTCATACATGCCTATTTTGTTGTGTTGGTGCATTGTCTAACTTGTAATATGGTCATCGACCCTAAATGGCCTTTTTAGTTCTTTTGAAACAGCCTTAATATGCATGCTTAGCTTAAAAAGGTAAAAACATAGTAAACATATTCGTATGTCCATGAAACTTAGCGTGCTAGTATTTTATACCATTGAAATATTGTGTGTGAAGTTTCGTTGCATTTGGACATCGTTCGATTGGGTATATTGAATAAAAACCATAAAAAATTTGTCAATACATGCCAGGCCGTATCGAAACGGGTGATGACGTTTCGGTACGGGTGTATAAATGTTGAGCCTAAGAGTTTGGGTGTACCGAAACGGGATAATTCCGTTTCGGAACATTTTGTCATTGGAGATCGACGATTCGGTATGGGTCCATATCGTACCGAAACGAGTCAAAGTCAAGGTTGGTCAATCCGTTCCAATACAGGTCAAGCATGTATCAAAACGGTCTAAAGGGAAAGGTCAACAAAAGATGGCTCTCGTGCACCCGTTTCGAAACAGCCTAGAGTGTTTCGATACGAGGTTAGGTAAGTTAGTTAAAGACTCTTTGGACAGTTTGGTAATGTTACAATTTAATCATCGAATTTTTGTAAAGACAATTGATTGTGTTAATGATCCCCGAATTGAATGAAATCTTGTAGACCTGACCTTTGAATAATGAATTTCATTTTGGTAAAGTCATTCACATCGAAAGACTTCTAGTTTGTCAAAATTACAAATTAGTCCTTAATACTTGTAAAAGTTGCAAAATGGCCCTAAGTTTTTAATTGTGGTCCTCGCCTGATGAAATTGGACTAGTGAGTATATTGGTAACGTTTTTATGTCTATCATTGATTAAAGTAATGTTGTTAAGATGAAATTTTATCGCACCGATCATCGTATCGTCCACCGGTAACACGCTCCGACCTGGTTCTCTACCAGGCCGGGAAGGGGGTGTTACAAGATACCCTTTGGATCTTGCGTTAAATGGGGTTGGAACCCGAAGACAAGTTGAAGTGCATCCTTTCCCTATTGAAGGAGAATGCTCGTGAGTGGTGGGAGACTGTGAAGTTAGGATGGTATCCTAAAGAGTTTACGTAACTAACTTCTCTCATTTTGCACTCAGTCAAACACTCTTTCTTTTCTAAAAACCGGAGAGATTTTCCATCTTTTCTAATTCTTTTTTAATAGCTAAAGAGTTCTTTTATTCTCCTATCATCTATCATTGAGTTTACTTGAAGATTTCATCAAAATTTTGTCATTTGAGGAGAAAAGGCAAGGTTGGAGGTATGATTTCGTTTAACTCCTCTAATCAACTTTCTTTAATGAAATTCTCAAGTCTTGTGCCTCCTTAGTATGTTTATTAACTTTGTTTTTTGGTTGATTAATGGGAAATTGACTAAAAATGGCTTTATGTGGTGATTTCCCAAGATTTTCGTTTGGGGTACTATTTTAGTTGATTTTAGATTGATTTTAAAGTTCTTTTGGATATTTAATGATGTTGAAATAATGGCTCAATCATAATAATCCTGGATTAGGTTGGATCTTTAAAAGTTAGGTTGTTAGTTAAGGGTTTTTGGCTTGGAAATGTGAATCTGAAGTTGTTGGGCGTTATTAGAAGTAATTAGGGTGTTTTTGGATGTTAATTGATAGTTAGAAGAGAATGGAAGTGATGGATTGTGGCTGGGTTAGGTTTGGAGTAAGATCGATTGAGTTTTCGGTTGTTTTGGATGGGTATTTTGGGTGTCTTGGACAGAGCATCGAGATTGTTTGAGTCACTGGTGATTTTAATGCATTATGATACATTGATCATCTGTTCTTGTGTGGTATAAACAATGGAATACTTTGGAAGCAATCAGTGAAGATCCTGGGGCTTCGGACGCCTGATTTTCGCGTCAGCGATTGAGGTTTCACGAGTCGGTGAGTGGAATTAGGATTTCCAGCTTTGAAACATCTTAAAAGTGGTTTTGGGAACTTAGTGTAAGCTTGAAACGCTTTACTAAGTTCGAAAGTAAGTAAAGTGATTTTCTCCCTCGGATTACGCTATTATAGGCTTGTTGATGCACTTGATTTTATATGTGTTTACCTGCTGTTTTAAAGCATGATTTTGAGTAAGAGATTTGATGTTCATGATGCCATATTGTTAAAGGATGCACATGGTAAGTGATCCTTGTATGTATATGTTTATACATGTTTATGAAGCATGGTTTGATGCTTGGAATATGGCTTATTGTGAATGCTTTGAAAACAGTAAGGTTTGTACTAAATGAGAATTATATTGGCAAGTGATGTTGTGTAAAGTGGTTTACAAATGAAATCAGATATAGTTAGCCGGCTATAGGATTGAGTGCACTATAAACAAGTCGCCTTGGATGTTGAGGGGTTGTGAATGTACCGAAAACTCCATCCAAGTACCCTAACGATTGAGGAAATTGAGTTGTGTGCCGCCTCTCGTTAGTGGGGTTATACATCTACCGATGAGTGGTGTTGAGGGGTTGTAAGGTACCGAATACTCCACCACAGGCGTCACAACGGTGGAGGGTAGCTCCTGTGCGTGAACCTTGAGATGCCGGTGAGAATGTATGAATTGTTGGGACAACACTTGAAAATCCGTGTATCCGATACGTTTTGAGAAATGAGTACATTGATGATCACTTGTGAGCCAATATAATTGATAAAATGCTATGAAATGTTTATGGATGCATAGTATGGAAAAGCATGTTTTATTCTTGAAACTTTGCATATGGTAGCTATGCATGGAAAGGTTTAAGATGAGCATAAGTAAATGGTTTTGCTGTTGAAGTATGAGATACTTGTTGCATGATGGATAACATGTTGATTTTGTTAATGAAGTGCATGGATTTTAATAAAGGCATGATGGTTTACGAATGGTGTAAAAATGGTTTTTAAGCATTGATGGCATTTTTGGTTTTGAGCATTCCTCACTAAGCTTGTATGTTTATGCTATCTAGGGATGGGCATTTTACCCGACCCAACCCGATCGGGTCGGATTTTTCATAGAAAATTCAGGTTCGGTTCGGGTCGGGTTTAGGTTTAGGATGGAAAAAATCTGACCCGACCCGACCCGAGACTAATAGTGTAATTTTCTCTTAATTTTTTTAGGGATATTCACAATAATGCTTACTCTTTATATATTTTTTTACAATGAGGTCATTCAAATCACTTTTTCTTACAATTAGGTCCCTAAAATTTATTTTTTTACAATTAAGTCCCTAAATTTTATTATTTTTTAATATCTCGGGTCTGGTCGGGTTTGAGTATATAGTTTTCGGTTGGGTCGGGTTTTTTTCAAGTATGAGGTCGGGTTGGGTCCGGATTTGAAGTATATATTTTTGGGTCAGGTTCGGGTGGGCCATAAACCCGACCCGACCCGTGCCCATCTCTATTGCTCTCTCTTGTCCATCAATGCAGATAACTAAGTGTTTGGAGGCAACAACTTGCAAGGGGATCTAAGGAGACTTCACTTTTTGAATGTATGTTTCGTTTTAAAGACTAGAGTGTTAAGGGCAATGGGGGAACCATAATCTTTTTGGGAGAGGTGTTTAAACTCCCTTTATGTGCATGTTTGGTTATTGGTTTTGAACTTGTAAAAGGCCTCTATATGGTGATTTAAGCCTTGTTTTGATATTTGACTTTTGGATGCTTTGATTTCATATGAAGCATGCCCCTAGAATACCTTGATGATAATTGCCATGTTTTATTGTTGAAACTGCTATATACGCTTAGGGAAGGTTGTTTAGATTTCATTGGATGTGTTTGAAAGTATGTTGGTTTACTTATGGGTGAGTTTAAATAGGTAAAACCAGCTTTAAGTGTACTTGCAGACTGCAGGGTATCGATACCATTCTTAGAGTATCGGTGCGGCCTTGCAAATTGGGAAGGGGGTATCGATACGCGGGGCCGTATCGATACTAATTTTGGCTACTAGTTTTAGGCGTACCGATACGGGCCCAAAGGGTATCGGTACGGCCTCTGTTTCATTGAATTCGAGTGTTGCATCAATCGAGGGTGTATCGATACCCTCCTCAAGGGTATCGGTACAGTGGTCGTTACGGTAGTTTGTTTAAATGTTCTGTTTTTCTTACGTTTTAGTCCCTGAATGTTGTGGATGCAATTAATTGAGTTTTAATGATTAATTTGAGATGCGTTCTGACAGAGATGCATGTAATATTATTAATTTAAAGATGGTAAACTAAAATTGGGGAAAACCCTTGGTACTTGATAAGTTTACATTTTGGTCCCTAAAAGTTGTTTCGAATGCAATTGATGTTCGATTGATGTTATGTATATTCCGCTACAACATTAAACACTTAGGGTTGTAACGGCCATCTAGACAAGTTAAAAGAAAAAATATAGGGTCGTTTATTGAGGTAAACCTTCCCGGTTAACTTTAATATTCCCCGTGTGACTCGTTCGGTTTTGTCTCTCGCCTAGGCCGAGTCGAGGGGGTTGCAACAGGCGTATCGATACTAGGGTTGCCGTATCGATACATCTAGGCAAAATCAGGCATCGCGTTTTGGTACACCCAGTCCCGTTTCGATACCCGTAAGATAATTTAACATACCGTGTCGATACACAAGAAGATGTATCGATACGAGCATTATGGTTTCAAAACTGGAGGCTTACTGGAAGAACGTGTACCGATACAGGCCTATAGGCGTATCGATACCCTGTTAGATAATTAGTTACTTGGCATCTCTTGAAGTTCTAAATCTTTGCAATTTGACTCCTAAATATTTGTAAATGCAATTAAATGAGTTTGCATGATCGGATTGAGCTGAATTTTAACATGAGAGCTTAGAATCTGACTAATTGATTAATAATAACTTTAATTTCAGTAAAGGTCTATGAATTTATAGGTTTTATAAAACAGTCTCTATTTACTTAATGGGGTAATTAGATGTCAAATCGATGCGCGATCAAGTTGAGATTTTATCTTCTTCTTGCTTGTACACTTAGGTTAATAATGAAGCATTTAGATAAGATAAAAATAAAAAATGGGTCGTTTATTGAAGTAAAACTTTCGGGTTTTGCTTCAGTATTCCCCGTGTGACCCGTTCGGTTCTGTCTTGCGACTAGTACGGGTCTAGGGGGTAACACGTTTCAACAAGTGTCTGATGGCCTAGGGTGGAATTTGAATGCAAATAGGCAAGTCTAGGTCCAATCGGCCTATTGGGTGCGCATGGTCAGTCGCTATGGCCCTATTTAATTTGGAGGGTGATTGCTCGTTTTAGGGGATTGCCATGGGTTCGGATATTTTTATGGTTTTCCTGCCAAGGGAGGATCTTGACTAACCATGAGCGTGTTCATCATCATATGGCCAATGATAGTAGTTGCGCGGCTTGTGGTGCGTTGGTGGATGATATCGATCATATTTTTCGCTGATGTCCAAGCGCAATGTCGATATGGATATCGTTGATTAGACCATGAAATTTGGATGAGTTATATGGTTTAGAGCTTAAGAAATGGATCTATTTGAATCTTTCTATAGCCGGGGATTTTGCATGAAATGTTAAGAACTGAGATGTGTTATTTGGTCCATTTCTTTGGAACATATAGAGGCATCAAAATTCCTTTACATTTGATCCACAACAACATCGGCGAGAATTAGTTCTTGAGGTTAGCTTGTGGATGCAATTGGAGTGTGCTCCTGCTCCTGTGGTGCGTGACAGTTCTGCTGAGCATTCGAACCGGGCATCTGTGGTTTGGAGCAAACCTGTTCTCGGTTGGTGTAAGCTTAATGGTGATAGGGGCGTGGTGCCACCTTTTCGGAGCTGCTACTTGTGGCGGCGTAGTACGGGATGAGGAGGGCCATTGGATGATTGGGTATTCGAGACATATCGGTATTTATTCTATCACCGAGGCTGAATTATGAGGCATATTTGAAGGTTTATCGACAACCTGGTCGATTGGGGTCTCGCGCTTGACTGTTGAATCTGATTGTAAGGATGCCATTAGATCCATTCGGCAATACAAGGATGGATTTTCATCCTTCGTTCTTGTACCACATATTGCGTAGATGTTGTCTTGTTCTTGGGAAGTTCATTTGGAGCATATTCCTCGTTAAGGTAATAGAGTGGCCGATGATATGGCTAATCGTGCGACTTTTGATGATTTGGTTTGTCGATGACATCTCTCACTGCCAGATGATGTGCAGTATTTGCTTCATGCTAATTGTAGTAGTTAAGGTGTTGCTCATGCTTTTAGTGTTATGTTCGTTATTGCGTATGAGGGTCAATCCTTGTAACTGAACTTTTATTATTATTGTGTGTACTCTTTTCATCCACCTAAGTTAGAGAGGTTTTTAATGAGGTACACATTAATAATCCTTTATTTATCAAAAATGGAAAAATCAAAATTATTTTTTAAAAAAATTAATAATAACTTAGCATAAATTATTTTTTTAATATTTTAATAAGGCTTAAATAAAAATAAGTGTCCAACTATCTCTCTTTTGAACTTTAGGTGTCTAAAGTATTTTTTTCTCAAAAGAGTTGTGTAGCGTTTACACTGTTGCAATTTTAGGTGCTTAGTCGTTAATGGGTGTTTAAAAATCTGCTAACCAACCAAAGCTTAGCATGTGACAATAATTTGAATTTTTAATTTTTTGAAGAAAAAAATCAAATTTTTTTAGAAAATCTCAAAATTCTCTAATTTTTACAAAATAGTTCTCAAATCGCTAAAATTTCTCAAATCAAAATCGCCACTGCTTCCACCACCGATCATTGCCCCCAAGTACACCCCTTTGGTTGTTGGACCTAGACGTTCGTTCTCCCAACATGGCGTCGCCGAAAATGACGAACGTCGATTTCACGTTCTATGTTCAGCTGCCACGCCGTTTGTCGTTTTTGGCAATGTCATATTTGGTGAAATGATCGGGTAGGTCCAGCAACCAAAGGGGTGTGCTCAGGAGTGACGATCGACGGTGGAAGCGGTGGTGATTTGAGGGTTTGGGTTTGGAAAATTTTAGGGATCTTGGGACTATTTCTGTAAAAATAGAGAATTTCAGGTTTGTTGAAAAATTAAAAATTTTGTGTAAAAAATGTTTTGAGTTTTTAATTTTAAAAAAGAATTTAAATATGTCATGTGTCATGTTATGATTGATTAACTAGTTTTATAATTGCAATTAGTTACCAATCACCTAAGATTAATGAAATAAAACGTTAGACACCTATTTTTAGTAAAAAAATACACACCTAAAGCTCAAAAGAGGTAAAGTTTGGACACTTTATTTTTAGGGAAAACTACATATTTAGTATCTCGCCTATTCCCGTGTTATTGTTTTTGTAACACCCGTGTTTTGGGGTTGGGAGTTAGGCGTGTGTGTTTGGTTCGAGTCATCAAAACCGATTTAATTTAATTGGACCTTAGTTTTGATTTAAATGAGATTTAAAATTAAAGAGTGGCATTTTTGTAAATAAGTTGAAATAATGAAGACAACCTTTTTGAATAAAAAAGAACAAAAAATAAAGCTATATTCCTCCCCTTTTGAGTTTCCAAAGTGAAAGAGGACCCAAACCCCTCCCAAAACCCCAATCTACTATTCCATTCATTTTATCCACCAAATCAAGAGCTTTTTCGAAGGTAATTTCATATTTGAGTTCTCCTCATCATCCCAAGTATTTCCATGGTTTTAGATTTCAAAACCATCATCTTTTTAAATTTCCAAGTTTTTCAAGTTTGATGAAAGCTTGGATTTTTAATGGGTTTTTCGTTTGTTTTTGGTTTGTTGAGTTTGGTTTTGAGTTAATCTTACTTAAATACACCTAATAGGTTAAAATGGATAGATTTTGGGGAAAATCCCGAAGTGGGTCTTTGGGGCATTTTTCAAAGTGTCAAAACTTGAGTTTTTGGTGTGTTCTTGTGTTGGGTTGAAGGACTGATGGTATAGGGTTGTTAGGGAAGTGTTTTGGAAGCCTTTAGATGTCATTTGGGTGTTGGAAATTGTGGTTTTCAGCTGGGTATTTGGAGAGCACGAAAATGAGAGTTTTGTGGTTAGTTTAGGTTGGAAATTGTAAAGTTTGGCTTGTGTTTGTGAGTTGGGTTTGTGGCTGAGTTTAGCATTGAATTGGTTGAGTAATAATTGTCTTTTGATTGGTTAGAAGCAAGAGGAAATATCGAGGAAGGATCAGGATCGAATCCGGAAATTGTGGAGGCTTGACTCGCTTTGCTTGGTTTGCTAAGGAAGGGTGGTGAGTGAACTTCAAACTTGTTTAAATTGGTTCAAGTGTGTGTAGTGGAGGTATTGGAATGAGCTTGGTAGGCCATTCCAAGGTAGAAGTTAAATTGGTAGTTTAACTTCTTGTTTGTTAATGAGCTTTAGATGCCTATGCCTATTTTGATCTTGTGAGGTATGAATTGGTTTTGTATGTGTATACACTGATGTGTGTGATGATGGATGTGTGTTATAAATGATGGTTATTGTGATGTGGTTTAAAAGTAATTGGCACTAGTTAACTCACCGGGTATAAATGATCGATCATTAGGATTAGTGTGCACACGGTTGAGTCAAATTCGCGCGTGGCCTTGATGGCGTTAAGTCATCAAGGAGGAGTACGATGATGTAATATTCCACCGGAAATTATTTATATTTTACTTGATGGTGAGTGGAATCCCATCCGTAGGGCATGTGATGATGAGTGGAATCCCATCCATGCAAGGTCCGGTGATGAGTGTAACCCCACCGAGGTAAAGTTGTTGTTGAGAGTAAATCCGTATATCCGAGTAAACTAATAGTGGCCAATGTACTTGCTCTTGTGATTATGATGTTGAGATATATGATTTATATTGTTGAGCTTAATATGAAGTAAGATGCCATATTTATGACTCTTGTGATACTAGCTAGGTTGCTATGTGATGCCTATGCATGTTGTGTGTGATGATAGGGATTATATGCTTGAACCCTGCATTGTCATTGTTTTTGGTTTTAGAGCATCCTCACTAAGCTTCTAGCTTACGCTCTCATTTTTCGACAATGCAGATCAGTGGCGTGGTGTTAGCAAGGAGAAAGGCGAAGGGACATTCCAAGCTTGTAGTTGCTCAAGTATGGTTTAGTAAATAAAGTAGTAGTTTAGGAATGAGGCTACTATGTGTTTTGTATGAGCGTTGTATGACTCATAGATGATGATGATGTTTATGCTTTGCTTGGATTTGTAAACCGTGTTAAGCCTTGTTGAATTCTTGTTTGAGATGCTATGCTTTTGGATGAGTACATGTGTTTGTGAGCATGTAAACCTTATGGGAGGACTTGTGCCACTTGGCTTTTGAGCTTTAAGCATGCATATTTATGCAATATCTACCCTTTATGTGAATGCCTTGATGTAATGCCTTGTTGATCACCTAAATTGTTCTCCATGCTAGTTCTAGGTTGTGGAATGTTGTATGGATGCTTGTATGTGGCTAGGGAAGTCTTAAAATGCATTTAGAGTTGAGTTTCATGTTGTTTTGCTGCAATTTAGTGTCTTGTAGTGCAAGGCGTATCGATACGCCTAAGGGCCGTATCGATACGGTCCTACACTTTGGGACACAGAATTGGGAAGGGGTACCGATACTCGGGGTGTATCGATACGCCCAATGCTCACTGGAAATTTGAGATTTTGGTGAGACTTTGGCGTATCGGTACGATGTCTTAGCGTATCGGTACGGTTTTGTCTCGTTGACCACGAGATGTTGACCGAGAGGGGCGTATCGATACGGTCAAGGGCGGTATCGATACGATCTTCCTGTGTTGACTTGGTCAAGGCGTATCGATACCCTTGATTGGTGTATCGATACGGCCTGCTTAAAAAGGGGAAATTGGGTTGTTTATCATGTGTTTTTGTTTCGATTGTGTTTCGTTCTTGATGTTTTCCGCTATCGTGATCACTTAGGAAATAATATGCCTTTAGACAAGATTTAATTAAAAGAAATTTTCTAGGGTTGCTAACCGTGGGGGAACCTTGACGGGTTTCGCTTCGGTTTTCCCCGTGTAGCCTACTTGGACTGGTCATCTGGCCAGACCGGGACGAGGGGGTTACATTTGTTGGTATCAGAGCCTGAGGTTACCGAGACCTCGGGTAGGTAAGTGAGGTAAGTTGATGTGTTAAGTTATGGTCATGTCTCGGTGTGTGCTATGCCATGTATTCTTGTTGTTTGATCGTTCATATGGTGTTTGGGTGCATGATTGTTGCGTTTGGTGTGGTGTCGAGTTCCCATTGCTACTATTACTTAATTTAAAAAGGTTTTGTAAAGGAAAATACTTGAGCACAGTTGGAACCTTGCCTTTGCTAACTTAATCCTTATCTGTTGTTTGTTGTAGTTATTATCTTGCTAGCTATAACATGAGACCACGAGGGAGGCCTAGGATGGTTCAACCGGAACCACGGGCACAAGCTACGGGAGTCGAGCAAATTGGTGGAGCGCAGGCTCCTCAACCTCCTCCTCATCAAGAGGGAGGCGAGGCGGGAGGTGAGGGCGTAGAACCTCAGGTTATCCAAGGATCGGCCGGAATAGATTTAGCCCCCTAGTTCAGGCGATAGCCGGGGCTTTCCAGGCTGCAGTGGCTGGGATTCAGGCTGTGGCACAACCCCAGGGAGAGGGTACTTGTTTGCCATTGGAAAGACTCTACAGTTTGGGAGGTGAAGAGTTCAGAGGGTCGACACCGGAGAGGTCTGAGATGTGGTTTGAGAAGATCGTCCGTATTCTGGAACATATGGGATGTACCGGGGAACGCAAGCTAGGGTGTGTTATATCTCTACTTCAGGGTGATGCCTACACTTGGTGGGTCACCATCACTACGTGTATGGAAGAGGCTGAGATCACTTGGGAGTTTTTTGAGTCAGCTTTCCGTAAGAAATATCTGGGTCCTCGATATCTCGATGAGAAGAAGAGGGAATTTATGGCTTTGCTTCAGGGGAGTATGATTGTGACAGACTATGAGATCAGATTTGTCAGGCCGAGTTAGTATACGTCCAAGCTTGTTCCTACTGAAATGGAAAGTTGTAACCGTTTCCGCTATGGGTTGAATGAAGAGATCAAGAGATACACTTTAGCTTCTGACTACACAGATTTCGATGTCTTGGTCGCTAGGGCCAAGGACTTGGAGCACAGTTTGGGCTTGACCAAACGATATGGTGGTTCTAGTTCTGGGAAGAGATCTAGTGACTTTGATAGAGGTGATGCCAAGAGGCATCGGGACAAGAGGCATCACTATGACCATAGACGTGGTGGAGGTAACCACGGTAGGGGTCAACAGGGCCAGAGGACTGGTGGGAGGTTGCCCACGTGTGCTAGTTGCGGGAGGAATCACACCGGTGAGTGTTGGGGAAATTTCCACTCATGTTAGGGTTGTGGAGCTAGAGATCACATTAGGTGTGACTGTCCACATCAGGTGGGGCAGGCACCAACTCAGGCTCCTGCTAGAGCCAATGACTTTCAGAGAGGCCGCGGGCGCGGTAGGGGTAACTTCCAGCCGATGAATGATTGCCAGAGGAACATAGCGCATGTAGTTGCAGTCCAGCCAGAGGGCGGAGGCCAGGCCAGAGTATATGCTCAGCGTGGGGATCAGCATGACACAGATATGATTGCAGGTAATTTCTCGATATAGTCTTTGGGTTTGCTTTCTTTGATTGACTCCGGGTCTACACATTCTTATATTCTGAGTGAGCATGCGAAGTTGTTGAAATTGCCTTGTGAAATATTAGAGGTAGGAGTTAGTGTTACTAGTTCCTTCGGGGATACAATAGTAGTTAGAAAGATGTATAAAAGGTGTCCGCTTATGATTCAGGGGCATGTGTTTCCAGTGGATATGATGGAGCTACCATTTTATGGCTTTGATGTGATTTTGGGTATGGATTGGCTCACTGAGCATAGAGCTAGGATAGACTTTGAAACTAAGAGGATTTCTTTGAGACTCGCGGATGATTATGAGATAGTGGTGGTGGGTGAGAACGTGAAGTTCTTATCGAATGTAGTTTCAGTTCTAGAGGCTAAGAGGTTAGTTGAGTTGGGTTGCGAAGCATATTTGGACTATGTGATGAATCCAAACATGAGTGAGGTTAGACCTCAAGACATTCGGACAGTGTGTGACTTTCCTAGTGTGTTTCCGGAAGAGTTTCCGGGTTTACCACCTAATAGAGAGGTAGAGTTTGCTATAGAGACTTATTCAGATTCAGCTCCTGTTTCGATTGCTCCGTATCATATGGCACCGAAAGAACTGAAAGAGTTGAAGACTCAGTTGCAAGAGTTAACAGATAGAGTTTTTATCCGACCTAGATCTTCGCCTTGGGGTGCTCCAGTTTTGTTTGTTAAGAAGAAAGATGGAAGCATGAGAATGTGTATAGATTACAGACAGTTGAATCAGTTAACAGTGAAGAACAAGTATCCGTTGCCGAGAATTGATGATTTGTTCGATCAGTTGAGAGGGGCCTCAGTCTTTTCGAAGATTGACTTGAGATCAGGTTACTACCAATTGAAGGTAAGGGAAGTTGATGTACCGAAGACGACCTTTAGGACTAGATATGGTCACTATGAGTTTTTAGTCATGCCTTTTGGGTTGACTAACGCACCGGCTGCTTTCATGGATATGATGAATAGGATTTTCCATCAGTACCCAGATCAGTTTGTAGTTGTCTTCATAGATGACATCTTGGTGTATTCGCGCACCGAGGAAGACCACGACCGACACTTGAGGTTAGTTTTGCAGAGTTTGTTAGATAATCAGTTGTATGTGAAGTTGAAAAAGTGTGAGTTCTGGATTTGAGAGGTAGTCTTCCTAAGGCACGTGGTGTCAGCCGATGGGATTAGAGTTGATCAGAAGAAGATAGAGGCCATTGTTGAGTGGAAGCAACCGAAGTCAGTAACAGAGATTCGTAGCTTTCTAGGCTTAGCTAGGTATTATAGAAGATTCGTAGAAGGTTTCTCGAAGTTAGTCGCTCCATTGACACAGTTACTTCAGAAGAATGTTCAGTTTGAGTGGTCAAATGCTAGACAGAGAGCCTTTGAGAAGTTTAAAGAAGCTTTGACCCAAGCACCGATCTTGATTCAGCCAGAGTCAGGGAAAGACTATGTAGTTTACAGTGATGCTTCCTATGTAGGCCTAGGTTGTGTTCTCATGCAAGACAAGAGAGTAGTGGCTTATGCCTCGAGACAGTTGAAGAATCACGAGCGTAACTATTCGACCCATGACATAGAGTTAGCTGCAGTTGTGTTTGCTCTGAAGATTTGGAGGCATTATTTGTACGGTGAGAAGTGCACAGTGTACACAGATCACAAGAGTTTGAAGTACATCATGACTCAGCAAGATTTGAATCTCAGACAGCGTAGGTGGTTAGAGTTGCTAAAGGATCATGATCTTACGATTGAGTACCATCCGTGTAAGGCCAATTCAGTGGCCGATGCTTTGAGTAGAAAGGTAGCCGTAGATTTGAGAGCCATGTTTGCTAGATTGAGCTTGTCCAGAGATGGTGTCTTGGTGGTCGAGCTTCAGGTTAGACCTACTCTAGGTCAGTTGATTAGAGAGAAACAACTCTTAGATAGATCTTTGGCACCTCACGTGCAAGACATAGCCGAGGGTAGACCTTCAGATTACAGTTTCAGTACCGATGGGGTCTTGTGTTTCAGAAATAGGATAGTTGTGCCAGAAGACAGTGACTTGAGACGTACGATATTGACTGAAGCGCACAGTAGTCCGTTTGCTATGCATCCTGGAAGTACGAAGATGTACTGAGATTTGAAGAATGAGTACTTTTGGTTTGGTTTGAAGAGGGATGTAGCCGACTTTGTGAGTAAGTGTATGGTATGTCAGAGAGTGAAGGCGGAATATCAGGTTCCCTCAGGTTTGTTGCAAACGTTGAGAATTCCGGAATGGAAATGGGAGAATATCACCATGGATTTTGTTTCGGGCTTGCCTTTGACTCCTACGAAGAAGAACTTAGTTTGGGTTATAGTGGACCGTTTCTCGAAGTGTGCTCACTTCTTAGCAGTCAATACAACTTATACATTAGATAGATTGGCCGATCTGTACATTGGTGTGATTGTTAGACTGCATGGTGTGCCGAAGTCCATTGTGTCTGATAGAGATCCGAGGTTTACAACTCGATTTTGGGAGTGTCTGCATACAGCTTTGGGTACCCATTTGAATTTCAGCACGTCTTATCATCCTCAGACCGATGGTCAGTCAGAGAGGGTTATACAGATTTTAGAGGATATGTTGCGTTGTTGCATCATTGATTTTCAGGGTACTTGGAAGAAGCATTTGCCTCTAGTTGAGTTTGCTTACAATAATAGTTTTCAGTCGAGCATTCAGATGGCCCCGTATGAGGCCTTGTATGGTAGGAAGTGTAGAACTCCAGTTTGTTGGGCTGAAGTGGGACAGAAGTTGTTACCTATGCCGGATTTACTTAAGGGGACCACCGATAAAGTAAAATTGATTTGCGATCGCTTAAGGGCAGCTTCGAATAGGTAGAAGTCCTATGCCGACTTGAAGAGGAAGGAAGTTGAGTTCTCAGTGGGTGAGAAGGTGTTCTTAAAAGTATCTCCGTGGAAGAAAGTAATGAGATTTGGCCGAAAGGGGAAGTTGAGTCCGAGGTACATAGGACCATATGAGGTTGTGAAGAGGGTTGGCCCAGTTGCTTATCACTTGCATTTGCCATCCGAGCTAGAGAAGATACACAATGTATTTCATGTTTCGATGCTCCGTAAGTATAGGTCAGATCCATCACATGTTATGCCTGTAGAAGAGATTGAATTGGATCCAGATTTGACTTATGAAGAAGAACCAATTGAGATCTTAGCTTCTGACAGTAAGGTGTTGCGAGGGTAGATCGATTGAGTTAGTAAAAGTGCGGTGGCAACGTCGAGGGGTGGACGAGGCCACTTGGGAGAGGAAGGAGGATATGGAAAGGCAGTTTCCTTATCTCTTTCAGTCAGGTAATTTCGGGGACGAAATTCCTTAAGTGGGGGAGAGTTGTGGGGTTGGGAGTTAGACGTGTGTGTTTGGTTCGAGTCATCAAAATTGATTTAATTTAATTGGACCTTAGTTTTGATTTAAATGAGATTTAAAATTAAGGAATGGCATTTTTGTAAATAAGTTGAAATAATGAAGACAACCTTTTTGAATAAAAAAGAACCAAAAAAATAAAGCTATCTTCCTCCCCTTTTGAGTTTCCAACGTGAAAGAGGACCCAAACCCCTCCTAAAACCCCAATCTACTATTCCATCCATTTTCTCCACCAAATCAAGAGCTTTTTCGAAGGTAATTTCATATTTGAGTTCTCCTCATCATCCCAAGCATTTCCATGGTTTTAGATTTCAAAACCATATCTTTTTAAATTTCCAAGTTTTTCAAGTTTGATGGAAGTTTGGATTTTTAATGGGTTTTTCGTTTGTTTTTGGTTTGTTGAGTTTGGTTTTGAGTTAATCTTACTTAAATACACCTAATATGTTAAAATGGAAGGATTTTGGGAAAAATCCCGAAGTGGGTCTTTGGGGCATTTTTCAAAGTGTCAAAACTTGAGTTTTTGGTGTGTTCTTGTGTTGGGTTGAAGGACTGATGGTATAGGGTTGTTAGGGAAGCGTTTTGGAAGCCTTTAGATGTCATTTGGGTGCTGGAAATTGTGGTTTTTAGCTGGGTATTTGGGGAGCACGAAAATGAGAGTTTTGTGGTTAGTTTGGGTTGGAAATTGTGAAGTTTGGCTTGTGTTTGTGAGTTGGGTTTGTGGCTGAGTTTAGCATTGAATCGGTTGAGTAATAATTGTCTTTTGATTGGTTAGAAGCAAGAGGAAACATCGGGGAAGGATCGGGATCGAATCCAGAAATTGTGGAGGCTTGACTCGCTTGGCTTGGTTTGCTAAGGAAGGGTGGTGAGTGAACTTCAAACTTGTTTAAATTGGTTTTAGTGTGTGTAGTGGAGGTATTGGAATGAGCTTGGTAGGGCATTCCAAAGTAGAAGTTAAATTGGTAGTTTAACTTCTTGTTTGTTAATGAGCTTTAGATGTCTATGCCTATTTTGATCTTGTGAGGTATGAATTGATTTTGTATGTGTATACATGGATGTGTTTTATAAATGATGGTTATTGTGATGTGGTTTAAAAGTAATTGGCACTAGTTAACTTACCGGGTATAAATGATCGATCATTAGGATTAGTGTTCACACGGTTTTGTCAAATTCGCGCGTGGCCTTGATGGCGTTAAGTCGTCAAGTAGGAGTATAGTGATGTAATATTCCACCGGAAATTATTTATATTTTACGTGATGATGAGTGGAATCCCATCTGTAGGGCATGTGATGATGAGTGGAATCCCATCCATGCAAGGTCCGGTGATGAGTGTAATCCCACCGAGGTAAAGTTGTTGTTGAGAGTAAATCTTCATATCCGAGTAAACTAATAGTGGCCAATGTACTTGCTCTTGTGATTATGATGTTGAGATATTTGATTTATATTGTTGAGCTTAATATGAAGTAAGATGCCATATTTATAACTCTTGTGATACTAGCTAGGTTGCTATGTGATGCCTATGCATGTTGTGTGTGATGATAGGGATTATATGCTTAAACCCTGCATTGTCGTTGTTTTTTGTTTTAGAGCATCCTCACTAAGCTTCTAGCTTACGCTCTCATTTTTCGACAATGCAGATCAGTGGCGTGGTGTTAGCAAGGAGAAAGGCGAAGGGACATTCCAAGCTTGTAGTTGCTCAAGTATGGTTTAGTAAATAAAGTAGTAGTTTAGGAATGAGGCTACTATGTGTTTTGTATGAGCGTTGTATGACTCATAGATGATGATGATGTTTATGCTTTGCTTGGATTTGTAAACCGTGTTAAGCCTTGTTGAATTCTTGTTTGAGATGCTATGCTTTTGGATGAGTACATGTGTTTGTGAGCATGTAAACCTTATGGGAGGACTTGTGCCACTTGGCTTTTGAGCTTTAAGCATGCATATTTATGCAATATCTACCCTTTATGTGAATGCCTTGATGTAATGCCTTGTTGATCACCTAAATTGTTCTCCATGCTAGTTCTAGGTTGTGGAATGTTGTATGGATGCTTGTATGTGGCTAGGGAAGTCTTAAAATGCATTTAGAGTTGAGTTTCATGTTGTTTTGCTGCAATTTAGTGTCTTGTAGTGCAAGGCGTATCGATACGCCTAAGGGCCGTATCGATACGGTCCTACACTTTGGGACACAGAATTGGGAAGGGGTACCGATACTCGGGGTGTATCGATACGCCCAATGCTCACTGGAAATTTGAGATTTTGGTGAGACTTTGGCGTATCGGTACGATGTCTTAGCGTATCGGTACGGTTTTGTCTCGTTGACCACGAGATGTTGACCGAGAGGGGCGTATCGATACGGTCAAGGGCGGTATCGATACGATCTTCCTGTGTTGACTTGGTCAAGGCGTATCGATACCCTTGATTGGTGTATCGATACGGCCTGCTTAAAAAGGGGAAATTGGGTTGTTTATCATGTGTTTTTGTTTCGATTGTGTTTCGTTCTTGATGTTTTCCGCTATCGTGATCACTTAGGAAATAATATGCCTTTAGACAAGATTTAATTAAAAGAAATTTTCTAGGGTTGCTAACCGTGGGGGAACCTTGACGGGTTTCGCTTCGGTTTTCCCCGTGTAGCCTACTTGGACTGGTCATCTGGCCAGACCGGGACGAGGGGGTTACATTTGTTGGTATCAGAGCCTGAGGTTACCGAGACCTCGGGTAGGTAAGTGAGGTAAGTTGATGTGTTAAGTTATGGTCATGTCTCGGTGTGTGCTATGCCATGTATTCTTGTTGTTTGATCGTTCATATGGTGTTTGGGTGCATGATTGTTGCGTTTGGTGTGGTGTCGAGTTCCCATTGCTACTATTACTTAATTTAAAAAGGTTTTGTAAAGGAAAATACTTGAGCACAGTTGGAACCTTGCCTTTGCTAACTTAATCCTTATCTGTTGTTTGTTGTAGTTATTATCTTGCTAGCTATAACATGAGACCACGAGGGAGGCCTAGGATGGTTCAACCGGAACCACGGGCACAAGCTACGGGAGTCGAGCAAATTGGTGGAGCGCAGGCTCCTCAACCTCCTCCTCATCAAGAGGGAGGCGAGGCGGGAGGTGAGGGCGTAGAACCTCAGGTTATCCAAGGATCGGCCGGAATAGATTTAGCCCCCTAGTTCAGGCGATAGCCGGGGCTTTCCAGGCTGCAGTGGCTGGGATTCAGGCTGTGGCACAACCCCAGGGAGAGGGTACTTGTTTGCCATTGGAAAGACTCTACAGTTTGGGAGGTGAAGAGTTCAGAGGGTCGACACCGGAGAGGTCTGAGATGTGGTTTGAGAAGATCGTCCGTATTCTGGAACATATGGGATGTACCGGGGAACGCAAGCTAGGGTGTGTTATATCTCTACTTCAGGGTGATGCCTACACTTGGTGGGTCACCATCACTACGTGTATGGAAGAGGCTGAGATCACTTGGGAGTTTTTTGAGTCAGCTTTCCGTAAGAAATATCTGGGTCCTCGATATCTCGATGAGAAGAAGAGGGAATTTATGGCTTTGCTTCAGGGGAGTATGATTGTGACAGACTATGAGATCAGATTTGTCAGGCCGAGTTAGTATACGTCCAAGCTTGTTCCTACTGAAATGGAAAGTTGTAACCGTTTCCGCTATGGGTTGAATGAAGAGATCAAGAGATACACTTTAGCTTCTGACTACACAGATTTCGATGTCTTGGTCGCTAGGGCCAAGGACTTGGAGCACAGTTTGGGCTTGACCAAACGATATGGTGGTTCTAGTTCTGGGAAGAGATCTAGTGACTTTGATAGAGGTGATGCCAAGAGGCATCGGGACAAGAGGCATCACTATGACCATAGACGTGGTGGAGGTAACCACGGTAGGGGTCAACAGGGCCAGAGGACTGGTGGGAGGTTGCCCACGTGTGCTAGTTGCGGGAGGAATCACACCGGTGAGTGTTGGGGAAATTTCCACTCATGTTAGGGTTGTGGAGCTAGAGATCACATTAGGTGTGACTGTCCACATCAGGTGGGGCAGGCACCAACTCAGGCTCCTGCTAGAGCCAATGACTTTCAGAGAGGCCGCGGGCGCGGTAGGGGTAACTTCCAGCCGATGAATGATTGCCAGAGGAACATAGCGCATGTAGTTGCAGTCCAGCCAGAGGGCGGAGGCCAGGCCAGAGTATATGCTCAGCGTGGGGATCAGCATGACACAGATATGATTGCAGGTAATTTCTCGATATAGTCTTTGGGTTTGCTTTCTTTGATTGACTCCGGGTCTACACATTCTTATATTCTGAGTGAGCATGCGAAGTTGTTGAAATTGCCTTGTGAAATATTAGAGGTAGGAGTTAGTGTTACTAGTTCCTTCGGGGATACAATAGTAGTTAGAAAGATGTATAAAAGGTGTCCGCTTATGATTCAGGGGCATGTGTTTCCAGTGGATATGATGGAGCTACCATTTTATGGCTTTGATGTGATTTTGGGTATGGATTGGCTCACTGAGCATAGAGCTAGGATAGACTTTGAAACTAAGAGGATTTCTTTGAGACTCGCGGATGATTATGAGATAGTGGTGGTGGGTGAGAACGTGAAGTTCTTATCGAATGTAGTTTCAGTTCTAGAGGCTAAGAGGTTAGTTGAGTTGGGTTGCGAAGCATATTTGGACTATGTGATGAATCCAAACATGAGTGAGGTTAGACCTCAAGACATTCGGACAGTGTGTGACTTTCCTAGTGTGTTTCCGGAAGAGTTTCCGGGTTTACCACCTAATAGAGAGGTAGAGTTTGCTATAGAGACTTATTCAGATTCAGCTCCTGTTTCGATTGCTCCGTATCATATGGCACCGAAAGAACTGAAAGAGTTGAAGACTCAGTTGCAAGAGTTAACAGATAGAGTTTTTATCCGACCTAGATCTTCGCCTTGGGGTGCTCCAGTTTTGTTTGTTAAGAAGAAAGATGGAAGCATGAGAATGTGTATAGATTACAGACAGTTGAATCAGTTAACAGTGAAGAACAAGTATCCGTTGCCGAGAATTGATGATTTGTTCGATCAGTTGAGAGGGGCCTCAGTCTTTTCGAAGATTGACTTGAGATCAGGTTACTACCAATTGAAGGTAAGGGAAGTTGATGTACCGAAGACGACCTTTAGGACTAGATATGGTCACTATGAGTTTTTAGTCATGCCTTTTGGGTTGACTAACGCACCGGCTGCTTTCATGGATATGATGAATAGGATTTTCCATCAGTACCCAGATCAGTTTGTAGTTGTCTTCATAGATGACATCTTGGTGTATTCGCGCACCGAGGAAGACCACGACCGACACTTGAGGTTAGTTTTGCAGAGTTTGTTAGATAATCAGTTGTATGTGAAGTTGAAAAAGTGTGAGTTCTGGATTTGAGAGGTAGTCTTCCTAAGGCACGTGGTGTCAGCCGATGGGATTAGAGTTGATCAGAAGAAGATAGAGGCCATTGTTGAGTGGAAGCAACCGAAGTCAGTAACAGAGATTCGTAGCTTTCTAGGCTTAGCTAGGTATTATAGAAGATTCGTAGAAGGTTTCTCGAAGTTAGTCGCTCCATTGACACAGTTACTTCAGAAGAATGTTCAGTTTGAGTGGTCAAATGCTAGACAGAGAGCCTTTGAGAAGTTTAAAGAAGCTTTGACCCAAGCACCGATCTTGATTCAGCCAGAGTCAGGGAAAGACTATGTAGTTTACAGTGATGCTTCCTATGTAGGCCTAGGTTGTGTTCTCATGCAAGACAAGAGAGTAGTGGCTTATGCCTCGAGACAGTTGAAGAATCACGAGCGTAACTATTCGACCCATGACATAGAGTTAGCTGCAGTTGTGTTTGCTCTGAAGATTTGGAGGCATTATTTGTACGGTGAGAAGTGCACAGTGTACACAGATCACAAGAGTTTGAAGTACATCATGACTCAGCAAGATTTGAATCTCAGACAGCGTAGGTGGTTAGAGTTGCTAAAGGATCATGATCTTACGATTGAGTACCATCCGTGTAAGGCCAATTCAGTGGCCGATGCTTTGAGTAGAAAGGTAGCCGTAGATTTGAGAGCCATGTTTGCTAGATTGAGCTTGTCCAGAGATGGTGTCTTGGTGGTCGAGCTTCAGGTTAGACCTACTCTAGGTCAGTTGATTAGAGAGAAACAACTCTTAGATAGATCTTTGGCACCTCACGTGCAAGACATAGCCGAGGGTAGACCTTCAGATTACAGTTTCAGTACCGATGGGGTCTTGTGTTTCAGAAATAGGATAGTTGTGCCAGAAGACAGTGACTTGAGACGTACGATATTGACTGAAGCGCACAGTAGTCCGTTTGCTATGCATCCTGGAAGTACGAAGATGTACTGAGATTTGAAGAATGAGTACTTTTGGTTTGGTTTGAAGAGGGATGTAGCCGACTTTGTGAGTAAGTGTATGGTATGTCAGAGAGTGAAGGCGGAATATCAGGTTCCCTCAGGTTTGTTGCAAACGTTGAGAATTCCGGAATGGAAATGGGAGAATATCACCATGGATTTTGTTTCGGGCTTGCCTTTGACTCCTACGAAGAAGAACTTAGTTTGGGTTATAGTGGACCGTTTCTCGAAGTGTGCTCACTTCTTAGCAGTCAATACAACTTATACATTAGATAGATTGGCCGATCTGTACATTGGTGTGATTGTTAGACTGCATGGTGTGCCGAAGTCCATTGTGTCTGATAGAGATCCGAGGTTTACAACTCGATTTTGGGAGTGTCTGCATACAGCTTTGGGTACCCATTTGAATTTCAGCACGTCTTATCATCCTCAGACCGATGGTCAGTCAGAGAGGGTTATACAGATTTTAGAGGATATGTTGCGTTGTTGCATCATTGATTTTCAGGGTACTTGGAAGAAGCATTTGCCTCTAGTTGAGTTTGCTTACAATAATAGTTTTCAGTCGAGCATTCAGATGGCCCCGTATGAGGCCTTGTATGGTAGGAAGTGTAGAACTCCAGTTTGTTGGGCTGAAGTGGGACAGAAGTTGTTACCTATGCCGGATTTACTTAAGGGGACCACCGATAAAGTAAAATTGATTTGCGATCGCTTAAGGGCAGCTTCGAATAGGTAGAAGTCCTATGCCGACTTGAAGAGGAAGGAAGTTGAGTTCTCAGTGGGTGAGAAGGTGTTCTTAAAAGTATCTCCGTGGAAGAAAGTAATGAGATTTGGCCGAAAGGGGAAGTTGAGTCCGAGGTACATAGGACCATATGAGGTTGTGAAGAGGGTTGGCCCAGTTGCTTATCAGTTGCATTTGCCATCCGAGCTAGAGAAGATACACAATGTATTTCATGTTTCGATGCTCCGTAAGTATAGGTCAGATCCATCACATGTTATGCCTGTAGAAGAGATTGAATTGGATCCAGATTTGACTTATGAAGAAGAACCAATTGAGATCTTAGCTTCTGACAGTAAGGTGTTGCGAGGGTAGATCGATTGAGTTAGTAAAAGTGCGGTGGCAACGTCGAGGGGTGGACGAGGCCACTTGGGAGAGGAAGGAGGATATGGAAAGGCAGTTTCCTTATCTCTTTCAGTCAGGTAATTTCGGGGACGAAATTCCTTAAGTGGGGGAGAGTTGTGGGGTTGGGAGTTAGACGTGTGTGTTTGGTTCGAGTCATCAAAATTGATTTAATTTAATTGGACCTTAGTTTTGATTTAAATGAGATTTAAAATTAAGGAATGGCATTTTTGTAAATAAGTTGAAATAATGAAGACAACCTTTTTGAATAAAAAAGAACCAAAAAAATAAAGCTATCTTCCTCCCCTTTTGAGTTTCCAACGTGAAAGAGGACCCAAACCCCTCCTAAAACCCCAATCTACTATTCCATCCATTTTCTCCACCAAATCAAGAGCTTTTTCGAAGGTAATTTCATATTTGAGTTCTCCTCATCATCCCAAGCATTTCCATGGTTTTAGATTTCAAAACCATATCTTTTTAAATTTCCAAGTTTTTCAAGTTTGATGGAAGTTTGGATTTTTAATGGGTTTTTCGTTTGTTTTTGGTTTGTTGAGTTTGGTTTTGAGTTAATCTTACTTAAATACACCTAATATGTTAAAATGGAAGGATTTTGGGAAAAATCCCGAAGTGGGTCTTTGGGGCATTTTTCAAAGTGTCAAAACTTGAGTTTTTGGTGTGTTCTTGTGTTGGGTTGAAGGACTGATGGTATAGGGTTGTTAGGGAAGCGTTTTGGAAGCCTTTAGATGTCATTTGGGTGCTGGAAATTGTGGTTTTTAGCTGGGTATTTGGGGAGCACGAAAATGAGAGTTTTGTGGTTAGTTTGGGTTGGAAATTGTGAAGTTTGGCTTGTGTTTGTGAGTTGGGTTTGTGGCTGAGTTTAGCATTGAATCGGTTGAGTAATAATTGTCTTTTGATTGGTTAGAAGCAAGAGGAAACATCGGGGAAGGATCGGGATCGAATCCAGAAATTGTGGAGGCTTGACTCGCTTGGCTTGGTTTGCTAAGGAAGGGTGGTGAGTGAACTTCAAACTTGTTTAAATTGGTTTTAGTGTGTGTAGTGGAGGTATTGGAATGAGCTTGGTAGGGCATTCCAAAGTAGAAGTTAAATTGGTAGTTTAACTTCTTGTTTGTTAATGAGCTTTAGATGTCTATGCCTATTTTGATCTTGTGAGGTATGAATTGATTTTGTATGTGTATACATGGATGTGTTTTATAAATGATGGTTATTGTGATGTGGTTTAAAAGTAATTGGCACTAGTTAACTTACCGGGTATAAATGATCGATCATTAGGATTAGTGTTCACACGGTTTTGTCAAATTCGCGCGTGGCCTTGATGGCGTTAAGTCGTCAAGTAGGAGTATAGTGATGTAATATTCCACCGGAAATTATTTATATTTTACGTGATGATGAGTGGAATCCCATCTGTAGGGCATGTGATGATGAGTGGAATCCCATCCATGCAAGGTCCGGTGATGAGTGTAATCCCACCGAGGTAAAGTTGTTGTTGAGAGTAAATCTTCATATCCGAGTAAACTAATAGTGGCCAATGTACTTGCTCTTGTGATTATGATGTTGAGATATTTGATTTATATTGTTGAGCTTAATATGAAGTAAGATGCCATATTTATAACTCTTGTGATACTAGCTAGGTTGCTATGTGATGCCTATGCATGTTGTGTGTGATGATAGGGATTATATGCTTAAACCCTGCATTGTCGTTGTTTTTTGTTTTAGAGCATCCTCACTAAGCTTCTAGCTTACGCTCTCATTTTTCGACAATGCAGATCAATAGCGTGGTGTTAGCAAGGAGCAAGGCGAAGGGACATTCCAAGCTTGTAGTTGCTCAAGTATGGTTTAGTAAATAAAGTAGTAGTTTAACAATGGGGCTACTATGTGTTTTGTATGAGCGTTGTATGACTCATAGATGATGATGATGATGTTTATGCTTTGCTTGGATTTGTAAACCGTGTTAAGTCTTGTTGAATGCTTGTTTGAGATGTTATGCTTTTGAATGAGTACATATGTTTGTGAGCATGTAAACCTCATGGGAGGACTTGTGCCACTTGGCTTTTGAGCTTTAAGTATGCCTATTTATGCAATATCTATCCTTTATGTGAATGCCTTGATGTAATGCCTTGTTGATCACCTAAATTGTTCTCCATGCTAGTTCTAGGTTGTGGAATGTTGTATGGATGCTTGTATGTGGCTAGGGAAGTCTTAAAATGCATTTAGAGTTGAGTTTCATGTTGTTTTGCTACAATTTAGTGTCTTGCAGTGCAGGACGTATCGATACGCCTAAGGGTCGTATCGATACGGTCCTACACTTTGGGACACAGAATTGGCAAGGGGTACCGATACTCGGGGGTGTATCGATACGCCCAATGCTCACTGGAAATTTGAGATTTTGGTGAGACTTTGGCGTATCGGTACGATGTCTTAGCATATTGGTACGGTTTTGTCTTGTTGACCACGAGATGTTGACCGAGAGGGACGTATCGATACGCTCAAGGGCGGTATCGATACGGTCTTCCTATGTCGACTTGGTCAAGGCGTATCGATACCCTTGATTGGTGTATCGATACGGCCTGCTTAAAAAGGGGAAAATTGGGTTGTTTATCATGTGTTTCTGTTTCGATTGTGTTTCGTTCTTGATGTTTTCCGCTGTCGTGATCACTTAGAAAATAATATGCCTTTAGACAAGATTTAATTAAAAGAAATTTTCTAGGGTTGCTAACCGAGGGGGAACCTTGACGGATTTCGCTTCGGTTTTCCCCATGTAGCCTACTCGGACCGGTCATCCGGCCAGACCGGGACGAGGGTGTTACAGTTTTGGTGCCCAACTATATTTTTTGGCAAAATGGTAACTAATGTCACGTTTCGATTGTATTTTGGAACCCATATTGTTTAAAATTAACTGTAATAGTGATGTGGCTTATTTTTAATTGGGATAATAACAGTTGTAGTCCAAAAACTTATACATTTCTATCAATTTGGTCGAAACTCTATCAATTTAATAATCATCTTAAATATTTGGATTAAAACTGTAAATTTTCCTATTTTTTTCTTCTACCCCGAAAACCTATACCATTTTTTTTCCTTGAACCACGGTCAAGTGTCAACTATGAGGTTTGCAAATCAATGCTTTTATTCATGTATTTTGCCCCTCCAAGAAATCTGCAGAAGGGATGTTAAAAATGCATAGCCCCTTTTAAATCTGCAATATGCAGAATCGTCATCTTGCATCCAACAACTCTATCTTTTTTCGTGATTTGAACTCCCCTGTCGCAACCAGTGCTCGTCCCGCTTCCTCCCCTTTTTATTTGAATTGATTTACCTCTCCTATATTTTTTTCAAGCTTATAAAAGGAGTTGTTCTATTAATTTCAAAGAGTGTGCAAAACGACATAATTTCTCAAGAGAAAAGAGGGTTAGGGTTTTAGTGGAAGAAGAAAGAAATAAAGGGGACATTTGCAGTTTAAACCTAAATATTTAAGATAATGATTAATTTAATAGAGTTAGGACTAAATTGAGAGAAATTTACAAGTTTTTGGACTACAATTGTTATTATCCCAATTAAAAATAAGCCACATCACTATTACCGTTAATTTTAAACGGTGGGGGTACGAAAATATAAACGAAAGGTAACATTAAGTACTATTTTGCCAAAACAATATAGTTAAGGTGTCAAAACAGTAATATGAAAATAGGTGGGATACTAAATATGTAATTTTCTCTATTTCTTATTTAAGCCTTTTATCAATGTTGTTTTATGTTATATTTAAATTTTTGTTTTTAGGAGTTTACCGTTTAGATTTAAAATTTATAGTTTAGATTTTAAAAATTAAAACTTAGAATTGTTTCATAAGTCTGCTCTTGTGGCACATATTCTCTCTGCTCTTGTGGCACGTCTTGTTTTTTTCTTTCCTTTATGGTTTTTTCCAAGTTTTCATTGTTTTTTCTGCATGTTTCTCCATGGCTGATGTTGAGCAAGATCTGGCTAATCTCTCTATTGATGGTGGAGAAGATGATGACGTTCAGATTGAGATGGAATCGATAGATTCTCCTCTGCCGTTTGAATTTTGTTTTGTGGGTTCTTTCCTAACTTCCAATGTTGTCAATTATCAATCTATGAGATCTACTATGGCCTCGGTTTGGCATCCTCCTGGGGAAAATCTATTTCTAATATTGGTGAGGGAAGATTTGTTTTTAGATTTTATCATATTTTAGATGTTGATCGAATCGCGAGTGGCGGTCCTTGGTTCTTTAACAATCATCTTCTTATTCTTCATCGTTTACAAGAGGGGGAGGATCCTCTCCTAGTTCCTCTTCATTTTGTGGATTTCTGGATTTATGTCCATGATGTGCCTTTGGGATTTATGTCTGAGAAGGTTTCTCGAGTACTTGGTAATTTCATTGGAGCTTTCTTAGAGTATGATTCTAAAGCTATTGCTCTGGGCTACAAACGTACCATGAAAATTCGTGTTCGTGTGGATGTGAGGGAGCCGCTCAAGCGATGAAAGAAGTTAATCCTTACGAATGGCCAACACCATTATGTGGGGTTTCAGTATGAGAAATTAACTCTTTTTTATTTTCTTTGTGGTATATTAGGGCATAGTGAGAATTTTTGCCCTCTAAGGTTTGCTGAAGGTGGTATGATTTACTTCCGGGTTGGGATGCTTCTCTTCGAGCACCTTCCCGGCGGGCTACTCCGATGCCAAGCAAATGGTTGATTGAGGATGGAATGGAAAGATCACAATTTCCGCGCGTGATTCCTACATCTTTTGAAACAAAAGAGAATATTCAGCCATTATCTAATTTTATAAATCAAGGTCAACCAAGTAATTTGGTAGTACCAATGGCACCATTAGGGGAATTAAATACGAAGACTGGATTTCCTCCACAATCTGCTCCTTCAAATATTGTCTTGGATTTATCCAAATCTGTTACTCCAAGTGTAGGCCAGACTGTGAACCTTTGTGGGAATGCAGTCTTTGATACAAATATGGGCCTTTTGGAAGATGATGATCCTTTAGATAATTCTGATAATTCGAAACATGCAAGGTTTCAGTCTGCTCCTCCAGAAGTTTCTACGATGAAAGTTTCGACTGGGGTTCAATCTATGTTATCGGTAGGTCCCCCACATGGGGCCAGCCGTTAACAATGAAAATATTAAGTTGGAAACGTTCGGGGCCTAGGGATGGACCGGACTGTTCGTCGTTTTTGCGCAATGTTGCGTGATTTATCCCCATCTGTGGTTTTCCTTATGGAAACTAAATTGCTAGCTGTGAAGATGGACCATGTTAGAAGGTTCTGTGGTTATACAAATAGAGTTGATGTTAGTTCGAATGGGAGAAGTGGAGGTCTTTCGATTGGGTGGAAGGATGATATTAATGTTATGTTGCATTCTTTTTCTGTTCACCACATTGATGTTTTCGTTTCGGATTGTAATGCTGCTCGTCGATGGAGATTATCTGATTTCTATGGTGCACCTGAGGTTGGCAATAGGGCTCAATCTTGGCAACTCATTCGTCAACTGAATGATTGTCCGACAGTTCCTTGGTGTGTTATTGGAGATTTCAATGAAATCTTTTTTCATTCTGAAAAATCTGGTGGTATATTACGTCATGAGTGGCAGATGAGGAATTTTCAAGACGCTCTAGATGATTGTGGTTTATCATATATGGGTTATAAGGGAAGTTGCTTCACTTGGGAGTGGGGTAGGACAACAACAAATAATATACGGGAGAGACTGGATCGTGGGGTGGTATCTCTGATTTGGGAAGATTTATTTCCCAATTATCAATTAGATCATCTTCCTCATTCTTTTTCAGACCATTGCCCGTTGCTTCTCAATACTGATCCCAACTCTTACCATGCTAATCAGATTTGGCATTTTAAGTTCGAGGCAGCTTGGCTTCTTGAGAGACTTGCGAGGATGAAGTTCGTCAGCTTTGGAGTAGTGTTGTGGGTACCGTTCCTGAGCGTTTATTGTCTGTTAGTTCTGGTCTGGATCGGTGTTTTAGGAGGATAAAAAAAGAGAAGAAACTTTCCATTAGAGATCTTCAACATCGAATTAAGATGCTTTCAAACCAGTAAGTAACAGATGATACTATTGGTGCATTGGTTGACACTAAATTAGAGTTGAATTTAGAGCTTGATAGGGAAAAATTTTATTGGGAGCAGAGGGCACGTGCTAATTGGCTTCCAAAATGGCGATAGAAATACGAGTTTCTTTCATCGTTATGCTAGCCAAAGACGACGTCATAAGCAAATTAACGGGTTAACCACTGATGATGGAGTTTTTCATGAGGATAATGGTGCGGTTAAGAATATTGCAATGAATTATTTCTCTGACCTATTCACTACTATGGGCACCTCCGATCCTTTAAATATTTTGCAGGGTATAAGTCATTGTATTACCCCATAAATGAATCAATCTCTTTTGGGAGTTTTCACCAAGGATGATGTTTATGTTGCTTTAAATTCTATGAGTCCTTTAAAAGCTTCAGGTGCAGATGGCCTGGGGGCTGTGTTTTATCAACGTTTCTGGGGCATTATTGGTGATGATACTGCTAATTATTGTATTGGAGTACTTAAAAGAGAATTTCCTATCGAGGAAATAAATAAGACTCATATTGTGCTGATCCCGAAAATGCCTGATGCTCGTTCAATGAAGCAGTTCCGATCTATCTCTTTATGCAATGTTCTATTTAAAATTATTTATAAGATGTTGGCTAACAGATTGAAGATGGTCCTTGAAGGGTGTATTGATGAGGCTCAAAGTGCTTTGTCCCGGGAAGGTTAATAACTGATAATATAATTGCGGCATATGAGATTCTCCATTCTTTCAAGAAGAGAAGGACTGGCAGGCTCGACTCTTTTGCTTTGAAACTAGATATGAGTAAGGCATATGACCGGGTCGAGTGGGTTTTTTTGCAACGTGTTATGCTTCAGTTGGGTTTTGATCAGGCGTTCTTTGCACTGGTTATGGGTTGTATTACATTAGTCTCGTATTCGGTGGTGGTAAATGGAAGTACTAGTGATTATTTTACTCCGACTAGGGGCTTGCGCCAAGGGGATCCCATAAGCCCTTACCTTTTTCTTTTGTGTGGGGAAGGTTTATCTTCTTTGCTACGGTCAGCTATAACAAATGGTTCTCTTCGAGGTGCTCGCATAACCCGTAGTGCTCCTTTGGTTAGCCATCTTCTTTTTGCTGACGATTGTGTTATTTTTGAAGAAGTGTTGGCTGGTAGTGCTTGTAATCTCAAAGCTATACTTAAGGAATATGGGGATTGCTCTGGTCAATTAGTCAATTTTGAGAAGTGAAGTATCTTGTTTAGTTCAAATGTTATTAGGGATAATAGAGCAGATGTTTGTCACATTTTGACTGTTCCAGAGGTTGATAATCCTGAAAGGTATTTTGGACTCCCAGCTATTGTTGGGCGAAATAAAAGGGGAGCGTTCTATTTTTTGAAAGATAGACTTGGTAGTAGAGTTTCATCTCTGAGTTCTAAGACTTTATCACAAGGGGGTAAAGAGGTTTTCATCAAATCCATACTTCAGGTCGTTCCACTATTTGCCATGTCATGTTTTTTTATTGCCGATAACTTTCTGTCGAGAACTTGAAGCCGTTGCAGCTAAGTATTAGTGGCCAAAATCCTCAACTAAAAAAGATATCCACTGGTGTACATGGAAGGAATTGAGTAAGTCTAAAGAAGAGGGAGGTATGGGTTTCCGTGATCTTGGTAAATTCAATATTTCCCTATTGGCTAAACAGGGATGGCGTTTGTTTACTAAACCAGACTCTCTTGTTGCTCGACTGTTAAAGGCAAAATACTATCCTCAGTCTTCTTTTCTTTTGTTGGGTTTATGGATGCTCGATTTCTTCAACCGTTCTTGCTCGCCAAGTAGTGGAGAAGTGGAATATTGGGTGATAGAAGTGTAGAAGCTAAAAAGATAATGACAAGATGATTTATAGTGGTTCAACCTTCTAACCAAGGTCTACATCCACTACCTTAGCTTCCCACTAAGGATTTCCAATCAATCCACTATTGATTCGTCCCCTTTTCTAGGCTTAGGAGGAAACCCTTACAAAACCGATCAAGCTTTCTACCCAAAGCTTTGATCAAACCCTCTTTACAAAGAGATGAAAATAAGCAAACTCAAATCCCTCTAATAGGTATTTGTTTGCACAATTAAGCTCTCACCCAATCCTAAAACACGTGGGCAAATATGACAATTTTGGCTCACTACTGTTGTCTATACAGTAAATAGAACAATAAAGCCCTAAGACAAATTCTTGATCATAATGTTGTTGACAATTGAAGCATTAACCATTACTTGATGCTTGGAGGTCCCTTTTATACTCCTAATTGAGTTTGTAGTCGTTGAGGACCGTTGGGGATGTTTTGGAGCCGTTGAGGACTTTATTTCCCACATTAATTGTAGTCCTGGTGATGTCTGTTTCGGAATAGTCGAGCCCGTATCGGAACGGCCTTCTTCAGAACTAGCCATTGAAGTCTGATGTAGCAGGTCGTATCAAAATGCCTATGGCCGTTTCGAAACCCTTCTTGACGTATCGAAACGGTTACAACCCGTTTCAGTATGATTGACAGTTAGGCTGCAAATTAAATTATCATTGGGAAATAGCTTTTGGGGGGTTTATGACCGTTGAGGTCATTGCCACATATGCGTATCAAAACGGGTAAGACCGTATCGAAATGCTATGCAAAAACCCTCATCCAGATAAGGCCCGTTTCGAAACATGCAAGGTTGTATCGAAACGTTTTGCCTCTTTAAAGCTTCGTATCGAAACACCTATGGAGTGTTTCGAAACACCTGGATGGTTTTGTTAAATTTGGCTTTGAAAACACATGAAAACCTTTTTGAAATATCCCATAAATATAATTTCAAGTTGTTTGGACTTAAAAATAATTTTGAATTCTTTTTAACTTCGTCCAAACATTTTTCAATTATTATATCAAAACATTAGTTCTACAATCTTCCCTTTTTATATAATAAAATCAACTTGAAAATTGTTTGGGATTCTCCCCTTTCTATATTAAAATTTTGAATAAGATACTTAAAGAGATAAATCGTTTAAAAACTCCCCTTATTCATTTGAAAACTTGAAAATACAATTTTTCAAACCATTTCTCCCCCTTTTTGTTATATCAAAGAAGAATTCAAAAGACATTAAGTTCAAAATAACTTAAGAGGTTAAAAGTAATTGACACAAATAAAAATTTTGGCTTTAAAATGGCTCCCCCTTACTCAAAGCATCATCAAAGAATGTTAGTCACAACATATGATAATCTAGTTGAAATAAATAAAAATAAATCAAATAAAGGCAAGAACAACTAGATTTTACCACACTTGAACCCAAGGGAGGATGTGAAGCCTTCCTTCTTCAAGTGTTCTTCCTTGTGTGTATGGAGCTCCCCCTCAAATTTCGACTCGTTGATCACTCTCCATCACACCTATCATAAGAAAATCAAGTAATTTTTGGTATCCAAATTCCTTTGGATCCATAGACGTTAGTAGCACAAAATTTAGTCTCTTAGGTATCCATTTTTCAATTTCATCCTTTTTAGTTGAAGTACTTAGTCCTTTTAGGACCCAAATACTTCTAAAAACTTTACCATTTACAAATCTAGGGGAACTAGATTGTCTTACATAAAAATTTGATTTTCCAACATTATTTTTCTTTTCAAGCTCTTTGGAAATCAAATCTTTTTCTTCTTGAACTTTATAAAGCAAATTTTGTAAATCAAAACATTTTTGTTCAAACTCTTCGAGTTTTGCTTCAAGTTCAATTTTGGTTTTAGAAATCAAGTCATTTTGAATTTTCAAATTTGAAATCACTTTCTTGTTTTTCAAAATGTGATTTTTAAATTCTAAAACCAAATCGTCATATGCATCTTGTAATTCATCAAATGAATATGATCATGAAGTAGATGAATTAGAAGTTACCCTTGAATCTTCTTCGATGGCCATAAGGCAAAGGTTGGCTTGTTCATCGTCGGTAGAGTCTTCATCACTCCATGTAGCCACATATGCCTTCTTCTTATGGCTTGAAGTGCTTGCCCTCTTCTTCTTTATGGATTCTCGTTCAAGTTCTTTCAAGGATTTCTTCATGAAAGGGACACACTTCTTGAAGAGATGAACTATCTCTTCTTCTTCATCCTCCTCTTCACTTGAATCTACGTGATAGCATGTGGAGGACTTGAGAGCAATAGAATTTGTGTTGATGCCAAGCCCTTTGAGCTTCTGCTCCCCCATAGCTCTAATCTCTTCCTTCTTCTTCTCCTCTTCTTTGTTTTTCTTCATTATTTGGTGAGTGAGAAGTGACCCCATGAGTTCATCAAGCTTCAAGGTCTTGAGATTCTTGGCTTCGATGATGGTGGTCCTTTTTGAGTCCTATGAATCGGGAAGGGAGTAGATGAGCTTTCGGACAAGCTTCTCTTCCGGGATGGCTTCTCCAAAATCTTTGAGTCCATTGGTGATGGTGGAGAACCTATCGAACATCTTCTCAATGTTCTCTTCTGGGTCCATCTTGAAGTTTTCATACTCTAGGTTGAGGAGCCCGATCTTGGTCTCCTTTACTTCGTTTGTCCCCTCGTATGTAACTTCGAGCTTGTCCCAAACTTCCTTGGCACTCTCACAAGAAGACATCTTCTCGTAGATGTTGAGGCTAAGTGCACAAAAGATGAAGTGCAAAACCTTGCAATTTAGCTCTATCTTCTTGTGGTTGTCGGCACTCCATTTCGCCTTACTTCTTTGTGGTACGAACGAGCCATCTTCTATGATATCCCAAAGCTTGTAGTCTTTGGATTTGACAAAGAACATCATACTCGTCTTCCAATAAGCATAATTGGTCCCATCGAATAAGGGTGGTTTGTCGATGGATTGCGCCATTGAGTCGGTTGTTTGAAATGTTGGTCGAGCTTGCCGGATCTCCTCAATAGGGTGTTAATCCTTTTCAATTGAGCCAAGATATGATACCAATTGTTGGGTTTATGGATGCTCGATTTCTTCAACCGTTCTTGCTCGCCAAGTGGTGGAGAAGTGGAATATTGGGTGATAGAGGTGTGGAAGCTAAAAAGATAATGACAAGATGATTTATAGTGATTCAACCTTCTAACCAAGGTCTACATCCACTACCTTAGCTTCCCACTAAGGATTTCCAATCAATCCACTATTGATTCGTCCCCTTTTCTAGGCTTAGGAGGAAACCCTTACAAAACCGATCAAGCTTTCTACCCAAAGCTTTGATCAAACCCTCTTTACAAAGAGATGAAAATAAGCAAACTCAAATCCCTCTAATAGGTATTTGTTTGCACAGTTAAGCTCTCACCCAATCCTAAAACACTTGAGCAAATATGACAAATTTGGCTCACTACTGTTGTCTATACAGTAAATAGAACAATAAAGCCCTAAGACAAATTCTTGATCATAATGTTGTTGACAATTGAAGCATTAACCATTACTTGATGCTTGGAGGTCCCTTTTATACTCCTAATTGAGTTTGTAGCCGTTGAGGACCGTTGGGGATGTTTTGGAGCCGTTGAAGACTTTATTTCCCACATTAATTGTAGTTTTGGTGCTGTCCGTTTCGGAACAGTCGAGCCCGTATCAGAACGGCTTTCTTCAGAACTAGCCGTTGAAGTCTGATGCAGCAGGTCGTATCGAAACGCCTATGGCCATTTTGAAACCCTTCTGGACGTACCGAAACGGTTACAACCCATTTCGGTATGATTGACAGTTAGGCTGCAAATTAAATTACCGTTGGGAAATAGTCGTTGGGGGGTTTATGACCGTTGAGGGCATTGCCACATAGGCGTATTGAAATGGGTAAGACCGAATCGAAACGCTATGCAAAAACCCTCATCCAGATAAGGCCCGTTTCGAAACATGCAAGGCTGTACCGAAATGTTTTGCCTCTATAAAGCTCCGTATCGAAACACCTATGGAGTGTTTCGAAACGCCTGGATGGTTTTGTTAAATTTGGCTTTGAAAACACATGAAAACCTTTTTGAAATATCCCATAAACATAATTTCAAGTTGTTTGGACTTAAAAATGATTTTGAATTCTTTTTAACTTTGTCCAAAACATTTTCAATTATTATATCAAAACATTAGTTCTACATCTTGGCTCCAATATTGGTTCATCACCTTCAATGATTTGGCTTAGTATATGGATCTCTGGAGGTTTGTTGGAAATGGGTATTGGCTGGACGATTGGGATTGGTTCTAATATGTCTATTTGGAATGATTTTTGGCTTCCTGGCTTACCCTCGCACCGTATCCATTCTTCTCGTGTAAATGGTGTTGAACTGGTTTCAGATTTGATGATGAGAAAAAATGGGATCAACATATCGTTCGTGCTATTTTTCTCAATTCAGAGGCAGACACGATTCTAAACATTAAACTCCCATGTTTTCAGCAAAATGATATTCTCACGTAGAGAGGTGAAGGCTCTGGAGTTTACTCAGTTCGAAGTGGTTATAGACTACTAATGGGTTATTCTACTTTGGTTGTTAACCAACCATCAAGTTTTGGTTTCATTTGGAAGGTTTCTTGCCCATCAAAGATCCAAATTCCGAGTTGGAGAATGCTAAGGAATTTTATACTTACTATGCAAAACCTGGTAATCAAACGAGCTACAAATGATCCTTTGTGTCCAAGATGTCGAGCTTTTATTGAAGATATTCTTCATGTAACTCGAGATTGTTTCTTTTCCACAGATGTATGGTTTTCTCTTAGTTTTGTCCCTAGTAGTTGGGGTCAGTTTACAACTTTTGAAGTATGGCTCCTCTATTTTTTTCAAAGTACCAATCAGAACTACCATATAATTATTTTAGTAACATTGTGGGCTTTATGGCATTCAAGAAATAAACTACTCTATGAAAAGGTGATACAAGAACATATGAGGTATTTACCTTTGTAAAGGGGTATTTCCAGGAACTTGATCTTGCTTCCACTCTATATCGACATCATTTTCTCCATAAGGATGATCATTAGTCTCCCCCTCCGTTGGACACCTACAAAATAAACGTTGATGCAAGTTTCAAAGGGTCCGAAAGAAAGTCTAGTTCACGAATTATTATCATATACAGTGAAGGATTTATAATTGGGGCAGGGTATTGTTGCAATTCTGGTGTTACCTCTGTGTTTGAGGCGGAGGCTCTTTCTGTGTTTCAAGGGCTCATTTTTGCTCTCGAATTGGGTCTTCAATCTGTGATTATTGAAGGGGATAACAAATCAATTTTTTAAAAACTTAATTCACCTCTGCCGGATTTGTCAGCAATTGGGATTTTGACCCGAGATACAAAATTGTTGGGTCTGAATTTTACCTCTTGTCGATTCACCTTCACGTGACGCATTGGAAATAGCCCAGCTCATGCTTTGGCTGTTGAAGGATTGAGATTTGCAACCGATCGTTTCTGGGTAGAAGATGCCCCTTCTTTTGTTCGGAACCTTGCAGATCACGATCGTCGCTTTATTGAACCACCATAAATCTTCTAAGCTTACTGTTGGTGGTCAGGGATGTCACTGGTTTTTTCTCTCTTTGGAGTCTCCCCCTTTATTTTTTCCTCTTCTACTGTGTTCTTTCATGTTTTCTTTAATTGGGTAGAAGACCTATCGGTCGTATTGTTTGGCTTAACTTTTGTCTTCTCTTTCTTTCTTTATGCCTATGTGTTCAGAGATATATTTATTGTTTTGTCTTTTGAGCCTTTATTAATAAGATCAGTTCGACCGATAGTTTTATAAAAAAAATTAAAACTTAGATTTTATACTTTAAATTTTAGGAGTTAAAACATGGAATTTAAAATCTCTAAACAAAAACAGGTAGTTGATATTTTTGATGATTTATTATTTTGGTATTTAAGTTTTTAAGTTATTCTCTCTACGAGTGTTGTTTAAGTTTTTCTCTCATCTTTATTTTAGCCAATGATAACGCTATATTTAGTGTTAGTCGTCGATCATCGGTATTTTTTATTTTTTTAAAAAATTATCCTTTATTTTTTGATCTCCTATACTTACTTTTCTTTTGTTTTTATTTTTCAATAAGAATAATTCTTGCTTTTGCTTTAATGATATGTTTTCATCTGTCTTTATGGCATGTTTTCCTTTGTCTTTATGACACATTTTTTCTACTTTTATAGTACCTTTTTTGCTTGTTTTGTCAGTTGTTGGTCATTTTTTATTTTCTTCTCTGGATTAAATTTGACATCTCATTGACTAATCAATATGACGCTTGTTTGTTATCTTGCTGATCTTCCTTGCTTTAAACTATCGTATTGAATATGTATACATGGATTGCGTTCGTGGATAGTTTTCTCACGACGCTACTCTGATTTACGATTCTCGGTGGTCTTTTAGTAGCTTAATCTTTTTTTGTGGTTCGTTTAACGATTTAGTCACATTTGTTCATATCTATATTTTGTTCGAGTCTTTTTGTTTTTTTTTTACTTTTTTCATGTATGGCCCTTATATATCTAAAGTGGCTAATTTTATTGTGTCTCTTGGGTAATCTTCATCTCCACATTCAACAGAAGAATTAGCACAGATGTCAACATTAACAGCTCCTAGCTTCGGTCAAACAATGAAGTCGTACGCGCCCTCCGAAATTTACGTCTCCTTGAAGTTCTTGACCCTCAGACGGCGCTGTGATTCGTCCGATCCGGCTTACTCGCTCGATGTCGAGCAAAGGTGGTTATCCCCTTCCAAAGCTCGACGGTTACCGGCCTTGTGGTAGACGACGTCGACTGGAGGCTTGGTCCAGTTCTCAGAGGGGAGGCTCTGTTGGAGTGTGCAGCGGGCTCCGGCGAACAGATTTTGGCCAGACTACTCCTCTCCCCTGCTTCGCCGTAGTCTTCACTCAGGCCATAGGATTCGCCCGAAGCCATGGCTTAGCAGAAGCAACCGTCTTCAACCGCCGCCGGTGGTGTGCAAGGACAGATATCACGGTGTAGATGGGCCCCGTGTTTTAGATTTTGGTGTGAACGCCTTCATTTCTGGGTCCTGGTTGAGAACAGGATATGCGTTCATTTATTCCAGTTTCGGTTCTTCGGTTCCTGCATATTGGAGGAGGTGACGATATGCTCAACGGTGGAGCTGTCACAAAGGTTTGTAGGATCTTTGTTTTCTTCGGGCAAAGACGTTGGAATGGTTGGGTCTTTCTCGTGCATAGACAACGGTACGACGACTTTCGGCTGTTTAACGTCTAATTTAGAGCTCAAGTCGGCGTTAAACGAAGGTTTCACAGGCCAAGGAGCCGTGTCGGACGGTGTTATACAGACAGTAATTCTGGCAAAGATGGTAAGTCTCCAGGCGAGGAAACGAGATTTTTATGGCACCGGAACCGATGCCATCCAAAAAGATGCAGATGATCCCTGGTTCCACGGGATACAGTTGTTTTTTCGTAAAGACAAAAAATTTATCTTTTTGCCTGTTTTGAGTTTCGGCTAAGATTCCGAGGATTGTGGCCTGGTCAATAGGAAATTTTGGTTTTCAAAGGTTGCCTTTTTAGGCTTCTATGCTGAGACTTTTCATAAGCTTTGGAAAGCGTGCCTTGGGAAGCTTTCCTTATTCTCTACAAAAGAGATTGATCACCCATTGGCTACCTTCTTTTTAGCTAAGCGTGAAGTCAAATTTAGTGGGACCCGGGTGTTTTTCTACAGTCTTACCTCTATGTATTATCCAGTGGATTATGGTTTTTTAAAAGACGAAGAGCTTGGGAGTGTTGGTTATAATTGGTATTCGATTGCAATAAGGTTTAAATGGGATTCGGGTGGTTCCTTCTCATCATCTTATCTCCAGATGTTTTTCTTGACCTATCGGTTCGCAATTTCCTTATTAGCAATAGTTGATCAGGGGATTATTTTTTATCGGAGTTCCTTCTTAACGTTGTTTGGTAACAACGACCTCGATGGACCAAATTTGGGAGAAGACTCGGTGAACTCTTTCTCTCCTCACATCTGGGGTTCAGTAGACGATGCCTTGACAAGGACCAACGTTTTCACGATGGAAGCCTGCCTCTGGATAGAGTTCTCAGGCACGACTACTGTCTTTTATCCCGGGAAGAGATTATGGTGTTCGTGTTCCGATTTTCTTCTTTATTTTTCTGGCTCATTCGTTTTGAAAAACACGATCCACAGTTTTATCGATGGAAGTGTCTATCTGGGCGCTCCAGTTTACTCTTCGTCCTGATTTTGCTGGGCCTTTGTGTGGCCGTCCCTCGTCCGTAGTTTGCGCATGCTGCTTTTGTCCTGTTTGTTAGCTATTAGGTTTTTAAGTGTGTTTTTTCAGTCTGTTTTTAGGCTTTGGTTGGCCCTGCGTTTGGCATTAGCTATCGTTTGTTTGATTCCTACGTTGATGGGACCCATGGGCCCCTTCTTTATGTATCTTTTCATCTTTTAAATGAAGTTATGTTTTGATAAAAAAAAATGTTATAGGAAAAATGTCTGAATTAAATATCATTGTAAACCCTTTATTTTTAACTTTTGATATTTTTCTCTTTTTAATGATTCTAGTGGCTTTTATTATAAAATCTCTAAATAAGACACATGATACCCCTGAAAGTAGGGGTGAGTAAAACTCGATTCGACTAGAAAAAAATTAAACTTTTGAATCAACTTGACGCGAAAAAATTTGACTCGAAAAAATTTTAAATAAAATTTGAGTTGTAAAATGAAATTTGAATAACTCAAAATATTTAGTAATTAATGGATTAATTTTAAAGTTCGATTCAAATACCTCAATTTTGTCTGCTATATATAAATCAAAATCAATCTGTATTATTACAATGTAGATAATTATAGTTAAATTTGTACAGAAATTTAAAAATTCGACTCGACTCATTCAACTCAAATTTTATAAACTCTACTTAAAGCGAATAAATTTTAAATAAAGTTTGAATCGTAAAATAAAACTCATAAACTCGCCTAACCTAATTTTTTTTCACGAAACTCGATCGAACACCCCTAATTAAAAGTCTATTTATGAAAATATTCGACTACCACACCCTTGTATAATTATCATAACAATTTAGTCAGATATTAATATATTGGAAGTATTCAAGTATATAATAATTCTTTTGTAAGAACTGAGAAAAAGGATTGATTTACTGCAATCAAGATTTGAAATAAAACCTACAGTAATACTTGGCCAGTGCAATTCAATCCATTAAATTCAAAATCTCCATCTTCTTTTCAATCACATTCTTATAGATTTTTACCAATGGGCGACTGGTACATACAGCTCGTCATTTATTTACATTTTATTTTTTGTGTTCTTTTCAGGTAAATTATTTAACATTGAAGGAAAAGAGAATTTAGATTCCCCTCCCTCTTTCTCCCAAACCTCTCTCTTTGCTGAATACAAATCTCTTTCATGGTTCAATATGGATATTTTACCCTGAATATCTTAAACACCAGAAAGCAAATTATCTTCTTTTTTCTAATTTCGATTTTTCTCGAGGTTTTTTTTTTTGAATCTGGGTATTTCTGAAAATGGGGAAAAACCAAGCCTACAAGGCTATGCAAAGAGCCAGGGTTGGCTCTTCCTCTGCTGGCCCTGAAGAGATCGAGGATGGCATGGTTTGTACCCTTCCATGTCCAAACAATTCTGTATATTTGATTTGTGCTTACCTGCACGTGTTTTTCATTTCATTTATATTGGTTCTTGGTGCTTCATAAGTTTGCAAATTTACTTTTGGGGTCTAGAATCTTGTTGGCTTATCTTGAATCAAATTGTGAGTCATAGTTCTTGGACGGATAGGTAAAATTTGTATTTAGTTGATTCAGTGTTGGAAGTTAGAAGTGATTTAGTGAAGCATTAATGTTAATCTCTCACTAATTGTTTTGAGAATCACTTTGGTATTCTGGAGTTTGATATGTTGATGTATATATGCTATGATCTAAAAGTAAATCCTTGTAAGTTGTAAAGTGGGAATATGTCGCATTCAGGGTGTAGTAACATTCGAATACTGACCCGAATTGGTTCTTAGATAAAAAAAAGGGTATAAGCACAGATATAATGCTAAAAGAGAATATGTTATTTGTTTTACTTCAGACTTCAGAGTAATCTTTATTTGATGAGTTGTTCTAAACTGAAAGTTCATGGTTTTGAATTCATCACTATTTTTCATTTTTCTAGGTAATCAGTGTGATAAAATGTTATGTTTCAAGTATGCAATCATTCAAACTTTTACGAATTTGTTTTTGGTCTATACTGATTAAGTTCTTTTGTTGATCGGTAGCTATTATGTTTGCTAACTTAAATAATTGGTTGAAGAACTTAAGAACATTGTCTGCAAATTGATTTTTGATGGATTCTCTGCCATGGGAGAGAGTGTAGATATTTTGTATTCTTGCTTTCTGGAGCATTTCTGATGAGGAGAATCGCAGGTGGATGGTTCTTTTCATTCACCAGAGTGGCATGCTGCTCGTTTGGCGAGTCTTAAAACTTCTCATACGGTTACGTGGGAAGAGTATAAAAAGAAACAAAAAGTAAGCTAGATCTGAACTTGTTTCAAAAGTCATTTACTGGAAAAATCATTAAGAATTCCATTTTGCATAAACATGTCTATTTAGTTATTCATATTCATACGACTCTTGCAAATGATCCACGAAACTTACCCGCCTTCTTATTTATTAGTTGAATGCAAATATGTCATTACAGATATGGAAATGAACTTTTTTTTTTCTTGCAGTTCATACATTTAGTGTGGATTGGAGAGAAACTTGCTACTTTGCATTAAGTCTTTGTGGGTGAGTTAGTTGGACCAAAATACCGTTTGTCAACAACAACCATACCATATTGATACTAGTTTCAAACATCAGTAGTGAGCTTCATCAACTAGGCTCTAAGAATAAGGCATTTAGGAGTTGCTTTGTCGAAGTTATCCGTTCATTTGCTAAGTATGATAATCATAAAGATATTATTCAGACCAGCCTGGTTGTTAAATTGCATTTCTAAGCCGGCCATCTATTTGACTGTGATAAACAACATGACTCGTAAGGTGGGTTTAAATGTTGTTTATATGATAGGAAGATGCATTGAGAAAGGGGGAATTAGAAGCCGATACAGATCGAATGATGCGGGAATATAGAGCTCAGCTAGATGCTGAAAGGGCAAGCAAGCTTGCGCATGGTAGAAACCACACCAGTAGTAAATCTAACCATAAGAAGGGTATTTGCACTTAAATAAGCTGGTCTTCTCTTGCCCGTGCTTTAGTTACTGTATCTTTAATGGCGTTGAATTCATTGCAGATCGAAAAGAAAAAGATGCAAAGAAGCGCAGCAGTAAAAAGAGAAAGGTACTAGTAGTTTCTAACAACTTTTGTGACTATTTCTTTTGTTTTGTACATGAATTGAGAGTTGAGGTTTTCATTTTTGGTATGCAAACCCCGTAATGAATACAGATGAAATTGATCAAGCCATAGAATCAAACTGTATCTTTCTTATTACAGCAATGTTAACTGAAGTGCACTCATTAAACCTTTGTCTAATATGAAGCGTTCAAGACGGAGGCCTTCCGACTCTAGCTCCCCAAGTTCATCCTCAGAATCTTCAAGCAGTGATGATGAAGAGAGAGAATCACGAAGATCGAAGTCCAAGTCTACGAGAGAAAAGAAAAAGAAACACAAATCAAGAAACAAGAACTCAAGTACCGAAAATGAAGAAGGGGAAGGTCCAGTGCCACTTTCTAGATTTTTTGGGAGTGTGAAGAGTTAAAATGTCATGTTAAAAGATACTAAATGGTGTACCTGCAGTTGAAAAATGATGTTCAATTCCTTTTTTTTCTTTTGCTTTTGTTTTCTGCCTCATTCCTAGTCTGTAGTCATTGATGGATTGTACTTATGAGAACCTGTTAAATTCCTTCCCTTGATCTCTATGCCTGCTGGCATTGAAAAGCATTAGTTACCCTCAAGTTGATGAAAACTTGAGCACAATTATGAAATGTTGAATGTTACAAGCATGCGAAGATGGCAGATGAGCCCCTGAAGGCTGGAGATGAGACAAACAAGAGGAACCAAAGCTTGCTCGATTCGATTCAACATATACAAAAAAATACAAACACGACAACCCATATCTCAATTCAAGAGTCCATCCTGTTCTAGACATAAAATCACACTGATTGAATCACACAATAAATAAATGGCATATCAAGCAAAAGACTCGTTATTGCCACTGATATTGTGGGTTGAATGCAAGTGCCTCCTGGTATATCAACTCCTTCATCTGCTCCTCGGTTAATGCATGCTGCTCGAAGTCAAAGTTAAAGGGGGTCATACAAACTGGTTCATCGCTTATGTCATGCAGTGTTGTTAGATAGGGGTGAGCAAGAGCATCTTCAACTGCAACAAATACGAAGTATCAAATGGGTTCCAACTCGGAACAACTAACCTAATCGTGACCATTTCCAATGGATTGCAAAACTTTTGCAAGTGAATTGTGATGAGAAAAGTACAACACATGCTGAGTAATATATGATGAGCCGCATGGCAAGAAGCATATGCATAAGAGAGAAAGAACAAAAGGGAGAAACAACTGTTCTTTGCTACAAACTCACCAGTTATCCTTCGTCTGGGATCAAATGTCAACATCTTTTCAACAAGATCAATTGCTGAAGAATGGACATTTGGGAATTTTTCGGCAAAAGATTGACGGGGATAGACAGGAAGTTGCCGAATGTATTTCTTAGCATTTTCATTTAAAAATTCCATTTCAGCTTCTGATGGAGTGCCAATTAGCTGCAAGGCAAAGAGTGTAGTATACACGGTGAAATATTACAGAGCATTTTTGTAGTTTACCATTTCCTTTTCCTGAAATGCTCATGGCAGCTATTTAGCAACTTATTTCTTTGCATTTTACATAATTTATATTGGTTGCAGGATAGAAACAATTTACCTCCAAAAGCAATCGCAGCTGATGTACATGATCCCTTCCGGGAAATAATGGCTTCCGGTCCATCAATTCCATAAAAATGCAACCCACTGACCATATATCAATGGCTGCAGTATAATCTGAAGAATTTAGCAACAGTTCTGGTGGACGGTACCATCTAGTAACAACATATTCTGTCATAAAATCACTTTCAGAGGTGACACGAGCCAGTCCAAAATCACATATTTTCAAGTCACAGTTAGCATTCAGGAGAAGGTTGCTGGGTTTTAAGTCCCTGTGTAGAACATTTGCAGAGTGTATATACTTCAGGCCACGTAAGATTTGATAGAGGAAATACTGCACAGCACAAAGAAATGTGGTTAATTGAATTTAAGGCTCAAATCGTAACCCTTAAAAACCAAGGGGCACTATAATTAACTAAGAATCTAAGATACTTCTAGTTATTGGGTTTTTGTTCTGAAAACAAAAGGCAAACAAACAATATTTTATGCAAGTTTTAAAGAGTGTTAAATACTGAAATATTGAGCTGCTTTTATTACCATTAGCTTCTACTTTAATACTTTATATCAAGAACATATTTTTTTTAATATGGTTACAATTACTTCTCTGCCTTGCGAACTAATGAAATTTTCATTTATATGAGCACAAGTTTAAGGGTTACTTTGTTTTTTGCAGTTATTCTTTTCTTTGGGATTGTACGAATCAAATCTAACCCTAGGTACGAAAAGCCTTTGGGGCCTAGGGACCTTAAACATGAAACCTACGAAAATCAAGGGGAGCATAATATGATGTATAATGCATTTCTTTTTTGCTTATTATTTAAATTTCAGCAACCACTCAGATCTAATATCAACTCCGAAGCCTTTCTTTTGAAATTGAACCCTAGAACACATCTAACCAAGAATAAACTAACCCTTATCAGTTGGCCCTAAAAGTAACCTTTGAATTTAGGTCACCGTCAAAGGCATGAAGCAGTGTCTATACAACTTCACAAAACTTTAAACTTCTCAAACCAATATTAATACTATAGCATATTCCTCCACAAACCTTTTTTGCCACATATCCCCCCCCCCCCAAAAAAAAAAAAGCACCAATACATAAGCATAGATATTTGCTTTTTGAAACCTTAAATTGCATACTGTCCCATATCAAGTATGAACTTTTTAATAATCAGGGGCTTTAAGTTCTCTATAGCATATTTGTCAAGAACAATAGAAGGGTAATGACTGCATTTATAGCAACTGATATTACCAATTCAATGAAGTAAGAAGACGAGTGATTAGAAATAACAAATATTCAGTACTGGCTAATGGCTTGGCTTGGAGGTAGCAAAATTAAGAATCTAAATTAATATAGTCAACTGGAAAAATTGGCTCTTTAAAAGCCTAAAAATTTCTCTAGAGCATATTTTTCAAGTACTATTAGAAAGGTAATGATTGCATTTATAGTAGCTAGCATTACCAATTCAGTGAAGTAAGAAGATAGAGAGACTAGGAAGAAGAAAAGTTCTGTACAGGCTAACAGCTTGGATTGGAGAGAGCAAAATTGAGAATCTAAATTACCATAGTGAACTGGAAATAGCTGTACAGTTAAAACTTTAGCTAGTAACTGAAGGAATATGATTATCATAAAAATTAACCGCGGGTTTATATTCCAACCTGACAATGTTCTTCTGTAAATTCTTGATTAGAACGGATTATCTGATGCAGGTCCGTATCCATCAGCTCATATACAATATAAACATCATTAAAGCATTCCCTCTGGGGTGGTGGAATTATATCCCTGATTGCAACAACCTGCATTATTAGTGCACAGATGAGACCAACTCAATGATAACAAAAAATATATCATTCTTCCTAGTTCTCTCTCTCTCACTCTGTGTGTGTATTTATTATCCTATATATAAATAACCTATGTTTGTGTCTATTCACAACTAGAGAAAAGAATTCACACAAATATATAACATGTTATAACCAAATAATGCCAAAGGTTTTATGGGGTAAGCTAAGGTCTAAGCAAAAACACTAGTGATATCAGTACAAAATGCAAATCAACAATGTATTTCATCGATCTTAACAACCAAATTCAGAAAGTACAGCCATTTTAAAAAATAAACACTGCCATAGTTACATAGAAAAATAACAATACATGTTATAACCTACATGCTGGTCGTTACCAATATAGCATGATTAACATGCAATGTTTTTGGTAATTATAAAAATGTATTAATTATGTTTGTGCAAGACCAATTGCACATGAAATAATAGCTGTAACCTTGTTAGATTCTTGAGTTTAGTTCTATTATATGATTGGTGAGCAGTGAGCAAATACTCCTATGTTGGTTTGATTCTTTTCCATTTTCCCCAAAATTACCTATATCGGATACATAATGAACACTTCAAAGTGGAAAGGGAATAAGGTTCTGATCCTCCAAATATAGCAAAAAAACTTTTAAAGGAATTTGAACACACCAATAGCATAGCCATATCAACAACAGAAGAAACAACAACAACAACAAAAAAAGCAAATAAATAAATGTATAGATAACAAATGAACTGCACAAAAAGCAAGTTAAAAGAAACTGGAAAAATAAAGTAATATTCCACCCACTGACGTTTTCATGATCCATGTGGCGAAGCAGCTTGATCTCACGAAGAGTTCTCTTTGCATCAATCTTGTTATCAAACGCATTCGCTATCTTCTTCAATGCAACGTTTTCATCTGTCTCGGAATTCAACGCAGAACTAAACCCCAAATAATTGAAAAGAATCAACAAGATCACAATTCTTTAAGTAACAAAAATCAATCAAATAAGAGCGGAAGTAAAAGAAACACAATTAAAAGAAGAACACGAATTACCAAACGATGCCGTAGGCGCCTTTACCGATAGGCATGATAGGGGGTTTATATTTAGCAGTGACCTCAAAAATGTTGCCGAAAATGTTATACTGAATAAACCTGCCGCCATGGCTAGGAGTGGCCGGAATTTCAACCCCGGCAGGCATCTGCAGTGGATTTTGCTGGTGGTGCTGTGGGTCAGGTTGTTGAGGCGGTGGAGCTGCCTCGGCCATCTCGGTGTCCGCCGGCTGAGGTGGCGCTCCCCCTTCCATTCTTTCACTACCAATTTGTTGGAAACTAAAGAGAGAGAGAAAAAAACAAAGGGCAAGAAATTGGGGGTGGTTAGTTGAGCGGATTTAGCCTTAGGAAGTATGCGTAGTATTTTATTGGTCAAATTCGTCTGTTTGAATTTTCCTTTTCTCTTATTCCGCAAAGGGAAAGGAAGTTCTACGGTAATGTTTTTAAATTGGGTAGGTATGTGCGACAGGTTAAAATACGGTTACTATATGATAGTATCTAGGTATGTGCGACAGGTTAAAATACGGTTACTATATGATAGTATCGTTTTTTCCAGTTACAAGTTTTGGTGTAAATTTTCAGTTGACTAATGAAATGTTTGACTTTTAAATTAGTTTTTTCTAATATTTTAGATGTCGAGTTAATTGTTTTTTCTTTGAACGTAGAAAGTGGATAAAGTTGTAATATTTTAAGTTCCCTAACCACCAAAACTTTTTTTTCGTAATATTTTAGGTGGCGTATGAAATTGTTTTATCCAATTTAAGAAGTTCAATATCTCCCTAATAATTTAGGTTCCTCAACGCCAAACTAACTGTAGGTAACATTTTAGGTGCCGATTACGAAATTGAATTCAATTAACATTTTAGATTCAAACTAAAAACCTAGGTAACATTTTAGGTGCCGATATCGGAACTGAATTTCATAAATATTTTAGGGTTCGAACGACAAACTAATTTCCGTCAACATTTTAGATTCATGAGACAAAACTAAATTTGGTTCGCATTATAGGTCACGAACCCCAAACTCTTTGTCTGTAATTTTTTAAGTGCCGGACCCAAAATTATTTTTTTGCAACATTTTAAGTATCGAACCCCAAACTAAATTTTATTAACATTTAACGGTCTAAACCCCAAATTGAGTACCGATAATATTTTAGGTGTCGAACCACAAATTGAATATCGGTAACATTTTAGGTGCCGAAGCCCAAAGAGATTATCAGTAACATTTTAAGTGTCGTGGCCCAAACTGATTATCGGTAACAATTTAGGTGCGGCCCAAATCTTCTATAAATATTTCTACAATACCATATTTTCCAGGAATTGATTATTAAAAATTATTATGGCAAGATTTTCTGCAATCGTTTTCTTTGGAAGCCAAAATCCCTGGAAGCTAGCATATGAACAAAGAAGAAATTGGCTAGCACAAAGACAAGGAAGAAATTGGCTTCATTCAACAGCGACATCAAGAAGGATGATTTGTTTGAGTAGATTTCAACGGAGGCTAGCATATCAACAAGGAAGAAATTGGGTTCATTCGAAGCCAATATCCTCGTCGATGAGCCCGGCCCTAAAGCCCATTACATGCTACAGGTAGGTAATGCAAGCGACCTTTACAAAATGTTTAGGAGATACAACCGTGTAGGGGTTACCAACATCGAGCTGTGTGTAAAATTTGATGAAGGTTTGATTGGTGAAAGGATAAAGTTAATTGAGGAATGGAGGAATTAGTTGGAACAACTTCAAAGCTAATTGATATATGTAGTCCACGTTAAATAGCAGAACTTGATTCTAGGCTTAGCTACATTTAAATGAAAAAGAAGCGGGAACGGTAACCGAAAAGTAATATCATTGAAGTTGAAAACCGAAATTCTTAGAATTCAAAGTTAAAAAAAGTAATATCTTTGAAGTTGAAAATCGAAATTCTTAGAATTTAAAAGTTAAAATAATCGTTAAAGATCAAAACTTAAATAGCGGTTCCGAAACATTATCGCAATCACTGCAACATAAGACATGTAATTAGTATCAGAACTACACGTAAAATTCTTTTGAAAAAAAAGTTTATGCAAAATGGTTACTCCAATAAGAAATGTTGAGTAAAAGTTAGAATAAATGTTGCAACTAGGGTAGGTACTACCAACTTCAAAACATGTATGTGTCCTCTTAACTCCCCTTTTTATTGAAGTTGTTTATCTAGAAGCTCATAAACCTTGTTTCCAAGCTTCCAGTAGCAATGATCTTTAGGCGGCGTAATATAGTCATGATGGAAGTTTCGAGTACAGTAGGCGATGCTAAAGTTGAAGGAGATAGTATAGAGAGTTCGAATAAAATTGTTGGCATGGCATTTGCATCATTAGAAGAAGCATGGCAATTTTATGAGGAATACACAAATGAAAATGAATTTAGCGTACGTTGCGGAACCACTCAAGTTAGAAATGGAAATAAATACCAGCAAGAGTTTTGTTGTTCAAAAGAAGGGCAAAAGAAAACAAAAGTGGACGAGGCAAAGTGTTCACGTGCTCCACGTGCAATGACAAGGAGCGGTTGCAAGGCTAGAGTAGTGGTCCGTGCAGAAGCTCCAGATAGATAGGTAATAAAATTGTCTGATAACGAACATAACCATGAACTTTGTCCACCATACATGGCACCTTTCCTTCGTTCGCATCGATCTGTTACGGAGGCTGATATTGTAGAGGCTTCAACATTGCAAATTGTCAGTGTCGGAATATCAAAAATTATAAAATTCTTCTTGCAACACTCTGGGGTTACCAAACTAATGGTTTTACTAAGAAAGACCTATATAATGCCCTCTAGAAAATAAAAGCTAATGAAGTTATTACTGGGGATGTGAATGTCGTACTAAGTTACTTCGAAGTGAAGAAAGAGTTAGATCCTAGTTTGTTCATGCAAATCTCAGTTGACACTTCAGATCGTTGGCATAATCTAATTTGGACTGATTCAACTTCTAGAGTTGACTACGTCATATTCGGTGACGTTATTGCATTTGACACCACCTACAAGGATAATACATACGGTCGATCTCTTATGTCCATCGTTGGTATAAATCACCATCATCAAAAAATTGTGTTTGATGTTGTTGTCCTTGCAGACGAGACCGCATATACGTTTGAGTGGGTCTTAGATAAATTTACGGAAGCTATGCTGAAGAAGTCTCTGCTTTCAACTGTTACCGATGGAAATAGGGCAATGTAGAAGGCGATAAAAAATGTTTTTCCCAATGCTAAACATCGAATATGTTCTTGGCATCTAGTTTGCAATGCACAAGCAAATATTGGGGATCCAAATTTTACAAAGGAATTTAGTAGATACATGCATGCTTGGTGGACACCTGAGGAATTTGATGAACAATGAGGGACAACTGTTGAGAAGTTTAATTTGGAAAAGAATCAGTGGGTGTTGGAGAAGACCAACACCTGACACATATGGGCACAAGCGTATTTGACATGTAATTTTTTTGCGAACATGTGGTCAACCCAAATGTGTGAATCGTTGAATGTGTCTCTATCTATTTTCTTTAAGTGCAAGAAGACATATTTAGAGTTTACTCGTTCCATTGAAGATGACATAGGTCAAATCTGCCTGGAAGAGTTGAAATCAGATTTTGATTATACACAGAGTAAGCCGATGTTGTTGTCAGAATTGAAAGAGCTAGAAAGCCATGCACCTGAAGTATATACAAGAAAATCATTTAGGATCTTTTGAGAGGAACTTAAGCGCGATACATTGTATAGTGTATCACGACATGAAGATGACAACATGGTGTTAGCCGTATTTATCTAAGAAAATATGGAAAATTGGGCAAGGAATATGAAGTACTATTTGATGTTGTGACAAAAACCCTAACTGTAACACCCCAAAAATTACCCCAATTCAGAAACCCTAAATTTTAAAATCCATAGATTCAAAACCCTAAGATTTGGGAATTTTGATTCTTAAAACCCTAATTTAATTTTGGGCTAATTTTAAGATAAATCATATTTTGGTGACCAAATTGTTTAAAATCAGAACTTCAGGGATCTTTCTATAAGGTAGGTTAAAGTGGGGACCCTTCTTTTGCAATTTAACCCTTATTTAGTGTATTTGATTATGTTTTTAACCCTAAAAGTCTCTTCAACTTCCATTTAGATACTCAGTCGCACCCCTCTCCCCTTTTTTATCCATATCCATCTCCCTCACCCAACCTTTTTCGGCGAAGCTTCGATCATCCACCATTCGTCGGTCGTGTCATGCACCACCAGTACCACCTTGTTCGTCGACGGTTCGCGAGTAAACCCATCCCATATTTACCCCTCATCGGCCATTGTTTCTAAGATAACGAAGGAGAACCATTCAACTTCTCCTTAGTGTCGTCGTCCTCTCTGCTCTTCTTTTTTGTTTTGGCTTTTGGGTAAGCCATCGTGTTCTTTTCCTTGAGATTGGGTTTTGATTATCTTTTGTTTCATGAGTAGTGGCTGGGAAAATGACCATTTTGGTCACTTTTTGACTTTGCCGGCGAGTTATCGTCGCCATCGTTCTTGCTACCATCGACCGCCCCCAATTGTCTTTCGTTGTCGTTGAATTCGTGCCGCCGCTGCTGTTGCTTTGCATTCGTGCCATCGTCGTTCGTTTTTCCATCACCTCCGCTTGTTTTCTGTTGTCGTCGTTAAGTCTCTCGTTGTTACCGTTTTAGGTGTTGTAAGCCCTAGCTGCATTAGTCTATTGAGAGGAGATAAAAGTTAGGCTAAGTGTGTTGTGTGTTGAGCCCAAGTGTAAGTGGAGCTAAGTGGGTTGTGTGTGTTTGGTTGAGCCAACCGTGGGTCCTTGTGTGTGAGGGAGCCCAAATTCAAATGACCTATGTGAATAAGTGATATGTGAGCCCAGATTTATGAGTAAACCGTACCCATGATCAGACTAGACCATGTGACCAAACCAGTATAGAACCGAACTGGACTAAAAGCAATTTGGACCGTTTGACCAACCAGGACCGTTGACCAGAACCAGTTTGACCGTTGACTTTTAATCAACGTTGACCTTTAACCATGACATCAATGTTGACTTTTGACTATTTTGACTGTTATAGTTGACTTTGACTTTGATTAGAGTTTATTTTTTCATAAAATGTTCACCTTGACCTTTTTCGAAGTTCTGAATCCGAATTCGCTGCCCATTTTGTCAAATTCGAACCCGAAAGCTCTATTTTACTATTTTCAATTTATTTGTACTTAGTAATTTCAAAAGAATGGAATATTGATCTGATTCAGAATATTCCTGTGTTAAGGTGATTACGTCTTCGAGGCCGACGAGTTTCCTCCAGTTGTTTAGACCGACCGTACACATTCTTCGAGATCTTCACATGACTATATCTTCAGTTTAGTTCTTAGTTTTGTAGTCGGTGGCTTAGTGTTAGTAATAAATACTAATATAGTATTCATACCTCGTAGATCCTATTTTAGCTAGATTTGAGCGTGAGATGCGCTTTCCTCGGTATTAGAGCTACTGTTTCTTAAGGTGTGTTTCTTACTGTGCTATATAATTGAAACTTATGTTTTATACTCTGCTTGATTTGTTAATTGATTGATTGTGTTTTGTGAATGATTTTGAAAACATCATACATGACATACTAAATTGTGTTTTTAAATCAAACATATGATTTTCGGAAAATGTGATACTCATAAGAGTTTAGATTTATGCTTTTAAAAATCATGTCATGAGTCATGGGATTAGAATAGTGTTCGGAAAATGTGAGGGCAACCTCAACTCTGGCGAGCGAAAGCTCCAATCTAGCGAGGGCAACCTCCACTCTGTATGATATCGAATAGTCGGGTATTGAGTCATGCATCGGACATTATAACATTATGATTTTGATTTATTGGATATATTGTGTTTTCAGAAAAATTTTATCAGAAAATAAAATACTGTTTTGGTTTTGTGTTTGTTTTCACTTTAGAGACACACTAAGCTCTTTAGGCGACTCGGTACTTGGAGCTTCTAGCTTTTTTCTCAGATATTTTTATAAATCGGTACAAACACTCTTTTGATTATTTCAGACTATGGTTTAGCATGTTTTGGGATTTTATGTAATTCAGATATTGGGATTTTATTCTATGCATGTATTATAAGATTATTTTCGGTTATTTAATCAAGTTATTGGAATAATGTTATACGACTCCGTTTTATGATAATGAAATGTTTTTAAGTTTATCTACTTTTGATATTTTGCATTTTTAAAATATCTTAACATAAGATTTATAACTTGAGGGGAATGTTTTCAAACCTAACTTCCTAGATTCGACCCATTTCTTTTGGGCCGAGTTTAGGGGTACATTTAGTGGTATCAGAGCTAAGTTCAACCCTCGGACTGTGAGGTTCACAAAAAGTTGTTTTCAAAATGTTTCCGAATTCTGCATGCATCAGAAATATTTTGGGTAAATGGAAATTTTCAGAAAATAAACTTACTATGGTTTCAGTTGACTTTTATTGAATTACTCTCTACATATTTTTAAACCTGAGACTCCACTACCGAATCTGACTCTAGGTTATTACCTTTTGTAGATAGTTACTATGCCACCGCATAGGAGTTCTAGCTTTATGATAGGTCGAGGTCGTGGTTGAGTCTGTACCGCCACTTCTGGTAGCGAGATGCCTTCTGTTGGGCAAATGGAAAATTAGAATGAGATACCGGATAATGAGAACGAGTCGTTGGGAGGACATCATATCAGAAGTGATGACTCACTTGATATTGAGGACACTAAGACAGTTCAGCCGGACAGTGCTACGGTGCACCGAGAATTGCTCTGTTATCTTTGTCAGTTAGAGGTTCGAGGAAACCCATATCTAAAGAATTTATAGTTGCTAGGATGAAATTGTTTGAGGGTAAAACTGGTACACATCCAGTCGATGCAGGGTATTGGCTAATGAAATTACAACGATTGTTTGTTGAGATGGATTGCCCAGCCAATCAGAAATTGAGGGCCGCCGTATCACTGTTAGAGGGTGAAGCTCAAAATTGGTGGGAGTCTGTGGTAGATATCGTTCCACCTAGTCAGGTCACATGGGAGTTTTTTCGACATGATTTCTAGGATCGATATGTGGGTGTCGAGTTTTTAGCAAAATGTCGCGATGATTTTATGAATCTGAAACAGAACAATATGTTAGCGAATGATTACGAGATAGAATTTCGGAGGTTGGCCAAGTATGCTCCTGGGTTAGTTGCGACTGAGAAAGATAAGTGTGGGTGGTTTTTGAAGGGGCTTAGACTGCCGATTCAGAGAGATGTTGCTACACATCATGATAAAGTATTTAGCGACATGGTTGATCGGGCTAAAACTGCGGAGAGGATTCTTGAACTAATGGAAAAAAGAGGAATTTCAAAATTCTGATCAAGTTTGAAAGCAACCGGACACGTCTGTACAACCAAGTTTTGTCAACTAGTCTGGAAAGAGGCCTAGAGATGATTCTGTTCCTTATAGTTATCGAAATGTGAGACCTGCAACACCGACAGTTTTGTCTGGCAGCGTAGGTAGTTCAAAAGTTTGTCGGCCTATTTCTGTATGTGGGTTTTGCAATAAAAAGCATAACGGATAGTGCAGATTGATGAATAGAACATGTTTCAAATATGGTTCCCAGGATCATTACTTAAAGAATTGTCCACATTCACCTACTGGTTCATTTGTACAGATTCAGAGACATGCATCAGTTCAGGCACCTCATCGAGGTAGAGGGCAAATTAGGTCAATTGCTTCTGCTACTGCTAGTAGAGGTAGACATGCTCCGAGTGGTGGATTAGCTAGATCCGAGATTAGACGTCCAGGATCAGTACATCCAACTGGAGCTCGTGTTGGATATGATGATATACATGATGACATGGAAGGTACATTTTAATATGTTTCAGTTCTATTTCTAGTTCTATGTTTCATTTTTTTCGGATGAATTCGAAATGAGAAAGTATATGCGTGTTTCAGTTGGTTATGAGATCTGTTGTTAAGTCTGAAAATTTCGAGAACGAAATTTCTATTAAGGGAGGGAGAGTTGTAACACCCCAAAAATTACCCCAATTCAGAAACCTTAAATTTTGAAATCTCCAAATTCAAAACCCTAAGATTTGGGGATTTTGATTCTTAAAACCCTAATTTGATTTTGGGCTAATTTTAAGATAAATCATATTTTGGTGACCAAATTGTTTAAAATCAAAACTTCAAGGAACTTTCTGTAAGGTAGGTTAAAGTGGGGACCCTTCGTTTGCAATTTACCCATTATTTAGTGTATTTGATTATGTTTTTAACCCTAAAAGTCTCTTCAACTTCCATTTGGAGACTCATCCGCACCCCTCTCCCCTTTTATGTCGATATTCATCTCTCTCACCTAACCTTTTTCAGCGAAGCTACGATCAGCCACCATTTGTCGGTCGTGTCACACACCGCCAGTACCACCTTGTTCGTCGATGATTCAAGAGTAAACTCATTCCCTATTTACCCCTCATTGGCCATTGTTTACGAGATAACAAAGGAGAACCATTCGACTTCTCCTTAGCACAGTTGTCCTCTCTGCTCTTCTTTTTTGTTTGGCTTTTGGGTAAGCCATCATGTTCTTTCCTTGAGATTAGGTTTTGATTATCTTGGGTAATCTTCACCAGTGGTCCCTTTTGTTTAGGGTGTGTTCTATTTTGGACACCAGAATTCAAAAAAGATTATTCTGGTCACTTACGTTTAGAATCGTTTCTATTTTGGTCCCTTAGCCGTTAGTCTCCGTTATTTTAAAAAAAATAGTTTCTAATTTAACCCCAAAACTTTCAAAATTTTATTTTTCACCATCTTCCCCCCAAATTATAAAACTAAAACCCCATAAAATTAAATCAATGGCTATAACCCACCACTACAACCCATTCCCCCAAGATTAAAAGCATCAACTTCCATTGCAAATGGCTATAACCCAACACTACATATTTATATCAAGGTTTCCATATTTATATCCACTGATGAATGGATTTTCAGGTTTCCATGGTATCAAGGTTGAAGAATGAAAACTTTGTTCAATTGCTTGGTTACTGTGTTGATGGGAGCTCTCGTATACTTGCCTATGAGTTTGCATCTAATGGTTCCCTGCATGATATTCTTTACGGTATGTGTGGTGATGCTTTGTTCATTTGGGCAACATGTTCCAGGATTCCAGAGCCCACAGACCATATGAACCCACTGTTTTACAGAAGGATCAAGTACTCCTGCTGTCACACTATTGTATACATTTAACTTGCTAACAGGGCAAGAGGAATTTTCAATAATGTTTAAACCATTCCGCACATCCTTTTTCCACAAAGCAGTTCTTGACAGACCAAGATCTTTACATTGCAAGTTACATAATTCATTACCAGCAACTGGACTCTGATCATCCACCATATTTTCAGCAGAACTTGTGCCCATATACCGACACTCTGCTTCAGCGTTCCAAGCTTTTAGAAGGCCTTTTACAAACACATGACTTTGTAAAGCCCGAGTCATGGCACCACCACCATATCCACAGAGAACACACACCTAAATGATAATAAAGCAGTGACAATGACAATCAGAACCATGAGAAACATGGAACAAGAAGAATGTCATACAATTATGCACATAAAAAATACAACATTAAAACTCAAAGAAGAAATATTACCAACTAATCCAATGGTTGAAACCGAGCTCTAAAAACCTCATATGTTAAAGAGTCAAAATTTCTTACAACATCTTTAGAACTTGTTTTGCATGGCCTGCAATACCAGTATCCCTTCGGGACTTTTGAAACACCATAGCAAGCTTGATGCACATGTGTATCATGAAAACATAATCAGAGAACGATAATTAACAAATTAGGGGCAAACTTGAGGTGAGTAATGTACTCTGATTGAACATTGACTACACTTCAATAAGCAATTAAATTCGTCTTTGTTTGAGGTTCCACAAACACAGCAGAATACATGTCAAAACTTCCATAGAAAAGTATGAAAGAACCTCTTTTTGCTTTTGTTTTTGCTTTTGCAGCAGACAAAAGAAAAGGCAAAATGCAATAAAAGAGAAAATATCTATTTAAAATTCTTATTTTAGGATCAGAAACAAAACTTCCATAGAGCAGGCATGACCAAAAATACATGTCAAATTTGCAAGCATGGGAACTGTTCAGGGTAATCCAATATTTGCTCAATCATTAAACTTACCACATTTTCTCTTGCACGTGAAACACCAGATACATCAAAAGCACTCAAATTATGATCTCTTGTAGTGGAAGTTGATACTTTTAATCTTGGGGGAATGGGTTGCAGTTGTGGGGTTTTAGTTTTATAATTTTTGGGGAAGATGATGAAAAATAAAATTTTGAAAGTTTGGGGGTTAAATTAGAAAATATTTTTTTAAAGTAACGGAGACTAACGGCTAAGGGACCAAAATAGAAACGATTCTAAACGTAAGTGACCAGAATAATCTTTTTTGAATTCTGGTGACCAAAATAGAACACACCCTAAACGAAAGGGACCACTGGTGAAGATTACCCGATTATCTTTTATTTCATGAGTAGTGGCCAGGAAATGACCATTTTGGTCTCTTTTTTACTTTGCCGGTGAGTTATCTTCGCCATCGTTCTTGCTGTCATCGATCGCCCCCGATTGTCTTTCACTATCGTTGAATCTGTGCCGCTACTGTCGTTGCTTTGCATTCGTGCCACCGCCGTTTGTTTTTCCATCGTTGCCGCTTGTTTTCTGTAGTCACCGTTAAGTCTCTCATTGCCGTTGTTTTAGGTGTTGTAAACCATAGCTGCATTGGTCTGTTCAGAACAGATAAAAGTTGGGCTGAGTGTGTTGTGTGTTGATCCCAAGTGTAAGTGAAGCTAAGTGGGTTGTGTGTGTTTGGTTGAGCCAACCATGGGGCCTTGTGTGTGAGGGAGCCCAAATTCAAATGAACTATGTGAATAAGTGATATGTGAGCCCAGATTTATGAGTAAACTGGACCCATGATCAGACCGGACCATGTGACCAAACCAGTATAGAACCGAACTGGACTAAAAGCAATTTGGATCGTTTGACCAACCAGGACCGTTGACCCGAACCGGTTTGATCGTAGACTTTTAATCAACGTTGAACTTTGACCAAGACATCGGTGTTGACTTTTGACTATTTTGACTTTGACCGTCATAATTAACTTTGACTTTGATCAGAGTTGACTTTTTCAGAAAACGTTCACCTTGACCTTTTTCAAAGTTCTGAATCCGAATTTGCTGCATGTTTTGTCAAATTCGAACCCGAAAGCTCTGTTTTACTATTTTCAATTTATTTGTACTTAGTAATTTCAAAAGAATGGAATATTAATCTGATTTGGAATATTCTTGTGTTAAGGTGATTACGTCTTCGAGGCCGACGAGTTTCCTCCAGTTGTTCAGACCGACCGTACACATTCTTCGAGATCTTCACGTGACTATATCTTCAGTTTAGTTCTTAGTTTTGTAGTCGGTGGCTTAGTGTTAGTAATAAATACTAATATAGTATTCATACCCCGTAGATCATGTTTTAGCTAGATTTGAACGTGAGATGCGCTTTCCTCGGCATTGGAGCTACTGTTGCTTAAGGTGTGTTTCTTACTGTGCTATATAATTGAAACTTATGTTTTATACTATGCTTGATTTGTTAATTGATTGATTGTGTTTTGTGAATGATTTTGAAAACATCATACATGACATACTAAATTGTGTTTTTAAATCAAGCATATGATTTTCAAAAAATGTGATACTCATAAGAGTTTAGATTTATGCTTTTAAAAGTCATGTCATGAGTCATGGGATTAGAATAGTGTTTAGAAAATGTGAGGGCAACCTCAACTCTGGCGAGCGAAAGCTCCACTCTAGCGAGGGCAACCTCCACTCTGTATGATATCGGATAGTCGGGTATTGAGTCATGAATCAGACATCATAACATTATGATTTTGATTTATTGGATATATTGTGACTTCAATGTTCCCGCTGACGCGAAATGCATGGCTCGGTTCTGTTTTCTTCGATTGCTTGCAAATAAAGTTTTCCATCTTGCAGCAAATAGGGAAAGCACATATCGATGGACAAAAGATGGGATTCAAAGACTGCAGACCGAAATTGAGGCATCTTCTATGTTGAATGATTCTCATGATCAAACGACACCACTCAAAAGAGTTCGGGACCCGTCAAGGAAGAAAGACAAAAGTCCAGATAGAAGGTAAAAAAAAGTTGGAAGTAAGAGTAGGCGCCATTGTTCACTTTGCAATTCAGAAGGGCACAATAAAGTGACATGTCCTGATTTGAAGCTAGTACATATGTTGTGATGATCTGTATAATAATCGATAATTGGTTTGATTTGGTTTTATAAAGAGTAAACTATGTTATAAAGTAATTTAAAAATGTATAAGTATGGTAATGACAGGAAATGTTGAATTGCGCATGAGCACGATGTAGCGTGCGTTTTACAATTTTTTATAGGCTTAAAAATTGGACCTTGTACATTGCATGATTTACTTTATGTTCACTAATGATGTAATTAATCTTAAAATAGGTGATAGTAGACCAATTGTGTGCATGATTTGTATGCTTCTTGACATGGTTGTCTTTGTATATATAATACAATAAAATAGTAAACTTGAAAAGAAATGTGCAATGTAACTAGTAGTAGAAAGTGTATGTGTGTTCTATGTAATTGGACGAGAGTGAAATGTTCGCATATCCAGTTTTGAGCTTATCACGGGAAACCTGAAATATTACATGTTGTACTAGCGATTTCAGTTTAAGGTGCGAATGGCTAGTATCGAAACCCAATTGTCAATGGTTTGATAGGATTTTAAATTTTTTATTCTCGACCGTCCCGGAAACCCAATATTATCACCTACCCTTATTGCAAGAACGAGTAAGAATTTAATTTTGGTGTGTTAAATACAAAATTTGGAACTGGCGGTTAATTTAAATATTTTAGAAATACAATTTCCTAGTAAACAAGAGACTGGTCTATTATAAGTAGGGTTTAGGTGTTCTTAGGTTGAATTATAATTTAAATTGATTGAACCTAAATTACAACAATTATATGGTTTTGGACTAAATTGCAACAATTTGAAATAAAAATTAATGTGGTGCACAATAAATTACAACAATTATAGGGTTATGAGTAAGTATATCATTTAATTCAATGGAGTCATAATTTATGTTATAATTATAGGGTCCGTATAGATTGTGTAACCCCCTCGACCTGGTCTGGGCGAAAGACCGAACTGAACAGGTCACACGGGGAATATTGAAGTAAACCGGGAAGGTTTACCTCAATAAACGACCCTATTTATTTTCTTCCTTTTTATCTTTTCTAGATGCATATCTATAACCTAAGTGTTTAGACTCACAGCGGAGCAATTAACATCTCAAACAAACGTCGACTAAGCACTCAATTGAATACAAACACGTTTTAGGCACCATTTTGTAATTTTAGCAATTTACAAGGATGTCCTCAATTTTTAAGTTACCAACCATTAGTTAATCACATTACATGCCTTTTTGTCAAAACTTAACTCAAAAATCATCCAAGCTCATTTAATTGCATCCACAACATTCAAGGACTAAAACGTAAAGAAATAGAACCTTTAACATCTTGGTGTTTCGGTACACAGGACACTGTATCGAAATGCCCATATCAAAACAAGACCTAGTGCTTTAGAACACGATCCCGTATCGAAACGCCCTCTAAAACATTCCAGTACACCAAATTCCAGTAGCTAAACCTCATGAGCATGTTTCGATACACCATGCCATGTTTCGAAACTGTATGCCTATTTCAGAGACCCTATTTCGATACAACCTTAGGCGTATCGAAACACTGGACCTGAAATGTCACATTTTTGCTGGGGTTTTTTTTCATTTTTAAGCAACCATAAACATCCAAGCATGCTTCCAACTTATATCTAACATATCCAAACATCAATCTTCAAGCATGATCAACATCATTCCATGGCAATTAGCAACACAAGTAAACTATAGGCATGCAACCTAGAAAATAAGCCAAGCAAGATACCAATATGCATATCCAAGCATAAGCCAAGTACCAAAGGCCATTTACAAGTCAACATAGGCATCACCAACTTACCACCAAACAAAGAGTTTCAAAACACACTCTCCCAAAACATTAAGGCTTCCTCCCATTGCCAATTATTACTAATAGTTAAAACCATACTTGAGCTATGTATCACTCCTTGAAACCCTTCTTGCTTCCTTGCTACCCCAAAAGAGTTATTTCACTGTATTGTTGGTAAAAGAGAGTGCAAGCACAAATGCTTAGTGGCGGGTGCTCAAAACAAAACCAACCACAACAATGCATCTAAAACCATTTTCTCAATTAAAATCACTATCTTATCATGCTCATTATATCTCGTGCTTGAAATCATTTTCAAAGCAAAGCCAACAACTTAAAAATCACATGTACCATCTATCTCATGCATTAACCATAATGCAAAATCTCAAAGCAAAGCTTACTCATGCTTGTTTCTCATAAAGCATTTCTCAAAATATGTTTTCATATGCAAAACACAATGCATAAAATCATTTATAATCAAGTTACATGTGACACTCATATATTGGAATTTTAGCAACATTACTCGGATATGGGAATAGCTTGACGAAATCTCACATCGTCAAGTCCTACCTCGGTGAAATCTCAAATCACCGAACTCTCATGGAGGTATCTCTCATTGCCACAAAGCTTGATGGAATCTCGCATCGTCAAGACCTACCGTGGTGGAATCTCTCATCACCACACTCTCATTTCGGAACGGGATGACACTACCCCAATTTCCCAAACCGAATAGCACATACGTATTTTGTATATTATAGTACACTTCTCATCCTATTGGTCGACCAATTATATCTGGTAATCATAATTTCATCTCATGCCAATATACACTTTTAAACATCATTTACCTACTATTTTTCAATGCATAAACATAAACCATTTCTCATCCCATTTCAAAAGCATAAACAATGCATAGCATTTTCTCAACAAGTTATATCTCTTTGAAATCATAAATCTATCTCATGGGATCACATAAATCATCAAATCATTTCTCTAAACATGTATAGAATTGTAGGTTTAATTCTATCTTCAAAACATGAGCATGATCACATAAAACAATGGGATAAAACCAAGAAACAAGAGCGAAACATCTCATACTTACTTCCAGGCTTAGATTAGCGTTTCAAGCTTTATCTAAACCCCCAAACCTTGCTTTCAAACCTTTGAAAAGCTTTAAAACCAATTCCCACTCACCGACAACGCCTCGCTTGCTTTTTCGAAGCGTAATCAAACTTCCGGATCAATCGCAATTCCTTCCGAAGCTAATGAAACATCATCCCCTGCTTCTAACCAAAGCAAAACAGAAAATTAGTGCACCATATTGCACCAAAATTCCCAGCAATACAACATCTCAACTTCTACCCACTATCGTCAAACAATTGGCATCCGAAAACACCCGAAAACATCGACGAAACCTCTCTAATTAATTTCCAACCACTACCCAGCGAGATTAAAATCTAAACAACCTCGATTTAAATCTAAAAACATCATGTCAACACCAAAGAACCTCCAGCTATCAATTAACCACACAAACAACCCATACTATCAAAGATTTCACTCAAGAAATCAAGCAATCTAACTAGTTTCGGGTTTCCATTACTAAAATCATTAAATCAACATTTCAACACATCATAATCATATCTAAATCTCATTATAAACTCACAAAATCAGTTTAAAACAAAGATATTTTGATTAAACCTAAACAACATCAATTAAATCCACTTTCTATAAACATAATATCAAAACTCAATAAAAATCATTTGTAAAAGACCAAAAACTTGGGAATTTCAATAAAGAATTTATCATTAGAGGAGAAGAACGAAATTACCTCTAATGTTGGCTTTTTCCTCCAATCAAATGAATTTTCATGAGAAAACCAAAGATACAGATTTGAGATTTTGATAATAGATCAATAAGAAATCAAAGATAGATCAAATATAAAGTTTACCTAAAACATTTGAAGTGGAAAACAATGTTTAGCTGAAGAGAATTTGAGAGAAAATAATAGAGAGAAAGTTAGTTACGTAAAATGTGTTCTTTAGAAATAAAAAGCTTTTTAATATTTATCGATTCTTTTTATTTAATAAACCATTTTAAAATAAATAAATTAAGAGAAAAAGGTTGAATAAGACCTTTGGTCAATTACTCCTTAAAGATTCAAAGTTATGGTCTTTTACAATTTAGTTGCTTGGAAAATAGTTTTTAAAAATCGCATTTTAGTCACTAAAATCTCAATGTCCAACTTTCAAACATCAATTTCTGAAATTGACTCCACCAACCTTTTATGTATATTTAAAAAGGATTATAAAACATTTTTCTATATTTTATTTTCCTTAAAAACCTTTTAAAACCATTTTATCCTGAAACTAGTTTAGATTATCCAAAACTGGTTCAACCGAATCCTCTAGCCAAACACGACTAACTTCTAGGCCCAAAATCGGGGTGTTACAACTCTCCCCCACTTAAGAAATTTCGTCATCGAAATTTACCTTGTGGAAAAAGATAAGGAAATTGCTTCTTCATGTCATCCTTCCTTTCCCACGTGGCTTCCTCTACACCACGATGTCGCCACAAGACCATGGCCAACTCAATGGTCTTACCACAAAGAACTTTGTTGTCCGAATCTAAGATCTCAATCGGTTCCTCATCATAGGTCAAATCTGGATTAAACTCGATCTCCTCAACATGCATAACATGAGACGGATCCGACCTATACCTCCGAAGCATGGATACATGGAAAACATCATGTATCTTCTCTAACTCGGGAGGCAAACTTAACTTATAAGCAACATGTCCAACACGCTCAAGCACTTCATACGGTCCAATAAACCTCGGGCTCAACTTGCCTTTCTGGCCAAATCTCATCCCTTTTTTCATAGGTGAAACCTTCAAAAACACCTTTTCACCTACGACGTACTCAATTTCTCTTCGCTTAGAATCCGCATAGGACTTTTTCCGATTCGAAACCGCTTTCAACCGCTCACTAATGAGCTTCACTTTTTTCGTAGTGCCCTTTAACACATTAGGCAAAGAAACAAACTTTTGCCCCGTTTCCGCCCAACAAAGAGGCGTTTTACACTTCCTTCCATACAAAGCCTCATAAGGATCCATTTGAATGCTCGCTTGATAACTATTATTGTAAGCAAACTCCAACAAAGGTAATTGTTTCTCTCAAGAACATTGGAAATCAATGATGTAACACCTCAACATATCCTCCAATACTTGGATAACTCGTTCAGACTGGCCATCCGCTTGCGGATGATATGAAGAATTGAAACTCAACTGCGTACCCAATGCTCGATGTAAACACTCCCAGAACCTTGTTGGGAAACGCGGATCCCGATCCGAAACAATGGACTTAGGTACCCTATGTACCCTCACAATCGCAGAGATGTACAAATCCGCTAACTTGTCCAATGTATATGTAGTATGCACCGTCAGGAAATGTGCACACTTCGTAAAACGATCAACAATCACCCAAATGGAGTTCTTCTTGGATGGAGTTAAAGGCAACCCCGTCACAAAATCCATGGTGATTCTCTCCCATTTCCATTCTGAAATCCTCAATGGTTGCAACAATCTAGAAGGAAATTGATGCTCAGCTTTAACACGTTGGAAAACATGCACTTACTAACAAAATCCGCAACATCCTTCTTTAAACCAACCCAATAGTACTCATCTTTCAACCCACGATACATCTTTGTACTACCAGGATGCATAGCAAAAGGGCTGCTATGAGCCCCAGTCAAGATAGTGCGCCTTAACCCAACACCTTCCGGCACAACTACCCGACTCTTAAAACACAAGACACTATCATCATTGAAACAAAAGTCTGTTGGATTACCTTCTGCAATGTCCAAAACATGTGGTACAAACGAATCATCAAGCAACTGCTTCTCCTTAATCAACTCTACCAACGAAGGTTTCACTTGTAACTCAGCCACTAAACCACCATCCCACGATATACTCAACCGAGCAAACATCGCCCTCTACTCTACAACCACTTTTCTACTCAAATCATCGACTACAACATTAGCCTTCCCCAGATGGTACTCAATCGTCAATTCGTAATCTTTAAGCAACTTCAACCACTGTCGTTGCCTAAGATTCAACTCTTTTTGTGTCATCAAGTACTTCAAACTTTTATGGTTCGTGTAAATCGTACAATTTTCACCATAGAGGTAATGCCTCCAATTTTGTAAGGCAAACACCACCGCAACTAACTCGATATCATGCGTAGGGTAATTACGCTCATGCACTTTCAACTGCCAAGATGCATAACCTACCACCCTACCCTCCTGCATCAACACACATCCCAACCTAACATAGGACACATCACTATAAACCACAAACTCTTTACCCGATTCAAGTTGAATCAAGAAAGGAGCTTGCGTCAACACTTCCTTTAACTTCTCGAAAGCTCTTTGCCTAACCTCCGTCCATTCAAACTTAACATCTTTTTGTAACAACTTTTTTCAAAGGAGCAACTATTCTTGAAAAACCATCCACAAACTTACGATAGTATCCCGCCAAACCAAGGAAACTATGCACCTCATGGACCGATTTAAGCGACTTTCAATTCGTCATTGCCTCAACTTTTTGGGGATCGACTTGAATCTCTTCAGCCAATGCCACATATCTAAGGAAAACAACTTCCTTAAGCCAAAACTCACACTTGCTCAACTTGGCATACAATTGATTGTCCAATAACGCTTGCAACAAAATCGGTAAGTGTCGATCATGGTCTTCCTCGGTACGTGAATACACAAGAATGCCATCAATAAACACAACCACGAATTGGTCCAGAAACTCATGGAATACCAAATTCATCACGTCCATGAACGCAGCAGGGGCATTAGTCAATCCAAACGACATCACCAAAAACTCGTAATGCCCATACCTTGTGCGAAAATCAGTCTTAAGTACATCTACATCCTTTACCTTCAACTGATAATATCCGGATCTCAAATCAATCTTGGAAAACACCGAAACACCTCGAAACTGATAACAAAGATCATCAATCCTTGGCAAGGGATACTTATTCTTAATTCTCAACTTGTTCAGTTGCCGATAATCAATACACATTCGCATCGTGCCATCTTTCTTCTTCACAAACAGAACCGGCGCACCCTAAGGTAAAACAACTCGATCAAGCAACTCTTGCAAATGCGTCTTCAACTCTTTTAACTCCTTCGGTGCTATTCGATAGGGACCAATAGGCACTAGAGTCGTATTTTCATACAACTCAATGCCAAACTCAACTTCTCTATTCGGTGGCAAACCAGACAACTCTTCCAGAAATACACCCAAAAACTCACATATCGTACGTATTTCATGCACACGCACTTCCTTCGATCCTGGATTTATCACATAAGCCAGAAAAGCTTCACATCCCAAACACTTCAACCGACTCGCTTCAAGAGCCGAAATCATATTAGACAAGAATTTCACATTCTCGCCTACTGTTAAGTGTGTAAAAGTCCTACATGTTAGCCCTAGTTTAGCTCAATTATTGTTGCACTTAAGCATGTTTTAGTTGCATTTAATAGGTAACCATACACAAAATTGCATAGATTAGATACTCTGCCTTGTTTGATGAATTTCACTATTTTCTCTATTAAAGATACTGCTCAGGTATGTGTTTTACTGTGCACGGGTACCCGCCCAAACATACCATGTCGAGGCAGCAAGAAGGGCAGAAGGAAGGAGCTGAACAATCAATGGAAGATGCTGATGAACCTGATGAAGAGCTGATAAGACTATGCCATAGAGGATAAGCTCAGAGTAAGGAGCCATGCTGAGTTACTCACACCAACATAGACCTCTGTTGAGGCAGCAGACTGTATGCCGCCGAGGCAGCAGCCCAAGGAAACTGGAAAAATGCAAAGTGGTATGCGATTGACATAACACATCAAGCCTAATTTTTAGAGACCACTTGCATGAGGATCGGAGCCCAAAAGCTCAAGAAAAGTCGCGGTTAAAGTTATGGTGGAAAAAGTCAAACGGGAATCTATGAAGAATTAATTATAGATATTTGTTCTTTTAATGAGTTGTAACTTGATTCTAATTAGTACTCCTACCCTAAATCGACTTTGACCTAGGCCAAGCCCTATAAATACATACCCTAGCCGACTAAGAGAGGGAGATCAAGTGATTTTTGAGAAACCCTAGAGCTTCCATTCGTCCATCATGTTATAAACTTCTCCTAGGGCTAAGGGTTGGTTTTGTTGAGTAGTTGTGAGAGATTACTTGTATTCTTTTAGGTTAAAGTTATTGCAATAAAATTCAAAGTTTGTTTACTCTTGGTTTTCAATTGTTTGCAATCAAATTAGGAGAGGAAGTTGTAATTTATCTATTTGTTCAATTTCGGGAGAGTTGAGATCAAGAAAAGAGTAAACACGGTTTTACCCAATCTATGGTAAAACTACTTTGGCTTAGGAATAAGTTGGAAGTTCAACGGCAAAAGGAGGCTTAGCATTGGTTGGTGTTTATCCTTTGATTCATACCGAGAGGTATTATCAAGACGTGTTTGCCAATAGCACTTCGACTTAGTGATAAGAAGGAGTCACTAAAGGAAGCCTTGCCGAACTTTGAATTATCGCTTAGCCACCCAGGCAGCTACGTAGTCTCTGCCGAGGCAGGCATCTGCCAAGGCAATTTTCTTTCAAAACTGTCCAGACTGTTAAGACGATTCTGCAATACTATGCCGAGACAGAGCATTCAAAATCCACACTACAACGCATACAAATACCGACCTATTTTCTCAATCTGATTTCTCGACTCTTTATTTTAATTGCCTTTAGTTTAATCGATTCAAACAAAACCTCAATATACTTGTGTTTTTATTTTTACTTGTGTAGGAAGATAAATTCTGAAGAGTTTCCCAATCCCTGTGGAGACGATATCTTTTATATTACAACTAGGCATCAGTGTACACTTGCACTTAAAGCATGACTATTCGACAACCTACAAGTTTTTGGTGTTGTTGCCGGGGATTGGCGTTAAATACATTTTGTTTTTATTTTCTTGTATTTTAATTTTATTTTTAACCTCTTGGTTTTCTTTGGTTTATGACCAGAGCGAACCCAACATCACCACTACGAGTACTTGATCCTGAAATTGAAAGGACCGCACACAGACTTCGACAAGAAATCATAAGAATAATGGAGCATCATGGAGATGGCAATGCCCATGGCAACCAACCCGCTAACGGCATTCAGCCGCCTGACAGCAATAGAGAAAACCCACCTGCCCCCGACCGAAAGTCCGTGATTACTTGCAATAGGACCTTAGGAAGTTGCACACCGGTGTTGTCGGTCCTGAGATAGATGCAGACCATTTTGAACTTAAACATGTAATGTTCAACATGCTTAACACACTTGTACAATTTGGAGGATCCGCCACTGAGGATGCAAAACAACATATGAAATCCTTCCTAGATATCTGTAAATCCTTCAAGATACAAGAAGTTCAACCAAATGTACTGAGACTCGGACTATTTCCCTATCCAGTGAGGGATAGGGAAAAATCTTGGTTATTAGTCTACCATCCAAGTCCATTGAGTCTTGGACGGAATTATGTCGTGATTTTCTCGCCATATTTAATCATGTTAATTTAATTGATAAATTGCAAACTAAAATAACCACTTTTCGACAAGCTGATGATGAACCGATGTATGAGGCATGGGAACGATTTTGCGATATGCTAAACAAATGCCCATTTCATGGATTCCAGAGTGGACACAAGTCCTGATGTTCTACAATGGTGTCAACACTCCAACAAGAATGATGTTGGATTCCTCATCAAACGTCACACTTCTTGATAAAGAGCCTGCAGAAGCAATTCCGATATTGAACAAGATGACCAAAAATGACTACCAGTTCCCTACTGCCTGCCGAGGTGGAGTAAGGCGACAAGCCACTGTCAATGAGCTAGGAACATCCAACGCAGTCACATCATAGTTGGCCTATCTAACAAAAATGATGGAAGCAATGCAAAGGCATAACAACACCCAACACGTTAAAGCTATTGATGCCTTTTGTGAACATTGTGGGGGAGACCATGACTCCTTAGAATGCCAGCAATTCCAAGAAACTAGCTGCTTTGTAGGAAATTGCAATAGAAGCAATAACACGACATCAAACACATACAATCCTGGTTGGAAGAGGCATCCAAAATTTTCTTGGAACAACCCCAATAATGCCCTGAATCTGCCCAACCAGACGAATCAACCACAAGGATTCCAGCAGAATCTACCGCGGTAGCAGCCGCCGCAGCAGCAGCTAGCAGCACCCAATTCTCTAGAACAAACTTTAAATGCTTTTATGTCTCAGACTAGTACATATATATCTAATATGGATTCATTTGTTAAAAAAACTGATGCTTTCATGGACATGACATAGATGAAGATGCAAAACCATGAGGCGACTCTAAAGTCACTAGAAACACATATGGGGAAGTTTGCACAATGAATGAACACTCGACCAACAAGAGGACTGCCCAGCGATACTGAAGTCGCAATGAAACCCACTCATGAGTAGAGCAAAGAAACCACAACTAGAAGTGGGAAACAACTCGAAGAAATTGGTGCCGATGAACCAAAAGAGAAACAACCAAGGGAGCCAGCCGCCACAGAAGACGCTAATGCTACTGCCCCGGCAGAACCAGGGCCTTCTGTTTCAGCAACCAAACTTGCTGATACCCCTAACAGAATCAATGAAAAAGCAGACAAACCTAAACATCTTACTCTCCCTCATATTAGGTTTCAATGCAAAGAGGGTATAGAAAATATTCGGCCGCCCCCTCTATTTCCATAGCGGCTAAAGCATCAGAAGCATGAGTACCAGTTTAAAAAGTTCCTAGATATTCTTAAACAAGTACACATAAACATACCCCTTGTTGAGGCCATAGAGAAAATGCCAAACTATGCTAAGTTCCTCAAGAACATGCTATCCAAACAAGCAAGGATAGGGGAATTCGAAACTGTGTCCATGACAGAAGGTTGCATGGCTATGCTGCACAACCGAGCACCACCTAAGCTGAAAGACCCAGGCAGTTTCCTCATTCCATGTGCCATTGGAAATCATTATGTGGGGAAGGCTTTATGCAATCTTGGGGAAAGCATCAAATTAATGCCCAAATCAGTGTTCGAAAAGCTGGGCATTGGGAAAGCTCGACCCACCACTATCATGCTTCAGCTGGCTGACCGCTTTTACGTACACCCTGAAGGAAAAACTATAGACATCTCAGTAAGAGTGGATAAGTTTATATTCCCTGCTAACTTTCTTGCTTTGGATTGTGAGGCAGATGAGCACGCATCGGTCATACTGGGAAGACCATTCCTAGCCACGAGCAGAACTCTGATCGGCGTGGAGAAGGGAGAATTAACCATGAGGGTAAACAACCAGCACATAAAGCTCAACGTACTTCAGACCCTTAAGCAAGCTGATAGCAAAGAGGAGTGCCAGCTGATCCAGGCAACCACGGAGGTAAATCTCACACATGATGCCCCCTGCCTCAACAACCACTACCCTGGCAGAGATTCTGGACACTGCCTCGGCAGCTACCTTGAGGATTTCCTAGAAACCTACCTCGGCAGCAAGCCTGAAGACTTCCATGATGAACTTGAAGAGGTAAACTGGACCGATACTCATCAGGTAAGTATTTCGAGCCTCTTAAATACACAACAGAAGAGAGTACCATTGAAAAACCATATATTGAGCAGCCACCCAAATTGGAAGTTAAACCACTACCCGAGTAACTTAAATACGTTTATCTTGGATAGAATGACACTTTGCCCGTAATTATTTCTTCCAAGTTGACGCAAGAACATGAACAACAGTTGGTTGAGATGCTCGGGCGACACAAACAAGCCATTGGATGGACTATTTCTGATCTAAAAGGAATCAGTCTGGTAGTTTGTATGCATAAGATCCTCCTAGAGGACAAGCATAAGCTGACAGTCGATGCCCAAAGGTGGCTAAATGAGGCCATGAAGGATGTGGTGAGAAAAGAAGTAATCAAGTGGCTTGATGTCAGTATTATTTACCCTATATCTAACAGCACATGGGTAAGCCCGGTTCAATGTGTACCTAAGAAAGGAGGGGTGACAAACATCACAAACGAAGACAACGAGTTAATCCCAACCCAGAATGTGACCGGTTGGAGGGTTTGTATGGACTATGGAAAGCTGAATAAAGTGATTCAAAAAGACCACTTCCCCTTACCTTTCTTAGATAAAATGTTAGATAGATTGGCCGTAAAACCTTACTATTGTTTTCTTGATGGTTACTCAGGTTAGATAGATTGAAGTCGCTCTAGAGGACCAAGAGAAAACTATCTTCACCTTCTCGTACGGAACATACGCATTCAGAAGGATGTCATTTGGACTTTGCAATGCACCAGCAACCTTCCAAAGATGTATGATGGCCATTTTCTCCGATATGGTAGAAGATTTCCTGGAAATCTTCATGGATGATTTTTCAGTTTTTGGAGACAACTTTGATAGATGCCTTGGCAACCTGGAAAAAGTACTCGAAAGATGTGAAGAATCTAACATGTTCTTAAACTGGGAGAAATGCCACTTTATGGTAGACGAGGGCATTTTGTTGTGCTATAAAATCTCCCGTTGCAGCATCGAGGTTGACAGAGCCAAAATCGATGTTATCGAAAAACTGCCGCCACCTACCATTGTTAAAGGGGTCATGAGTTTTCTGGGACACGCTGGTTTTTATAGAAGTTTCATTGAAAACTTTTCGAAAATAACTAAACCATTGTGTTCTTTGCATGAACAGGATAAACCCCTTAACTTTGATGACAAATGCACTAAGGCATTTGAAACCCTGAAGAAGAAACTTGTAGTCGCTCCCATTGTAGTACCACCAGACTGGACGTTACCCTTTGAGATAATGTGTGATGCCAGTGATTACGCCGTCAGGGCAGTGCTAGGGTAGAGAAAAAACAAAATCCTCCATGTCATCTACTATGCCAGCAAGATGCTCAATGAGGCCCACGTTAATTATACCACCACTGAGAAGAAGCTGTTGGCAGTAGTTTTTGCTTTTGATAAGTTCAGAGCCTATCTCATCGGAACAAAGGTGACAGTGCACACAGACCATTAAGCCATAAAATACCTTTTCTCCAAGAAAGAGCAAAACCAAGATTGATACGCTGGATTCTTCTCCTACAAAAATTTGACGTAGAAATCAAGGACAGAAAAGGGACAGAGAACCAAGTGGCTGATCATATGTCATGACTAGAGGGAAGACCCACATACACGACTAAAATTCAGGAAAGCTTCCTAGATTAGCAGTTCCTAGCCACCTCGGCAGTAGACCTCGCAACTGCTCATACAATATATACCATAGCCGTTGCGGTAGAACCTTTGGCAGCCATGACGACCTCCACCACACCTTGGTACACTGATCTTGTAAACTTCTTGGTTAGTGGTATTTTTCCTAATAACATGAATTACCAAGGGAAAAAGAGGTTCCAAAATGACGCAAAACATTATTATTGGGACGAACCTCTTTTGTTTAAGCAATGTGCAGACCAGGTGGTTCGGAGATGTGTACAAGGGGAATAACAACAAGAAGTCCTCCACCATTGCCACAACTCACCATATGGGGGAAATTTTGGATGAACCAGAACTGCTGCCAAGGTTCTCCAATCGGGACTCTACTGGCCGACACTATATAGAGATGCCCAGGCATACTACAAACAATGTGACAGATGCCAATGGACGAGCAACATCTCAAGGAGGAACGAGATGCCATTGCAGAATATTCTAGAAGTCGAACTGTTCGATGTATGGGGAATCAACTTCATGGGCCCATTTCCACCATCTTGTGGGAACTTATACATAATGCTAGCAGTGGATTATGTGTCCAAGTGGGTGGAAGCCATTGCTACACCAAAGGATAATTCCAAAACTGTTCTAAAATTTCTTCAGAATCATATCTTTACACGTTTTAGAACCCCTAGAGCCATCATAAGTGACGAGGAGAGACACTTTGACAACAAACTGATTGCCATGGCATTAAAGAAATTTGGTGTAACACACAAAGTTTCCACGGCATACCACCCTCAAACCAATGGACGGGCTGAAATATCAAATAAGGAACTGAAGAGCATTCTCGAAAATATGGTTAATCCATCTAGGAAAGACTGGTCTCTTCGAATCCATGATGCATTATGGGCATATAGAACAACCTATAAGACCCCATTGGGCATGTCACCCTATAGACTCGTGTATAGAAAAACCTGCCACCTGCTCGTTGAGATTGAACATAAGGCATATTGGGCCATCAAGGCAGTAAACCTAGACTGGGACAAAGTCGGGCAAAAGAGACTCATGGTCCTGAATGAGATCGAGGAATTCAGAGCCTTGGCATATAAAAATGCAAGAATATACAAGGAGAAAACCAAAAAATGGCATGACAAGAAGTTGTTGCCAAGGCAGTTTATGCCCAGGCAGCATGTACTCCTCTTCAATAATCTATTGAAACTATTCCCAGGGAAGTTGAAGTCAAGATGGTCTGGCCCATTCGAGGTAGTTAAAGCATTCCCACATGGTGAGTCACGATCAAATTTACCATGGATGGGCTTGAATTTAAAGTGAATTGGCAGAGGTTAAAGCACTACACAGGAACTCATGTTGCAAGAGACAAGGAAATGGTCATGTTAGGAGATGCATCCAAATGCATTCCTAATATAGCCTAAATTTTTTCTATTTTTAATTTTCTGTTTTTTAGGAATTAGATTTAAATTTCTTTCATTTATTTTATTTTTCAAACACATTATTTTTAATTTTCTATTTTTAGGCATTATATTTAATTTTAGCATGCATTTTATTTTTCAAGCACTAATAATTTTATTTCAGTTTATTTTAAGAGAAACAAAACCCAAAGGAAGAGAGAAGAACCAAGCCCAACCCATCAACCATTCAAGCCCGCCCGTGAAGACTGCCATGGCATTACACAGCCGTAGACGTTGCTTCCCGCCAAAACTAACCATTGCAGATAAAGTCATTCCGTTCCAACAGCTCTCTGCCTAGGCACTGGATGCCTCGGTAGACGAAACGACAACAACTCTTCACCCAGCCACTTTCACTCATATTTAACCCTCTCATTTTTTACTATTCACTCTTCTTTACTTTCTCATGCGTTTTGTTTTACTAGATTTCCCTTTTCTTTCAGATTACTCTCAAGGCTCTCCCAACTCTCTTAACTTTCAAACCCTACTCCAAAACAAAAGATGGCAAGAACACCCCGCTGCCAAGCCGCCGAGGGGAGACACCGAAGAGATATGCCTGGACAACGAAGACGGAAGTTAACGGGAAGCCACAAAGCCAGACCAACCAACACCAGCATCCGCCGAGGGTAGCCAAAAGACTTAAAGTACCAGCTCAACGACGTATGATACTTAGCGATGACGAAGAAGACGATACCTCCTCCGATTCGCCAGCATCCTAAGTTATCATCTTCCTTCTTTATCTAATCTATGTTTTATTTTTAGTATGTAGGCATGCATTGAGGACAATGCTCTTGTCGAGTTTGGGGGGGAATTAGTCCTAATTTTTTTATTTTATTTTCTCTTTTGTTTTTATTTGTTTTATGTTAGAATGTATATTTAGGATCCATATAGAATGCATTGTTACTTGCTGTTATATAAAAAAAAGAAAAAAAAATATTTGGCTTAGATTTTGAGTATTTCCTAACTGCCATCGTAGTAGCCGTCGTGGCAGCGACCTTAGCGTGACTTTGGAAGAATTTAGAACTCTACTATTGTGCTAAAACTTAGAAACACACCTTGTGACTTGTATGATTTTAGGAGTTCTAGTGAGTTAAGGTTATATAATTACTTGGGTTTAAAATTGAAAAATTTTATGTACTATAGGTGCCTATCACTGGCTCTAGTATAGAGTAAAAGACATTTCTAGAAATGTTTGCCTTTAATTCTAGTAATGAGAAATCACTAGAGGTGCCCGAAACTGGCTCTAGTTGATTAAGTTTTGGAGGAAAGGATTGGTTGATAAACTAGAGGTGCTCGAAACTGGCTCTAGTAAGAAAAGTTAAGAAACCCGAGAGTTGAATTGATTACCTTTATGCTTACATGGAATCTGAAGAATCATACTTGTTCACAAAACGTGCACACACTCACGAGCATCATAGTATTGTTCCGGGTAAGTCCATTTTCATTTGAAGAGTTGTTGCCCACGTATGTGATCTCATGGAGGTTAGGGATTACTCAAGATATGAAACCACACTTTCTAGAGATGCAAATAACTACTAGGTTGCATTTTCTTGAGGACAAGCAATAGTTCGAGTTTGGGGGCGTGTTAAGTGTGTAAAACTCCTACATTTTAGCCCTAGTTTAGCTCAATTATTGTTGTACTTAAGCATGTTTTAGTTGCATTTATTAGGTAACCATACACAAAATTGCATAGATTAGATAATCTTCCCTGTTTGATGAATTTCACTATTTTTCTCTATAAAAGATATTGCTCAGGTATGTGTTTTACTGTGCGTAGGTACCCGCCCAGACAGACCATGTCGAGGCATCAAGGAGGGCAGAAGGAAGGAGCTGAACAATTGATGGAAGATGCTGATGAACCTGATGAAGAGCTAATCAGACTATGACACAGAGGATAAGCTCAGAGTAAGGAGCCATGCTAAGTTACTCACCGAGGTAACATATTGTATACCGCTGAGGCAGCAACCCAAGGAAACTAGAAAAAATGCAAAGTGGTATGTGATTGAAAGAACACATCAAGCCTTATTTTTAGAGACCACTTGCATGAGGATCGGAGCCCAAAAGCTCAAGAAAGGCCACTGTCAAAGTTATGGTGGAAAAGGTCAAACGGGAATCTAGGGAAAATTAATGATAGAGATTTGTTCTTTTAATAAGTTGTAATCTGATTCTAACTAGTACCCCTACCCTAAACCGACTTTGATCTAGGCCAAGCCCTATAAATACATACCCTATCCGACTAAAAGAGGGAGATCGAGTGATTTTTGAGAAACCCTAGAGCATATATTCGTCCATCATGTTCTAAACTTCTTCTAGGGCTAAGGGTTGGTTTTGTTGAGTAGTTGTGAGAGATTACTTGTATTCCTTTAGGTTAAAGTTATTGCAATAAAATTCAAAGTTTGTTTACTCTTGGTTTTCAATTGTTTGCAATCAAATCGGGAGAGGAAGTTGCAATTTATCTATTTGTTCAATTTCGGGAGAGTTGAGCTCAAGAAAAGAGTAAACACGGTTTTATGCAATCTAGGGTAAAACTTCTTTGGCTTAGGAATAAGTTTGAAGTTCAGCGGCTAAAGGAGGCTTAGCATTGGTTGGTGTTCATCCTTTGATTTACGTCGGGAGGTATTATCAAGACGTGTTCGCCAATAGCACTTTGACTTTGGGATAAGAAGGATTCACTGAAGGAAGCCTTGCCGAGCTTTGAGTTATCGCTTAGCCGCCCGGGCAGCTAGGTAGTCTCCGCCGAGGCAGGCATCTGCCAAGGCAGTTTTTTGTCAAAATTTTCCAGACTGTTAAGACGATTCTGCAATACTTTGCCGAGACAGAGCATTCAAAATCCACACTACAACGCATACCAATATTGGCCTATTTTCTCAATATGAATTCTCGACTCTTTATTTTAATTGCCTTTAGTTTAATCGATTCAAACAAAACCTCAATTTACTTGTGTTTTTATTTTTACTTGTGCAGGAAGATAAATTCTGAAGAGTTTCCCAATCCCCGTGGAGATGATATCTTTTATATTATAACTAGGCTTTAGTGTACACTTGCACTTAAAGTAGGACTATTCAACAGCATGCACCAACGATTACCACCTCATAATCATTAACAACTCAATACTCGGACAACCAATCCATAACAAGAATTACATCAAAAACATAGAAATGCAACCCCATAAGATCAACCTCAAACAAATGACCCTGAACAGACAAAGGACACCTCTTATACATCCTCATCGTAACAACTATCTCACCAAAAGAACTAGTTTCACGCATACCAACATCTAACAACTCAACAGGTAATTCAAGCGCTTGTGCATGCTCACGCAAAATATATGAATGAGTAGAACCAGAATCAATCAAAGAAAGTAATGCCAAGGATTGCAAAGTAAAGGTACCTGCAATCATATCCTTGTCATTCCTTCCCTCTCGGTGTGCATGCACCCTAGACTGTCCACCTCCATCAAGTTGAACAACAACAACATGAGCAACATTCCTCGGTCCATCCTCTCTACGCTGAAAATTACCACGACCGCGCCCATAGCCTCTCTGTGGCTCCGCAACTCGCACTGGAGCTTTTCCATCTCCAACAGTTGTGGACAGTCACGCTTCATATGGCCTCTTGACCCATAATTCCAACACGTTCCAAGATTACCCCAACACTCTCCCGTGTGCCTTCTACCACACCAGTTACACTCTGGCCTTGCTGACCACGACCATGGTTACAAAAAACAAAAAAATACAAATGAAAAATAATATATTCGAATAAAAAATTTAAGATTTTGAAATTTTTTTACAAGATTTGAAAAACCCAAGTAGCAAAACACATAATCTATACAAAATTAAAATTTTCTAACCTAGGATTCGAATACAAATTTAAGGAAAAAGAAAAAGATGAAAATATACCTTAGATTGGGATTTTGGATGAATAGATGGAAAAACTTGCACAAAATTGTTTATGCTTGCTTAGAATTGTGTTTGAGTGTAAAAGCCCTCAAGATTTGGTGAAAAATAATGAGGTTTAGAGGGTTTTTAAAGGAAAAATCGATCTAGGGTTTTTAGGGTTTTGAGGGAGTTTTAATTAAAGTGAAACTTTAACATTAAAAGCCCTCTTTAAAGCTGTCCGCAAACCTGTTTCAGAACAGTGCCCGACTGTTCTGAAACGCGGGCACCGAAATGTTGACTGACTTTTCAAGTCCAGCTGACCGTTCCGATACGGATTTGACCGTATCGAATCCCACGTTGACTCATATCGAAACACGTTTTGATACACCCCTTGGCAGTAGTGAAACTGTTTCGAAACACTGTGAAGGCGTTTCGAAACACCCTTCTCTCAGATGGATTTTTAAAGTACCCGTATCGAAACAGTTGGACTCGTTTCGATACACCTGGGTCTGGAAGTGCAGATGAGGCTCTAAAATTGCAGAAAAATGGATTTTATGAAGTTCTAATTTGCATGAATGACATGAATGAGCAGGAAAGATATGTATAAACAAAACCATACTCCCCCTAACTATTAGCATGGATGGAAGTAGGAGTAAAAACACATAAACATGGCATTTTCAAGAGATCAAGCAATTTAAGCACAAAAAGGGTCCTAAAAGGTCAAGATAGGCTAGTTAGACCTAACTCTCTCCTAATGGACCAAAAACGCTCTTTATCTAAAGGCTTTGTAAAGATGTTCGCTAGTTGGTTTAAGGTGTCAACATACTCTATAACAACATCTTCCTTAAGGACGTGATCTCTAATGAAATGATGCCTTATTTCTATATGTTTGGTTCTAGAGTGTTGAATGGGATTTTTTGTCAAACATATGGCACTAGTGTTATCACACTTAAGGGGTATGGTTTCAACTTTAATACCATAATCTAAGAGTTATTGGTTCATCCAAAGGACTTGAGCACAACAACTCCCTAAGGATATGTACTCGGCTTCGGTGGTAGAAAGAGCTACACTATTTTGTTTCTTAGAGAACCAAGATATGAGCATAGTACCTAAGAATTGACAAGTTCCCGAAGTACTTTTCCTATCGATTTTACATCCCCCATAATTCGCATCCGAATAAGCATGAAGGTTGAAGGTGAAGTCTCTAGGGTACCAAAGACCTAAACAAGGGGCATCTCTAAGGTACCTAAAGATTCTCTTAATGGCTATAAGGTGAGACTCTCTAGGACTAGCTTGAAACCTAGCACACAAGCAAACACTAAACAAGATATACGGTCTACTTGCAGTAAGGTAAAGCAATGATCCAATCATAGAACGGTAAAGCTTGGAGTCAACACACATACCTCCTTCATCTTTGTCAAGCTTTGTAGATGAGCTCATAGGTGTGGCTTGAGGCTTTGCATTCTCCAAGCCAAACTTCTTGAGCATATCCTTGATGTACTTTGCTTGATTGATGAAGGTGCCATCCTTCTTTTGCTTGATTTGGAGTCCCAAAAAGAATGAGAGCTCCCCCATCATGCTCATCTCGAATTCACCTTGCATTAACTTAGCAAACTCTTTGCAATGACATTCATTAGTAGATCCAAAAATAATATCATCAACATAAATTTGTACTATTAAGATGTTATTTTTATACCTTTTTTGAAAAGTGTAGTGTCCACCTTACCTTTTTCAAAATCTTTTTCAATTAAAAAGTTTGAAAGTCTTTCATACCAAGCTCTAGGAACTTGTTTTAAACCATAAAGTGCTTTAGTAAGTTTGAAAACATGATTTGGAAATTTTGAGTCTTCAAAACCCAGTGGTTGTTCCACATACACTTCCTCATTTATAAAACCATTTTAAAATGCTCTTTTAACATCCATTTGAAAAAGCTTGAAATCATGATAACATGCATATGCAAGCAACATCCTAATGGCCTCTATTCTAGCTACGGGAGCATAGGTTTCATCAAAATCAATTCTCTCTTCTTGAGTGTAACCTTGTGCTACTAATCTAGCTTTATTTCTCACAATGTTACCACTCTCATCTAGTTTGTTCCTAAAGACCCATTTAGTTCCTATAGTAGATTGATTACTAGGCCTATCAACTAATGTCCAAACATTACTTCTCTCAAATTGATTTAACTCTTCCTACATAGCCATAATCCAAAAATCATCTTTTAATTCTTCTTTTATATTCTTAGGCTCTATGCATGAGATAAATGCAACATGGTTCATAAGTTTAAGATAAGATCTAGCGGTTACCCCCTTGGATGGATCACCCAAGATTTCACCACTTTTGACATAGTTGAACTCTCTTGGGTAGCTCACTTCCTTTTCCTCAAGAGCCAAGTTCGTCAAGGCTTCAAGAGGTGGATCTTGTGTGTCCTCTTCTTTTGTTGGAATCTCATCCTCCTTTGAAGTTTTTCCTCCATCAAACGCATTAATGATTCCTACATCATCATCATCACAAGAATCCTTCCTTGGAAGGAGGTTATCATCGAATACAACATGTATAGATTCCTCTACTACTAAAGTTCTCTTGTTAAATACACGATAGGCTTTAGAGTTTAAAGAATATCCTATGAAAATAGCTTCATCACTTTTTGCATCAAATTTACCTAAGTTATCTTTTCCATTATTTAAAACAAAACACTTGCAACCAAATGAATAAAAATAGCTAATGTTAGGCTTTTTAGATTTTAAAATCTCATATGGTGTTTTCTTTAAAAGTGGTCTAATCATTACTCGGTTTACAATGTAGCAAGCGGTGTTTGTGGCTTCCGCCCAAAAATATTTAGGTAAATTGTTTTCACAAAGCATGGTTTTAGCCATTTCTTGTAAAGTTCTATTTTTCCTCTCAACTACCCCATTTTGTTGAGGAGTTTGAAGAGTCGAAAAATTATGGCTAATTCCATTTTCGTTTAAAAACTCTTCAAACCCTAGATTTTGAAATTCGGTTCCATGATCACTTCTAATATGAGAAATTCTAAGTTCAAGATCATTTTGGGTTAATTTTGAAAATGTGATGAATTTTTCTAAAGCCTCATCTTTAGTACTTAAAAATAGAACTCAAGTAAATCTAAAAAAATCATCAACAAGCACAAAAGCATAAGATTTACCACCCAAACTCATAGTCCTAATAGGCCCAAATAAATCCATATGAATAAGTTGTAAACACCTACTTGTAGAAACGTCATTAATGGATTTAAAGGGTGACTTATGTTGTTTACCCTTAGAGCATGCATCACATATTTTATCATTTGAGAACTTAATTTTGGGTAAACCTCTAACTAGATCTAGGGAAGCTATTTTTTCTAAAACACTAATGCTAGCATGTCCTAGTTTCCTATGCCATAGCCATGCATCATTTTCATTTTGAGCTACTAAACATGCATGGGATGTATGTATGTCATCTAAATGCACCATGTAAATGTTACCTATGCGATGACCTATGAGCATGATATTATTTGATTTAATGTCAACAATTTTGCACCCATTTTTATCAAATAAGACATTAAATCCTTTATCACATAGTTGGCTTATGCTCAACAAATTATGTTTAAGACCATCGACATACAAGACATTTTCAATAAGAATGGTAGAGTGATTACCTATGGAGCCAATACCTTTAATGTGGCCTTTGGAGTTGTCACCAAATGTCACCACTCCTCCACTTTTTGGCTTTAAGTCCATGAATCTACTCTTGTCTTCGGTCATATGCCTCGAGCATCCACTATCAAGGTACCATGAATTTTGACTTTGTGCTTTGGCCTTGTAGCAATGCTCCCCCTACAAACAAAGATATTAAACTTTTGTTTTTGGTACCCAAATCATTTTGGGTCCACGAGTGTTAGCTCCCAATAGCTTGGTTCCCTTAGGAATCCAAGGTGACATAGCAACAATATTATTAGATTTGACAAGTTCCTTAGGAACTCGTACACTTCTAATCTTTTTAGTTCTATTATGTCTAGGGAAACTACTTTGTTTGTAGTTATTAGTCCTTTTCCTAGGTTGGTTTGTTTTAGATGATTCACCTTTTTCATGCTTCACATTACCAACATTTTTAAAAGACTCTTTGAGCTTGTTAAGCTCATCTAACACCTTTTGGTGTTCACTATTGCATTGAGAAAGAAGATTATTTAGGTCTACATTTTCATCTTGGAAGAATTTAAGTTCATCTTTCAAATCTAAAATCTTTTTCTCAAATTTTAAGTTAGCTTGAGAAAGTGAGTCATTTTTATCATTTAATTCCGAAATAATTTTCTTATTCTTAATGACCGACTCTTTGTATTCTCAACTAACTCATCACAAACCTCTTGCAACTCATCATATGCATCATGTAATTCATCAAATGTAAGGTCAAAAGATGATGAGTCAGAGGTTACCATGGAGGAATCTTCCTCAAGTGCCATGAGGCAAAGGTTGGCCACTTCTTGTTCGTCATCCTTGGATGACTCCTCCTCACTCCAAGTAGCAAGCTTGGCTTTGAGCTTCTTCTTCTTCTCAAAGCCCTTCTTTTTGAGTTGAGGGCATTCTGAACGAATGTGACATGGCTTTTTGCACTCGAAGCAAATGATTTGATCCCTCTTTTCTTCTTTGTTTTTACCCTTGAAGTCCATCTTTCTTTGAAACTTTCTTTCTTCGATTGGACCTCATGAATCGTGAGAATCTTTTGGCTATCATAGCCAATTCTTCTAAATCATCATCCTCACTAGAAGTGCTCTCCTCATGTAATGAAGCTTTGAGAGCCACTCCCATTTTCTTCTTTTTTTCTACCTCTAGCTTCTCCACTCTTTTCTCTTCCTTCTTCTTTTCTTCTTCCCTTCCTTGCTTCATTATTTCATGAGTAAGGAGAGAACCCACAAGCTCATCAAGTTTTAGAGTCTTCAAGTTTTTGGCCTCGATGATGGCGGTTCTCTTCCCATCCCAAGATTCAGGAAGTGAGTAGAGTAGATTCCGGACAAGTTTGTCTTCCAGGATTGTCTCTCCAAAGCCCTTAAGCTCGTTGACGATGGTTGAGAAACGATCGAACATCTTGGACACCGTTTCGTCGGGCTCCATCTTGAAATTCTCATAACTGAGATTGAGAATTCCAATCGTGGTCTCCTTCACATCATTGGTTCCTTCATAGGTGGTCTCTAGAGTATCCCACACTTCCTTGGCACTTTCAATGGAGGAGACTTATGAGTAGATATCGGGATCGAAAGAATAAAAGAGCATGTGAAGAGCTTTGTCATTTATTTGGATCTTCTTCCTCTCATCTTCACTCATCTCAATCTTCTTCTTTAGAACCATCTTTCCTTTATCATCTCTCTTCAATGGAATGTAGGGACCATCTTCAATGACATCCCAAACCAAGTAATCGTTGGACTTGATGAAGAGGCGCATCCGGTTCTTTCAAAATGGATAGTTGTCACCATTGAAGAATGACAGTTTTGTAGTGGAATGAGACTCGTACATGCTAGATCCGGAGGTAGATGTCATGGCTTGATTTTTAGATGATCACACTCTTCCTAGGAACTCCTCTTGTGGTTGTTAATCCTTCAAAGAGGTAGGCTCTAATACCAATTGTTGAGTGGATCGGATGATCGATATAAATCAAGAGAGGGGTGAATTGGATTTTTAGACTTTTTAGTAGTGGAATTGACAAATAAAAATGATAGACAAGGGAATTTAGAGTGATTCAAGTTCCAATCGAACTCTACATCCACTACCTTAGCTTCACTAAGGATTTTTAACAACTCCACTAATTGCTCTTCCCCTTTTCTAGGCTAAAGAGGTAACCGTTATAATATCGGTCAAATTTTCTACCCAAAATTTGACCCAATCCTCACACAAGAATTACAAAGAAGTTGTTGGCTAAAACAAGTATCTCTCAATACACAAAGTAGCCCAATTACAAGCACTCAACCCGATTGAAAGGATAAGAATGAAAATTACAATTGGGGTTACAAGACAATAATGAGATTTAGGCACAAATGCTTGGATTTGATGTTTGGATGTTTGCTTTTTGGATCAATAGTTGTTGCTGAAGCTTTTAGAGGTCCCTTTTATACCTTCTCATTGAATTCTAGCCGTTGTGGTTGTTGCATTCATCAATAGAGCCGTTGGGGATGTTATCTTCCCTCCATAAATGCAGTCTGCAACCACCCGTTTCGAAACGCCCGATCCTGTTTCGAAACAGACCAAAAAAGAAATAGCCGTTGGGGTGCATTAAAGAGACCGTAACGAAACGGTCACGAACGTTTCGATACGCTAAGAGCCCGTTTCGAAACTCGTTTCGAAACACTTTGCCACTGTCAAGGCCTGTATCGAAACGGCTTGGAAGCGTTTCGATACGCCTTATCGACAAGTATGAAATCAGTTAAAAACTTCAACAGTCATATTTTTGAAATCTGGCTTGAATGTCGTTTCGAAACGTTTGAGGTCGTTTTGAAACAAAGGTTCACAGTTTCAAAACCGTTTCGATACACGTTCCGAAACACATGTTCACAGTTTCAAAAGTGTTCCGGAACGCCTAAGGCCGTTTCGAAACGGTGACTCGAAAATCACTGTTTTGGCTTCAAGAACACTTAGAAAAGTTTTGACAAATTTAGTTTTTAACTTACCCATTTTCCTTTAAACATATGGAGAGGTTTGAGGACTTAAAAATTTGTTTTCTCATTTTCAATTTAGTCCTTAAATTCTTTAGTTATGTCAAAATCAATTTATCGGTTTCACATAAATCCTAAACAATACACCCTAAAAATACATCATACCCCAAATTCCCTAAACCCTAAACCCAATTTTTAGTGTGGGGGCATAAATGGGGCACCAAAAAAGGTAGAGGATTTCTATTCCATGCTTCTCAAGGATGGAAATCGGTTGCCCCTAACTATGCCCCTATTTAATAAAAGTGGCTTTACGATTTAGGTTTTAAAGTTAGGGTTTATGGTTAGGGTTTAGTGAACTAATGGTAGGGTGTATTTTAAGGTGTAGGGTATATGGTTTAGGATGTGGAATTTAAGGTTATGATTTATAATTTAATTGTTTTTAGTATTTTTTAGTGTAGGGCATAGTAAGGGGCAGAGGATTTTTGTTCGTTTTTCAATCACTTTAAAATATATGTGTAGCTTTAATTCCTCTTTTTGACGACAAACTTTTTTCTTTTTTCAATGTAATCCATCAACTTTTCATTTGATTTAGTTTGACCATCTTACTATAGTTTTTTTACAAATTGTTTCTTACCATCAATCAATAAAAAGATTGTATTATCCTATCCAAACACGATATTTTCGAGTTTGTCTAAAGAACGATAAATTAGTATACGGCTAATAAACGACGGCCGCACAACATACCTACCCATATTTTCTCTGGATAAAACTCAAACAAAAAAAACATACCAAAAGTTACTCAAATAAAGCTAGAATGTTATAAATTATAAATCAAATGGTTTCGTATTAAAAAAATAAATGAAATGGTTTTATTTCTCTTTACTATTTCCAACTTAAGATTATTATTAATGATATTCCTCAGAACAAATCACTAGCACCATGAAATCTATTAATCAACTAAATTATTATTTACAGTATTAGTGATTATATACTAAAACATGACATTATTAATAATAGTATGAGAAACATATTAAATTTGTATAGAAATTAAAACAACTAAACTCAAATTTTATAAAGTTGGCTGAATTTTTTAAAAAATTAAAATTTAAATGCTATAATATGACTGTCAATTTAACTAATTCAAAAAATTTTAATTCGTTTGAATCAAAAACTCACCCCTTACCTTCAGCTGATATTTTTTCATTACTGTATGAGATTTTTTTTCGGCTGAGTGACGCTTAAGGGCTGGATTGGGCCCTTTAAGTATGGAAAATAGTTTCCAAATACGGGCTAAGGCGAATAGCTTCGGCCATTGGGCATAACAGTTAAACAATCTAAGATAATTGAAATTGCAGAACCCTAACGATTTTGAACATTCTCGACTCATTTCCCACTCCTTTTAACTTTCTTTCTTCTACCTCAAGTCCCCGACTTCCCCAACTTCAGCTTCCGCCCTCAGATCCCGATCTTTGATCGCCCTTTTTCGTAACCTTAAATGGCGATTTCAGCACAAGCTCCGGATATTCTCGGCGAGCGCCAATCTGGTCAGGATGTTCGCACTCAAAACGGTAACCTTCCCTCTCTCTTTCATTTCCCCTTCCGTGCTTCACTTATTACCAAATAGTCATCTTCTTATCTTTTTTCCTCTGGAGCTTTTCAAAAGTGATGGCGTGTCAAGCTGTTGCCAACATTGTTAAATCCTCACTCGGCCCAGTTGGACTCGACAAGGTGTCTCCCTTAATCTCTGTTTGAATACCGAATGAAACCTCATTTGCTATCGCTTTGGTCGTATCATCATTTCCTGTTTTTTAGAATTTTGTTTAAAAATATGAAGTATCATTTGCGAGGTTGTACTAATGGTGTTGTATTTTCTGTAATGTTTTCTTTTCTCTTTTTGGTTGGATTATTTTCAGATGCTTGTTGATGACATTGGTGATGTAACGATTACAAATGATGGTGCTACGATCCTTAAGATGTTAGAAGTTGAGCATCCCGCTGCCAAGGTTGATAAATAGCTGGGTTTTGCATATTACTATAAGACTTGTGCCGTTGCATAGCTACTTCAACTGTTGTAGTATATTTTTAAGTTTTAACTCCTTTGTGGTGGCAGGTACTTGTAGAGTTGGCTGAGCTTCAAGATCGAGAAGTTGGTGATGGAACAACCTCGGTTGTTATTGTAGCTGCAGAATTTCTTAAGGTAATTGCATCGGTTTCTTTACAGGATTTGATCCATGCATAAAATAGTCATTTTGTACTGATTTTGTCTTTTAAGAATCATTCTTATTTGATAATGAATGATTTACTTGCAATTCAACAGAGGGCAAATGATCTGGTTAGGAATAAAATTCACCCAACATCTATAATCAGCGGCTTCAGAGTGAGTAACTTTTCACCTCCTTTAGTACGTTCACCTTTTTCTGGTTAATAATATTTCATGTGTCTGAATATGAACATGTTTTCGGGTCTTGTTTTCCCCAGCTAGCTATGAGGGAAGCATGCAAATATGTTGAAGAGAAGTTGACGGTGAAAGTAAGTGTCTTGCTGAGAACTTGCTGAAAAGTGAATGGATATGACCTTAGTGTGGAATATGAATTTTTTGAAACTCGATGAATATTATCCTGCAGTTTCTTTTTTGGTTCTATATATGTTGTCTACTTGTCTTCCTTCTGCTCATCCTTTGTTTTTTTTTCAAGGTTGAGAAGCTTGGGAAAGATTCTCTAATAAACTGTGCCAAGACAAGTATGTCCTCGAAGCTCATAGCTGGTGACAGTGACTTCTTTGCTAATTTGGTATAATTTATTGCCCCAGCTAAGTAATTTATTATTATTTTAACTCTCTGCCATGAGGAGTATAATATTTTTACCCTTCTAATTGACCCACTCAATTCATTTTCACACTTCAAACATATATTTTAACTTCATTTCACCTTCCTACAGCAAGAATTTCTGGTTTCAGCAGTAATGATTCTTTTTAATTTTTTGCTATATTGTATCTTATTCTAGTCATTAAATGTTTTTTTCATATCTCTTATGAGATATAAGAGATCAAACCTGGGTAAGGATGCTTGTTTAGCTCACATATTGATTTTGTATGTATAGGTTGTAGAAGCTGTTCTTGCAGTAAAGATGACCAATGCTCGAGGAGAAGTCAGATATCCAATTAAGGTAGGTATTTTGAAACAGATCGTACCGGAGGTCCTTGTATGAGCTTATGCTGGGAGATGTGCTCTACCATTATGTATAATTGGAGTTTCATTTAGTTGTTTTAAGTCATTATTATTCTTTTTCATATTTTAGGGAATTAATATTTTAAAAGCACATGGAAAAAGTGCCAGAGATAGCTACCTACTGAATGGGTATGCTCTGAACACTGGCCGTGCTGCACAAGGAATGCCTTTAAGAGTTTCCCCTGCCAAGATTGCTTGTCTTGATTTTAATCTTCAGAAGACAAAAATGCAGTTGGGAGTCCAAGTCTTGGTTACTGATCCTAGGGAGCTTGAGAAAATTCGTCAAAGGTGACAAGTCATAATGCTGTTAACTTGTTTGTGGCTACAATTTGCATTGCTTGATTGAAGCTTCCCTCTTTTTTTATTCTTATTTTTTATTTTTTTCTGGTCTGAATTATGTAGAACTTCATTATATTATCTAGAGCCTGCCTAGGGTAAATGTTAAAACAGACATTTGTAAACCTTAAATGTGGTACTGATGCTATCTATATCTCAACAGAGAAGCTGATATGACGAAAGAACGTATTGAGAAACTTTTGAAAGCTGGAGCCAATGTTGTCCTGACTACAAAAGGGATTGATGACATGGCACTCAAGGCAAGTTTCTTTTGTGTTTGTTTTTATGCAACTCCTTACTGGCTTTTTTAAAATAATTTAGTAAATTCTTCATTGCTTTTCAGTATTTTGTGGAGGCAGGAGCTATTGCTGTGAGACGCGTCCGAAAAGAGGATATGCGCCATGTTGCTAAGGCAACTGGTGCGACCATGGTACAATCTTACTCAGCTTAGAAATGATAATTATGTTATAACCATCTAAATTTTTCATGCTTTGTGCTACATTATAACCCATATTCACGTTCTGTTTGGCATTGAATTGATTGAAGTTTATGATTGATGATCAATCCCTTTGTTGTGATTGTGAAGGACTGTATTTTTCTGAAAGTTAATTGCGTTCATTTGAACTAATTTGGAATACACTTTTATTCAGGGCTGTATTGTTTGTAACTTTGTTGTTTATCAATGTCTTCTTTTTTCTTTTCTTTTTGAATTGAAAAAAGAACTTTGATGCTACTTGTCTTAGTTTGTAATAGTTGAAAGGCCCAGTAAAAGCTTTTTGTCTTATTATGTTCTTTCTCATTGATGGATATGCAGGTTTCAACCTTTGCTGATATGGAGGGTGATGAAACTTTTGATTCATCGCTTCTTGGATACGCTGATGAAGTTGTAGAGGAGCGCATTGCTGATGATGATGTTGTTATGATAAAAGGGACCAAGAGTAGTAGTGCGGTATGTATTTTGCTATCAAACCTTGGACTCTTGATTCCTTCAAAATCATGTCCATAGTTCTGTATCATTCAGATATCTCTGTCCTCTCTCCTTTTATATCTTGAAAAACAAATTTTAGGGCTACTGTGATGTTAGATGATTTTCATTGTTGTGGAAACCAAAGTGCAGCACTGTATTGTTAGGTTATGTTACTGTTATTGTTGTGAAATGTATGTACCTTAGTATATTGATTGTCATGTTTTGGATTTGGCTATACCTTTTTGTTTTTTATAATCACATGCGCCTGACCCTGTTTTCATCATTTCCAAGGTTTCCCTGATCCTAAGAGGAGCAAATGACTATATGCTTGATGAGATGGAAAGAGCTCTACATGATGCTTTATCTATTGTGAAAAGGACTCTTGAGTCTAACACGGTAAACTTATTCTTGTTAACTAATGATTATGGTTGTTTTTAGTTTCATGATCCAACAGTTGCATGAATGAGAGAATAATCTACTTGAGCTTAGCTGGTTGATATATTTTCAATTGTTAAAATTTGTACATTCAGCGGTAGGGCTGATCGTTCGATTGAGTCGAGTCAAAAAATTTCGAGTTAGTCGAGTTTACGAGCCTTATTTTATGATTCGAACTTCATTTGAATTTTTTTTATTCGAGTTTATAAAATTCGAGTTGAGTCGAGTTTTCGAGTTTCTGTATAAATTTAATTGTTATTATTTATAGTGTTATAATACAGTTTGATTCCAATTTAAACGTCTCTCCATATCCATATACGATATACATATATATTTTTTCATATTTCCACACGTGATATACATAATATATCGGGAAGAATTGAGACTCGACTTGAGCTTGAAAATTGATTGACTAATTACTAAAAATTTCGAGTTATTCGAATTTCCATTTTATAACTATAAGTTTATTTGAATTTTTTTGAGTTGAGTCGAGTTTATGAACTTACGAGTCAAGTCAAAACAAGTCGGGGTTTTTCCATGTCGAGTCGAATAATTTGATTTTTTCGAGTCAAATTTTGTATACCCCTATTCAGCGGTAGCATCTTTACTGTAATGTGTGTTTTTTTTCTCTTGTTAATGTTTATTTTTAAAGATTCATAATGTGGTAGGTTATTATTTACTCACTGATGTCCATTTTGGTTTTGGCAATGTTAGGTTGTAGCAGGTGGAGGTGCAGTTGAAGCTGCCTTGTCTGTTTATTTGGAATATCTGGCCACAACTTTAGGATCACGTGAACAGTTGGCAATTGCAGAGTTTGCTGAAGCTCTTTTAATTATACCGAAGGTAGCATTAGTGTTAGCTAGGCCGCTAGTTGTGTGATCTTTTTAATCTTTTGTTGCCCCCATCACATTTCTTGCTTTGTATGAAAAGTAAACATTCATGTCGGCATGCACAGGTGCTTGCGGTCAATGCTGCAAAGGATGCCACTGAATTAGTTGCGAAACTTCGGGCTTACCACCACACTGCTCAAACCAAGGCTGATAAGAAACATTTTTCAAGGTATACATAGTGCATATTATGACGGACAAAACTAATTTGATAAAAGAAAATACTAGTATGTTCAATCTTGTCAATTTTCAGCATGGGTTTGGACCTTTTGAATGGAACCGTTCGTAACAACTTAGAAGCAGGAGTCATTGAGCCCGCAATGAGCAAAGTGAAGATTATTCAGGTAATTGCTGTGATCTGGCTGTTTTTGTTTGAATATGTTGGTTATCAAACTATGAAAGCAACCAGATATTAGGAATCCTAAAATACTGTGTTTTGCCAGTTTGCAACTGAAGCAGCCATAACCATTCTTCGAATAGACGATATGATCAAGCTCTTCAAAGATGAAAGTCAGAACGAAGAGTAGGGGAGATGGAATGGCATCTCATGTTTGTAGGGTTGGGATGTGATTTTGGATGTTTTTGCCTTTTATTCATGTTACTGGTTTTAAAATGAATTTATGTTTGTTTTTTGTTCAGTGATTCAAAAGACCACCGCGGCCCCCCCCCCCCCCCCCCCTTTTTTTTTTTGGCAATGCAATCCGCTGCACTGCGTAGGTTTTTGTATGTTGTTTGGAGGGTAGGGGACATTTTAAATATTTTCTTAACAAGTTTCAAAAACATAGGAATCTGTTAAGCTGAAAGCTATTATTTTGGAATGGCAATCCTGGTGTGACAGGTTCTTCAAAGTTATCAAATGTAAGACTACCACCGGACCATTGATGTAGTGGATGAGACAATTAGGAAAAAATAGTCTCCCACGTATACAACTAGTGTTGATGTGGTGATCTCATGACCTAGATAATGCAAGTCAAACTCAGAGAGATGTTGTCTTTTTCTGGCCTGGCTGCTTGCATACTCGTCTGGGGGATTCGTAATTAGAACAAAAAAAAATTAAAGTTTTGCTTGGTTGGGTGGAAAAGTGGAAGGGAGAAAGGAGGGAAAAGAATATTGGAAAGAAAATAAATTTAATGGTACTTAGTAGAGTGGAAAATTAGAAAGAAAGAAAGAAGATAAAGAAGATACGAGGAGTTGTAGTTTTCTTGCTTCTATATACAAATAGTTCTCTCATCCAAAAATTGAATGGAAAATGAGAAAGTGGAGTGTGAAGTATCATATTTTAATAATAAAATTATTGAATTATATTTATAAAAAATTATTCTTATTTTTAACATATTCATAATTAATGTTTATATTTTCATCTAATATTTTTATTATAATTTTATTTTTGTTCAATTTAATTCTTAAAATTTTTATTTAATCTAAAATTTACCTTTATTTGTTTTTAACTTTATTATTAATTTCAATATTTTTAATATGGTAATATTTTGTTCACTTTAATCCTTAAAATATTTATTTAATATGAAATTTATCCTTATTTGTTTCTAATTTTTATTATGTTTACTATAATTTTATTTTTGTTCTATTTAATCCCTCAAATTTTATTTAATTTGATATTGACTTTCATTTATTTTTATTTTATAATTTAGTCTAATATCTTATAATTGTAAACTTTACGTTTCAGCCTCTCATTTTATAATTGTAATTAAGGACTTGTTTTAGATTAACTTGAAACTTAGTCTATATATTAATGATGATATTGATTTCATAAAAGAAGTTTTAATTTCACTTTTTTAATAGTTGGTCCTTTGTATTTTATGAATATTTTTAAAATGGTTCATAAACTACTTATTTTTGCAATTAAACTCTCTATTTTAAAATTTGATTTCAACATGAATTAAGCATTAAGTCTAATTAGAACTAATGAGTCTAAAACGACCTGAAATTGAGTTTTAAACTTAAAATTCAGCTTATGAATTATTTACATTTTAGTCCCTAAACTTCAATTTGGTTAAATTTACTTCGATTTGAACGTCTTTTTTAGTAAAATAGAGGTCTAATATGTTTTGAATTTTTTTGTTTAAAATTTGTAAAATTACTAAAATGCCCTTTTGTTAAATCATTTATTTTTCTAAAGTTTTTAAGGTTTGTTTTCTCTGCTGACTTTAGTTAATTTTTTCACTTTATTTTAATGTTTAATTTTTTACTTTCATGTAATCGAATATTTTTGTTTTTTTAAAATCTATTTTAGGCCACAAATATGTCATTTGTAGCATTCAATATTCGGGATGGATTCATTTGGGCCGGGTATTAGGTGTTATATTAACAATCAAACTCTAGAGATTAAATTATGCAAATATTAGACTAAACTACAAAAATTAGAAATAAATAGAAGTCAATTTTGGATTAAAAAATTATGGACTAAATTAGACAAAAATAAAACTATATTAAAAAAAATTGACTCGATTATAGAAAAGAAATAAATATGAGTCAATTTTGAATTTAAGAAAAATTTTAGGGATTAAATTGAACAAAAATAAAACTATCTTAAAAATGTTAGATTAATTATAAAAATTAGAAACAGATAGGGGTCAATTTTAGATTAATTAAAATTTGTAGGGACTAAATTGAATAAAAATAATTGTATTAAAAATATTGTACTAAATAATAAAAATTAAAAATAAATTATAGTTTTCAAAGATTAATTTTCTTTTCTCTCATTTTTTTATTGTAACAAGCAATAAAGAGGAAATAAACTTAATTTTTTTTTTAGTTTTTCATCTTCTCAACTAACCACAACGATAAAAATATATATATTTTTCATCCTTCTATTTTTCTATCACTTCAATTATCTATCATTCCAGTTTTTTCTCTCTATCAACTAAGAATTGATTGATCGACGTTCTTAGTTCAAATCCAAAATGAGCGAAACACATATCATTGATCAATCTCACTATTTTCCATCGTCATTATAATAAAAAAATCAGTTATGATGTCATAATTCAACATACCATCCGTATTTAAAGTTACGATTAGAATTAAAATCGATGAATGGGAGAGAAAGGGAATGAACAGTTGGAGGGAAGATACCAACATGCAAGTGTAGTAATGCGACGCGAGCCATGAATATCCCGGAAAGCAACACAAAACCAACATGAATATCGCCCGAACAAGTCAAAGCTACATTACAAGGAAGAAGATGCAGCACATGCAACCTCAACCACGTCAGTAAAATCCTATACAAATTATTATAACCATTATTAATTGCTGCTCTACTTCTACAAATTCCTTACAAGATTAATTATGTTGTGATTGTTTGTAATTTAGATTTTAGTGTGAACGTTCCTTAGAGGTTAAGGACTTTAGGAGGACCATGATTCCTAGACTCTAATCCATACACATTTAGTTTAAAAAATCAAACATTTGCAACTAATTTTTACCAAAATTTAGTGACTGTCCTTATATTTTACCCTAAATTTAAATTAGCCGAATAATAAGGACGTATCCGCTGGTTTGACCAATTCTGGGAACAGTCAACGCTAAGCGGGCTTGAGTTTGGGCTTTCTCGAGATACTTTGCGAGTAAACTAGAAAGACTCCTCCAAGCCTTTTCTTTCTTACATTCTCCGCCGGTCTTCGTCTCCACGGCTGCCTGATTTATTATTACTTCTTTTTTCTTTTCTAAAACAAAAACAGAGAGAAATGGAGAGCAGTAAAGACAAATTATTAGAGGACGTCGGATCAGTAGTTGAAGCTATATCAGCTGATCACGATAACGCCGCTCCTCTTTATCAAGTCCAAAGTCTCTGCATGCGCTGCTCCCATAACGTAATATTCTTCCTATTTTACCTCTTTTTCACTTTATTATTTTCGTTTTTATTGATTTAAATTCTGTTTACAGGGAACAACCAGGTTTTTATTGACTTCAATCCCTCATTTTAGGAAGGTAATTATCAAAGTGTTCAATTTTGTTCCCTTTGTTTTTTTTAAGTTACTTATGTTTTTGGCTTCCAGGTCTTGCTCTCAGCTTTTGAATGCCCGCATTGTGATGAGAGGTAATCTCGTTTTTACTTACTATATGCTTGAAAAAATGTTCTTTTTGAAAGAAAAAAAATGATATTTTTTCACGCTTCAATTTGTCCATACCAGGAACAATGAAGTTCAATTTGCCGGTGAAATTCAACCGAGGGGATGCCATTACCGTTTGGAGGTCCAATCAGGAGATCCCAAGGTTGTCCTGTTTTATATGTTGATTAATGTGTGTGTCCGTATGCTTTGTCGACTATTTGAAGAAGCATTCCCTGTAGTAAGTGATACCTATGCTATGCCTTACCAGTATGTCGCTTTTTAGTGTAGATGTTTAGTCGACAAGTGGTGAAATCGGAGTCTGCCGCCATAAAGGTACAGTTTCTTAAAATGTTCATGATCCCTATTTTATATTTCTGTTTTTGTTTCATTGATGTTCAGCTCTTTTTCGCCAATATATATTTCTCGACTGAAATACATTGACTTGTGCCTTTTATCTTACACGGTATATCTCTTCCTGTAGATCCCTGAACTGGATTTTGAGATCCCACCTGAGGCTCAACGGGGAAGTCTATCAACAGTATTTACTTGAACCTCTTGCTCTTTTTTTCCCTGTATTTAGCTTTTCAGTGCTTCATAGAGACCACCCATTTATTATCTACTATAAAATTTGGATTTTCTTCCTATCATTTTTGCAACCAACTCGGATATTGCCTAATGCTTCTAGGTGGAGGGAATACTAGTACGAGCTATAGATGGACTACAAGCCCTTCAAGAAGAACGCAAGGTTTATTTTGTGATTGACATTTGGTATTGCTTGATGTTATGTAGTTTTCAGTACTTGACATGATTTTCTTTTACTGGACAGAAAGCCGATCCTCAAACTGCAGAAGCAATTGACCAGTTTTTGCTGAAGCTGAAAGCTTGTGCAACAGGAGAGTCGCCCTTCACTTTCATCTTGGATGACCCTGCTGGAAACAGCTTTATTGAGAATCCGTAAGAGGAAAATTTTAATTGAGAAATCTCTATTTTAATAAATATTTCTTGTTTGTCCTATGGGCTTATGCTTTTGGCATGATGGGTGGTTGAAATGTAAAGCAGTTGCTTCCATATGAAGATCAGAGTGTTTGTCCCCAGGACATGAATCGAAATTTAACTAAAAAAAATTAAATCATAAATTGGGTTATTCTAGCTTACATTAGAATATCGTAATGTCACCAGGTTTGCTCCATCTCCTGATCCATCATTGAGCATCAAATTCTATGATCGAACACCTGAACAACAAGCATCATTGGGATACCTTGTAGACACATCACAGTTGAATGAGCATGCTGCTGAAGCATCTATGGGAGAAACAAACATTGATTCTGATCAAATAAGAAGACAGCCGCATGGATCAGTTGGAGCGGCAGCTGGTCAAAAGGCCATTGCTCAGAGTAATAGTGCTGAATTTGCTGAGGCTTTATTCCGATATTCTGCACCTGAAGAAGTAAGCCAATTTCAACTATTAAATTATACAGATTCTTTTGGAGAAATCAAAGAATTAAATTAGCAAGAGAGGTGAAGAAAAGTGTTTTTAAGTTCAGTGCATTACCTCTAGTTGTTTGAATCCCCCCCCCCTCCTCCCCCCCCCCCCCCCAAAAAAAAAAGGAAATTAAGAAAGATGAGAGACAGAGAATGTGATTGGCATTGGCATTGGCAGTTCATCCTCTTCCTCACCCCGCTCTCCTAAATGTTGCTATCTTCATTAAAAAAATGAAAAAAAAAACTGTCTAAATATGCTTAATTTTGTTGTTTATTAGGCTTTAACATTTTGTCTTAAATTCCCTTCGTCTATTTTTTATGGTACTTGTGTAGGTGATGACTTTCCCATCAACGTGTGGAACCTGTGCTGCTATGTGTGAGACTCGGATGTTTGTAACCAGTATCCTCCATAATATTGTCATGTTTTGCTTTTGAGCACTGCAACATTTCTGCTTCATGTTTAGATCCAGCTTTAAGGCTCTACATAACGAGTATATCTGATTTTGATTAAAAATGACTAGTTATTTATTCATCGTGATTTCCTTTTTCAGCTTGCTCATGTGAAGTAAGTCATAATGTTTCAAATGTTGATATGTTGCTTTACTGTGGCAATTATAGAACCTTGAGTGTAAGGCGAAGCAGATTCTAATGGTTCTCCGTGAGTTAAATTTATTGGTAACATGAGTGTTGATCTTTCTTATTGAGATGGAAAGTTAATTGCATCTCAGATATATGTTATGCGGTAATGATTTACTGATACATATATCTTATTTTATGGTCAATACAAACACATATCCTCCTCACCTGCCCAGATTCCTTGGCCCATGAATAACTCAGTTACAGACTTAGCAATATTGTTGAAAAACCTTTTTATCTGAATTATGTATCATTACATCATGCTATCCTGTGAAGTTTACCTATAATTTTGTTGAGCTTAACCACATACAGGGATTCCATATTTTCAAGAAGTTATTGTCATGGCATCCACATGTGACGCTTGTGGCTACCGAAATTCTGAGGTTGGTGGTGATTTTCCTTCTACTACACTTTTATTCCCAATAACTCTGTGGTTAATAACCATGCTTACCTTGCAGTTGAAGCCTGGTGGACCAATTCCTGGGAAGGGAAAGAGAATAACCCTGTGTGTGAAAAACATCAATGATTTAAGCCGTGATGTTATAAAGGTTTGTTCTGATAACTCAAATATCATTCGTCTTAGATGCATTGCAATAGTGACTAAGTTCTCAGCAGAATACTGCATTAGCTACTGTTCTGGTGTTTGTTTGAATAAGTTAACTCTTTATGCATGTACCACAATGTAGACTGTTTTTTTTGGCAGTAGGACACAAATTTACAAGACAAATATAGTGCATTTGTTTGCAATTGTGACTAGATTTTAATTGAATGTTTAGAGTTAAGATCCTTGTTGGTGTAATTTGCAGAGGTAAAATTACTAAGTTATATTTTGGCTAAAGCAGACTTCTGTCTGAGAAGGGTGTCGTACCAATCTGTATTAGATGTAGACATCTTGATTCTATTGGGATTGAATCCTGTTTCCCGAGAAAGGGGTGAAATGTGGACCTAATCCTTGAGGGCTTTTGGTTGTCATATAGGAAAGCTAGGTAGATTGGCTTTAAGACAATTTTCTTATCTGAATATGAAATGGAAAAGAAAATAAACAATCCACAAGCTTCAATAAAGGAGCCTTGTTTCCAGCGCACATTCAATAGAAAAAGGAAATCTAAGCTTCACAATAGTGTTTGTTAGGAATCACACATAAAGGCTGATTGCTCCCCGTATTGTTGCATATTGGTTGTAGGAAATGTATTTTCACAACTAACAAGTGCTATTCAATGCAGTATTTTTGTCATTAATTTAGCTTGTAATTTAGCAATTTAAATCAACATTGCATCCCGTTCTTGTCACCATGAACATGCCCTCATATATGTTACAAACATTTCATGCGAATGAAACATGTTTTGATCATCATTTTTTCCAAACTAATGGTAAGTTATCTAATAAGCGGTCTTGTAAGTGTATCAGTCAGATACTGCAAGCGTAAAAGTCCCAGAACTAGAGTTGGAGCTAACTAGTGGCACACTTGGTGGGATAGTTACAACAGTGGAAGGTTTGATTACAAAAATTAGTGAAAGTGAGTGCCGCTTGACTCATTTATCTTCATCATGTGAATTTTCTGTTTGCTTGTTGATTCTGTTATTTATAGTTATTGCCTTCCATTATTTGCCAAGTTTCACCCCAGAATGGTTATCTTCTCAGCCTGGTTTGATATGGTACCAGAACTGAGAGAGGTTAGATTTTCAGTCTGCTTGCTGATGTTTCTATTTATAGTCCTCATCCACCATTGTTTGCTAAGTTTGATATGTCACTCTGAAATGGATCTATTCCTGACCTGGTTTAGATTTCTAGAACAGCGGGGCTAATTTGCTACTACATACAGCTTAACCTTCTATTTCTTCACTTAGCTGAAACTTGTACTTCAATATTTGTTTTTGATTTAATGTCCTTGGCAAAGTATTACTACCTTGTTTCTTATGTTTGCATGTGTTTGACATGAAGTTCATGGTAATGCTTTAATTGTGTATATCATGCATATTAATTCGTAATATCCATGATCTCCATGTGCAGGCCTTGAGAGAGTGCATGGATTCACTTTTGGGGATAGTCTTGATGAATCTAAGAAAAACAAGTGGCTAGACTTCAAAGCAAGTTTAAACAAGGTACCACATGAACACTGCATCTATTGTAAAATATCATTAATGTGAGTGCATTGAGTACCAGTCCTTTTCAGGTCTGCCAGTCAGTATGTTTGCCATTTCAGGGTCCTGTTAAATGCGCAAAATTAGCATCAAAGCTTATTGCCACCTTGTATAAAGTGAAGAATGAGATAAATACCAAATGACCTGTATAAAGTGAAGAATGAAAATCTTAGCTTTCTCCTCACAGATGAGTCTTCTTGCTATTTTGCAGATTTTGAGCATGTCAGAACCTTGGATTTTAATTCTCGATGACGCATTAGCTAACTCTTTTATTGCACCAGCAACTGATGATATTAAAGATGACCATCAGTTAATTTGTAAGTTCTCTAATCTTGACAAAAAAAGTGATGTCCCTTTTCTCGAATAATTTTTTTTTACGACAATGGGTTGGACCTGAATGCCCCACTGGTTTATTTCTGGCCATGCATTGATCATTCAGATGGCCTTTGCATTCCGTATTATGCTTTTTAGGAAGGGAATCGCTGTGTGTGTGTGTATAATGAAGACAATCAAATCATGAGCATATGGAAAAAGAAAATCACCTCGTATTCATTTGTGATAGATCAGGAACCATAAAAGGTCTCAATTTCTTTGGCAGTTTATCATAAAAGTTATATTATATACTGGGGCTTGTCCTTGTTGATTTCCGTTTGTGTTATGGATCCTCATGTGGCATTTCAAAATTCTAGTTTCCAGTGATTTTAGCGAAAAGGGTGTATAGACTATGTTACTCAGACTCGAAGGTTAGTGTTTGGTGTATGTATCAATTTTTTTTTCAATTTTTCTGTATATTAGGAAGTTAATACCCTCATATACATGTATGAATACATAGAGATATGGATTCGCCATGGAAAATGAAGAGTTTGGAGGAAAATAAGTCAAGGAACTAATAGGGAAGATAGGGGAGGTTTTGAAATGAATTTTGGGCCCTATGCTTCAATTTTGGTTCTCTTCAAGTTTTTATCATCACGGATTATTTGGTTTGTTTCAACAAACTTGGATTGTTTTGCGCAGTTGAAGAATATGAGAGATCATGGGAACAAAATGAAGAACTGGGTCTGAATGACATTGACACCTCTTCAGCTGATGCTGCATACAATGAAAACACGCATGGATGAATGACTACAAATTATCTGTATCTGAGAGCAAAGCTTTGGGTCGCTTGTTCCCTTATTTAACTAGTCGAATCGAATTTGGCTAATGACAAAAGGAGTGTTGTGCAAAAACTATTATTCAAACTGGCTTCCTGAATGAAACAATGTGCCGGATTGCAATTTTGAGTCTTCATATTCATGACTGTAAAACTATACTATGAGGATTTGTCCTCAGTGACCAAATTCTAGAATTTGGTTTGTTTTAATGTTTCTGCCTTGTCATTCATATATTTTTCGGATGATTTTGGATTCTATACAAATAAGACCTCTCTATTAAGGCCTTAGGTTCTCTCGTCAGGCATATTAGCATGTACAAAATCCATACATATAGGATAATTCATGGCAATGCCGGAATGTTTAATCAATGGCCTCATTTCTATTCTCTCCATTCTTTGCCATGAATTAGAAGCTCCATAGATGTGTATTCTTCGTTATTGAACAAGAAATGCCTGAAATGAATGAAATTTTACACAGATGCTTATTAAGATTCGATACGCAGTACAGTTTTTCCCTCTTCAAAACCATTGGTAATCTAAATACCAAACTATTCGGATGGTGGTGATGAGGCATCGACAGATTTTCCTTTCTCTCTCAACTTAGCTACCTCTTGTTTCATCGCTTCCTTCCTCTTCTTGCTAGCTAATACTTTTGCCTGAACACCGCTCACACTGGGGTCTTTCTTCTCTGGTGGTGGCGGCGGTGGCGGCCTTCTAGCTGCATTTGCTTGTCTCTGGTCACCGACCAGCAATGCACCTGCCAACCCCAATGTCACAGCCCTGCACCAAAGAACCAGTTTTATCATTTGCTTGAATTCATAAGATTACAAACATGAGCGTACATATACAATCATACACTTGTGTGTACAGTACAAAAACGGGGCTGAATATGCAGACCTGCGATGAACAAGTCCAGCATCCAAGACATGATCAGGCGTGTGCAATCTTAGAGGAGTGGGAGATGCAAGCTTGTTTGATTTGGCAATGGGGGATATTGCGGTGGCCGGAACAGGAGTTATTAGATGCGCCATTGGCACGGTCTCCGTCTCAACCTGCAGAGGGGGTTGTTTAAACAAGAATAAATAAAAGGAGGCAGCATTGTGGAGGTGGAATTGTGATGTAGAATGAGACTGAGCGGATAGTGTTTGTAGGTTCGGATATCAAAATTCATTGGTCAGGACCCGATAAGGTTCTTATGTTGTGGACCACCTCTACCCCTTCAGTATTTGGAATTTCTTTTTTCCAACAATTTCTATTATAATAGATATAATTGAGAGTTTTTAACTGCATGCTCTAGAGATTGCTGTTATATAAACTGTTGAGTGAATCGAATGATCGAAATGAACAAAGAGGGGTGAATTGGATTTTTAAGGTTCTAGGTGGTGGAAATTGCAAATTAAAAAGATTGACAAGAAATTTTAGAGTGGTTCAAGTTCCAAATGAACTCTACATCCACTACCTTAGCTTCACTAAGGATTTGCAACAATTCCACTAATTGATCTTTCCCTTTTCTAGGCTAAGGACGTAACCCTTATAATTTTCGGTCAAATTTTCTACCCAAAATTTGACTCAATCCTCACACAAATAAAACAAAGAATTTGTTGGCTAAACATGTATCTCTCAATACATAAACTAGCTCAATTATAAGCCCTCAACCCAATTGAAATGATAAGAATGAAAAAAATACAATTGAGGTTTCTAGACAATATTGGGATTTAGGCACAAATGCTTGGATTTGATGTTTGAATGTTTGCTTTAGGATCAATAGTTGTTGCTGAAGCTTTTAGAGGTCCCTTTTATACCTTCTCATTGAATTCTAGCCGTTGTGGTTGTTGCCATCATCAATAGAGCCGTTGGGGGTGTTATCTCCCCTCCATAAATGCAGTCTGCAACCAACCGTTTCGAAACGCCCGACCCTGTTTCGAAACAGACCAAAATAGAAAAGCCGTTGGGGTGTATTAAAGAGCCCGTATCAAAACGGTCTGACATGTTTCGATACGCTAAAAGCCGTTTCGAAACTTGTTTCGAAACGTTTTGCCACTATCAAGGGTCATATCGAAACGACTTGAAATCGTTTCGATACGCCTTAACGGTTTGTTAAAAATCAGTTAAAAACATTCAACGGTCATATTTTTCAAATCAATTTAAGAACCGTTTCGAAACATTGAATGTCGTTTCGATACGGTTTCTCTATGTTCTAAAGCTCTTTCGATACTTGTTTCGAAACACGGGTTGACAGTGTTGAAATCGTTTCGGTACCCGTTTCAAAACGTGGGTTGATAGTTTCAAAACTGTTTCGAAGCGCCTTAGGCCGTTTCGAAACAGAGACTCGAAAATCACTGTTTTGGCTTTAAGAACACTTGGAAAATATTTGATAAACTTAGTTTTTAACTTAGGCATATTCTTTAAATTATATAGGGATGTTTGAGGACTTAAAAATTCGTTTTCACATTTTCAATTTAGTCCTTAGGTTCTTTAGTTATATCAAAATTAAAATATCGGTTTCACAATCTCTCCCTTTTTGATATAACAAAACCAAAGTTAGAATTTTTGAGAGTTTTGAAAATTTTGAATACATTCTAACTCCCCTCAATTTAAGATAGGTTTTTAAAGTTTTAAAAGGATTTAATTTTTAATTTCAAAGTTTAAAACTTAAAAACACTTTAAACACTTAAAACGAATTTTTGGCTCTTAGATTACTTCTCCCCCTTTTTGTTAGATCAAAAATAATAAACAAGGCTCAAGAGAAGAAATAGGGTTAATAGCAATAATCATTAAGCAATAAGCAACAATAATATTAATTCATAAAATTAAAATATCCAAAACATAAATCTCCATCAATAAGTTCAAAGCATAATCCCAAATAAAATCAAAAGTATAGGTTCATAAAACATAATGGAAATAAAGATGCAAACTTAATCCTAAAATACATAGCTAATATGATATGTCATGAATATCCTAGGCTTCGTCGTCACCATCATCATTCGAGGTCTCATCATCGCTCTTGAATTGAGATTGACGAAACTTCATTCATTGGCCGTAAAAGGTGGAGAAGGACATATCCATGGTCGAGTGTTGATTCTCAAGGGATTGGAGTCGATCCTTTACATTTTACAAACGTGTATTGATAGCACCAAAGCCCGAAGCCATGTTAGTGTCCATGGCGTTGAACCGCTCGGTAAGGAAACCCGTAAGAGCTTCATTGTTCGCAACTTGAGCTTGTGGTTGAGGTTCAACGGGAGGAGGAGGAGGAGGTGCTTCTCGATCAACACGTTCCCAATGTCCATTTTTTACATAGCGAAAACCGGACTTACGGAAAGAGGACTCACCAATTTTTGACTTGCGGGGTTCCGGAGAGTCGTAGGTGCAATCAAGATTAAGCGTGCTAAAGATGTGACTTAAAATCGTTCCATAAGTGAAGGATTTCAGTGCATCGGTGTCACGAAGTTTAACATTGTTAACCATTTCGGCAAATATGATCTTAACTAGATTAGGGCGCTCACCACGACGGAAACACTTAAGCCAAAAATAATCTACTTGACGTATGTGAGAATATTTACCTCTGGAGGGGCGAAGGAACCATGAGACCATCAAATGGAGGAATCGATCGTGCCCATCCAAAGTAAGCACCGAACCGGTGTGAGAACCAAAGTGACTCTCACTCTCAATTCCTTCATTCTTGAGAGAAAATGTAGACTCCAAGAGAGGGATGTTAACGACAATCCTTTTCCCCAAAATAAAAGACTCAAGGCCAACAACTTCGGAGTTGTCTTCATCATTGATAAATTGAGCATTGGAGTAAAAGAGAAGTACCATGTGTTTGTAGCAAATGTCCGGGATGCTCAAAAGACCAAGAAAACCCCATTCTCTCAAACGGTCGAGGTAGCGAAAAAGAAAGCGCTCGGAGTCAAGGAAGTTGAGATCAATAACACGATCACGACGAACTTCATACTCCTTGACATAAGCGAACCGATCCCTCATCTCTTGAGTTCAAAGACTTTTTTGAAAAAGCTGAGTGAGATTAGGACGAATACTCGAGTCACTAACTTGACTAGTCTTACGCTTTTTGTGAATATTGTACGTAGCCATCCTAAAAACATTAAGCAAGCGAAAAGAAATTTAAGTGTATGCATGAGATTTCGTAATTCAATCCAATGCTAAATCCCACTTAAGTTTAAAAACAAGTTTTAAAATCAAATAAACAAAGCAAAACAAAACAAAAAAATATTTTAAGAGAAAAACAGTAAATAAAAATACGAGAGAAAAATTATATATTCAAATAAAAAAATTGAAGATTTTGAAATTTTTTTACAAGATTTGAAAAATCCAAGTATCAAAACATATAAACTATACAAAAATAAAATTTTCTAACCTAAGATTCGAATACAAATTGAAGGAAAAAGAAAAAGATGAAAAATACCTTAGATTGGGATTTTGGATGAGTGGATGAAAATCCTTGCACAATATTGTTGAAGCTTGCTTAGACTTGTGTTTAAGAGAAAACCCCCACAAGATTTGGTGAAAAACAAAGAGGTTTAGAGGGGTTTTTATAGGAAAAATTCGAGTCTAGGGTTTGAGAGAGTTTTAATTTGTGTTAAACTTTATCATTAAAAGCCCCTTTAAAGCAGTCTGCGAATCCGTTTCGGAACTGTCTTGACCGTTTCGAAACGCGGGCACGAAAGTTTGACCGTTTTATCAACTCCAGCAGACCGTTTCGATACATGTTTGACCGTATCGAATCTCCGTTGACTCGTATCGAAACTTGTTTCAATACACCCATTGGCAGTAGCCAAAACGTTTCGAAACCCTGTTAAGGCGTTTCGAAACGCCCTTCTCTCAGATAGAAATTTAAAGCATCCGTATCGAAACAAGTTCACCCGTTTCGATACACCTGGGCCTGGAAGTGCAGATGAGGCTTTAAAAGTACAGAAAAATGAATTTTTCTAAGGCCTAACTTGCATGAATGACATAAATGAGCAGGAAAAACATATGCAAACATAAACATACTCCCCCTAGCTATAGGCATGGATGAAATTAGGAGTAAAAACACATAAACATGGCATTTCACAAGATCAAGCAATTTTAAGCACAAAAGAGGTCCTAAAAAGTCAAGATAGGCTAGCTAGACCTAACTCTCTCCTAAGGGACCAAAAACGCTCTTTGTCTAAAGGTTTTGTAAATATGTCCGCTAATTGATTTAAGGTGTCTACATACTCTATAACCACATCTTCTTTAAGGACATGATCTCTAGTAAAATAATGCCTTATTTCTATGTGTTTGGTTCTAGAGTGTTGAATGAGATTTTTTGTTAAACATATAGCACTAGTGTTGTCACATTTTAGGGTTATAGTTTCAACTTTAATACCATAATCTAAGAGTTGTTGCTTCATCCAAAGGACTTGAGCACAACAACTCCCTAAGGATATGTACTTGGCTTCGGTGGTAGATAAGGCTACACTATTTTGTTTCTTAGAGAACCGAGATATGAGCATACTACCTAGGAATTGACAACTTCCCGAAGTACTCTTCCTATCGATTTTACATCCCCCATAATCCACATCCGAATAAGCATGAAGGTTGAAGGTGGAGTCTCTAGGGTACCAAAGACCTAAACAAGGAGTATCTCTAAGGTACCTAAAGATTCTCTTAACGGCTATAAGGTGAGACTCTCTAGGACTAGCTTGAAACCTAGCACACAAGCAAACACTAAACAAGACATCTGGTCTACTTGCGGTAAGGTAAAGCAATGATCCAATCATAGAATGATAAAGCTTAGAGTCAATACACTTACCTCCTTCATCTTTGTCAAGCTTTGTAGATGAGCTCATAGGTGTGGCTTGAGGCTTTGCATTCTCCAAGCCAAACTTCTTGAGCATGTCCTTTATGTACTTTGCTTAATTGATGAAGGTGCCATCCTTCTTTTGCTTGATTTGGAGTCCCAAAAAGAATGAGAGCTCCCCCCATCATGCTCATCTCGAATTCACCTTGCATTAGCCTATCAAACTCTTTGCAATGACATTCGTTAGTAGAACAAAAAATAATATCATCAACATAAATTTGTACTACTAAGATGTCATTTTTATACCTTTTTATAAAAAGTGTAGTGTCCACTTTGCCTTTTTCAAAACCCTTTTCAATTAAAAAGTTTGAAAGTATTTCATACCAAGCTCTAGGAGCTTGTTTTAAACCATAAAGAGCTTTAGTGAGTTTGAAAACATGATTTGGAAATTTTGAGTCTTCAAAACCCGGTGGTTGTTCCACATACACTTCTTCATTTATAAAACCATTTAAAAACACGCTTTTAACATCCATTTGAAAAAGCTTGAAATCATGATAACATGCATATGCAAGCAACATTCTAATGGCTTCCATTCTAGCTACGAGTGCATAGGTTTCATCAAAATCTATTCCCTCTTCTTGAGTGTAACCTTGTGCTACTAGTCTAGCTTTATTTCTCACAATGTTACCACTCTCATCTAGCTTGTTCCTAAAGACTCATTTAGTTCCTATGGTAGATTGATTACTAGGCCTATCAACTAATGTCCAAACGTTACTTCTCTCAAATTGATTTAACTCTTCTTGCATGGCCATAATCCAAAAATCATCTTTCAATGCTTCTTTTATATTCTTAGGCTCTATGCATGAGATAAATGCAACATGATTCATTAATCTAAGAGAAGACCGAGTGGTTACCCCCTTGGATGGATCACCCAAGATTTCACCATCTTTGACATAGTTGAACTCCCTTGGGTAGCTCACTTCCTTTTCCTCAAGAGCCAAGTCCTTCAAGGCCTCAAGAGGTGGATCTTGTGTGTCCTCTTCTTTTGTTGGAATCTCATCCTCCTTTGAAGTTTGTCCTCCATCAAAGGCATTTATGATTCCTACATCATCATCATCACAAGAATCCTTCCTTGGAAGGAGGTTATCATCGAATACAACATGTATAGATTCTTCTACTACTAAAGTTCTCTTGTTAAATACTCGATAGGCTTTAGAGGTTAAAGAGTATCCTATGAAAATAGCTTCATCATTTTTTGCATAAAATTTACCTAAGTTGTCTTTTCCATTATTTAAAACAAAACACTTGCAACCAAAAGGGTGAAAATAGCTAATGTTAGGCTTTTTAGATTTTAAAATCTCATAAGGTGTTTTCTTTAAAATTGGCCTAATCATTACTCGGTTAACAATATAGCAAGCGGTGTTTGTGGCTTCCGCCCAAAAATATTTAGTTAAATTATTTTCACAAAGTATGGTTCTAGCCATTTTTTGCAAAGTTCTATTTTTCTTTTCAACTACTCCATTTTGTTGAGGAGTTCGAGGAGCCGAAAAATTGTGGCTAATACCATTTTCATTCAAAAAATCTTCAAACCTTAAATTTTGAAACCCGGTTCCATGATCACTTCTAATATGTGAAATTCTAAGTTCAAGATCATTTTGGGTTAGTTTTGAAAATGTGATGAATTTTTCTAAAGCCAAGTAATGGATAAGATTTACCACCCAAGCTCATAGTCCTAATTGGCCCAAATAAATCCATATGGATAAGTTGTAAACATCTACTTGTAGAAACATCATTAATGGATTTAAAGGAAGACTTATGTTGTTTACCCTTAGAGCATGCATCACATATTTTATCGTTTGAGAATTTAATCTTGGGTAAAGCTCTAACTAGATCAAGGGAAACTAGTTTTTCTAAAACACTAATGCTAGCATGTCCTAGTTTCTTATGCCACAACCATGCATCATTTTCATTTTGTGCTACTAAGCATGCATGAGATGTATGTATGTCATATAGATGCACCATGTATATGTTCCCTATGCGATGACCTATGAGCATAATATTATTAGATTTAATGTCAACAACTTTGCACCTATTTTTATCAAATAAAACATTAAATCCTTTATCACACAATTGACTTATGCTCAATAAGTTATGTTTAAGACCATCGACATACAAGACATTTTCAATGAGAATAGTATATGATTACCTATGGAGCCAATACCTTTAATGTGACCTTTGGAGTTGTCACCAAATGTCACCACTCCTCAACTTTTTGGCTTTAGATCCATGAATCTACTCTTGTCTCCGGTCATATGCCTTGAGCATCCACTATCAAGATACCATGAGTTTTGACTTTGTGCTTTGGCCTTGTAGCAATGCTCCCCCTACAAACAAAGATATTAAGCTTTTGTTTTTGGTACCCAAATCATTTTGGGTCCATGAGTGTTAGCTCCCAAAACCTTGGTTCCCTTAGGAATCCAAGATGACATAGCAACAATGTTATTAGATTTTACAAGTTCCTTAGGAACCCATACACTTCTAATTCTTTTAGTTCTACTATGTCTAGGAAAGCTACCTTGTTTGTAGTAATTAGTCTTTTTCTTAGGTTGGTTTTCTTTTGAATATTCACCTATTTCATGCTTGACACTACCAACATTTTTAAAAGACTCTTTGAGCTTATTTAGCTCATCTAACACATTTTGGTGTTCACTATTACATTGAGATAAAAGATTATTAAGGTCAATATTTTCATCTTGAAAAAATTTTAGTTCATCTTTCAACCCTAATATCTTTTTCTCAAATTTTAAATTAGCTTGAGAGAGTAAGTCATTTTTATCATTTAGTTCCAAAATGATTTTCTTATTCCTAATGACTGACTCCTTATATTTCTCAACTAATTCATCATAGACCTCTTGTAACTCATCATATGCATCATTTAATTCATCATATGTAAAATCTAAAGAAGATGAGTTAGAGGTTACCATGGAGGAATCTTCCTCAAGTTCCATGAGGCAAAGGTTGGCCACTTCATGTTCGTCATCCTCGGATGACTCCTCATCACTCCAAGTAGCAAGCTTGGCTTTGAGCTTCTTCTTCTTCTCAAAGCCCTTCTTCTTGAGTTGAGGGCACTCTAAAGGTATGTGGCCGGGTTTATTGCACTCGAAGCAAATGATTTGATCCCTTGCTTCTTCTTTATTTTTACCTTTGAAGTCCATCTTCCTTTGAATTTTTCTTCCCCGGTTGGACCTCATAAAGCGTGAGAATCGTTTGGCTATCATAGCCAATTCTTCTAGCTCATCTTCCTCACTAGAAGAGCTCTCCTCAAGTAATGAAGCTTTGAGAGCTATTCTCATCTTCTTCTTCTTTTCTACCTCTAGATTTTCTACTCTCTTCTCTTCTTTCTTCTTCTCTTCTTCCCTTCCTTGCTTCATAATCTCATGAGTAAGGAGAGAACCCACTAGCTCATCAAGCTTTAAAGTCTTCAATTTTTTTTCTTCTATATGGCGGTTCTCTTCTTATCCCAAGATTCGGGAAGTGAATAGAGTAGCTTCCGGACAAGCTTGTCTTCCGGTATTATCTCTCCAAATCCTTTGAGACCATTGACTATGGTGGAGAAACGATCAAACATCTTGGACATCATCTCATCGGGCTCCATCTTGAAATTTTCATAACTAAGATTGAGAATTCCAATCTTAGTTTCCTTGACATCATTGGTTCCCTCATAGGTAGTCTCAAGAGTGTACCACACTTCTTTGGCACTCTCAATGGATGACACTTTGGAGTAGATGTCCGGACCGAATGAACAAAAGAGCATGTGGAGAGCTTTGTCATTTATTTAAATCTTTCTCCTTTCTTCTTCACTCATCTCCACCTTTTTCTTCAAAACCACCTTCCATTCACTATCTTGCTTCGATAGAATGTAGGGGTCATCTTCAATTACATCCCAAACTAAGTAGTCATTGGATTTGATGAAGAGGCGCATTCTATTCTTCCAAAACGGATAGTTGTCACTATTGAAGAATGTAGGTTTTGTAGTGGATTGAGACTCATACATGCTCGAACCGGAGGTAGAAGCCATCTCTTGATTTTTGGATGATCACACTCTTCCTAGGAACTCCTCTTGTGGTTGTTAATCCTCAAAGAGGTAGACTCTGATACCAATTGTTGAGTGAATCGAATGATCAAAATGAACCAAGAGGGGGGAGAATTGGATTTTTAAGGTTCTAGGTGGTGGAAATTACAAATTAAAAAGATTGACAAGGAATTTTATAGTGGTTCAAGTTCCAAATGAACTCTACATCCACTACCTTAGCTTCACTAAGGATTTGCAACAATTTCACTAATTGCTCTTCCCCTTTTCTAGGCTAAGGAGGTAACCCTTACAATTTTCGGTCAAATTTTCTACCCAAAATTTGACCCAATCCTCACACAAATAAAACAAAAAATTTGTTGGCTAAACAAGTATATCTCAATACATAAACTAGCCCAATTACAAGCACTCAACCCAATTGAAATGATAAGAATGAAAAAATACAATTGGGGTTTCTAGACAATATTGGGATTTAGGCACAAATGATTGGATTTGATGTTTGGATGTTTACTTTAGGATCAATAGTTGTTGTTGAAGCTTTTAGAGGTCCCTTTTATACCTTCTCAATGAATTCTAGCCGTTGTGGTTGTTGCCATCATCAATAGAGCCGTTGGGGGTGTTATCTCCCCTCCATAAATGCAGTCTGCAACCAACCGTTTCGAAACGCCTGACCCTGTTTCGAAACAGACCAAAATTGAAAGAGCCGTTGGGTGCATTAAAGAGCCCGTATCGAAACGGTCTGACCTGTTTCGATACGCTAAGAGCCGTTTCGAAACTTGTTTCGAAACGTTTTGCCACTGTCAAGGGTCGTATCGAAACGACTTGAAATCGTTTCGATGCGCCTTAACGGTTTGTTAAAAATCAGTTAAAAACATTCAACGATCATATTTTTCAAATCAATTTAAGAACCATTTCGAAACACTGAATGTCGTTTCGATACAGTTTCTCTATGTTCTAAAGCTATTTCGATACTTGTTTCGAAACACGGGTTGGCAGTGTTGAAATCGTTTCGATACCCGTTTCGAAACATGGGTTGACAGTTTCAAAACTGTTTCGAAGCGCCTTAGGCCATTTCGAAACATGGACTCGAAAATCACTGTTTTGGCTTTAAGAACACTTAGAAAATATTTGATAAACTTAGTTTTTAACCTAGGCATATTCTTTAAATTATATAGGGATGTTTGAGGACTTAAAAATTCGTTTTCACATTTTCAATTTAGTCCTTAGGTTCTTTAGTTATATCAAAATTTAAATATCGGTTTCACATAAACCTTTTAATTTATAATGTAATTAATGTTGTGAATAAAATAACAAGAACAACGAACAAGAATAAAAGAACAAAGAGATGAGAGAAAGAATGAGATTTGTATTATTCTCAAATATAGATAAATATTCATAACACCCCCTTGGATGTCTATGAAGATAATGTGCCTCGTTAAAACCTTACTGAGATAAAAACCCAGTGAGAAAAAATTCACTAGTGAAGGAAAAAGAGTACACACATCTTTGATAGCCTAACATGTTCTCATTAAAAACCTTACCAGGAAAACCCATTGGGACAAAACCTAAGTTGAGGGAAAAAGAGTGCACCACGTATTTACTCCCCCTCAAGAAAACATCACAGAAGATTTTTGAATCTTCATAATTCAATCTTGAATATTATTTTTCTAAAGATCGTGAGGGATGAAACTTTGGAATAATGTGTTCCATTATGTATCCACTTTCAAACTGAGATATACATCTTGCATTATCTTCACACAAGAGAGCTTTTATCATATCTTGTAAAAGTAAATTCACATATCTTTTGGATATGTTGGGTCAATGGTCTTAGCCAAACACAATTTTGGCTTGCCTCGTGCATAACAATTATTTCTATGACATTTGAGGAGGCATCAATGAATGTTTGAAGATCTAAATGTAATGATCTTTGTATATCTATAAGTATTGCTTGACCAACTAATATATAGTACTTCAAAACCAAGAAAAGATATAATTATCTTTATTCACATCCAACAACCTTACAATAGATATGCTTTATCCATATTGAATCTTCTTTCAACGTATGTCCATTCATAGACAAAAATACATATTTAAGTGCTCGATCTTTAGGTCGAGACAAAACCACATCTCAAGATTCCTTTTCTCAAATCATTTCCTTAAATAATCTAATGCTTTGAAAGCTCTTCAGGAGTTCTAATAATATAACGAATCTTGATTCAAATTCCTTTATAAAATACATAAGAAAATCTTATCATTCTTATAGTATTTCCTCAATTATTACTCTCTAAGGGCGATTATATCAAATGCGCCAAAATATTCAATGAGACATGTTTAAATAAATTTTCTCAAAAATTTCCAAATGCTTTTAGCATTTTAAACCCTTCATAAATCATAATTAGACGCATGTAATATATTTCATAGTGCCAAAATAATTGCATCTACCATGAAGTAATTAAAACTCTTCATAAATCATAATTGTCAAATTTACGACTATTTATTTGTGCCTCACTTGCATTACACCTTTAGGTGTTTGGACTGTTGGTCCAAATACTTCTATTTTAGGAGTTCAAAGCGTCTTTTTATATTGGCCAATTCAATATCTATACTTCTTGATAGATTTCTCTATAATATTCTCGTTTTCTTTCTTTACTTTTGTAACCCCCTTAGCCCGGCCTAGACGCTAGACCCGAACTACGAAGTTCACACGGGGAAAACCAAACTCAACCCGAAAGTCAACCTTGATTAACGACCCTTTTTTAAACTTCTCTAGATGCGCATTAAACCTATGTGAAAGCCCAAGAACCTTGGAAGAAAAAAACACAGCGATCGGAAACGCTTAAGGACTCAATTGCAAGAAATACACTTGTAGGGACCAAAATGTAAATTTTGGAAAATAAAGGACTTCCAATATTTTAGTTTTACCAAAACTCAATTAATCATATTACAAGCCTCTCTGCCAAATTTCAGCTTAAAAAGACATCTCAAGCTCAAGCAATTGCAATTATAACTTTCAGGACTAAAATGTAAAGCATGCAGACTTCAAGCAATTCAAAACTATGTCCAAACGGTCACCTGTTTCGAAACACTGACAACCGTTTCGAAACACCCATGTCGGACGCCCGTATCGAAACGATGTTGACCGTTTCGGTACGCGGGTATGTTCTGAACCTAGTTCTTAAACAGACACTTCCAGTAGCAAAAGTGTTTCAAAACACTTCTAGCCGTTTCGAAACGCCCAAGCCATTTCAAGCACCCGTTTCGAAACAGCCAAGGGTGTTTCGATACACCCTGCCCAGAAACAGTAGAAAATTCTGGTTTTTCACTTTAAAACACCCTCAAACACACTTTAAATCATTCCAAAACATATCACCAACATGATAAGCATTATAACTATCAAATTACATCAAATACTAGATACAAACCAAACATAAGGCACACCTACTCATTCATCACATCCAACACATGATCTTGCTTTTAATCAAAGAGCATAGCATATCAACTTATGAAGAAGAAGATTCAAATATGGCAAAGCGATTAATACAAGGTTCAAACCATAAACTGAACATGTCAACATACACAATCTCATTACACAACAACATAAAAGGTTCTCCCCCCATTGCCTTTATTATCTATAGCTATAAACCAAGACATACTTCTCAAGTGGAGCTCTTCTTGAATCCCTTGCTTCTTGCTGTCCCAACTTCAAATATCTGTATTGATGGACAAAAAGGAGCGTAAGCATATAATGCTTAGTGAGGAATGCTCAAAACCAAAACACCATCAATGCAGCGAATCATAAAACCTTCTTTAAATGTATACAATTCAATTAACCAAAGCATTGTTTGAAAACCTCCTTTGAAACAACATTGCTTTAAATCATGCATTGCTCAACATGGAAACCAACCTTTAACTTTGAAATGCTAAACAACTCACCCCAAACCACATTCTTACAAATACTATCATTTAAACCTTCCATGCGTGAACACTTCATGGAAAGTTTAACTCAATTTCCTTGGGAATCACTTCCACTTTACACCATACTTTTCTCATGCTTAATGATCATTTCAAAGCAAAATGCCTTTTAAAAACCAAATGTTCCTTCTATCTATCTCATGCAATCAACAAGTGCAAAACACATGAACCACAAAAGCAACATTTGCATTACGTGCCTTTTTAAAACAAGCCTTCACAAGACTTCAATGCACATATGCACCATTCACAATAGAAGATATACTTTTGCTCATGCTTAACAAGTATCACATGCATTCTTGTATCATTTACATATTTCCCATGCAACCTTGCATCATTTTCAAGCATATCTCGCTTCATTACATTCAAACACATTATATAGGCTTTCAAGTGATAGTTTACAAACCATTTCAACACAAGACACAATCGGATACACAGATTACAAGCGTTGTCCCACACGCTTCATACACACTACCAGCTTAACAAGGTGGAGTTTATCGGTACAATCACAACCCCTCAACACCCGTGATGGAGTTTAACGGTACAATCACAACCCCTTAACATCACTCATCGATAGTTGTATAACCCACTAGCGAGAGCCGGGACACACCACAAGGCTTACACATGGGAGCTACCTCAACCATTGTAATCGCCTTAACTAGGGGTGATAATGAGCCTGACCGGCTCGCGAGCTACTCGGGCTTGGCTCGGTCAAAGCTCGGTCAAAGCTCGGCTCGAGTGAGCTCGACTCGGGCTCGGGCTCGGCTCGAAACTTTAACAAGCCGAGCCGAGCCTACCCAGGCTCGGCTCGAAAAGCTCGTGAACAGGCTCGGAATCTACATATGCATTAAAATAAATTATGTGTTTGTATTTTCTTTCATTAGTTGATTGTTGTTTGATTTTGTATTTTCTTTAATTATGTGTTTGTATTATAAGAATATTTATTGATTATTTGGATTAATCTAATTTTTAGCACTTTTTTCCCCTTTCCGGTCATTGAGTTTCGTTTTAGTTTTGGTTATGAAAGGGATTTAACGAATATTTTATATAAAAAAACTATAGCAAAATTTTTCATTTAGAGCCGAGCCTTAACCAAGCTCACACACGGGAGCAATCCTCTACCGTTGTGACGCTTAACCAAGTCCACCCACGAGAGCCATCCTCCATCGTGGTGACACCAATTTCCTCAATCGCTAGGGTACTTGGATGGAGTTTACGGTACAATCACAACCCCTCAACATCCAAGACGACTTTACTTACGGTGCACCCAATCCTATAGCCGGCTAACTATATCCGATTCAAGTACTTAAAAACCAACTCATCACTTGCCAATATACATCAAATACCATCATCACTTCACTGTTTTAAGTATTAATCAAAGCCACTTATCATCATACATCTCCATGCATCATAACCAAATTAATAGCATATCAAACCAAGGATTTCTTACCTTGGGCATCCTTCAATACATGACTTTCAAAACCAACATTAATCATGCTTTAAACCATGATCAAACAACAAATTAAACCACATTGTCAAATCAAACACATCAAAACCCATTTTGATAGTTTTCAAAACAATAATAGCACAATTGAGAGAGAATTTCACTCTACTTACTTCCGAACTTAAATCGGCGTTTCAAGCCTAAATTTAAGTTCCCAAACCTCTTTTCAAAACCATTCCAAAGATGGAAAACAGGATCTCACTCACCGATACACAAAACTATGCTAGCCGACAAGCCTTCCAAGCATCCAAAACTTCCAACGCCACCTCTATTGCTTCCAGATCATTCTCCCTTGTTTTAAACACATAACAACAGAGGATTAATGCATCACCATGCATTAAAATCACCAGCAACACAACCCAACTCGCTGCTCTACCCAAAAACCTCATTTCGGCTACCAAAAATAACCGAAATCACCTCCAAACTCTCCCAAAACAAAGCCCAGCCAAGATCTATCAATTCTAACCTTTTATAAACATCAATTAACATCAAAATGCAACATAAACATGACCTTATACCTCCAGCAACAGCAGATCACCAAAACCACCCCAAAAACCACCATTCTAGCAAGCAAAACTTAGGAAAACAAACCTATTCGGGATTTGATTGATAAAACCTCATTTGTAACATCAATTAACATCCAAAATACATTAGAAAACAACCTCAAAATAGAGTCTAACCAAGATCCACGAAAATCTCCAAGATCTCTTCCAAAATCTTGAGTTTTAAGCCAAAATCTTGTTTCCAACACTAAAACCATTCATAAAACTTTAATAAAGGATTGACAGCTTGGGAATTTCAATAAAGAACTGAGTATTTAGAGGAGAAGAACAAGCTTACCTCTAAATGATGATTTCTCCTTGATTTAGGCCAATTTTCTTAAAATTCAATGTAGAAATCAAATGGATTTGATGAGGTATTGATTAAGAATCAAAGAGGAATTGAAATCTCATCAAATGAAGTGTAAAATCAAAGTAAATTTGCTGGAGAAAATGTGTTTGGTTGAGAGGAATTTGAGAGAAAATGAAGAGAGGGAAAATTTGTAAAAAGTAGTTATGAATAGTCAAAGTTAGTTTCTCATTTAATTAAACCTCGTTTCCTTTAATTAAAACATTAATAAAATTACCCAAATTAAGGAAAAATCTGGAGAAAACATTTTGGGTACATTAGCTCCTTAAAGATTCATAATTTCAATCCTTTACAAAACATTCACTATTTCACCTTTGTAAAAACTGTGATTTGGTCACTACACCGAAATGTAATATTTCCAAACTTCATTTTGTAAAATTGATTTCATCATTCTCTTTTATATATTAAATGAGGATTTGTAGATATTTTTCCATATTTTTAAAGTATCCCGAACTAGGTGTTCCCTAAAACCTCCTTTTATATTCGAACCGTCTTCCAGACCGATCCGGTTCAGACCCTAAACTTCCGAGCCCAAATTTGGGGTGTTACAACTCTCCCCCTCATAGGAAATTTCGCCTCGAAATTTCAACATGCGAAAAGAGCACGATACCAAACTTCCCAAAGCAACACACAATGTAACACAAGAGACTTAACTACCACTGAACATCCTCCACCCAAAACACCACAAAAATCAACTTCTCCACAAATCAAACTCACATTATACCCAAACCCAACACCACTACTTACGGTTCAAGACTTCCAAAACACTCAGATGTTAACCTCAGCTTAACCTTTCATACTTTCGCATTGTGCATAGCCCCAACAACCCGAAGAACCTTCAAATCTTTACAATATACACCACCTTATCCCATAACTCCCTCAAAAAAACTCGCACACACGGTGACACCAACCCATCCAGTTTCAACAACCATGTGGCCCAACACCCTCACTGCTTGCAAAACCCCTTGCAAAACCGCTCAACTCCTTTCAAAGATTGCCACAACAAGCAAAAATTTCTTAAGCATCAACTGCTTACTCAAAATTTTCAATGTATTGATAACATTCCCTCACATCCGCCATTATCACCACCATAACAACTCACCAAAACTACTCACACAACATTCGAAACCCATGCCACAAGACTCCAACCTTAACTCCACCAGCTGTTCCACTCACCCCTAGCCGACTTAGAAAAGATTTAATTATACACAACTAACAAACCACTTCTCACAAGAACCCGGCCAACCAACAATGGCCCTTGAACTTACATTGCCTTTCCACTTCAAGCTTTGACCATAACACTAACCTTACCTGGATACCACCCATTCCATACAAACATATTAAGATTACGAAACCTCTACTCCTCTCATGCCAAACCTTATCTACAGCTCTCAACACAACCTCCTCTCAACTCCTTGAAGGTTGCTATGAACCATCACCTACAAAAACAACCCTTCTATTGCAAACATCAACGCCAAGACGCCTCAGCATTCCGGGAACACATCCACTAACCTACAACATCATTTAACACAAAGAAACTACCACACCTATTAGCTATTCACAACCACCTCGACCGATTCTAACTTCAACCGGTAATCTCCTCACCACCACACCGCTAAACTCTTTAAGCACCAAGACACTTTCCTTCTGCCAACATGCTAGATCACACTCACTATTACTGACAACTCGCTTACTACCTTCCACTACTCCTAGCATTCACCTAGCACCAAAACAACACTTAAAACCCACCATCCAACCTAACCTTATCACAACACTAACGGACTCAACCAGCTATTAGCAAGTGTGAACGTTCGTATGCATGGTCACCAATATGCCCTATCAATGCCTGTGTACATGTATGCAAAACCTCTAATGTCATGTCGCATGTATGCATGTACCAACATATATATATAATATATAACAAATGGTTTTAACTGTGCATGTATGTCGGTTCACACTTACCAATAACATCCTCAGAATCCGCCTAAGAACAACCTCTTACCTCACTTCTAACTTGTCCAGCTTTTATCAGTCTAATAATCCGCTAACCACACATTACTCCTCTATTACACTCTCCACACTAAAATTGTCTTCCCAAAACATCATCGGCTACTACCCAACCTTGCTAGCCATAAAACTTACCCACTACACAAGGAAATCCAACCCAGAACCAAACAAAGATAACTAGGGCAAAGATTACTTAACAAAATTACCTGTAATCACCTCATTGCCCTGGAGCTCCAACAGACAAACTCTCTTCCCCGCAGAACCATTATTCTTTGGACGCACCGCCACAGCACCAACCAACACCTTAAAGTCATCACCGTCTCCCTACTGCAAAGAACCCTGACTACCCCGAGCTAACTCCAAACAATTTCGTCTCAAATGCCCAACAGACCCATAATTCCAACAAGATCCATCCTCCAAACACCTCACACCTTTCTACCTTTCTTGCCACCTCCGAACTCTGTCTCGTCCGCGCTCACGACCTTTATGAGACCCTTTTGCACCCACTGAAGTTAATCTCACCACTTGAGGACAATTCCGCTTCACATGCTCCATAGAACCATAGTTCCAACAAACTCCAACATGACGCCTTCTACAACGGTCACACATCGGCAATCGAGCTACCACTCCTTAGTCATGTAGCACTTGACCCACATCTGCACTACCACCCAGACTTCGATTCAAGCAAACCCTTCTATCACGTAGCCTCTTACGCTGACCACTCTCAAGGTCAGTACCCACATCTCTTTTGCTTAAACTTTTCCCACCATCATAATCTGAAGCCACACCCCCACGTTGCTTAACTCCTGAGAACTTCTCTCCAAGGTATCTTCTATTAAAGGCAGACACAAAGAACTCTCAATCTATATTGTGGATATTCGTTGCCACCGCCACAGATGTCCACCAAGCACAAGCATCCTCCAACATTAACAAGACAACACTTCCCAGCTTATAGGCGTTGTCACACCCTTCCTGATCCAAAATCGGAATTATACTGGCTAACCAAGCGTCGAACGCCTCAGGTGTCGAACCATGATACTCCACAGCTCCCAAATCATATAAACGATGTTTTGACAAACTCACATGTCCCACAGTCGGCACGTCTACAAGCCTCACTTTTACCACGGCCTGAGATGTTCCCGACACCTCTTGAACCACAAGTGATGAATCCTTCATCATAGAACCAGCTTTCTCCTCCTGCCCTACTACCTCAATTCCAGGCACTGTCGACCAAAGCGGTACACTCCCACCAAAAAGTGAATTCCACCCCTTAACAACCTGCTCTAAGGCAGAAACCATCATACCCAACTGTCATTCTCTCATCGATCCCATTGTGCTATTATTAACAAAGCAATGATAACAAAACAAATAAAACGATCAGGCCAGCTTCAAGCAAGGATTCAAGACTCCAACTTCAACATAACACAATAGCTATAATAATAAGGCAATGGGTATCCCGAATTCTCCCCTTTTATACGACATAAAAATCAATAAAAACATGGATATCACAACATCGAGCATATCAATCAGCAAACTTCAATCATGCTCTCATCAAACAACATTCACCCTCAACAACATAATATCAACTTATCATACCCATCACATTTTCATTATTCAGAAAATCAACTCACAACACCAGCATATCACCATCACGTGTTCACATTAGCTTACAGAAGAATCATAACCACAAGCACGATGAAAACATCAACAATTCACCCAGAAACGTATTTTTCAACAGACTTTCAACCACACATCAGAATAAACATCTAACACTTACTATAACAACTTACCACAAACTTACCATCGCCCCAAATATTCGCAACTTAGCTCTGATACAACCAAATGTAACCCCGTTAGCCCGGCCTAGACGCTAGACCCGAACTACGAAGATTACACGGGGAAAACCAAAGTCAACCCAAAAGTCAACCTTGATTAACGACCCTTTTTTTAGAACTTCTCTAGATGCGCATTAAACCTATATGAAAGCCCAAGAACCTTGGAAGGGAAAAGCACATCGATCGGAAACGCTTATGGACTCAATTGCAAGAAATACACTTTTAGGGACCAAAATGTAAATTTTGAAAAATAAAGGACTTCCAAGATTTTAGTTTTACCAAACCTCAATTAATCATATTTACAATCCCCTCTGCCAAATTTCAGCTTAAAAAGACATCTCAAGCTCAAGCAATTGCAATTACAACTTTCAGGACTAAAATGTAAAGCATGCAGACTTCACGCAATTCAAAACTGTGTCCAAACGGTCACCTGTTTCGAAACACTGACAACCGTTTCGAAACACCCATGTCAGACGCCCGTATCGAAACGGTGTTGACCGTTTCGGTACGCGGGTATGTTCCAAACCTAGTTCCGAAACAGACACTTCCAGTAGCAAAAGTGTTTCGAAAAAATTCTAGCCGTTCCAAAATGTCCAAGCCATTTCAAGCACCCATTTCGAAACAGCCAAGGGTGTTTCGATACACCCTGCCCAGAAACAGCAGAAAATTCTGGTTTCAAACACACTTTTAATCATTCCAAAACATACCACCAACACGATAAGCATTATAACTATCAAATTACATCAAAGACTAGATACAAACCAAACATTAGGCACACCTACTCATTCATCACATCCAACACATGATCTTGCTTTTAATCAAAGAGCATAGCATATCAACTTATGAAGAAGAAGATTCAAATATGGCAAAGCGATCAACAACAAGGTTCAAACTATAAACCGAACATTGTCAACATACACAATCTCATTACACAACAACATAAAAGGTTCTCCCCCCATTGCCTTTATTATCTATAGCTATAAACCAAGACATACTTCTCAAGTGGAGCTCTTCTTGAATCCCTTGCTTCTTGCTGTCCCAACTTCAAATATCTGCATTGATGGACAAAAAGGAGCGTAAGCATATAATGCTTAGTGAGGGATGCTCAAAACCAAAACATCATCAATGCAGCGGATCATAAAACCTTCTTTAAATGTAGATACAATTCAATTAACCAAAGCATTGTTTGAAAACCTCCTTTGAAACAACATTGCTTTAAATCATGCATTGCTCAACATGGAAACCAACCTTTAACTTTGAAATGCTAAACAACTCACCCCAAACCACATTCTTACTAATACTATCATTTAAACCTTCCATGCATGAACACTTCATGCAAAGTTTAACTCAATTTCCTTGGAAATCACTTCCACTTCACACCATACTTTTCTCATGCTTAATGATCATTTCAAAGCAAAATGCCTTTTAAAAACCAAATGTTCCTTCTATCTATCTCATGCAATCAACAAGTGCAAAACACATGAACCACAAAAGCAACATTTGCATTACGTGCCTTTTTAAAACAAGCCTTCACAAGACTTCAGTGCACTTATGAGATTCTATGCACATATGCACCATTCACAATAGAAGATATACTTTTGCTCATGCTTAACAAGTATCACATGCATTCTTGATCATTTACATATTTCCCATGCAACCTTGCATCATTTTCAAGCATCTCTCGCTTCATTACATTCAAACAAATTATATAGGCTTTCAAGTGATAGTTCATAAACCATTTCAACACAAGACACAATCGGATACGCGGATTACAAGCGTTGTCCCACACGCTTCATACACACTACCGGCTTAAAAAGGTGGAGTTTATCGGTACAATCACAACCCCTCAACACCCGTGATGGAGTTTAACGATACAATCACAACCCCTCAACATCACTCATCGGTAGTTGTATAACCCACTAGCGAGATTCGGGACACACCACAAGGCTTACACATGGGAGCTACCTCAACCATTGTAATCGCCTTAACCAAGCTCACACACGGGAGCAATCCTCTACCGTTGCGACGCTTAACCAAGTCCACCCATGAGAGCCATCCTCCATCACGGTGACACCAATTTCCTCAATCGCTAGGGTACTTGGATGGAGTTTACGGTACAATCACAACCCCTCAACATCCAAGGCGACTTTACTTACGGTGCACCCAATCCTATAGCTGGCTAACTATATCCGATTCAAGTACTTAAAAACCAATTCATCACTTGCCAATATACATCAAATACCATCATCACTTCACTGTTTTAAGTATTAATCAAAGCCACTTATCATCATGCATCTCCATGCATCATAACCAAATTAATAACATATCAAACCAAGGATCTCTTACCTTGGGCATCCTTCAATACATGACTTTCAAAACCAGTATTAATCATGCTAAAATATGCTTTAAAATCATGCTCAAACAAAAAATTAAACCACATTGTCAAATCAAACACATCAAAACCCATTTTGATAGTTTTCAAAATAATAATTGCACAATTGAGAGAGAATTCCACTCTACTTACTTCCGAACTTAAACCAGCGTTTCAAGCCTAAATTTAAGTTCCCAAACCTCTTTTCAAAACCATTCCAAATCTGGAAAACTTGATCTCACTCACCGATACACAAAACTATGCTAGCCGACAAGCCTTCCAAGCATCTGAAACTTCCAACGCCACCTCTATTGCTTCCGGATCATTCTCCCTTGTTTTAAACACATAACAACAGAGGATTAATGCATCACCATGCATTAAAATCACCAGCAACACAACCCAACTCCATGTTCTACCCAAAAACCTCATTTCGGCTACCAAAAACAACCGAAATCACCTCCAAACTCTCCCAAAACAAAGCCCAGCCAAGATCTATCAATTCTAACCTTTTATAAACATCAATTAACATCAAAAAGCAACATAAACATGACCTTATACCTCCAGCAACAGCAGATCACCAAAACCACCCCAAAAACCACCATTCTAGCAAGCAAAACTTAGGAAAACAAACCTATTCGGGATTTGATTGATAAAACCTCATTTGTAACATCAATTAACATCTAAAATACATTAAAAAACAACCTCAAAATAGAGCCTAACCAAGATCCACAAAAATCTCCAAGATCTCTTCCAAAATCTTGAGTTTTAAGCCAAAATCTTGTTTCCAACACTAAAACCATTCATAAAACTTTAATAAAAGATTGACAACTTGGGAATTTCAGTAAAGAACTGAGTATTTAGAGGAGATGAACAAGCTTACCTCTAAATGATGATTTCTCCTTGATTTAGGCCAATTTTCTTGAAAATTCAATGTAGAAATCAAGTGGATTTGATGAGGTATTGATTAAGAATCAAAGAGGAATTGAAATCTCATCAAATGAAGTGTAAAATCAAAGTAAATTTGCTGGAGAAAATGTGTTTGGTTGAGAGGAATTTGAGAGAAAATGAAGAGAGGGAAAATTTGTAAAAAGTAGTTATGAATAATCAAAGTTAGTTTCTCATTTAATTAACCTCATTTCCTTTAATTAAAACATTAATAAAATTACCCAAATTAAGGAAAAATCTGGAGAAAACATTTTGGGTAAATTAGCTCCTTAAAGATTCAAAGTTTCAATCCTTTACAAAACAGTCACTATTTCACCTTTGCAAAAACTACGATTTGGTCACTACACCGAAATGTAATATTTCCAAACTTCATTTTGTAAAATTGATTTCACCATTCTCTTTTATATATTAAATGAGGATTTTTAGATATTTTCCCATATTTTTAAAGTATCCCGAACTAGGTGTTCCCTAAAACCTCCTTTTATATTCGAACCGTCTTCAAGATCGATCCAGTTCAGACCCTAAACTTTTGAGCCCAAATTTGGGGTGTTACAAATTCTATAGAAGTATTCTATTTAAAACTATTTGTAAAATCGTTGTCGACAACTTTTCAACTTTCTGGTTCCATTTTCGTAGTGACATAACTCATCGAGATCTCTTCAAGATTTCAATCTTTATTTCAAGTACTTGAAACTCTTCTAGAGTTTTATTATTAGTTATGTCTTGGGTCACTTCAGGAGCACCTGCCTCCAATATATGACCATCTCATATTACTTTCTATTTACGGGAATTTTGAACATTGAAACTATTTCAACTATCATACTTCAGGCATGATTTACATTCTCTCGCTCTAACATGTAATTTAAACTTAGAGCATTTCAGCTGGTATATGAGACTTAATTACTCTCATTATGTCAGTAAATATGCCTGGCAGTTGACATGTAATAACAAGAATTATCTTATGAACTTTTAGTTCATATACGAGGATCTAGATAATGATAATTTATTTTCCTCTATCCAGCTGATTATTATCTCCCTGGTGTTGAGAAAAATCATGTCATAAATGATTCTCCAATTAATGTTTAAGAATTTAAACATAAAAGGAGACTCGTACTCAATATATATTCTTAATCCTTTTTATTTACCCATTTTGTACGTTGTGGTGGAGCAATTCATATCGCACATTCAAAAATCATAAAATGAAAAATATATGATTTTTTACCAAAAACCAATCATAACGGGGAGTTTATTATAACTCGTTGGCTTGATGCATATAAGTGTTGCTATATAAAAAAAAACCATATAAATAATAATTCTTTTGTTCTCATAGTTTTGCTATTAAATGAGAGGCATCCAAATGAAATTTTGCTAAACTATATTTTTCATAATCAATAAGTTTTGTAACAAATGATATAGCCTAAGATATAAACCAACTAGTTTTTGCAAGACGAATAGTCTAACTGCATAATCCGAGTTCTTTTATAATCAATTTCACAAACTTTTGGTTGTAAGTTGATAAAACAATGTATATGCATCTACTAAAATCATATAAAACTTTCTACATTTGCGGGTATATGGGCCCATATTTCGTTCAGATATGCAAGACATGCAGTCTCAACTTCAGCACAAAAACTTTAAGTTCTAATTCTTTGGTAAGTGGGATCAACTATATCCTTTGAGAACAAACAACACAAGAACTTTAAATTCTTTTAGTAAGTGGAATTGAGTGGAATTTAATCAATTCCATTAAGCAACACAAGAACTTCTTGTTCTTTAATAAGTGAAATTTAATCAATTTTTTTGAGAATAAGCACCACAAGAACTACATGTTCTTTTAATACATGTGCATGTAAATTGTAAATTATAAATTTCAACAATTCTACCTATAAAAATATATAACATTTACATAGACATGTGCTCTCATATGTTGAGTCTTCCGGGAATGTGAGACATGTCTGCTCATTAGTATGCTTTAGAAAATAAAATTATTAACCAAGGAGAAGTGCGAATAATAGAATGAAGCAATAAAAATGAATCGGTAAATACTAACCTTGACCAAAATGGTATATAAATAAGTAAAACATACCACATTTTTCAAATTAACTTGAATATATAATGGACGAAATCACTAGTATTAAATTAATTTTTTTTTTCGAGAATCACCAACAACAGTCACGGAACTTGAGCGAGATCGTGTTGATAACGTATTGTAAATAAAATAACAAGAACAACGAACAAGAATAAAAGAACAAAGAGATGTGAGAAAGAAAGAGATTTGTATTATTTTCAAATATAGACTTCTGTATAATGCCTTCAGTAAATCATCTATTATTTAGGCATAAAAAAGTACATAATACATTAAACTCTAATTAATAAATATAATATTTCTAATGATAAAATAAATCAAATCTCATTGATAAAATCCTTATCATTATAAACATCTACATAGATAAATATTCATAACAATTAAATATTGCAGTTCAATTCTAGAAAAACAATAATTTCTTTATCTTCGACTGGAAACGATTCCTAGAATTCTCCACTTGCAGTTTATTGAATATGACATCAAATAACCGTTTCTAGGTAATCAATTTTCCTGAATAATTTCTTGTTTCTCAAGTTTGAAACAGTGTTTTTGAGTTCTTTTTTCTTGATTGAAACCATTAAGACTAAACTAACACATGTAGGGCAAATATCAACACAATATTTAGTAATCTTGTGCATAAAAACTTGAATTGCATTTCACTACCAACTAAACATATCCCGAAAAATTCTTGCAACACTTTTACACTCACAAACTGCAAAAAGGCTGAAATCCTAAACCAAAAAAAATTAACTTGAGACATGTAAAGTTACAATACACAAGTTCTGGATAAAACTGCTGTAGGAATCAAGTATAAATGAAAGCAAGAAATGATTGGGGTGCTTTCAGATTTCAAGGTGGTCCAACAACATTCAATCCTCTTCATCTGAATCCACACCAGCTGCTGCATTAAGGGCGTGCAATCGTTCAATCAACTTTGCTTTCCTTTCCTCGTATGTTAGCTTCTTCAAGTTGAACCTGAAATGACATAAACGTGAACATGCTAAGATATTCATAAAGTTTCGTATCATCCAATAAAGTCTTGTGGATTATGAAAACATACCTTTTGTGCTGCTTAGGAGGCTCCTTTTCAGATTTCTTAGCTGTTGGGTCGGCACGGATGGTGGCATGAACTTTCTTGTACAAGCTCTCAATGTTATCTGCTTCGATTCCCCTCTTGATATACTCGCTAAAGTGAGATTGGTACTTCTCTGGCTCATCTTCCATCAAAGTCTACAAAAAAATCATATTTGTTTATTAACAATAACATAAGCATGCCGAAAAGAAAAAGAAATAAACTGGCATGGTTAAATTCAAGGAAAGAGAGGTATTATCATGGATATAGAATTTTTTACCCTCATATATGCAGCAACATGGCCACCATGAATGTAGTTCCTGTGAACTTCGGCATCAAGTTGCTTGTTGTCCTTGGCAAACCCAGCAAACCTCTTCTCGCTATGAGGAATATCCAAACCAGCATCCAATGCTCCCTGTTCAGATGAAATCAAATTCTACTAACTCAAAAGTTTACAGGTTCATTAAGTCAAAATATCTAATCCACCCCATTAAAATTAAACTCAAGGCACGACCAAATTTGGCTTGAAATACATATTGAAACAGCGGAACATTGAACATAAAAAAGGAAGTGTGTCCCAGCCCAATCAATCATACAAGGATAAATCGTAAGAAAGCTACTAATGGGCAACAATACAAACTAACAACAAACAAGCACAAAGGTGGAAAATTTACAACAAAAGGAATTATTAAGCTATTTCATAGAAGCAGCCATACGTAAAAGAAAACAATAGTATCTAAAACAGATAAAATTGCAATTAGATTTTTATGATACCTTCAGAGCTCCAAAAACACGATTGCCAGTGGTGGTCCTGATCAACCCTACATCAAGGAGAGCACGGAAAGGCCTCCTTGTGTCAGTTGGCTCGACTGAGTAATCCTCTCCTGTTGCCTAGTAATAAATAAACTATCAATAAAATATACTATGTGAACATATTAACAATATCTATTCTTTTAAGCACAAAACGGTGAAAGGATTGTATGTATAATACCTCCACATTGCCCTGATATTCATCATCCATTTCAAGCATCTTAAGGACACGGCGACCCAAAAGCAACCCAGTGCAATAAGCTATCCAGATTTACCAAAAGCTAATGAGAAAATATTTTTTATTCGTTTATGCAGAAACCAAGCAAATAAAATAGCATACCTGCAGCATAGTTTGTAAGGCCCACTTCAAGCCCATAATGTGGAAGCTCATGCGAGTAAGCAGAAGCAAGAACCATATCACCAGCAATATTAGCAGAAACTATCTGTGCCGTTATATCTTTGTTGCTCTAGTCAAAAAGGTCAAGGTTTTATAAATTGACAGAAGTTTACAAAATAGAAATGACCCAAACAAAGGAATGTCAAATGAGACTTGAACAACAAGATTAGTATATGAAAAAGAAAAGAGAAATGTCAAAGCAGAGTGAATAATCAGAACTCGGTACTTCAGTTGGATTGCTTCCATCTTCATGTCATGACATATGCTAACGTAACATTTATACAATTAAACAGAATAAGACCTTGGCACAACATTAAAGATTTTTCAACCATATGTTCTCCGGAGCTAGAAGTATAATGACATTGTAAGAATATACAACTTTTAGGATACAAATCGGACAACAAAACGGTACTTAGGAGTGTTGTACTTGTTCTTGTCTTGATTGATTAGGCGAATCCTAGCCCGGTAGTCAGTCTTTCCCTCTACAAATAATAAACTCAGTAAATCAGAAAGTCACTAAAAAACCAGTAGCTCAAAATGCAAAACCATATTGCATTTCTTATAAAAACACAAATATAGACACAAAATAATCATAAGGATGCAAATACCTCTCCTTCTCTTGAAAGGAACCTGAAACCGCTTAAAGTAAGCCTTCGTTTTCTGAGCCTTGACAAACGCCTACAATGACCAAAGAGAACATACATTATCTTTATTTTAACACTTCAATGAGAAACAGTAACCAAACCCTTCCATTTTTTTGGTACAAAACGAAGACTAACAAATCACAGGTCAAAATAAAACAAACCTACTGAAAAGAATATCAAACAGTTAAAACTGGATGATTGAAAAATACCCAGAGTGAAAAAAAGATCAAATACTGAAAAAGCCATCAGAATTCATAATATACAAGCAGTTGTAAGAACTTAATAAATAAAAGCTTAAAGCCTACTGCCTACATAGGAAAACAAGTATCTTTCAGTTAAAAAAACACAGGAGAGCTGAGAGGTTAGAACTTAGAACGGCTTACCATTTTTGAAGCTTTGATCTGAGAGGGAGAGAGGGAAAGACAGCCTAGAGAGGAGAAGATGGATTATATTAAAGGGGGAGAGGGAAAGAGGCTTCTCTAGGGTTTTGTTTTGGGCGTATAGTAATGTTTGGGTAAACTATACTAGCAGTCATTGAAGTTTAGATAAGTTACTTATTTTACCAACGAAGTTTCAAATGTTATAAAACAGTCATTAACATTATAATTTTGTAACATTATAATTCGGATATGTATTCGATATGGTCCCTATTTTTTTCCCATGTATTTGGAGGGCATATATATATACCATATCCGAAAAATATCGGGCATGGAATGTAACATTTCACTGTTGATGATGTTCTAGGTTGATTAGTAAAGTAATAAGTAGTTGTTCCATGTTGTAATTTGAAGTTGTGAATGTAGAGAAATTGTTGTTAGAGGCTTATTTAGATGCGCTATGAAGAATGTATTGATTTGATTTCATAATCAGATTTTGCATCATTGGATTTCATCTACAATGGTAAAATTGTCTTCAGTAGGTCCAACAATAATCAACTGCCATATTTGATTTTAACTATCCTAGGATTAAATATGAAACATGCTTCTAGTTTCTAGTTTCTAGTTTTGTCTTAAGAAGTTATAGAGATTGGTTTTAACTATGAAGCAAACATGGCTACTGATGGCATATCTAAAACTACTCTTTTTTTTTTGTACTTGGTTTCTTACGTGGTTATTTGTATAAATAGTTGGATTAAAATCCTCAAGTGTGAGCACATATGTATATTGTATGATGCTATTATAAAGTATGACACAAAATTAAGCGACCAATTATATTAGCCGTGTTATGGGTATTAAAGTGTCGTGAAAATAAAAGTGTATTTATTAAATCAATTATATAAAGAGGTAGTGGTCCCCAAGAAATAGGTTAACTTATATTACTTTTGTCTCTGTTAGAGAGAGTTTTTACGACAATGACTAACCTATCTTCTTGAATCACTCTAATAATTATGTTTGATTATATATTGACGTGGTATTTAGTATTTGGATTAAATATTAGGTTTTGATTAATTAAGGATTGAGTTTTGGTTTTTATGTTAAAAGATACTGAATCAATTAGGTTGTGCGATAATCTTCAATCTATCATCGAACATAAAATTTCAACCAACCGTCAATTCCCTTATGCCTTAAATTATATTGGTTCAGATGGGTGTGAGTTTTACTTTCACGTTCTCTGTTTTGGGTACCAAAAGTTAATACATGTCATTAATTTTATGGAATTCATATTCGATTTTGTTTGATCAAAAATTTTAATTTTTGATTATTCTGTTATTATGCACGAATTATTCATTTATATGATACTTTTGATTTTGACTTTTAGTTAAAGATTGATGATGGCTTGAATTTGATTTTTCTTATTTTGGTAAATGCATGTTTGAAGAATTTTTAAGAAACAATCAAAGATTTAAGTGTTATCTACAAAATTTTAAATTTAAATATCGATATATTTATATTATATATTTTGAAATAAATTAATTGAAGCATTAAGTCATCAAAGTGATCTCTATTGTAAAAATTTGGTTTAAAATATAAAAAGTTTTGCGCATGTAATTCAACTTATATTAGTATTAATCGGCCCAAATGAAGATTAATAGTTAACATTATTACATGTGCAACTGTGATAATAAACATGTGATAATTATTCAGTTTTATATGTGAGTAATAGATCGGGACAAAGGAAGATTTATGTTTGGCACGTTCTTATCAATGTTTGATTACTATACCAAGATATCACTTGCAAGTTAATGTTTTGTCCAAAGATAAAATATTAATAGAGTGTCCGGTATCTTGATATGAGGTTTGCCTTTATTCAAGTTTATTATTATTTTGCTTATCTTTTAATTTTATTGAAAGATAAAATTAAGAAAAATATTTTAAAACAATAAATTCATATTTTGGCTTCGGATGTCTAATATTTTAATGGATTAGTTGAAACATAATGTCACCAAAGTGACCGCTTTTGTGTAGATTAATTTATTTAAAATATCAAGATGATTATGGGTTTTTGTAATTCATGCGTTTATTAATTGGCCCAAAGAAAAGTTAATTTTTGGCAGAATTACAACGACAATTGTGGTGATAAATGTGTGACAATTATAAGGTATTTTATGCGAGCAATACGATAGTCTAAAGATTAATATATTGTTTGACATAATTTATTGCCAATGTTTGATTGCTATAACAAGAGTACCGCTTACAGTTGATATTAATGTCCAAAGACTTGATATTAATGATGTGCTTGGTATCTTAAGGGGAACTAGCCATTATTTTGAATTTATTGTTTATTTATGAATACCGGCCTAAGTTTGTTTTATGTTATTTATTTAATTTTGTTCTATATTTAGGTAATTTATCTTTTGTTGTCACAATATATGTTAATATACATTCTACACTCATGTTTAGTGTAACTAATTTCAAGGAATAAAAAAACACATACATATAGTATTTGAATGTATAAACATAGATTTTGCACTTCACTACGGTAAGCACCTATAGAAGGGATTTTAAGAGGTGAGATCATTCAAATCGCACGAGTCTAATGACCATAAATCACAACATCCTAGATGTCTTTAGAAGCACAAATATAAAGAGATTGCTCATACTAAAGGTTTCCTTGACGAAATTAAGATATGTTTTACTCAAAACATTAAGGTTAAGATGACATCACTTATGTCCTCTTTGATGTCTATGAAGTATAAGGGTCAAGGAAATGTGAGCGAGTACACAATGTAAACGTTTAATGTTGTTTCAAAATTTAAGGCACATTAGATCAAACTTTCTAACCATTGTTTATTATTATGCTTTTGGCACTGATTCCTATACAATTTAACCAATTCAAAAAAAATATAGTTGCAACTGTCAAAAGAGAAGTAAGCTCTAAATGAGCTCATTTCTCATTGTGTTAAAGATGAAAAAAGTTGAAATATTATAAGTGTAAAAGTACTCATTTGGTTAGTGTCTCTAAGAATAAGGGCAATAAAAGAAACTATTAGAATAAAATTGCTAATGGTCCAATTCAAAAGAAACAACAATATGTTACAAATGGTTGATTTTTTTGTAACAAGTTAGGACACATGTGAAGTAATTTAACTTTAAAAGTGAGCAATTACTTTGATTATTTTGAGTCATACATGAACTGTAAGTTTTATGATCTCACAATTAGAAATTATTTAAGGAGAGATATATAATTTTTTAAAGATGTTGAGTTTGTAGAGAGAAATAAGGTTAGATACATTGTTATTGAAGAGGAATTGTATTATAATTTAATTCCTACTATTACTTTTGACGATGCTTAGATTTTCACACCTATCATTAATCAAGAAATGAATCAAATACCTCAGCAAAACAATGTTGAACAACTTCATTCAAGATAAGATAAGTGTTTTAGAAGAATAAACTCAACAACCTTAAAAACAAGTGTCATTATAGAGATCCACGAGATAAAGGAGAAATACTATTCTAGATTATTATATTATATTTCTTCAAGAAAATAAGGATAATAATGGAATGATAGAAAATGACTTAATCATTTTTTCATCAAACTAATAAAAGTTTGAACTCTCAAAAGTGGATCTGTTGAGCTCTATGGTCACAACCGAGATGCTTGCCAAGAGGTGGAGAAGGTTGATTTTTGGGTGTTTTAGTGGAAGCTAAAAATATAAGAAATGGACACAAGGATTTAGAGTGGTTCGACTTTCTAACCCAAAGCCTACATCCACTACCTTAGCTTTCTACTAAGGATTTCAACCAAATTTACTAAGAATTTCGTCCCCTTTTCTAGGATTAGGAGAAAACCGTTACAATGATCAAGCTTTCTACCCAAAGCTTGATCAACCACCCTCTCACAAGAGAAATTTAAAGCAAACTTGAAATCCCTCTAATAGGTGTATGCTTGCAATTCTAAGCACTCACCCAAAACCTATACAATTGAGAAAATTTGACAATTAAGCTAACAAGTGTTGTCTATACAAGAAATATACAAATTAGCTCTAAAGACAATATTTCATCATAATGTTGTAAAAATTGAAGCATTAACCATCTCTTGATGCTTGGAGGTCCCTTTTATACTCCCAATTGAGTTTGTAGCCGTTGATGACCGTTGGGTTGAATTAGAGCCGCTGGAGCCTTTATTTCCCACCATAAATGTAGTTCTGCAGCTTGGCGTATTGATACTCCACAAATCGTATCGATACAGTCTCGATAAGGAAGTAGTCGTTGAGCACTTCAGCTAGTGTGTATCGATACGCATAGTAAGCGTATCAGTACGGTCCTGTAATTTAAAAGACCGTTGGGAAAATGACTGGTGGGGGTAGTTGAGCGTAGTGGTACACGATACAACTGTATCGGTACGCGAACTAGCCGTTGGCTATTTTAAAGAACAACGTATCGATACGGCAAAACGTATCGGTACGAGTTTTGGCTACTGGAAAACTAATATAGTTAAAACCCTAAAGGGTATCGGTACAGTTACTAACCGTATCAGTACGGTTACACTAAAGGCTTGGTTTTGACTACTTTAAATGCACTTTAAATCATTTCAAAGCCTTGTAAAGCCCTTAAACGTATTCTCAAGTTGTTTTTGACTAAAACACATTTTAAGTTCTTTTCAATTTAGTCAAATATATTTTTCAATTATTATATCAAAACACTTAGTTCTACAATCTCCCCATTTTTAATATAATAAAACCAACTTGAAAAATTGTTTGGGATTCTCCCGCTTAGTATTTTTAAAAATTTGAATAAGCGTTTTAAAATTTGACTGAAATTAAAGATCCCTCTTATTCTTTTGAAAAATCAATTTTTCAAATAATTTTTCCCCTTTTTGTTATATCAAAAAGAATTTAAAATGACATTAGGCTCAAAATAATATAAGAGGTTAAAAAATGACACACTTAAAATTTTGATTTTAAAAATGCCCCCTTACTCAAAGCATCAAACAATGTTAGTCCAACATATATGATAATCTAGTTGAATTAAAAAGTAAATCAAAATTAATGAAAAACAACTAGATTTTACCAATACTTGAATCCAATGGAGGATGTGAAGCCTTCCTTCTTCAAGTGCTCTCTTTGTGTGCATGGAGCTCCCCCTCAAATTTGGACTTGTTGGTCACTCTCCATCACACCTAAACAAAACAATCATGTAATTTTTGGTATCCGAATTGCTTTGGATCCATAGACGTTAGTTGCACATAGTTTAGTCCCATCATGAATCCATTTTTCAATTTCATCCTTTTTGTTGAAGTACTTAGTCCTTTTGGGACCCAAATACTTTTAAAAATTTTACCATTCATAAATCTAGGAGCACTAGATTGTCTTACATAAAAAATTGATTTTCCAAAACAATTTTTCTTTTGAAATTCTTTGAAAATCAAATCTTTTTTTCTTAAGATCATCAACTTCTTTTTGATGATATTTTCCATTGTTTGAAGCAAGTTTTGTAAATCTAAAACTTTAAGTTCAAAATCTTTAATTTTGGCTTCAAACTCTAAATTGGTTTTAGAAAGCAAATCATTTTCGATTTTAACTTTGAAATTAATTTCTTGTTTTTAAAAAATGAAGGCTTGAATTCACAAACTAATTAATCATAGGCTTCTTATAACTCATCAAAAGAATATAAATTTGAACTAGATGAGTTAGAAGTTACCCCCCCTCATTGAGGGCCATGAAGCATAGGTGGGCTACCTCATCATCAATGGAGTCTTCATCACTCCATGTCGCCACATATGCTTTCTTTGAAGATAATCTCTTTTTGTTGGACTTGTGGGATTCCTTCATCTTCTTATTTGATTCATGCTTGGATTTATCCATCTCGCTCTTCATGAACTAGGTGAATTCCTTGAAGAGATAGGCCATCTCTTCATCTTCGCTTTCCTCCTCACTTAGTTCTACATGATGGCATGTTGAGGATTTGAGAGCAACGACACTCGCGTTGATGCCTAGCTCTATGATCTTCTTCTTCCCCATCTTTCTTATCTCTTCCTTCTTCTTCTCTTCTTCTTTGTCTTTCTTCATGAGTTGGTGAGTGAGAAGTGACCCTGTGAGTTCATCAAGCTTCAAGGTCTTGAGATTTTTGGCTTCGATGATGGCAGTCTTTTTTGAGTCCCATGACTCGAAATTGATTTCATAAAAGTTTGAACTCTCAAAAGTGGATTGATTTCATATAAGAATATAATTTTATGCAAGGCAATAAAATTTAGGAACTTGTATTATTACCTTAAGGTGCAAACCAATTGGTTGTAAATGGATAAGTATAAGGCATATCTTGTATCTAAAGGATATACTCTAAAAGAAGACATTGATTTTGTAGAGACTTTATCTCAAATTTCAATGGAAGACTCTTTCAAGATAATTATTACACTTGTTGCTCGTTTTAGTCTTAAGCTACATTAGATAGATGTTAAGCTTGTGTTTTCAATGGCGATATTGAAGAAACTATTTATGTGGTACAATCAGAGAGCCGTGTCTTATGATACTGTAGAAATATATGTTTTGATATAATAATTGAAAAACAACTTGAAAAGAATTTAAAATATTCTCTAAGTCAAAACAACTTGAAAATAAGTTTGGTGATGTTTAAAAAGGTTTTGGCCATGTTTGAAACATTTTTAAGTAGCCAAACCAGTGCTTTTAATGTACCTGTTTCGATACACGCATAATCTGTATCGATATGTTTTGAAACTGCCAAAACTCATTTCGAAATAGGGCTTAACTGTTTCAATACGGATAGGGGTTGTTCCGAAATACCCTTTGGCGTTTTGAAATGCCTACGTGGCAGACACGCCAATGGTCTAAAACCCCCAACAACTATTTGAATTACAGGCTGTTTCGATACGTCACTGGACGTTTCGATACGTGTGTTCCGATATGGCACACTACATCAGACTCCAACGGCTAGTTCTAAAGAAGGGTGTTTCGATACAACTAATTGTGTATCAAAACAGACATCACCATAACTGCATTTGTGGTGGGAAATAAAGTCTTCAACGGCTCTAATTTAATCCAACAGTCCTTAACGGCTAAAAACTTAATTGAGAGTATAAAAGGGACCTCCAAGCATCAAGGGAAGACTAATGCTTTAATTGTCAACATCTATATGATGAGAAATTTGTCTTAGGGCCTTAATTGTTAATTCTTTGTATAGACAACACTTGTGAGTCAAAATTTTTAAATTTGCTTGAGTGTTTAGGTTTGGATGAGTGCTAAAGAGTGCAAACATCAACCTTGTAAGAGGGAGTTTAGTTTTCTTTTATTCATCTCTTGTATAGATGGTTTGATCAAGCTTTGGCTTAGAAAGGTTAGATCATTTGTAAGGGTTTCCACCTAATCCTAGAAAACGGGACGAATCAATTAGTGAATTGATTGGGAAATCCTTAGTGAGAGCTAAGGTAGTGGATGTAAGTGCATGTTCGAAGGCCGAACCACTATAAATCGTTGTGTTTATTGTCCAATTTTTAGCTTCCACCATCAATCACCCAAATAGTCCAACTTTTCCACCACTTGGCAATCCATTTCGATTGAAGGAAATCGAGCCCATCAAGCCTAAAAATTAGTATCAGAGCGAGGCTCAATCGAAGGAGATTAACATCCTATTGAGGCGATCCAGGAAGCTTGATACATAAATTCAATCAACCAGTTAAAAGGCGCAATCCATCGACAAGCCACCATTCTTCGACGGGACCAACTATGCATATTGGAAGACAAGAATGACGTTCTTCATCAAAGCCAAAGATTACAAGCTTTGGGACATAGTTGAGGATGGTTCGTTCGTATCACAACGAAGTAAGACAACATGGAATGTGGATGATCGCAAGAAGATGAAGCTAAATTGCAAGGCTTTGCACATTCTATTTTGTGCATTTAGCCCCAACATCTATGAGAAGATGTCTTCTTGTGAAGATGCCAAGGAGGTATGGGACAAGCTTGAAGTCACATACGAAGGAACCAACGAAGTAAAGGAGACCAAGATCGGTCTTCTCAACTTAGAGTATGAGAACTTCAAGATGGACCCAGATGAAGACATCAAGAGGATGTTCGACCGATTATCCACCATCGTCAATAAACTCAAAGGTTTTGGATAGGAGATTTTGGAAGACAAACTCGTTCGAAAAGTGATCTATTCACTTCCCGAGTATGAGATTCAAAGAAGACGACCATCATTGAAGCCAAAGACTTGAAGAAGCTCAAGCTTGATGAGCTAATCGAATCTTTTCTTACCCATGAGATGATGTCTCTACCTTTGAAAAAGGAGAAGGAGAAGAATATCAAGAAGCAAGGCATTGATGTCAATGTCATTGCTCTCAAATCCTCCAAGTGCAACCATGTTGATACAAGCGAGGAGAAGGATGAAGAAGAAAAGATAGTTCATCTCTTTAAGAAGTGTGCCCCATTCATGAAGAAAGCAATGAAAGAATTCGAACATGAATCAATGAAGAAGAAGAGGGCAAGCACTTCAAGCCATAAGAAGAAGGCATATGTGGCTACTTGGAGTGATGAAGACTTCATCGACAATGAACAAGCCAACCTTTGTCTTATGGCCATCGAAGAAGATTCAAGTGTAACTTCTAATTCATCTACCTCATGCTCATATTCTTTTGATGAATTACAAGATGCAATTATGATTTGGTTTTCGAGTTTAAAAATCACATTTTGAAAAACAAGAAAGTGGTTTCAAATTTGAAAATTCAAAAAGATTTTATCTCTAAAACCAAAATTGAACTTGAAGCAAAACTCTATGAGTTTGAGCAAAATGTGTTTATTTACAAAATTTGCTTCATAAAGTTCAAGAAGAAAAATATTTGATTTCCAAAGAACTTGAAAAGAAAACAAATTTTGGAAAATCAAATTTTTATTAAAGACAATCTATTGCCCCTAGATTTGTAAATGGAAAATGTTTTAGAAGTGTTTGGGTCCCAAAAAGACTAATCACTTCAACTAAAAAGGATGAAATTGCAAAATGGATTCTTAAGGGGGCTAAATTTTATGCCACTAACGTCTATGGATCCAAAGCAATTTGGATACCAAAAATTACTTGATTGTCTTATGTTAGGTGTAATGGAGAATGATCAAAAAGTCCAAATTTGAGGGGGAGCTCCATATACACAAGGAAGAACAAGGAAGGCTTCACATCCTCCCTTGAAGTTCAAGTGTTGGTAAAATTTCTAGTTGTTTTTGTTTTCAATTAGATTATTTTTCTTTACAACTAGATTATCATATTGTTGGACTAACAATATTTGATGTTTTGAGTAAGAGGGAGCCAATTTTAAAACCAAAGTTTTTAATTGTGTTAAAAAAATTTAACCTTCTATGTTATTTTGAGCTTAAAGTCATTTAAATTCTTTTTGATATAAAAAAGGGGGAAATGGTTTGAAAATTTGATTTTTCAATAGAATATGTGAGAGCTTTAATTTCATTCAAATTTTAAAATCTCTTATTCAAATTTTTAAATACAAAAGGGGAGAACCCCAAACAATTTTTTAAGTTAATTTTATTATATCAAAAAGAGAGAGATTGTAGAAATATATGTTTTGATATAATAATTGAAAATGTTATGGACTAAATTGAAAAGAATTTAAAATATTATCTAAGTCAAAAACAACTTGAAAAAAATAAGTTTGAGGATGTTTAAAAAGGTTTTGGCAATGTTTGAAACGTTTTTAAGTAGCCAAAACAGTGCTTTTAATGTAATCGTTTCGATACATGCATAATCTATATCGATACGATTTGAAACTGCTAAAACCCGTTTCGAAACATGGCTTACCTGTTTTGATACGGATAGGGATTGTTCTAAAACACCCTTTGGTGTTTGGATACGCCTACGTGGCAGACACCCCATCAGTCTAAAACCCCCAACTACTATATCCCAACGACTATTTAAATTATAAGATGTTTTGATACGGCATTAAACGTTTCAATATGGGCGTTCCGATACGGCCCAACGTGTTTCGATATGGCACGCTATATCATACTCCAACGGCTAGTTCTGAAGAAGGGTGTTTCGATACAGCTACTTGTGTATCGAAACAGACATCACCAGAACTGTATTTATAAGGGAAATAAAGTCTCCAACGGCTCTAATTCAATTCCAATGGTCCTCAAAGGTTACAAACTTAATTGGGAGTATAAAAGGGACCTCCAAGCATCAAGGGAAGACTAATGCTTCAATTGTCAACAACTATATGATGAGAAATTTGTCTTAGGGCCTTAATTGTTAATTCTTTGTATAGACGACACTTGTGAGCCAAAATTGTCAAATTTGCTCAAGTGTTTAGGTTTGGGTGAGTGTTAAAGAATGCAAACATAAACCTTGTAAGAGGGAGTTTAGTTTGCTTTTATTCATCTTTTGATTAGAGGGTTTGATTAAGCTCTGGTTTAGAAACCTTAGATCGTTTGTAAGGGTTTCCTCCTAAGCCTAGAAAATGGGACAAATCAATTAGTGAATTGATTGGGAAATCCTTAGTGGGGAGCTAAGGTAGTGGATGTATGTGCTTGTTCGAAGGCCAAACCACTATAAATCCTTGTGTTTATTGTTCAATTTTTAGCTTCCACCGTCAATCACCCAAATAATCCAACTTCTCCACCACTTAGCAATCCATTTCGTTTGAAGACACTCGAGCCTATCAAGCCTAACAGATACAAAATCAATGATATGTAAATTAAAAAAATCCTTCTATGAGCTTAAGTAGAACTCTCATTAATGATATTGCAAAGAGGGTATGACGGTTTTCAAAGTGTGAAAATGGTTTTAAGCATTGATGATGTTTTTGGTTTTTGAGCACTCCTCACTAAGCTTGTATGCTTATGCTCTCTTTTGCCCATCAATGCAGATAACTAAGTGTTTGGAGGCAGCAACTTGCAAGGGGACCTAAGGAGACTTCACTTTTCAAATGTACGTTTCATTTTATAGAGTTGAGTAATAAGGGCAATGGGGTACTCATGGTTTAATTAGGAGATGTGTTGAAACTCCCTATTTGAGCATGTTTGGTTTCTAGTTTTGAACTTGTAAATGGCCTCTAGTTGATGGACTTAGCCTCTTTTAAGAATTGATCGATGTTTTGATTTCATAGGAAGCATGCCTCTAGGTTACATTGTTGATGAATGCCATGATATGATGTTGTTGATGCTATGCATATTTGAAGGTTGAAATGTATGTGAGTTGTATGTATGTATAAAAGCATGTTGGACTGCCTTTGAATGGTTTAAAGTGTGTAAAACCAGCAATTTGAGTAACTACAGGTTGCAGGGTATCGATACACTTGATAGTGTATCAATACGGTCTTCGTAAATTAGAGGGGTGTATCGATACACGGGGGCGTATCGATACACATTTTGGCTGCTAGTTTTGGGTGTATCAATACGGGTCTTGAGTGTATCGGTACGAGCTTTGTAATGCTAAGCTTGAGAGTCTATCCGTCGATGGCGTATCGATACCCTCCCTAAGGGTATCGATACGATGGTTGTTAAGTTGGTTGAAAGTCATCTTTGAATGTTCTGAAACTTTACGTTTTCATCCCTGAATATTGTGGATGCAATTAAATGAGTTTGAATTGTTATTTTGAGCTAAATTTTGGCAAAGATGCATGTAATGAGACTAATTAAAGGTTGGTAAACCAAAATTCAAGAAACCGTCGGAATTTGATAAGTTTACAAAATGGTCCCTAAAAGTCGTACTTGGATGGAATTGTTGTGCGTTTGAGTTATGAATGTTCCACTGCAATATTAAACTGTAACACTCGAGTTTAAGGGTCAGATGTTAAGTGGGTAAATCGGGTTCAGGTCTTTATACTTGGTCTAAATAAAAATAGGCTTGGTTTTTATTAAAAGGGCCATGAGAATTCATTAAGGGCAAAATGGTGATTTACTAAATAATTGAAATAAGCTAAGTAAAAAGGGACTTTTTGAAAGTCATCTTCTTCCTCCCCTTCAAACCAAAAATCACGACACAAAACCTCCCCAAACCCTAAGTTATTGTTCTATCTATTTCCTCATCGATTTCAAGTGCTTTCATCAAGGTAAACATATTTTTGACTTCTCCTCATCATTCTAAATGTTTCCATGGTCTTAGTTTCTCATAAACTCCATTTTTGAAGTTCTTCAAGTATTCAAATTTTAAGAAAATGAGGAAGCTTTGATGGGTTTTTATTTGGTTTTTGATTTGTAAAGCTAATATATGTTTTAATCTTGCTCTTAAGTGTATTATTATATCTTAAAATGGCGGTGTTTTGTTGAAATCCCGAAATGGGTATTTGTGGGTGTGTTAAAGGGTAGAAAACTTGAGTTTTTTAGGTAGTTTTGTGAGGGAAAGTTGGGATGATGATATAGTTATGCTTGAGGGTTGTTTTGAACGTGTTTAGTGATGATTTGGGTGTTGGAATCGATAGGTTTTTGCAGGGTTGTATGTAAGTCCGAAAATGAAGATTTGAGTTAGTTCATGGCTTGAAAATGTAGTGAAATGGTCTTGAGATTGTAATCTGATTTGTGGCAGTGGTTTGTGGATGATTTGTTAAGTATTATGTTGTTTTTGGTTGATTAGAAACAAGGGAAACCGTTGGTGAAGCTTTGGGCTCGAATCCGGGAAATTTGGAGGCTTGATCGGCATTCTTGGCTTGTTTTGAGGGTGTTCGGTGAGTGGACTGTTTTAAATGGTTTTAAATTGGTTCAAAGTGTGTTTTTGAGGTATTAGATTGTGCTTGGTAGGCCAATCTAATGCGGGGATTAAGTTGGTAGCTTAATCTCTTGTTTGACTTTATGAGTTTCTCGTTAAATGTGTATATGTGATATTGTGTGATATGTATTCGTTTATGCATGTCGCGATATATATTGAAGTTGCATGATAACGATTGATATGTTGTGTTGCATGATTGTGAAATCATGGTGAGACTCATTTAGTATGTTGGCACTAATCTTGATTACCGAATATGAATGATTGATCATTAGGATGAGTGTGTACACGGTAAGAGTCAAAATTCGTTCATGGCCTTGGTGATGTGTAGTCACCAAGGAGGAGTACGGTAAAGTAATATTCCACCGGAAAATGTATGTGTGTGATGATGAGTGGAATCCCATCCGTAAAGAAACGGTGATGTGTGAAATCCCACCGGAAGGTAATATTGTTGTTTGAGTACGTTGGGGCGAAAATCCCAACGGAAGCTATCCACATATCCGAGTAAGCTATATAGTTGCCAATATACTTGTTTATGTGTAAGATGATTTGTTACATCCTTGTTTAGCATAACATGTGGTAAGATGCCATGTTCATGCATTCTTGTAGCGGTTGGTTATGTTGCTATGTTAGTGTAAATGTATGCCTTGTGAATGTCTTATGGATACCATGCTTTGAACCCTGCATTGTCGATGCTTGTTTTTGAGCTCCCTCACTAAGCTTTCAAGCTTACGCTCTCATTTTCGACAATGCAGATCATTAGTGTGGAAGTTAGCAAGGAGCAAGGAAGGGGCACCCAATAGCGTGTGTTGCTGCTCAAGTATGATTTTCTTAGATAATGTAATAGATAGCAATGGGGATGCTATGTGTTGTAGGAGCGTTTGTTAGACTCCTATGTTTGGCTTTCATGTTGTTAAATGCCTTTGGTTTTGGTGTTGAAGAATTGTAACTCATATTTTATAGATGCTTATGTTTTTGGTGTGAAAGGCATGTAAACCTTGTTTATGAGATGCTTATGTGGATGTACGTTTCTTAATAGTTATATGTCTCTTTTGCATGCTTGTATGTTTGATCATGCTCGTGGTAGGATATGATGCCTTTAGATTGTATGCATGATGGTTGTTTGTGATCTTTGGTGTTTGGGGCAAGTTTGGGGATGTTTGGAGATGCAGAAAACAGTTTTCGGGTCACTATGTGTGTAGGCGTTTCGAAACGCTCATGGTTGTTTCGGAATGGTTATAGCTCCAGGGATACTCGTATCGAAACAAGGGTGGTGTCGTTTCGATACGATTTGACATTGTGAGCTCCCGTTTCGGTACACGTTTCGATACGGTTTGCCACTGTGAGCGCTTGTTTCGGAACTAGTTTCGAAACGTTTCGACATTGTAGACCCCCGTACCGGAACAAAATGGACCGTATCGGTACGACCTGGTCTGGCTTTTAAACTGGAGTCCGTGTTTCGGAACGGGCAAGCCTGTTTCGAAATGCATGCCTATAAATTGGCTTTTTGGCATCTTCAAAGGTTCTCGGATGTTGTGTTTTAGTCCCGTTTGTTTGTTTGCTTCCTTGTTAAGTCTATATGCACCTTTTACGTATGGTTTTGGTTTCGTAAGCATGCAAATGGACTAACATGTCACTTGGTAAATTTAAGTTACCTTACATTCTGTTTGTATTTTTCATTATCGTTTTCCGTTGTTGCCTTCGCGCTTAGGGCTAATTGCAATATTTAGATAAGATAATTAAAAGAAATTTTCTAGGGTTGCTAATCGGAGTGGAACCTTAACAGGTTTCGCTTCGGTTTTCCCCGTGTAACACGTTCGGATCGGTCTGTCGCCTAGCCCGGTTCGAGGGGGTTACATAAACACATAGGAACTTAATATGTATCTAGATAAGATAAAAAGAAAAAATAGGGTTGTTTATTGAGGTAAACCTTCCTGGTTTACTTCAATATTTCTCGTGTGACCCTTTCGGTTCGGTCTATTGACTAGGCCGGGTCGAGGAGGATACAAGATTTGGGTTTCCGATTTCATGGAGAAGTAGTTTTTATGGTTGTATGTGTTTGACCGCCGGGAATCATTGCCGTTTCGAACATCGTTGAGGTCGCCACCGATGAACGACGTAAAAGGAAAAAGAGTTGAGAGGCTCAATTTTTATCAAAAAAGGGAATTTTAAGCTGAAATGGCCATCTTTATACCGCTCTAAGATGTTAAAAATGAAATATTTGCGTTTTAAATCCCTCGTATCACCATAATCACGGCCTTAGTCCTTCCCTGTTTTAAAATAGTCGTCGCAGCCCCTCTAATTTTAAAAAACATTTCATTTTAGTCCCTTTTTGTTTAATCTGTTTTAAGTCGGCCTAATCCTTCCTTGAGCCCCCAAAACTTTAAGTTAGCTTCGATTTGATCCTAAATCCAGTGTTGAAAGTTGAAACCCCTTGTTTACCCCATGGGTATCCATGCACATTTATTTTCTGCCTAATTCTTTATTTCTTTTAGTTCGGATCCTTTTCTCTATATATTTGGATTTCTTGCTTCGCTATGTTGTATTAGTATTTGTGCATATTGTGGTTTTGACATATATATATATATATATATATATATATATATATATATATATAATGTTTTTTGCACCAGTATTAATATATGGCTTGATAATACGGCATACATGTCAACGTATATATTACATATATGTTTTTTTATATGATGCGTAATACATGAATATATATACAAACTATACGTTATATACATATTATAATATAGTTTAGATATAAATATATATAAGCATGAGTACTGCCAAAGTTTGATTTTTTTCTCATATATATTTGTAAGCAAATATGTTTTTCTGGATCTTAATTATTTTTCTCATATATATTTGTAAGCAAATATGTTTTTTTCTCATAACTCGAAAAATTATTTTAAAAAAGCAGATAAAAGAAAGTAAAAACTAGAGATGTGTTTGTAAGCAAATATGTTTTTTTTTTTTTCTGGATGATATAAAGTGAGTTGAAATGCCTACTATTTATAGGCTCAAATCGAGGACAAAAGGGTAAAAAAATCCAATAGTGACTACAAAAAATAGCAATTGCCATAAGCACATTATAATGGTCATAAATGGATGAGTCTACCACGTGCGACGAACACCGCTGAACACCACTAACGATGAACACCGCTGAACACCACTAACGATGAACACTGCTGAACACCATTAATTTTTTTTTAAAAAACTAAAAATTACAAGGACTAAACTTATAATTAAAATTATTTTTTAAAAAATAAAAATTAAATTTAATAAATTTGTTATATTGTTTATAGTATTAAAAATTGATATGTTTGAATTAAATATACCCAAATTTCCCAATATCATAAACCCAAATATCTCGACCCTTTGAATTGCTGCTGTCGGCGTCACTCCTCCGCCGCTGTGATCTAGCCGACTTGTCTCGCCGGCGTTCATCCAGGCTGCTTCGTCGTTCCGCCGCTCGCCGCCTATTGTGTACATTGTTTCAGCCGTGAAAAGGTAAGTTCTTTCCCTTTCTTTTATCGTCGATATTGGTCGGCCACACCAGCCGTCGCCGGTTGTTTTTGGCCTTCGTCCGTCGTCCCCGGCGAACTAAACCCCATCATCGGCAACCCCAAATCCCAAATCAGAAACCCTGATTTTTTATTTTCCCCAACTTGTAAACCTAATTAGAAACCCTAATTTTGAAATTAGGAACCCTAATTCAAAATTTTAAAACTTTAATTGTGAAATTTAGAACCCTAATTCAGAAATTAAAAACTTTAATTGTGAAATTTTGAACCTAATTCTAAAATTTTCCAAATAACTCAATTCTAGAATTATTCAAAATAAGAATCCTAATTACAAATTCTCCAATTACGTTGAAGATTGTGATTCTTGAACTCCTTGTGATCAGAATTCAATGATTAAAAGGGTAGTTAGAATCAGTTTATAGGAATCTGAATTGTATCAACTTTAAATTTGTTCTTTCAAATATTTTCATTTTAAACTATGTTCAGTGTACAAATGGGTGGGCATGATCAAATATATAGGCAAGACGGTGCGTAAAATTTATAGAACATTCTAGTAAATGTGAAAGAAATAAAAACAATATTTGATCCTTATAGTTATAGAATTAGAAAGTTCTCTTTTTGCTGATATTAAGTTGATTGTAATGGTTATAAGTCCTTTTTCACAGTATTTGATTCTTTGTTATGTATTTTTCCTACACTTTAGTCATTTTGTTTTGGTTGACATGTTCACATTGTGGTCCATGTAATTTTATTTACTTATGACCTTGCTATCTTTATTGTATGCTTTAGACTTTGAAATAAAAACATATTGAAAAGTTTTAATTAAAGAGGTTAAGCAAATGTCATCGTTGACGGGAAGTGAGTATAGAAGATCAAAAAATCCGTATTAAACGATTTAATGACTTTTAAATTTGATGTACATTTATTTTTATATTCTCTCAAGGTAAAGGCGGGAGAAATCCCATTTCTTAACTAGTCAAAAAGAATGCGAAGAGGTAGACATGAACTTTCTTTTGGTAATTTACTAGCTATGGGTTGTGTTTCTATTATTTAAAAATTTCCTTTTATCTTTAAGCTCAGCTATATAATGCTCGAGTCCTTTTTAATAATAGCTAATTGGAGAAAAAATTTCTTGCCATAAACTTGACGTGTATGTTTTTTTAGAAGTTGTATATTTCTTGTTTCACTAGTAGATAGCGCTAGTGTTGCCTTTCTTGTTGTTATGATTCTATTTTAATTATCCGGTTCAGTTTTTCGGTAGATAATAAATTGTTGTTATGATTCTATTTTTCTTTTAGTTATTTCCTGTTATTTTTTAATATTTTAATTTCTCCAATTTCATAAACCTAATTTAGGGTGACTGCAGTAGATGGTTGATCTAGTGGGATAGTAACAGTTTGTAATAGAATTAAATTAGTCTTAGCTAGTTGTTCGGTAGGTTCTAGTTTGAGAAGCAATTTCTATTAAATTTTAAGTACAGTCCAACCATGAGTTCTTCAATGAAGCTATAATAATCAAAAGAGGAAGAAAAAATGGACCGCAAACAGATCCAACTATGATACAACAAAAATTGAAATTCCTAAGTTTTGATCAAGCTTGAAATATCAAAAACTCACTAACCTGGTGTAGTTAGCAGTCTCCACATTCTATATTTTTAGACTTTTCAGTAAGAAGTAAGTAGAATCCTTGTTTTGAACTTGAGGGAATCGTACAATGGTGTATAAGTTCAAATAGGATATTTCGATGCTAGAAAATTTATTGGTAGATTGTTCTAAAGATACATGGGGCCTTAGGGACTGTTTGATAAGAAATTAGAGGTTACAACTTGTTACTAATGCTTGGTTAAATTGTTTGATATAATTAGATAAATAAGGGGATGATCTAAAGAAGCATAAAATATATCATGTGGTAGAAAGGCAAAAAGGAATTGCGATTCGCGATCATAATTAGCTTGGATGGTGATATGTTATGCAAATGTTTGCTTAGTTTGAGAGTAACTGTATAATTTATGGCTCATCCTTTGCAAGTTCGAATGAAAGAAGAAATTGTTATATATTATGCAAAACTTGATAATTGGGATTAAGATACTTATGTGTGACTTTGTACAATGGCTTATTGATTAAGTATGTGATTAATTTTACCCCAAGCTAAAGCTCACTTGTTCGATTCAATGGATGGAAAGATTTATTTCTTGAACTTGGTTGCTCTTTTGTTATACGTTTGAAGCTACCTCACTAAGTACTTGTACTTATTTATTAATTTTCATCCTTCAGGTCGAGCTACTTTTTGTTGATCCGTGAAACTTGGGCACGATCACAAGGCTACTATAAGTATGTTTTGTCCTCCTTTTATTTAAGAACTCCTGATAGGTGGCATATGTTTGCTAGTTGCATTGTTCATTTTAGCATATCTTTTTTATGGTTGTATATAATTTGGTTAAGCACTTTTGAGATATGTAATGAATTAAATCTTATTTTGGTTGGTGGGTTTTGCTGGGTTTGATGATTAAATGTGTAAGGTTAGCTTGGTGGTTATGTTATGACATAATATGGCCACCTTACAAATGAGTAGCTTGGTTGTAAAATTGTAACCCCATCGGCCCGGTCTGGCCAGATGACCGGTCCGAGTGAGCTACACGGGGAAAACCGAGTGAAAACCCCTTAAGGATTCCCCCTCGGTTAGCAACCCTAATTTTTTTTTTTAAATCTTGTCTAGATGAGTATTTAATCCTATGTGATCATACAGCAGAACAACATTCACGAGGCAAACAAACGACTCAACCCGACAACTTACAGCCCAATTTTTAGCTTAAACTGCAGGCGGTATCGATACACCTAAGGGGTGTATCGATACCCCTTGACTAGGTCAACTGGTCAAAGTCAACCCGTAGAGACCGTATCGGTACACCCAAGGAGTGTATCGATACCCTCCCCAACGGTTGACTTCCCACGGTCAACGCTAAGATGACGATATCGATACACCAGAGGCCCGTATCGATGCCGAAATGGACAGTAGCTCCAGTGACCAAAAAGGTATCAATACGCCCCCTCGTGTATCGATACACGAGGCCTGAAACAAGAAGGCGGTATCAATACAAGACCAACCGTATCGATACCCCTGCACTGCAAAACTCCCAAAACTCAACCAAATCATACAAGACTCGAATCTAGATGCAATTTAAGACTTCCCTAACCCCAACCAACCATTCATACAACATTTACAGATCACTATTTAGCCATACAAGCACCCCACATGTGCATACATCAAGAAAATCACGCAATTGCTCATAGAAGACATTTAAGCATTCAAGTCTCATACTTCAACATTCAAACACAAGGGCAACCTCGAAAGGGGCACATAGCCAACATTCATGGTAGGCAATTTAGGCATGGATTACAAATCAAACATGGCATCAACAAGCCAATCAAACAACATAATTAAGGAGTCTAAACATGCTCCCAAACAACCAACAATAGCACCAATCAACAACACCTATCCCATTGCTTAACTATTACATTCTATCACTTAAAAATCATACATTGAGCTAACCATTAGCAACACTTGGAGATCTTTCCTTGCCCTTGCCACCCACAAGCTATTGATCTGCATTGTCGAACAAAAGAGAGCGTAAGCATAAAAGCTTAGTGAGGGTAAGCTCATAAAACAAATCTTCGACAATGCAGGGTCCAAGCATGAGCAATTTCCATGATGAAATGCATGATCTTACCTCCGATCCGCAAAAGCCAAAATGACCATGATGCATGAACATATAATCAACATTATGCCATGCTCAACAACTCATAAGCTCAACGTACAATGATACATAACTTAGTGCATTAACCACATCATATACCAATTCATAAAAGGGCATCACATTTCGTATCATATAAGCATATATACATAATCTCATATTGGTATTCACATACAACCTCATATTGGCATCTAGCTATGACTCGAATACGCGGATAACCCGTTGGAACGCATTTCCAACAACAACATTACCTCGGTGGGATTACACTCATCACCGGCTCTCGCGGAGGGGATTCCACTCATCCTCACGCCCCGTCGATGGGATTCCACTCATCATCGACTAATATAAATATTTCCGGGCATACCCGTACTCCTCCTTGGTGCCTTAACGCCACCAAGGCCACGCGCGTTTTGACTCTCGTGTGCACACTCATCCTAATGATCGATCATTTACCCAAGCATACTAGTGCCAATATAAATTAAAATCCACACCATCTCACTACATCAAATTCAATATAATTTTCGTGCTTAGCACGTACTCACCGTGATTCTCAAAATCATTCAACCACCACATAACCTCATTTCACAAACCCACATTACGTGTATTTCATCCAAACAATTATCACATCATATATCCACATTATATTTGTCATCAACATGCATATAATCAATGCATTAAGCCATACTTCAACATACATGTATATCATATCATACATAATCATCACAAGGCAAACACCAATTAAAGAGTGCATCCAAGGTCTCTAACTAAAGCTTAGGATTAGGCTACCATCCTAATCCTAACTCTAGGTGGGTCTACCAAGCCCAACCTAGTTCACATGCTTGAACCAACCACTTAAAAACCAATTTAAAAATATTAACCACTCACCGCCCTTCCTTAGCAATCGAAGCAAATCTCCTACGAACCCGGATTCGGTCCCAAAGCTTCTTCGACGATCCCTCTTGCTTCTAGCCAACCAAAAACACAACCAATAGCCACAATCAATGCTAATGTTCAATCAACACATAACCTTTGAATTCAAACCAACTTCTTCCAAAATTTCCAACCAAATTTAATCCCCAAATATCTCAAATTCGTACTCCCTACAACCCTAGCTGAAAACTCCACTTCCAAACATCCAAATGACACCCAAAAGGCCCCAAATCACCTTCCTAATATACCTAAACCAACAACCCTTCAATTTCAACCTTAAACCTCCCAAAAACCCAAGTTTTGACACCTTAAAATTTGCTCTAAGACCTTACTTCGGATTTTCATCAAAATTTAACCAAATTAAGATATGTTGCACCTTTTAACAAGAATAAACAAAGCCCCAACTCAATTTTGTAAAACAAAATGAAAACCCCCATAAAAACCCAAACTTGAATCAAACCCTAATTTTCAAAACTTCATAACTTTGAAATCTAAAACAATGGGTAGATAGAGGATAGAAAAGAGAGTAAGAAAATGATTTTACCTTTCAAAAACATCTTGAATTGAGGTTACAATCCAATGGAATAGTAACCAAGCTTTGAGAGGGTTTTGGAGAGGGTTTGGGGTGTTTAACATTAAAGATGGGAAATGGTGAGAAAGATGACAACTTTATTTTAAAGTTGTCTTGCTTTTTAAACTTTTGGGTCCAATTACAACATTGGTCCTTCCCCTTTTTACTAGAGCTCAATTGGGCCTTTATTTAAGTTGAATTGATTTAATTAATTTTTTATTGACTCGAACTATAACCCGGCTAACTCCTAACCCGAAAACACGGGCGTTACAACTCTCCCCCACTTAAGGAAATTTCGTCCCCGAAATTTATCGGACGAAAATTACCACGAAGTCTGCTCTTACACACTTCCCTTTTCTCTTCTCACTACAACATACTCACCAACTTGGTAGACTTACCACACAACAATAGATGTCTGATGCTAAGATTTCAACTGATTCTTCGTTGCACGCAATTTCAAACTCAACTCAATCTCTTCAACAAATATGGTACGGAACAGATCTGACTCACATTCCCGGATCATAGATACACAAATCACATCACCAACCCCTTCTAACTCTGGTGGTAACCGCAACAAATAAACAAATGTACTAGCCCGATTCATAATCTCATACAACACTGTTTGAACACTTGACTCATAACTTTCTCTAACTGACCATCTGACTTCAACAGGTAACCAAACACTATACAAACGTCTTCAAAAATAATTTAGTTGAAATCTCGAATATCTATTACTCACTTCCATTATGAACCTTCCACGGATGTAACAAACTAGAAGAAAACTGAAGCTCGGTCTTGACACGCTGGCAATTTACACACTCACTCTCATACTGAACCACATTATTCATCAACTCAATCCAGAAGTACTCATCTTCAGCCCACAGTACGTCTTCATACTACTCAGATGCAATACACATGAACTACCGTGTGCTTCGATCAAAACAATACGTCTCAAAACACTATGCCAATCAGTACAACAATTCCATCTCTAACAACACAAACTCTATCATCTCTGAACTGTATTCTGAAGGTCTTCTTTCCACTATGTCTTGCACGTGAGGTGCCAAGAACCTGTCTTGCAACTGTTTCTCTTCAAGCATTCTGACTCAAAGTAGGTTTAACATGAAACTCGGCCACGAAACTACTATCATTCGTTAAACTGAATTCGGCAATTACATCTCACAACCCAACTACTAATCTATCAACAAAATAACTCGGAACATCGGTTACTACGTAGACTCTCTTCAGATAATACTCAATCTTGAGATCACAGTCTTCAAGCCATTCTAACTACTCATGTTGTTCAAGTTCCAACCATTCCTGAGTCTTCAGATATTTCAAGTTCTGATGATATGTACATACACACTGTGCGTTTCTTACTACACAAGCTTTGTCTCCAAGTCTTCGAAGCAATTACAACTGTAGTTAACTCTACGTCTCATATCGAATAACTCCTCTCACGGTCTTCCAACTATCTTGATGAACAAGCCACAATCTTCTGTCTTGCATAAGCACACAACCTAACTCTACATGTAACACATCACTATGGTTCACAAATTCTTTCTCTGACATGGGCTAGATCCAAGTCGAAGCTTTCGTCAAAGTTTCTTTCGATTTCTCAAGGGCTCATTGTCTCGCATCTAACCACACAACTGAACATTCTTCTGTAGCAATCTATCAATGGAGCAACTATCTTCAAAAGACTATTCACAATTCTCTGAAAGTAACAATGCTAGACCTAGGAACTATAGATATCTGTCACAATCTTCAATTTCTTCCAACTCATATCTTCTTTTGCCTACTTGAGATTTACTCTAATACACTCGGATGATCTGCATGTCCTAGGAGAACATCTTCATTAACTCGAAGTTCACGTTGCATAACTTGACATACAACTGATTCCCTAAAAGGATCTACCACACTAACTTCAAAGCTGGTCATGGCCTTATTCGGTACGTGAATATACTCATGTGTCATCTATGAGAACTACTACAACTGATCAAGGAACTTAGAAATTATTTAGTTCAACATCTCTATGAAGGTAACTAATACATTAGTCAAACAAAACAGCATAACTCAGAACTCAAGGTGATCACATCTCGCCCCTAAAGCTGTCTTCGGTACTTCAACTTTTCTCACTTTCAACTGGTAGTAAACGGATCTCAAATTAATCTTCAAAAAGAATGAAGCACACGCTAACTGATTAAAAATTTAAGTGACACTCGGAAACGGATACTAAGTATTCACTGACACTCGTTTCAACTGTCTGAAATCTAAACACATTCTCGTACTGACACTCTTTCTTCTTCACAAATTGTACTATCATACTCTAAGATGACGTACTAGGCCTAATGAGTCTAAGGTCCAACTAACCTCGCAGTTATTTCTTCAACATTCTCAATTCTTCCGGGATTCATAAGTTACAGAGCTAACAAAACAGAAGCAACCTCGGAGACGGTCTCAATAACGAACTATTCTTCTCTATCAAGAGACAAACCGGGCAAATCTTCCAAACACTTCTAGGAAAATACAAACTATTCTAGCATTCTGCGGTCTAATCTTCATTCAAAATCAAATTCATCACACTTGCTAAGCAAGCCTGTTGACTAAACTCAACCAATCTTTGACCTCTAAAGCTGGATCAATCATTCGAAAAGAAGTTCGCATCCTCACCTACTACTACAATCACACAGAAATCAGCAACTTCAAGGCAACTCTCTCTTTTGTCTCAACGTATACACTAACTATGGGCTCTTCAAGCCGAACCTTGTCAAAAAGGTACATCAAAACCGTAGAAAGACAATCACTTCACACCTACTAGAAACTAGTAACTCTGAACCACCAACAAACATCTTCTGCACATCCTTCTGATCACTACCATCTCCCAAAAAGGCTAGTCACATATGCCCCTACGTCTAAGGTCTCAACAAGGATATCTAAATTCTTTGCATGCTCTCACAAATGGACGAATCTGCGGAGATTGCAACTTCACAAGTACACAACTGTTAGTCTTCGATTCTCTTGTCTTCATACCGGTTCTTCAACAAAGTCTGGCTCTTCTAGATTGTTCTTAGAGCATCTCGTAACTTCAAGATTCACTTCTGATCACACACAGACAACCACGCCGGAATACAACCCAAACGCACCCTGACCCGATCACACAAATCGATCTCCACTCACGGATACTGACCGGCTGTCCTGTGCTAAAACCGTAGGCCGAACCCCAACGATCACTTCCGAGTCTCAGATTGCTCATACAAAACCCTTACCTTGATCTTGCTAAAAGAACCAAGGTACTCACACCTACCTCTAACACTTCACCAGGTGTAGTCAAACTTGCATACTTACTAACGATATACAAAAGCACGGATTTAGAATTAACTGGAGGAAACAACTTAATACTGTACCAAAGGCTTATCTGTTAAAACATCGACACCACTCTGACTCCCACTCATAGGCCTTCACTTCTTCCTACCAACTAATACCAGAATCGATCACATCGTCCCTCATCCACAGGAATCAATCCACATACACACCGTCTCAAACGGACAAATTGTACCTCAATTCCGGTACAACCATACCTCCCTAACTAAGGTGATGGACTCCCTCAACATCGTCCACCTTTTCCAAAACTACGACTTCTACTTACCGAAAAGCAATTAAATCAACAACAACACCAACAGTAAAACATACAAGATTGGGTTAGCAAGGCAAGACTTCCAAGTGGCTCAAGTATGTTTCCCTCACTTAAAATCTCTTTTTCGATGTAATAGTAGCAATGTGACTCTACGAAACATGTTTCAAACAACTCAACACACATACACGCTCAACCAAGCATATAACAAGGCTTACTTGCTAAACAAGCAAACATATGTGTACAATCAAACAACAGACATTCTCAATCAAACAATCATACATCACATCATACACGGATAACGAACAACATGCTTTTAAACAAACAATCAACATACTTGTCATACAAGCAGTCATACTTACAGAGCAAGCAAACACCGTGCATATCAATTCAAAACTTAAACTCACCTCACTTACCTGCCCAAGGTCTCGGTAACCTTAGGCTCTGATACCAACAAATGTAACCCCCTCGACCCGGTCTGGCCGGATGACCGGTCCGAGTGAGCTACACGGAGAAAACCGAGTGAAAACCCCTTAAGGATTCCCCCTCGGTTAGTAACCCTATTTTTTTGTTTTAAATCTTGTCTAGATGAGTATTTAATCCTAAGTGATCATACAGCGGAACAACATTCACGAGGCAAACAAACGACTCAACCCGACATCTTACAGCCCAATTTTTAGCTTAAACTGCAGGCGGTATCGATACACCCCTTAGGTGTATCGATACCCCTTGACTAGGTCAACTGGTCAAAGTCAACCCGTGGAGACCGTATCGATACACCCAAGGAGTGTATCGATACCCTCCCCAACGGTTGACTTCCCACGGTCAACGCTAAGATGACGATATCGATACACCAGAGGCCCGTATCGATGCCGAAATGGACAGTAGCTCCAGTGACCAAAAAGGTATCAATACGCCCCCTCGTGTATCGATACACGAGGCCTGAAACAAGAAGGCGGTATCAATACAAGACCAACCGTATCGATACCCCTGCACTGCAAAACTCCCAAAACTCAACCAAATCATACAAGACTCGAATCTAGATGCAATTTAAGACTTCCCTAACCCCAACCAACCATTCATACAACATTTACAGATCACTATTTAGCCATACAAGCACCCCACATGTGCATACATCAAGAAAATCACGCAATTGCTCATAGAAGACATTTAAGCATTCAAGTCTCATACTTCAACATTCAAACACAAGGGCAACCTCGAAAGGGGCACATAGCCAACATTCATGGTAGGCAATTTAGGCATGGATTACAAATCAAACATGGCATCAACAAGCCAATCAAACAACATAATTAAGGAGTCTAAACATGCTCCCAAACAACCAACAATAGCACCAATCAACAACACCTATCCCATTGCTTAACTATTACATTCTATCACTTAAAAATCATACATTGAGCTAACCATTAGCAACACTTGGAGATCTTTCCTTGCCCTTGCCACCCACAAGCTATTGATCTGCATTGTCGAACAAAAGAGAGCGTAAGCATAAAAGCATAGTGAGGGTAAGCTCATAAAACAAATCTTCGACAATGCAGGGTCCAAGCACGAGCAATTTCCATGATGAAATGCATGATCTTACCTCCGATCCGCAAAAGCCAAAATGACCATGATGCATGAACATATAATCAACATTATGCCATGCTCAACAACTCATAAGCTCAACGTACAATGATACATAACTCAGTGCATTAACCACATCATATACCAATTCATAAAGGGCATCACATTTCGTATCATATAAGCATATATACATAATCTCATATTGGTATTCACATACAACCTCATATTGGCATCTAGCTATGACTCGAATACGCGGATAACCCGTTGGAACGCATTTCCAACAACAACATTACCTCGGTGGGATTACACTCATCACCAGCTCTCGCGGAGGGGATTCCACTCATCCTCACGCCCCGTCGATGGGATTCCACTCATCATCGACTAATATAAATATTTCCGGGCGTACCCGTACTCCTCCTTGGTGCCTTAACGCCACCAAGGCCACGCGCGTTTTGACTCTCGTGTGCACACTCATCCTAATGATCGATCATTGTACCCAAGCATACTAGTGCCAATATAAATTAAAATCCACAACATCTCACTACATCAAATTCAATATAATTTCCGTGCTTAGCACGTACTCACCATGATTCTCAAAATCATTCAACCACCACATAACCTCATTTCACAAACCCACATTACGTGTTTTTCATCCAAACAATTATCACATCATATATCCATATTATATTTGTCATCAACATGCATATAATCAATGCATTAAGCCATACTTCAACATACATGTATATCATATCATACATAATCATCGCAAGGCAAACACCAATTAAAGAGTGCATCCAAGGTCTCTAACTAAAGCTTAGGATTAGGCTACCACCCTAATCCTAACTCTAGGTGGGTCTACCAAGCCCAACCTAGTTCACATGCTTGAACCAACCACTTAAAAACCAATTTAAAAACATTAACCACTCACCGCCCTTCCTTAGCAATCGAAGCAAATCTCCTACGAACCCGGATTCGGTCCCAAAGCTTCTTCGACGATCCCTCTTGCTTCTAGCCAACCAAAAACACAACCAATAGCCACAATCAATGCTAATGTTCAATCAACACATAACCTTTGAATTCAAACCAACTTCTTCCAAAATTTCCAACCAAATTTAATCCCCAAATATCTCAAATTCGTACTCCCTACAACCCTAGCTGAAAACTCCACTTCCAAACATCCAAATGACACCCAAAAGGCCCCAAATCACCTTCCTAATATACCTAAACTAACAGCCCTTCAATTTCAACCTTAAATCTCCCAAAAACCTAAGTTTGGACACCTTAAAATTTGCTCTAAGACCTTACTTCGGATTTTCATCAAAATTTAACCAAATTAAGATATGTTGCACCTTTTAACAAGAATAAACAAAGCCCCAACTCAATTTTGTAAAACAAAATGAAAACCCCCATAAAAACCCAAACTTGAATCAAACCCTAATTTTCAAAACTTCATATCTTTGAAATCTAAAACCATGGGTAGATAGAGGATAGAAAGGAGAGTAAGAAAATGATTTTACCTTTTCAAAAATATCTTGAATTGAGGTTGCAATCCAATGGAATAGTAACCAAGCTTTGAGAGGGTTTTGGAGAGGGTTTGGGGTGTTTAACATTAAAGATGGGAAAAGGTGAGAAAGATGACAACTTTATTTTAAAGTTGTCTTGCTTTTTAAACTTTTGGGTCCAATTACAACATTGGTCCCTCCATTTTTTACTAGAGCTCAATTGGGCCTTTATTTAAGTTGAATTGATTTAATTAAATTTTTATTGACTCGAACTATAACCCGGCTAACTCCTAACCCTAAAACACGGGCTTTACAAAAATACTGAGTTTAAAATAGTTTGTTAATGTCAGGTTTTGTTGAGGTTTGATCGATTATTTGTTTAGATAATAAGTTGTTGTGTTATATTCTTCGGTGTTTACTTGTATTCTAAGTCTGAGGATACTTTAATCGATTATGGTAGTTATGGACCAGCATATGATGTGTGAATGAAAAGGAATCGAGTTTGGATTATGTTCTTATAAGAATAATGATAGATAGCTACCTAGTTATGCTATGGTGTATTCAAATGTCAATTATCAATATACACACTTTGCTTATGTTTTGTTAGCGAGTAATTTTTTGCATGATACAATGACAATAGTTCTCCCTTAATTTCGAATGAAACGATTCCTTTGTCTATGATTTGTTTTGTCCTGAAAATAAGCTTTGTTGTTATGTGTCAGATGTATGACTTTGCTACCTCACCAAGCCAAAAAGGCGTAATTAGTTCATGTGTATGTCTTTTTAGGAAATTCAACTTAGTTGCTCTCGAATTGTGTCTTTCTAGAAGCTACAAGTCATTCTCCTTCAGCATTTTGCGTGTAAGTTGTCTTGACTAAAACTTCAAATTAGTTTAAGGTATGAAAGTTTTAGAACATGAAAGCATGTAAATTATCTTCAATAATAATGTAATAATTACATATGTCAATAAGCACGACTGCTCAGCTTTTCATTTGGAAGAAAGCATTGATAACACTAAGTAGAGCTTTGGTGGCCCATGTTTCCATCTCTTCACATACTTGTCGTATTTTACTTTTTCTCTCCTAAACGTATTAAAGTAGTTTTAAAGTGATAGTGGTTTGAATATTATTTTCTTACTCATTATACCCATGTTTTGCAGTGAACAAACGTGAGACTATGTCCTCAAGTGAAAAGCAAAGCCACGTTCCAGGTAAGTTAAAATGCATTACATTTTCCAACATTGACCACACGTTTATTTTTAATCAACTACCACACCTTCCACATTGTAATAATGTTGTACGTTTTTTTTTAATTTTTCTGTAAATAACATAATTGTCAGAGATGGTAGATAATCAAAATACCAAAACTGAAGATAGAGAGTTAGAGTGTTATAATCAGAATGAAGGGGTCTATAATCATGATGAAGATGGCTACAATGGTGAATCAGATTGTGAAACTTATGTTGAAGAGGAACAAATTGAATATAATGTTGATGATGAGAAACATATAGATGCTGAGAAGACAATTGACTACTTCATTGACGAGAGTATATGGGATAAGATTGGGAAAAAATTAGAAGATTACGATGAGAATGATATGAATATGCTGAAGTGGAAGACTTTAGATGATTGCATTGAGTTTTATTTTACCTATGCAAAAGTGAAAGGTTTTGGAGTTCGAATGAGCCAGTCAGTGACAAGTCGAAATGGCGGTCACATAATTTCAAAAAAAAAATCGTTGTGCCGTAAGGAGGGATATAGAGAGAAAAGGTGGATTAACTTGCCAAACCAAAAATGTGAACAAAGACCAGTCAGCAGAGTTGGATGTGGAGCACTTATTAAATTCAAATTGGACGAACGATATCAACATTGGAAAGTTGCTAAATTTTACGCAGAACATAACCATGAAATGGTTCAGCCAACACAAGTTGCTTACATCAGGTATGTAATTCATCAATAAGTAAATTGTTACATATTAACTTCTATCTTATATATATATATATAATGTTCTTTAATGATCTATTTTGTAGGTCATTCCGAAAAATCAGTGAGTTAGACGAATTTAAGATTAAGAGCATGCATAACACTGGAATTGCTCCAAGTAAAATTATGCGAAATTTTGTGAATGAAGCCGGTTCAATTGAGAATGTTGGATTTTTACAAAAGGATTTGTACAACTATCTATATAGAATCAAACGAGAAAAAGTGCAAGGTGGTGATGCTGAAATGGTGATGGCATATTTATATGGAAAACAAGAATCTGATCCCTTTTTTTGTGAGGCACACAAGAGATGAATTTGGAAACTTAGAGAAGTTGTTCTGGTGCGATGGTATATCACACGCTGACTATAAAGAATTCGGTCATGTACTTGCATTTGATACAACTTATAAGTGTAACGCATACAACAAGTCATTCGTTGTTTTTGTTGGTGTCAATCATCATCGAAACACAGTGCCATTTGGATGTGCATTGGTTGTGAATGAGAAACAAGATACCTATGTGTGGGTGTTACAACAATTGATTGAAGCGGGAGATGGCTACAAACCACTTACTGTTATTACTGATAGAGATAAAGCCATGGCAAATGCCATTTCGCAAGTACTTCCTGAGGCAAAACATAGATTGTGTTTATGGCATATCATGAGGAACGTGCAGTATAATGCTGAACACAATTTTCTCAATGGGCTTATGAGATGCGCTGACAAGTGTAGAACGCCATCAGATTTTGAAAGAGCTTGGAAAGAATTAATGGACAAACACAAAGTTGAAGGAAGAAGGTGGGTACAAGAATTGTATGAAGATAAAGAGAAATGGGCAGAAGCATATTTGCAAGGATATTTTTATGCAGGTAACATCATATACACTTTAATTGTATTTAATATTATATTTATTTACTACATTTAACCAAATTATTAAATATTTTGGTGTGCAGCAATGAGGACTACTCAACGGTACGAGTCAATGAATAGAACACTTAAAACCTGGTTGGACAGAAAGGTAATGTTGTATCGATTTGTTGACAACTATCATAAACAACTGTAATCTCTAAGATGGGAGGAAAGTTTTCAGGACTACAAAACAATGGATGAACTACCGTATTGTGACGGTGTGTTGGCAACTTTAAAACGTAATGCAACCCAAGTATATACAAGAAATGCTTTTGCTACATTGTGCAAAGAAATGTCCTATGAGAGTTATTACTTGGTCAAAAATAGGGAAGTGCAAAATGAGTGCATGTGTTATTGGTTAGAGCATGTTGAAAAGGAGAAGTTGTACCTTGTACTTAAAAATACAACACATGATACTATGTATTGTTGTTGTATGAAGTTAGAGTCTGTTGGATTTCCATGTCGTCATATGTTTGCCGTGTTGAAGTATGAAAAGGCAAAAGAAATACCTCAAGGATGTATAATGAAAAGATAGACTATTTATGCGAAGAAAGATGTTGGATTACAAAAGAAGAATGCAGATGTCGAAGATAATAATCCAACAACAATTAAAGCCAGGTATTCTACTCTAGCCTCTTATTGTATGACTATATGTCACCGTGCATCACAAACATTTAAAACTTTAAATGAGGTTAAAGATCAATTTGTAAAAATGAGCCTCAAATTGCAAACGGTGAAAGTGGGATGTAAAAAGAGAACCACTAAAAGCGGAGAGCTTCATGGAATTGGCGATCCTATAATTCTTGAATCAGGAAGAGGAAAACCCAAGAAAAATAAGCGCCAAGCTTTATCGTCCAACCTAACACATGTTTCATATGATGACGATGTCATTTTAGACTTGCATAAAACCTCTGAACCTTCTCTGAACAAGCCTTCTGATCAGGATATGAAGCATACTGATGCACTTCAAATATCAAAATTAGTTGAATACATGCCCGACACATACAAAAAAGACGACATATCTAAGGTAATTAAATATGAAATATAATAATAATTATTCTTTGTTGTTATGCATATTGACAATATTTTTTTGTAGGCTGCATATACTAATGAATTGAAAAATATGGAAAAAGATCTAACTGTTTTGGATTGGCAACCAAATAAGGATTGGTAGTGTGCAGTCTTGTCCAAAAATTATGGGCTTTGATCTTGTAAGTTGAGAATTAATTTTATTATTGATTCATTGATTTTAAAATATGTTTTAGTTTTGTTTGTTGTTGTGATTGCTAATGTTAATTTCTACGATTTTTCTCTCTTATGATGAATAGGACTAGGTCTGAGCGTGCCTCGATAACATATCAAAATTTGAAGTAATTACCGCATGATGGATGATGGTCGCGGTTTTCCCTCATTTATGTGTCAATTGAGAGATTTAGTTTAATTATTTTATTCTAGTTATACATACAGGAAATACTAGTTATATGCAGGAAATAATGTTAAGTTTTAATTTTTAGATTGTATGAAGTTGGTTTTATATTCGTGCCAAATTATTAAACCATCTATTTATTTGTTTTCTTTCATATATATGTGCAATTCGTATGTATGTATGTATATGTTCATGCCACACTGCTTTTTTTTGTTTTTACGTGATGCATGGTGTGATTTGGTTTTAATGATTGGGTTTTCTTGTATAGCATGGATCTTATGTGCATATATACTTTATATATATTTGTTTGTAGTATTGTATGTGTATGTGTTTACCCCATGTATTGTTCTTGCTTTTTAGTGTACTGTATGCTTTGTATATGTTTAGCTTTATTTATGATGTGGTATACTTATATGCCGCCGTATGTATATATATGTTTAGTTTTATGTACCATGTTTAGTTTTTGTACGATTTATTATTGTTAATTTAAATAGTTTCGAGTCCGGTCGAGCATTTTTCAACTTGTGATCAACTCGCTTACTGAACACACTTGAACAAGAGAAATTAAATTACCTAACTTTAAAATTAACAATGATCAACACGCTTACTTTAAAATTTAAAAAATTATGGAGCTTATCAAGTTTCGAGTCCAGTCAAGCATTATTCAACTTGTGATCAACTCGCTTACTGAACACCCTTGAACAAGACTAATTGGTTGAATGATCAAGGTTGTTTATGTTGTCTCATTTTATATGAGTTTAAATTGTTTGAGATGGTAGTTTTTTTCTTCTTTGATTTCTTTTTATATTCATTTCAGGCATAAAATCAAAAATATCCCCTAACGTTTGAATGACAAAGTGAAATTAATATCGAATTGATAGAATAGGTAACTAAAAGAGACCAAATGCATAGTTATACAAATTTTTATTAACAGCCACGTAGGTAGTTTACCCCTAATTAAAATTATGAAATGGGGGGTCTAAGGTTTGAACCCAAGTCTAATGGGTGAAAGGCTTAGTGCCTAACCACCAGACCAATGCTTTGAGTTTGTAAGTTAACACTAATTATTTTAGGGAAAACTACACCATTTAGCTACTTGGCCTAGTGTAACTGGTTTGCACGTTGGCCTTCCATGTTAGCTACTTGGGTTCGAATCTCGGTGGCACCAATTGTGTTTTTAGGTTTTTTGGGTTAATTTGTATAACTTAAATATAAATGTTAGTAGACTTGAATCAAGTAACTAGCCTAGCATAGTTGGTTCACGCGCATAGTCGGGGGACCAAAATAGGAGAACTATGTAACAGAAGGGACGAGTTTGCCGAAAAACATAGTTTGGGGACCAAAACAGGAGAACGGTGATAGTTAGCGGACCACCGGTGTAGTTTTCCCATTATTTTATATAACCTAATCAAACTAGCATGGCTTTTCCTTTTTCCAAGATTGACGGTATCTCCATATTTATTTTTTTTCTTTCAAGATTTTAATCGAACAAAGCAAAGAGAAATTGCTTGTTTGCTTTCAAGGCACGAACAAACCCAAAAATTAATGTACGAACTAATTTATGCAAGCTATGGATTGTCTCGAAACACCAGAAGTGATTGAGCTTATAAAACTGAAACGACAAAATTTTAAATATAAAAATATTCCTATGGGATTAGTTACATCTGAATTCCATTTGGATATTTCCTAATGGAATGAAGTGGTCAGCAAAATTTTAAAAGCAAAAACTCTAAACCGACAAAGCAAGTGCGAAATAATTTATAGCTTGCATCATTGAGCTTGTCTGCTTAAAATTTCTTTTGATCATATTATGATCTAATTATAAAGTAAAAAAGAAAAAAATATGATTTAACTAGAAATTTTAGCCAATTATTGAAAACTGTCATCTGCTACTTTAGCTCTCTTTACACCGTTCCTTTCCTCAACTTCTGCATCTTGTATGGTCAGTTCACGAGGATTGAAAAGATCAACTTCATTGTGGTTGCTTGTAACAAGTTTTACCAAAATTTTCAGTCGCTCAACTCCTATTTGTTGCGTCTACACAATAAATATATTATGTTATCAATATCATACAATAACTAAACGAAGCTACAAGGTATATTTTTACCGTGAAAATAATTTTCGACCAATCACTTTTTTTATCGGCTTCTATATACTTCAATATGTACATGCCACAATCATCTCTGAATCCAATATAAAATAAATTAATTTATTAAAAAATTCAGAGACATAATAAATAAATAAATTTTTATTTTAAATTTAAATTACGTACGAACTTGGCTGCTTTGGTAATTCAAGAAAAGATATTGGAAATTTTGCAGCATCTTCAAATAATCTACCCAAATGAGCATGAGACCCATACATAAGTGGAGCTTTACTCAACTGTTATAATAAGTCAAAACAAAATTAAAAAATTGATAATTAAAAACTATACCAATTCTATTAGTTCTCACAAATGAGTAAAGAACTTACTAAGTATTTTGCAATGTTTTTACGCACTTCATTGACTCCAAGAGAGTCCAAAACGTAACTATGTCCCTCCACAACATCAACAACTAATAAAAACCAATATTTGCCTTTTGCATCATGTAATGGCACATATACCTGCTAAATCAATTGAGTTAAAAATCACTGTCAACTACATACAAGCAAACAACAAATTATAAATATACATGCTCCACATCACTACTATCAATAGGTATAAAATCCTCTATCCATCGGGAATGAAATTTGATAATGTTAGTCATTTTTCCCGCCTTCTGAGCATGTGTGAAATATTCGATAATGATACTCTGAGACAAACATTAAATGTGAAAATGTCATAAAATCATAAACAAATAATGTGATCTCTAGCCAATAAATTATTTTTTACCTGAAAGAACAGAGGCAAATATAACTTCTTCGGCATAGGCTCTTGTCTCAAATGCAAATCGTACACATAGATATCGATAATCTATTAAATATTTAAAAATAATAAAAACACGTGTATTAATAACAAATAAAAGAACAAATATAGAGCATGTAAAAGATTTAATAATTTAATCTATAATACTCAGTCAGATAACCATTTTCCTGGAAAAACAGTACGAGCATTGGCAACGTCCAAAAAATCATTTTTGGCCATGTAAAGAGTGTTGGATGTATTATTCCAAGTAGCAACATTCGTACAAATTGTACGTTCTTCAGGCGTTAGGTAATCCAAATAATGCTTGTACGCATCAGTTATCATACCAACTTCTTTGGACTTTTCTGATAACAAATCACCTGCCTCATATTTATCCTGCGTAAAAAACATTTAACTCTTGAAAATGTTAATAACATGAAATTAAATGTAAATATTACAAAAAAAAATGTGTTTCTAGTTTACACCTTTTTTGTTTTAGATTTGATTTGAGCTTCTGCGAATAAATCTTTCAATCCTGGTTCAATATCAAAATTACAAAGCTTGTTTTTCTTTTTCAACCTGCACAATCAAAAAGTAATTGATCATATATTCAACTCAAATAAAAATTTGTGAAAATTTCTTGTATCTACATATAGCAAAAATTAGTTTTAAGCAAACAGATAATATTAAAGTATAAGATAAAATATAATCAATAAAGAATGATTTATACATACCGTTGTATTCACTTTAGAAGTTCGAGCTCTTTTCTTCGATGTCACATATTTCGACTTCAGATCATCAGTAAAATCAAAACGTGCAGTCGAACTCACACTCTTTTTCTGTTTAGAGTCTTTACTCTTTGACAAAGCCTTAAGACTGTTTGACATTTTAGGAGGCATTTTTTTAATTATTGGACTTTCCTTCAACGTAATTGACTAGGAAATCGATGCTAACCAAATTGAAAGTTAAAAATCTCGCTAGGAATTTTTGGGAGACCATCAGTGCCATCTTTGATGTTGTCTTCAAAATTAACTTCAAGTTTTCTTTTACCAATAGGTTCTAACGAGGGAGACAAATAATCAGGATCACAATTCATAAATGGAGACAAACTCGATTTTTTAAAACCACTCTCGGTTTCTTCGTTCAGTGATGCAGCACTTAATCCTTCTTTCTTGTGAGATTTATTTTCTAAACTCTCATCTTTCAATGGACCGCTATGTAAACTACTATCTTCTGATCTATCATTTAAAACATCCTCCTTTCGACTATATACACCTTCTCCTTTTAATGAATCACCATCTTTTATTGAACTTTTCACATTGCTCGGTGTTAATATGGTCACTAATTTTTCAAATTGCGCATTTAATTTTTCAAAGTGACCATTTAATGTTTCAAATTGACCATTCATTTTAACAAATTCTTTTTTCAATATTTTGCACCGAATGAATGAGTGCCTCGAACTTATGATCACTCTGATAAATAATTCTTATCTTTTCTTCATGTACAACTTCAGCCTTTTCCTATATGTACATAAAATAAATAAAAAATTGAACAATAATCTTAAATAAAATATATCGACAAAAAGAAATTCAACACTATTATTAAAATTCAATTATTTATAATGATTGTACCTCGTTCTTTGCCTTCTCCGAATTCATGTTGATATGACGCTTACACTCCATCTTAACTTGTTTTGAAGGAGTTAAGTTTAAATCCATCATCTACGTTAAAAAGATAAAATCTAAGACTGCATGCATTTAAAAATAATAATTTATTATTGCACCATGTAAAAAAAAATTCCTACCATTATAGAGGCACAAATAAGTTCACAAAATTGTAATTTAAGTTGAAGCAGGAAAATAATGGTTTACTTATTATTGCAGTAAAATATCTAGATGTTTGGAGGTCGGGCAAGCTATTAATACAAGTGTTTCATGTTCCTTTACCAATCATATTTACAATGTTTGTTCTTTTGCCACTGCCATGAACAAATAATTTGTGATTGCCAGCAAGAACAACAAATGGGACAACAACAAATTGAACAAACAACTAACAGTAATAGAGACTTGAAAACTATTGAAAAATGTTGCGTGTAAAAGAATCTATCGCAATTGAGTGCAAGTGTACACGTCGCAAGTAATAAAGTGATACTAGAGTATCGGATATCGTCTCCACAGGGACTGGGCTAACCCTTTCCTTCACTATCTGCACAAGGGGAAAAGAATAGATTAAGATATTGTCACGAAAATAATAAAGAATACTGGAAAATAAAAGTAGAGAAATTAAGATAGAGAGAATGGGCTGGTATTGAATTGCTCAGTAGTGCAGGTATTGCAGTGCTTAGGAGATCCAGTTCTGTCGTCGCGCCCGTCGCCGACAGCACCTGTCGCGGCGGCTGTCCGTTGGCTGTCGCGGCAGCAAACACACCAACTCCGTACTTCAAGTTTGGCAAGAATCCCAGATCTGCCTTGGCCTATCCCTAGGTCCAAGTCTGTCGATGATCACGTCTTGATGATACCTCCCGGCGTGAATCGAAGGATGAACACCGATGTGTATGAATTCTTCTTTAGCCACTTAACCTTGCCCTATCCCTAGGCACAAGATAGTTCAACTATAAACTAGAGAACTTGCTCTTATTTCTTTCGTATACTTAACTCTCCCGATGCTAAGTAAATGGATAACCTCACAATGCTCTCCCGATGCTCTTGCAAGATATTAATAACCAAAATAAGAGAACTTGAAGTTTATTTTATTGAACTGAAAAATCCTAAAACAAAACAACCCTTGCAACTACTTTACAAATCAACCCGTGGCCCTAGGGGGTTTTAGAACATGTCGACGGCGGGTAAACGGCGGAGGGTTTTTGGTTGTCGGTTATGGGGTATGATGTGTGGATTCTCCCCTAGGTTAAAATACATGCCCTTATATAAGCTTTGGGCTCAAGTTATCTAAGGTAACAAGGATTACAACTTTAATTAAAAGTATGAATTTAATAAAGACTTAATCTTCAAGGATCCTACTTTTCAGCCGCCCTCCTTGTTTCTTGGGATTTTCTCTCCTTGAACTTTGGTTTGACATATCTTTTGATCCGGGGCTTGGAAAAATATTTGGTTTTCACACGACAGACGAGCAGAATTTTCTCTATCTATCGAGGTCCACTTTGCTTTTTCTCTCCGCAAAACTGCTGTCACCATGCTGTCACGGCAGCACCATGGCAGCAACGTCTTCCTTGACTGCTCATTCCAGATCTTCTGCATCGCTGCCTAGCGCCTGCCACGATTGCTGCCCTGGGTGCTGTCACAGCTGCTGCCCTGGGTGCTGTCACGGCTGCTGCCCTGGGTGCTGTCACGACTGCTGCCCTGGATGCTGTCACGACTGCTGTCACGGCAGCTCCATGGCAGCATCGTCCTCTTCGTCTGCTTGTCCAGTTCAGCTCTTCTGCTTCTCTGCCCCGCGCCTGCCTTCACCGTCTACGACGGCGGAAACCTGCCAAAAACAACCATTTTTAGTAGAATCCGTGCCTTTTATATATTTGTGATGTTTTGCTGTAAACTGACCTAAATGCAATGAAATGGTGCTTGAATGCAGCAGAAATATGGGTTAAAAGGGTGTAAATAATAGAACTTTTACACACTCAACAAAAAACAAATAGAACAAATGTTACATTGCGTTTCCTTATTATTTGTATACAGTGTTTATTTCGTGTAATGATTTTTTGTTAAAGGCAAAAATATTGTATGACTTTATTCATGGAAATCCTACAATACTATATAAGCAAAGACCCGAGTCTCGTTAAAAAACCTCCCTACACCTAAATGGAGCACCAAGTCCAAGCCGAATACATTAGAGTAGGCCCCTGCAAACGAATCTAATATAAATACTGTCCAACCCCTTCTATGACCAATTACATGAAATTCTAGCAACTCAAGTAAACTATATAATTTCCAGGGGATCGTCCTTCTAGTTTTCAACCAAACAAAATGTCAACCACTCATAGAATGCCACCGAGGCCAGTCCAGTGAAACAAGACAGGGAAAAAAAGTAAATCCACAAAAGAGCAACCAAGTTCAAGAAATAAATCTTTCCATCCATTGAATCGAACAAGTGAGCTTTAGCTTGGGGTAAAATTAACCACATACTTAATCAATAAGTCATTGTACAAAGTCACACATAAGTATCTTAATCCCAATTATCAAGTTTTCTATAATATATAGCAATTTCTTCTTTCATTCGAACTTGCAAAGAATGAACCATAAATTATACAGTTACTCTCAAACTAAGCAAACATTTGCATAACATATCACCATCCAAGCTAATTATGATCGCGAATCGCAATTTCTTTTTGCCTTTCCACCACATGATATACTTTATGCTTCTTTAGATCATCCCCTTATTTATCTAATTATATCAAACAATTTAACCAAGCATTAGTAACAAGTTGTAAACTCTAATTCCTTACCAAACAGTCTCTAAGGCCCCGTGTGTCTTTAGAACAATCTGCCAATAAATTTTCTAGCATCGAAATATCCTATTTGAACTTATACACCATTGTACGATTTTCTCAAGTTCAAAACAAGGATTCTACTTACTTCTTACTGAAAAGTTTAAAAATATAGAATTTGGAGACTGCTAACTACACCAGGTTAGTGAGTTTTTGATATTTCAAGCTTGATCAAAACTTAAGAATTGCAATTTTTTGTTGTATCATAGTTGGATCTGTTTGCAGTCCATTTTTCCTCCTCTTTTGATTACTATAGCTTCATTGAAGAACTCGTGGTTGGACTGTACTTAAAATTTAATAGAAATTGCTTCTCAAACTAGAACCCACTGAACAACTAGCTAAGACTAATTTAATTCTATTACAAACCGTTACTATCTTACTAGATCAACCATCTACTGCAATCACCCTAAATTAAGTTTATGAAATTGGAGAAATTAAAATATTAAGAAACAACAGAAAATAACTAAAAGAAAAATAGAATCATAACAACTTATTATCTACCGAAAAATTGAACCAGATAATTAAAATAGAATCATAACAACAAGAAAGGCAACACTAGCGCTATCTACTAGTGAAACAAGAAATATACAACTTCTAAAAAAACATACACGTTCAAGAATTTATAATTGGAGAATGCACAATCTTCAACATAATTGGAGAATTTGTAATTAGGATTCTTATTTTGAATAATTCTAGAATTGGGTTATTTAGAAAATTTTAGAATTAGGTTCTAAATTTCACAAATAAAGTTTTTAATTTCTGAATTAGGGTTCTAAATTTTACAATTAAAGTTTTAAATTTCTGAATTAGGGTTCCTAATTTCAAAATTAGGGTTTCTAATTAGGTTTACGAAGTTGGGGAAATTAAAAAACCAGGGTTTCTGATTTGGGATTTGGGGCTACCGATGATGGGGTTTAGTTCGCCGGGGCTAGGCCAGGGACGACGGACGAAGGCCAAAAACAGCCGGCGATGGCTGGGATGGCCGACCAATATCGACGATAAAAGAAAGGGAAAGAACTTACCTTTTCACGGCTGAAACAATGCACACAGTAGGCGGCGAGCGGCGGAACGACGGAGCGGCCTGGATGAACGCCGGCGAGACAAGTCGGCCGGATCACAGCGGCGGAGGAGCGACGCCGAACGCAGCAATTCAAAGGGTCGGGATATTTGGGGTTATGATATTGGGAAATTTGGGTATATTTAATTCAAACATATCAATTTTTAATACTATAAAAAATATAACAAATTTATTAAATTTATTTTTTATTTTTTATTTTTTAAAAAATAATTTTAATTATAAGTTTAGTCCTTGTGGTTTTTATTTTTTTTAAATTAATGGTGTTCAGCGGTGTTCATCGTTAGTGGTGTTCAGCGGTGTTCGTCGCCCGTTGTAGAATTTTCCCATAAATATCATTTTAATTCTCTGTTTAAAACTCTGTCAGTAAACGGTCAAGAATCACTTAAATGTTGCCAAAAGACAATTCAACAGATGGATTAAAAGGCTGAATTAAAGCAATGTTGTATTAACAACAAATAATCGACTCCAATAACTGTTTCCATCCGAGTACTTAAGTTCAAGGGAAAATCTTATGAATTTTCTCTAAAGATAATATGTGTACAATACATGTTAACACAAACCAAATCAAGTCAAGCAAGCAAAGACAGCAATGGGCACATATAATATAAGGGCCTTGTCATCTATCTATTCAATAGGAAAAAGAATGAAAGGCTTAATATATACCCTTTTAAAGATATTTTCCTACTCAATGTGAGCATGATTGATAGGGGTGTTCAAAAATACCCGGCCTAAACTATTCGACCCGCCGATCCGTCTACCCGATTAAAATTTATCGGATATTTATATTAAAGTATTCGAATTAAGTCAAAAATTTATCCGTCTACCCGGCCACGGGTGCTGAGAGAATTAAGTCGATCCTAAATGCTTACGCACGTAGTTCTGGCCAACTCATAAACTATGAGAAATCGGGTGCATTCTTTGGTTCAAATGTTTTGGAGGAAAACAAGGTGGATGTTTGCCGTATTCTCAGTGTTCCGGTGAAGACAAATCCAGAGAAGTATCTCGGATTACCGAATTTTGTGGGAAGAGATAAAAAGAAGGCTTTTGCGGATTTGAGGAGTCGATTTGCAAAATGTTCAAAAAATTGGAATTCTTGTAAGCTCTCTCAGGGTGGCAAGGCGGTCTTCATAAAATCCGTGCTATAGGCTCTCCCATTATTCGCGATGAGCTGTTTTCTTTTCCCTAAGTCCTTTTGCCAAGAACTGGAATCCATCATGGCTCGCTTTTGGTGGCAAAGAAGTGCTGAAAGAAGAGGAATACATTGGTGCAAGTGGGAGGATCTAAGTGTACCTAAGGATGCGGGTGGATTGGGGTTTCGAGACTTAGCAAAGTTCAATATCGCTCTCTTGGCGAAGCAAGGCTGGAGACTTATCCGAGATCCTTCCTCCCTAGTTGTTAGGGTTCTCAAGGCCAAGTATTACCCTTCCACATCTTTTCTTAATGCACCTTTAAGTTCAGGCCCATCTCAGATCTGGAAGAGCATTTGGAGTGCTAAGGGCCTTCTACAGTTTGGTCTAAAATGGAGAGTTGGGTCGGGCCATTCATAGATATATGGAATGATTATTGGTTACCAGGAAAAGAGCTAAGGAAGATCGAATCTCCTCCACACCCTCAGTACTACAGGGTGTCCCAATTACTTAATTCTACGTGCAATGGTTGGAATGTCGAAGTCCTACAGAATTTATTTTCAGATTCGGAAGTTAAGACTATTATGGAAATTCCAGTACCAGCTACCCAAAGAGAGGATTTCCTTGTGTGGAGTCTAGAAAACACTGGTATATATACAGTAAGCAGTGGATACAAAGCATTACTTGACTTAAGCATCCGAAATACAACAGCTAGCACAATCTTTAAAGCAATTTGGCAAGCAGGCGTACCAGAGAAAATTAAGATTCAGATATGGAGATTTGTTATGAACTATGTACCTACTAAAGGTAATCTATATACAAAACGCATCACTACAGATCCGTATTGTCAAAATTGCAGTTTGGTGGTGGAAGATAATGCTCATGTGGCCCGGGACTGTGTTTTAGCTTCATCTTGTTGGCATGCTCTGAATTTTTCGTGGCCTATACAGTATTCTACTTGTTCATTTTATGAGTGGTTTGAGTGGCTAATTATCAACAACTCAAAACAAAGAGATGAAGAATTATTAGTACTAATATGGGCTCTGTGGTCAGAAAGGAATCGACAATTTCATGAGGGAGTGAAGCAAAGCACTTACGGTGTTGTTACCTTTGTGCGTGGTTACTGTGCAGAGTGGTCACAAGTCACAGCAAGCCTACAGATACCGACACCATCTCGGATAGTTCGTTGGATTGCTCCTCCGTCGTCTCTGGTTAAAGTGAATGTAGATGCGAGTTTCTTCTGCTCTGACCGACGGGCCGTCACGGAAGCGGTTATTCGTGACCATGAGGGTTTAGTTCTCGGTGCTTCCCATCGAATCTGCCAGGCAATTCCCTCGGTTTTTACGGTCGAGGCCTGGGATGTGCTTCATGGTCTTCTCTTTGCTCAAGACATTGGTTGTACCTCAGTCCAAGTTGAAAGCGACTCGTTAGCGGTGGTTAAAAGCTTAAAATCCGCCGATATAGACAGATCTGAGTTTGGAGCCATTACCTGGGATGCTAAGATGAAGGCAAAGGAATTCAGTGTTTGTGAGTTTTGTTTTACTCCACGGGAGGGGAATCGAGCAGCGCATGCATTGGCATCAATGTATAAATCGGAGCTAGTTGAAGAGTTCTGGGTGGAGGAGGTTCCCTACGAAGTCCGTTCAGTGGTGGATTCCGACAGGCGGTGGTCGGACCCCCCATAGTTTGTTTCATCTTCTTGTTTTCTCTGGAGTTAGAATATAGAATTTGCCCCTTACGATTTCCATCTCCTTGCTTTCTTGAGGCGGTTCGTCGATCTGAGAACACATCTCCACCGCCGGAAGCTCTGTCGCCCTCAATTTTTCCTTTTCTGTTTTGTGTGTTTTTTTTCTCTCGTTTGTACTCATTTACTTTCTTTTCTCATCTGTGTGTTTGGGTTACCGAGTGTTGGACGCTTCGGTTAGCGTGCACATCGGTTTTGTTTATTTTTCCTTCATTCAATAAAGTAACGGTGGCTTTTTGTTGAGATTTAAGGGGCTCGATTCGATCAACCGTTTTTGCTCGCCAAGTGTGGAGAAGTTGGATAATTGGGTGTTTTAGTGGGAGGTGAAAAATTGGCAATTTGACACAAGGATTTATAGTGGTTCAACCTTCTAACCAAGGTCTACATCCACTACCTTAGCTCCCCACTAAGGATTTCCAAACAAATTCACTAAGAATTTCGTCCCCTTTTCTCGGCTTAGGAGGAAACCGTTACAACGATCAAGCTTTCTACCCAAAGCTTGATCAGACACTCTCTTGTACAAAGAAAGACTTAGCAAACTAGAAATCCCTCTAATAGGTGTTTGTTTGTAATTCTAAGCACTCACCCAAAACCTAAACACTTGAGCAAATATAACAATGTAAGCTCACAAGTGTTGTCTAAGCAAGAAATAAACAATTTAAGCTCTAGACAAATTTTGACATCATAATGTTGTAACAATTGAAGCATTAACCATTACAAGATGCTTGGATGTCCCTTTTATACTCCTTGATGAGTTTGTAGCCGTTGGGATTGAATTGGAGCCGTTGGAGCCTTTATTTCCCACCATAAATGCAGTTCTGCAGCTAGGCGTATCGATACTCGTCAAACCATATCGATACGGTCTCAATGAGGAATTAGTCGTTGGGCTTCGTCAGCTGATGCGTATCGATACACTTGCCTAGCGTATCGGTACGGTCCTGCAAATTCAAATGATCGTTGGGAAATGATTGTTGGGGTAGTTAGGCGTATCGGTACGCGATACAATCATATCGGTACGCGACTAGCCGTTGGGCTATTTCAAAGCACACCGTATCGATACGGCTAAGTGTATCGGTACGGGTTTTGGCTACTGAAAAGTTCAGGTGGTTGAAACCCTAAAGCATATCGGTACGGTCCAAGACCGTATCGGTACGGGCATTTAAAAAGACTGGTTTTGACCACTTTAAATGTACTTTAAACTCATTCCAAAGCCTTTAAAACCCTTAAACATATTTTCAAGTTGTTTTGACTAAAACCACATTTTAAATTCTTTTCAATTTAGTCCAAAACATTTTTCAAATATTATATCAAAACCTTAGTTCTACACTTTTAAATAAAAAAAAGTACTAGAATTTTTCGGGCCAGGTACCCGACCTGCAATTTTTTTCGGGTAGTTGGGCCAGGTCATAGTCGAAATTTTTTTATAACCGGGTACCTAACCCGACCCGCTAATTTTAATATTTATATATTTTATATTTTAGATTCTATTTTCATTTTATGTTTCTTATTATTTTTTCTTAAAATTAATTTTTAAATCCCTAACTTCTTTTTATACTTGTATTATATACTTTTAAGTTTATAAATTTTCAAAAATATTTATATTATTTGTCAATATGAGAGTCGAAAGAAAAATCTTGATCGAGATTAATATTTTTAATACCTTCTTTTGTCGATAAACTTTAATATATATACATATATATATATATATATATTTCTCTCTTAAAACTAACCTAAAATCAATAATTTTTATGTTTGAAATATATATGATGAAATTTTATGTGTTTTCGATGTATTTTAAAAAAAATTAAAAATATAAAAAATAAATCGATTACCCGGTATCCTATTTTACGGGTACCCGGTTCTTATGGGCCGAGTCACGGGCCGATTTTTAGGTACCCGAAAATTCTGGGTACCCGTAATTTAAGGTACCCGAAAATTTGGGTACCCGAATATGAACACTCCTAATTACCTACAATACATTAGAAGCAAACCAGATTGATTGATGTGATCATTGAATTGGACGATCCTAAGGCTAACATAATTCTTCAAATATAATACACCTGAATTTGAAATGGATATCAATAGTATTATTTATCTCGGGAATAAAACAACTCGAAAATTTGAAGAAAAAAAACAAAAAATAATAGAGAAATAGTAAGAATTGTTGTGAATAAAATAAAGAAGAACAATAATAAGAACAAAGAACAAGAATGGAAGAACAAAAAGATGAGAGGAAGAGGGAGATTTATATTATTCTCAATACTCAAGTGTATACATTGTCTTCATTAGATCATCTATTTATAGGTATAAGAAGTACATAATACATTAAACTCTAATTAATGAAGATAATATTTCTAATGATAAAGTAAATCAAATCTCATTGATAAAGTCCTTATCATTATAGACATCCACATAGATAAATATTCATAACACTCCCCCTTGGATATCTATGAAGATAATGTGCCTCGTTAAAACCTTATTAAGATAAAAACTCAGTGGGAAAAAAATTTCTTTAGTGAAAGAAAAAGAGTACACACATCTTTGATATGCATAATATGTTGCCTCATTAAAAACCTTACCAAGAAAACCCATTGGGACAAAACCTCAGTTAAGGGAAAAAGAGTGCAACACGTATTTAGTTCCCCTCATGAAAACATCACAGAAGATCTTTGAATCTTCATAATTCAATCTTGAATATTATTTTTCTAAAGATCATGCGAGATGAAACTTTAGAGTAATATGTTCCATGATGTATCCACTTCAAACTGAGATATACATCTTGCATTATCTTCACACAAGATAGCTTTTATCATATCTTGTAAAAGTAAATCCACATATCTTTTGGATATGTTGGGTCAATGGTCTTAGCCAAACACATTTTTGGCTTGCCTCGTGCATAACAATTATTTCTACGACATTTGAGGAGACATCAACAAATGTTTGAAGATATAAATGTAATGGTCTTTTTATATCCATGAATATTGCTTGACCAACTAATATATGGTGCTTCAAACCCAAGAAAAGATATAATTATCTTTATTCACATCCAACAATCTTACAATAGATATGCTTTATCCATATTGAATCTTCTTTAAGATTCTTTCAACTTGTGTTCATTCATAGACAAAAACGCATATTTAAATGCTCGATCTTTAGGTCGAGACAAAACCACATCTCAATATTCTTTTTCTCAAATCCTTTCCTTAAATAACCAAATGCTTAGAAATCTCTTCAGGAGTTCTAATAATATAATGAATCTTGATTCAAATTCCTTTATAAAATACATAAGGAAATCTTATCATTCTTATAGTATTTCCTCAATTAGTACTCACTAAGGCGACTATATCAAATGCGCTAAAATATTCAATGAGACATGTCTAAATAATTTTTCTAAAAAATTTCCAAATGCTTTTAGCATTTTAAATCCTTTAAGGATAAATAGGGATCCATAAATAATTAGACGTATGTAATATATTTCATACTGCCAAAGTAATTGCATCCACCATGAATTAATTAAAACTCTTCATAAATCATAATTCAAGTCGAATTTACGACTACTTATTTGTGCCTCACTTGCATTACACCTTTATGTGTTTGGACTGTTGGTCCAAGTACTTCTCTTTTAGAAGTTCAAAGCGTCTTTCTATATTGGCCAATTCAATATCTATACTTCTTGATAGATTTCTATACAAGATCCTCGTTTTCTTTCTTTACTTCTATAGAAGTATTCTATTTAAAACTATTTATAAAATCGTTGTCGACAACTTTTCAATTTTCTGATTCCATTCTCGTAGTGACATAACTCATCGAGATCTCTTCATGATTTCAATCTTTATTTCAGGTACCTGAAACTCTTCAAGAGTTTTATTATTAGTTATGTCTTGGGTCTCTTCAGGAGCACCCGCCTTCAATATATGACCATCTCATATTACTTTCTATTTACGAGAATTTTGATCATTGGAACCATTTCAACTATCATGCTTCAGGCATGATTCACATCCTCTCGCTCTAACATGTAATTTAAACTTAGAGCATTTCAGCTGGTATATGAGACTTAGTTACTCTCATTGGGTCAGTAAATATGTCTGGCAGTTGACATGTAATAACATGAATTATCTTATAAACTTCTAGTTCATATACAAGGATCTAGATAACGATAATTCATTTTCCTTTATCCAGCTGATTATTATCTCCCTATGATGTTGAGAAAAATCATCTCATAAATGATTCTCCAATTAATGTTTAATAGTTTAAACATAAAAGGAGACTCGTACTCAATATATATTCTCAACCCTTTTTATTTACCCATTTTGTGTGTTGTGGTGGAGCAATTCATATCGCACATTTAAAAATTATAAAATGGAAAATGTATGGCTTCTGACCAAAAAGTAATCATAACGGGGAGTTTATTATAACTCGTTGGCTTGATGCGTATAAGTGTTGTTATATGGAAACACCATATAAATAATAACTCTTTTGTTCTCATAGTTTAGCTATTAAATAGGAGGCATCCAATTGAAATTTTGCTAAACTATATTTTTCATAATCAATAGGCTTTGTAACAAGTGATATAACCTAAAATATAAACTCACTAGCTTTTCAAGACGAATAGTCTAATTGCATAATTGGAATCCTTTTATAACCAATCTCACAAACTTTTGGTTGTAAGTTGATAAAATAATGTAGATGCATCTACTAAAATCATATAAAATTTTTCACATTTGTGGATAAATGGGCCCATATTTCATTCAAATATGCAAGACATGCAGTCTCAACTTTAGTACAAGAACTTCAAGTTCTTTTGCTAAGTGGGATCTTAATCATTTTCTTTGAGAACAAGAAACACAAGAACTTCAAGTTCTTTTCATAAATGTGCGTATAAATCTCAATAGCTTTCGCATCATTATTGATCAAGATAGTCTAACCGATCAAGCCAACTATATACAAGTGTGTATATACATTTCTAAATTTGATAAACTAGAACATGTGATTTAATCTCACTCGTACACGTCTAGTACAACCATCAAAATTGTTCCTTTGAATAGGAATATCTAGCTCTTTCGAAACTTTCAATAGAAATTATCTTTTGGTAGCAATATATAGCTCTTCTAGAGCTTTCAACTGACTTTTTGGCTACCAGAACTTATATCCACATTGGCTTATTTCAAATGTCAATGATAACATATGTTATCTATAATTCCAAAAGAATATTTTGCGAACTCATATTGCTCTCTTAAAATTTTCACTTCTAGTGGTGACGATATTATTACCATTAGCAATAATTATTGCAATATTCGCAATTATGCACTTTTCATAATGTGCTTTCTCTCAAGAACTTATTGCTCTTCTAGAGCATCAATACTTTTAGTACTTTAAGATATAGTACTCACATTTTCCCTTGCATTTAAATGGAAAAATATATCTTATGCTTCTGCTAAGCATAAATCATCACCATAAATTGTATTTGATAAGTAATCATGTTAAACAAAATAAATAAATATGATAATATAAAAATATAAATATTAACATGAATATAAATATAAAATGTCAATAATTAATGTATAAAGTAAATAAACATAAAGCAAAATAAATAAAAAGATAATTAATTCTCTTCAAAGTTATGAGAATAATTAGAAGATGATTTATTTCATTCGAGGGTTATAAGAAAATCAACAACGTCCAAATGAGTTGGACTAACAATGTCCAAATAAGTTAGACCAATATCATCTTTGTCATTTTTCGCAAACAGAAATTGCTCTTATTTTCTTTCCTTTATTATTCAATCATTGTTGATTTTTCAACGTACGATAAGTACGAGACTAATTATTTATAACATCACATTGGTAATAAAAAAGATTCTACTTTCTTATAATGATCTTTATTGCTCTTGTCATCCTTATAACCTCACTACTAGTGAGTAGAAGTATTCTTAAAATGATCATAATGTCTATGTCCATGCCTCGACCACGACCACAACTTCTAATGTTGTTTTTATTCTTTTTATAATATAATCTCACATTTACTTCAGGGAATGGAGTAGAGCCAGTGGGCCTTTGAAACCTTTTTATGATATTGTGTCTGAGGACAATATTATTTGTCATGAAAAGCTGAGTATGTTTTTATTAACATGTCCTTATCATAGAGAACAAAGATTTAATCCTCGTATGCGGCATTGTTAAACCAGTCCACAAGGTCCTTTAAAAACCTCATTTGAGACCAGTAGCCTCGCAGAACGGGATGTTCATCCAATATACTTGGATTATATTAAAATTATGTCTCTAATTGAATAATGATTTACCATGTTTGCATTCACTTTAAGGAATGAAACAGTTCCAATAGTCGCATGGAGTAAACATCATGCTTGCATTCACTTCAGGGAATGCCCCATCATTGATAATCGCATGGAATAAACATCATGCTTTGCATTCACTTCAGGGAATGCCTCCCATAAAACTTTTTAGATCAAGCCGAATTTTCATAACTTGAAATTGGGAGAAGTCTATGGTCGAGTTTTTCGACGAAGAAGAAATATTACTTTCGAGCAAATATAGACTTTATAACAATCTTTTTATAGATTGAAATTCACCATGATTTATCGCACATTAAAATCATAATTTAAAGAGAGAGAAAATATAAAGTTTGCTGATAATAATTTTCCTCTCGGGGACAATGGAGACATAACAAATGACCGAAACAACTTCTCATAATTTCTTTACGTCACGTCTCTTTCCAAGCCATTTAAGATATCATGTAAAACTTAAAATATGGTTAAATAAAATAAAAAAATCACCATATTATATATCATGAATCGATAAAAATATATTTATCTATAAATATACTCAAGATAATCATCTTCTCCCCGACGATCCCCTTGATATGGATTTGAGTCGCTTGAGAGATCAATTCTTTGAGCGAGATTGGATTCGATGCGATTAAGCATGCTTCCATTCTTTTCAAAAAAATTAAAATTAAAATATAAAGAGAGAGACGATCAATAGCTAAAAAAATGAGAGAGAGAAAAAACTTATCTTTAGTTTCATTATATAATCGAATTTATTCTTTTCGGTAACTTCTTTTGAATTCGAACGATGAAGATCTCAGTTGATTAGAGTCTCGTGTTGATAACGTGTTGTGAATAAAATAAAGATGAACAATAATAAGAACAAAGAACAAGAATGGAAGAACAAAGAGATGAGAGGAATAGGGAGATTATATTATTCTCAATACTCAAGTGTATACAATGCCTTCATTAAATCATCTATTTACAGGCATAAGAAGTACATAATACATTAAACTCTAATTAATGAAGATAATACAGTAAAACCTCTATAAATTAATACCCCTAGGACCATGAAATTTTATTAATTTAGAGAGATATTAATATATCGATAAATTAATAATTTATCAATTAAAAGAAAATTTCTCAATTATGCAAATATAACTTTGATAAAGATATTGTGTGCAAATAAATTGTAAATTGTACATAATATTCCAATTAATTAAAAAATAAGTAGATTCATGTATATGTTATTAAATATATTCATGTATCAAATTATTTATATCTAACTAAACTAATGCATGTTGGAGACCTCAACGCCGGAATTTGTGGGTGCAATTAGAAAAGTTAGAGATGAAATTGAATTAGATTTGAATTTTAAAAAGAAACAGATTACAATAGATTCATATTTTAGCAAGTTACCAAAGTAGTAATTGTAATATTTATGAATTATTAATTTATAGTTTTGATGGGACCTTTGTATTTATAAAGGGGATCTCCAAAAAATTATTATATTATTATCTTATCGAATTTGATAATTTTTTCATTGGCCCAAGTCGAGACCGAAAAAATTTATTATTTAATAGAGTTTATTAATTTAAAGAGTATTAATTTATAGAGGTTTTACTATATTTCGAATGATAAAGTAAATCAAATCTCATTAATAAATTTTTTATCATTATAAACATCCACATAAATAAATATTCATAACAAAAATCATTTTATAAAAGAAATAAAGAGTAAAAGAAATAAAAAGAGGAAAAGAGAGAAGTAGAGTTGAAAAAAATTAACATGTCACATCATCTAAATTTTACACCGATTGACAGTAATGATCATATTAAAAAGTAAATTAAAAGTTTAATAGCTGATTTGTAACTATTAAAAATTTAGTGACTAAAATGTAACTATCTAAAAATTAGGGAGTATCAATATAGTTTATCTTTTTAAAGTTCGAGGAGTTCTCAACCATAAGCCGATAAGCCTAAAAGGCCTCACGCTCTCTTCCTTGAGTAATACTCAATCAAAACTCGTAATCAGATCTTAAAACTAAAATCTCGTAGTCAAACTAAAACAGAAACTTCCCAAAATTTTAAAGCCCTCAAATAAATCAAATAAGAATAAAGAGCGCCAACTCGATTCCCCGATACAGCACCGCCGTATCTCCGCCAGCCATGGGCGATTCCATTACCATCGATGGCACCGACGAGGACTTGGCCCTCTCCAAGTCCCAGTTCCTGAGCCGACAAGAGGTTATTCGTCGACGGTTACGGCGGGCGAAGCAGCTGTCCAGACTCTACAAAGCTCACTACTGGAGCCTAATGGAGGAGCTCAAGAGAAAGCACAAGGAATACTATTGGATGTACGGAAAGAGCCCCTTCAAGGAAGAGGAGAGGAAGGATGGCGAGCAGAACGATGGAGATAATAAGTTAGGGTTAGGGTTTCAGCTCAAGTGTCAGATTTCAGATTGTAAAGAGAAAGCGATGGCGTTGACTCGGTTCTGTCATAAGCATATTTTAAGGGATTCAAATCAGACACTATATCGAGGCTGTAATTATCCTGTCAAGAGGTTAGTTCTTTTTCATATATAATTTACGATTTTGCTTTTATATGTTTTCTGCCTTTTCTGTATTTTTCTTAGATTCGTTTTCTTCAATAGTTGATTTATTAGGGAAATGTTAGCCCCCCCCTGTGATATGTGATAATGCACTTGGATTTACTGGCTTCGGAAATTTTATTTAATAAAGAACAAGTCTTCCTCTAATTTAGAACCTGAAACTTTGATCCTGTGCAGAGATATAAGGAGTCTTGGGCGAGCGATCTTATGAATATCAACATTAAGTCGATACAGTTTTTTTTCCTTCTCCTAACTAACAAATATAGTCTTTATTTAGGCACATGCTATTTTTTTCCAACCCCAGTTTTGTGGATGGATTCAGGGATTCACTTGGTAGACTGTTCCTGATTTTAAGCATGCAGTCTGTTGAATTAATGGAAGTGATTTTCACACTCCCTAGAGAAGGATCATATGATGGAGTTTGAATGTCATTGCAATCATGGTGTATTCTTGTGAATCTGTGTAATGTCCTTTTTATTTTCTCTCATGTTCTAGAGGATCCTTGATTAGATGTTTAATAGGAGAAGTCTGTTATTGATGCTATGCGAGTGACCAAGTGTTATTAGAGAATGCCATTTGTTGTAAGATAGGTTAAGAGAATATTGATGTGTGAATGGCCTTTAGTTACTTCAAAATCCTATGCCCCGAACAATACAAGAACGAAAATAATTTATAGGAAAGAAAAAGGAAAATGAAGTTGTTGGTGGTGGACCAAAAAAATGGATTAATCTCAACTCTTCTGTGGATATGAGCTATTTTGCTCAAACTCTTCATTTTAATTGAAGTATCCTTGTTTGACACTTGTATCCGAGACATAGATATGAGAATATGACCTCCAAGGATCCTCCAAAGTCCAAATACTTGAGAAAACATAGAAAAATATGACCATACCCTCCCTTATCAGACACTTATGCTTGAGTTTGAGTAACATAGGATATGAGAAATAATCCTACCTGTTACTGCAGTAATTTTGTTTTCTTCAGGAAAAATAATTTAAATCATGTATACGGGGTCATCGGACTGTGCTGCTGCCGCATGTTATCTAGCCACCGTATACCATATTAAGTTCTATGAGTTTTGCACCTGCAAATGGACACTTGGATGTCAATATTTTATCCATCACCTATATAAATGACAAAGTGCCTTTTGGCATGGCTGGGGCTTCTCTAAAGAAGTGCTATTGGAGTCAGAGTCAATAACATCGTGAATTGATTCACTTGATGTACAAGTACAACTGCCATGAGAGTTCTGCAAGCTTAATGCAGAAGAACTATAGGATGTTGATTTTTTTTTTTATTATTTCTCTTCTTAGTAAAAGTAAAAGTAAAATAAAATATTTGATGTTATTAAACTGAATGATAAGTTTTAAGGTGAAAGATAAATAAAGAAAATGTATTTTTTGTTTATTAGAAATAAACATAAATGAGATGAAGGGAAGGTAAATGGGCTAAATCAAATGATGACTGTGGAAAAGTTGTAATTTTCCTATTAAAGGGTAAATGAGAATGCAATTGAAGTCCATTAAGTGTTGCTATACATTAGCTCTTTTATGAAGGATTGATTTATAGTTTTGTCTGAAAACTCCATCAGGGTTCCTGCATTAGCTAAAACATTTAGAACTTTTAAGAGCCAGACATCGCTTCTACTTTTGTTGCAGAAAAGCTTGTTCATGAACTGGGCCAAACACACATTAAAGCTAGGCACTTAATCTGTTGCTCTCTCCATTTTAAACATTTGGGAGGTGTATGCTAGGGGGACATAGTTGACTCTATTTTTAGATGTTGCTTTAGTGGTGCCAATTATTATCATACCACTTCTCGTGTAGGAAAGCAACTGCATCATTTATGGCTGGCTTTATTTCTTGTTTAGGTAACTACAATGGATATCCATGCCTGATCTCCCCATTTGGGTTTGTGTTGCTTGTAATACTTGCTTACTACTTTTTTGGCTAAAGTAGTTAAAGATTGAACCATTCAAATCTGTATCTTTTATATACAGCGGGCAGATTTGCAAGAAACCGATCCTAAGATCCATTAATCCTCCTCATTGCCTCGTCCATGCTCAAGCGGCTGAAAAACATCTTGCACGAGCACTGAAAAGGGCAGGCCTTAATGTCTCTTCTCCAAGTAAACTTGCTCCGAAGTTGCATGTTGTTGTTGCCGAGTATGTTCGCCAGATTCAAACTAAAAGACGAGAAGCACAACGAAAATCTGTATCTAAAATCAAGATTGAAGAGAAAACTAGTGATAGTTGAACATTAGTCTGCAAACATGTTAGGCCAACAGAATTAGGTAGCGTATTGCTGCTGGCGGGGCTTACATTTTGTAGTGTCTAGGCTGAGTGTGTAGAGTGAGACAACTGTGTATCTGTGCATTGAAGATTATTATTCTTCAGATTATGTGAAGGTGCTTGAATTTAAATTTTAGTGAATAAATGTTTGAAAATGAAAAGAGTTGGGGGACAAATTTGGCAGCATATAGCAAGAGAATATTGAAATTTGTCATTAAATTTTGTTTTGATTCATATTTGGCACTCTACTTAAAGATTTTAGTAGACAAGAGAATCAGCCTGGTTCTTTGTCTCTTCGATCAACCTGCATATTTTAGGCAACAATCAATTGTCAATACTTACACCCAAAACCAATGAATACTGAATATACATAAATTCATTTCATGCAAATAACTTTTAGATGGATTCCGAGCAATTCCTCAGGTTGAATTCATCAAGCACTGCAACATATTCACATTAACCAACTTATATGTAGATGTAGATAGTTTCTCAACCTGAAACATCAAAAGTACCTCGGCGGCAAATTGTTTACCCATGGCAGGCCAATCAAGCTTAACATTCCCATTCTCATCTCTAATAACCTTGTAAGAAACCTGTTTTGATTCCTCATCCACTTCCGATAAACCTTTTCACACAGAAAATTGTGTTCTCGGGGTTCACGATACTTGTTATTTTTTTAATCTTTTTATCGAATATGTACTACAAGTGAAGCTAAAGGATAACAAATTTTATAAAATTAGAGATACATAAAAAAGAATGAATTAGGGCGTAATAATAAATAAAATAGATACATAAATGATTTACGTCACTTTTTATATTATAGATATCCATAATAATTTTAAAGGGAAAATATTCTATGCACCGGCGGTGAAAATAATTTTTTACAAGTATCTTAACTTTAGGGTTTAGGGATTCAATTTATAGTTAATAATGTTTATGGGTTTAAAATTTAGGGTTTGTGGTTAGAATTTAGGGTTTAGATATTAGGTTTTAGGTTTAGGGTAATATGATTACAGATTTATATTTTAACCTATAAACCCTAAACTCTAACTACACCCCTTAAATTCTAAAGCCCCTAATCTTGAACCCCTAAACCTTTTAACTATAAACTAAATCCCTAAACCCTAAAACCAAAACATTTACACAAACTTGTTTTTTCTACATCAGTGCATGGTACAATTGCCCTAATTTTAAATGAAAAAAACTCTCATGCACCGGCGGTAAAAATAAAAAAATTTAAGTGTATTAGTTTTAGCGTCTAGGGATCCAGATAATAATTAAAGGGTTTAGGGTTTACAATTTAAGGTTTAGATTTAGGGTAATATGATTAGAGATTTAAATTTTAACCTATAAACCTTAAATTCTAATCACATCCCTTAAATTTTAAAACCCTAAATTTATAACCTTTAATTATAAACAAAATCCTTAAACCCTAAAATTTACCCTTATACAATTTTTTGTTTCCACAACTAATGCATGGCATAATTACCCCAATTTTAAGTAAAGAACTCATGTTATTTGATAAGTTGAAAAAAAATTATATCATAAAGACAAAGGCGAATATAACGGTGGGCCGTGAGCATAAGTAGGTCATGACCCACTCATGTCCAAAAATATTTTTTATCGATTTTTTTAAAAAAAATTAAAACTTGTTTTCATCTTTCTTGTACCAAAAATTTCTAGTTCATTGTCCTCATAATCACCCATCTTCTCTCTAAGTTTATGCACTCATACTCTTAGATGTTAAGCTTAAAATCCGTTTGACATCAAAATTATCAGAAAACAAAGACTCAAAATGACTTTTCACATTCACATCGTTATACTTACTTCACCTTTCCTATGCATCTTTGCTATTTCAAGAGACTCACCCAGCCTTGTCCAGTGATCCCCATGCAAGGTTGATCTGTTTTGCAGGGACCGAACTTCGGCACAACTTTTAAAACAACACCGACAAAAATTTTGGCCACTTTTAATGATTCAATACCCTAAAAAGTATGAAGTGTTAGAAGACCCTAAGAAGCCAAACAAAGAACAACTCAACATTGAAAACAACACTTTGCTTGGTTGGGTGAAAAAAGTAGAAAAGAAGAATGAGACAAGAGAAAATTAGAAAAGAAATTAATTTAAGAGTTGCTTGATATAGTGAAAAATTAGAAGGAAAATATGAGGGAAGGTAATTTTTCTTACTTCTATACAAATAATTTTCTCTTCAAAATTAGATGAAAAAAATGAAGCCTGTCATACTTTAATAACAAAGTTATCGAATTAAATTTTGAAAAATTATAATTTTATTTTCAACATATTTATAATTTCATCTAATGTTTTTATTATGATTTTATTTTTGTTAAGTTTAGCCTCTAAAAATTTTATACAATTTAAAATTTACCTTTATTTGTTTCTAATGTTATTATTAAATTCAACATTTTTAATATAAAAATATTTTTATTCATTTAAGTCCTTAAAATATTTATTTAATCCAAATTGACCTCTATTTGTTTCTATTTTTTTTATAATTTTATCAATTTTTTACTATGGTTTTTTTTTTCAATTCATTCCCTCAAAAATTTATTTAATTCGAAATTGGATTCTATTTATTTATATTTATAATTTAGTCCAATGTCTTACAATTGCAAACTTTACGTTTTAGTCACTAATTTTATAATTGCAATTAAGGATACGTTTTAGCTCTTATTAACTTGAAACTTGATTCGTATTTCAATGATGATATTGATTTCATAAAGTAAGGTTTAATTTCACTTTTTAAAAACCGGTCCCTATATTTTATGAATATTTTTAAAATAGTCCACAAACTACTTATTTTGTAATTAACATTCCATTGTAAATTCGATCCCAACATGAAATTTACCATTAAGACTATTGGAATTGATGAGTCTAAAACATACCTAAAACTGAGTTTTTAGCTTAAAATCCAACTTATGATTTATTTACACTTTAGTTCCTAAACCTCGATTTAGATAAGTTTACTTCGATTTGAACTTCTTCTTTTTTAGAAAAACAGAAGTATAAGATGTTTCTACTTATATTAAACTTGTATTTAAGTTTTGAATGCTTTTATTTAAATTTTGTAAATTATCAAAAATGCTTTTTTGTTAAATCATTTATTTTTCTAAAGTTTTTAAAGGTATATTTTCTCTGGTGACTTTAGTTAGTTGTTTCCACTTTATTTACATGTTGATTGTTTACTTTCATGTAATCAAATATGCTTGTTTTTTTATTTTGTTTTATATCACAAATGGACCATTTGTAGCATTTGATAATCGGGTTGGATTCATTCACATCGTATATTAGGTGTTACATTAACAATAAAACTTTCAAGATTAAATTATAAAAATTAGAAATAAATAGAGGTCAATTTCGGATTAAATACAAATTTTATGGACTAAATTAGAAAAAATATTAAATATATTGTATTCAATTATAACAAAATAAAATACATATAGGCCAATTTTGAATTAAAGAAAAAATTTTAAAGATTAAATTGAAAAAATAAAACCATATTAAAAATATTAGATTAAATTATAAAAATTAAAAATAAATTTGGGTCAAGTTCAAATTAAATAAAAATTTTAAGGACTAAATGAATAGAAATAATCATATTAGAATACTAGACTAAATCATAAAAATAAAAAAATAATTATAATTTTTTAAAGCTTATTTTTCTTTCACTTTTCTATTGTATCAATAAAAAAATTTATTTTCCTTCTAGCTTTCATCGTTGAAATTTTTTTTTTTCATCCTTCCATTTTATATCACTTTAATTTTTATCCTTTTAATTTTCTTTCCTCTCCATCATTAAATAAAGACAAACTACTCGATGAAAGGTTTACCAAGACCCAGAAATGAAATGAAGATGTCAACTGCGAAGATTAGCGATTGCTTTTAGTTAGGGGCGTTTATCGAACGAGTCGATCGCGAGTTAAGTAGTGTTCGAACCGTGCTCATTGAAAAATTTCGTTGTTTGACTTGACTCGTTGTTCATTAAGCTCGATAAAATTTTGCTCGACTCGTGCTCGTTAAGCTCGCCATAATTTTTACCTTAGTTTTTTAATATAGGCAAATCTAATGATACAATGATACTATTAGAGCCTAATCTAAATATACAAATTTAGAGAAAAAAACGCGAGGACTGAAGAGAAAAATAAACGAACTTACCATGACCAAGTTAGAGATGATATCAATATTCGAGTATGAGGCTCTTTTTAGTTTCTCAACAATCTTCGATGAACAAGAAAGGAGAAAGACCTTAAGAATTTTGAAATTTTAACTTCCAATCATATTTTTTTATATATGTACCGAAGACTTTTCCCCTTTTCTACATGTATACATAAATTAATAAAAATTGGAAAAGGCTAGTTATTATACTTTAATTTATTATTAATACAAATTAACTTTTTAAATTCTCGGAAAATAATAAATGTTTCGAAAATTTAAAACCAAATATTTTACGGACAAATTATCTAGGAAGTCATTAAATTTTTTTAAAGTTTTCAACTAGTATTTAAATTTCTTAGAACATAATTTTTTAAGGTAGCCACCAGAAAACATAAAAAATTATAAAAAAATAAAGAACTACTCGCGTACTTATCGAGTCGAAAACTCAAATCGAACATTGACCGAATTTTAATCGAATCAAACTATTTGTGAGCTGCTAAACTCAATTAGAAGTTAGCACCCTACTTCTAGTTATGTTTAATGAAGGGGAAAAAAACAAAGAAGTCGACATTCAACCAAAGTACAATTAGAGCAAATAAAGCGGTCGGCCTCGGCCACAAGGCTTATACGTTTCCAAATTCATAAATTTCTATTAGACACAGAGTCTCGGCCCATTTTATTTGGGGCTCATACGTTTCAAAGTGGTCAAAATTTCTCTTCTAATTCCAAAAACCCTTGTTTTCTCTCTTCGAAATTCATCATTTCATTCCCTCTCCTCAACCTCAAAGGTTAGTCTTATTTCGCTTCTCTTCTTCTCTAGGCGTTGCCCCACTCGTCGGCGCCGGTCTTCACTTTCTTTCTTCCTTTACCCTATTATTTAAAATTTCTTGTTTTTGTATCTATTTGGATTTAATGGATTGAATAGCTGGTTTATGATTTGATCCTTTTTAAGCTTGTTATGGTGAAATTTCAGATCCGCGCAGTGAGCGAAGTTTGGTTTTTAGTTTACTGGCTTAATCACCGTTTAGGGTTTAGGTGCATGCTAATTGTTCTTTTTTAACCTGTTTTGGTTTTAACTTAAACACTTTGAGCAATGGATACGTCTTCTTACAATTGAATCGAATGCCGAGTTGATTTTTTGTCTAGATTTTTTTTGAATCCTTGCTGAATCTTAACGTTTTTTTTTTCACTTGGATTTCATATCTCTGTGTATTTGCTAGTCAAATTTGTTACTTAAGCTCATTTGCTTTAGGTTAAGATTTTGGTAGAGTAACTTGCTTATATATTTCATGTCACAGTTTCAAAGTGCTGCATTGTGAGAATTAAGGTGAATTGTACCGGTAACTTTGTCCTCGAGGCTTCATTATATTTAGGGACCTAACAAACTCGCGCATTGAAATTCACCCAAGGCTTACCCTTCTGTTTATTAACTTGTTTTTGATAACTGCCCTTTGCGGTTTGTTCCTGTTCGGTGTACCCCATTGATCTGTTCATTAAATTTGGTTTTTGATTTAATTGACTAATTAGTACAGCATATCTAGTCTAGTTGGATCATTTTCTTCCAATTAGTTGAATTGTTTTGATGGTGTGGAAGATATTTTCTGCTTTTATGTTTACTCCCTTATTCGCTTCCGAGAAGTATATTTCTTATACTTGTATAATTGTTGGCATGCTGGGAGAAGGGTTAATATCAAAGTTACATTAAATTCTTGTTGTAGGTTGTGAAGTTTAGGCCAGGATGCACTAAAGCTATCTAGATACGGTCGTATATTTTTCACTTAAATATTCGTTTTCTGTAATGTTATATTTCAGTTTGTAGCTGAGAGAAGGGTACTTTTCTACCTGCTAATTACCAACTCAAGGTTAGAAGATGGAAATTGTTCCAAGGGAGGGAGAAAGTGCTTTGTCAGGTCCAAGACCAATGGAATGGTCCACCGTTCCGTACCCTTCTCAAGGACCAGACAGAAATGGTAACAAGCGTACATCAAGTCTGGAATCACCGATAATGTTACTTACCGGACATCAGAGTTCCATATATACCATGAAGTTCAATCCAGCTGGGACTGTTGTCGCATCTGGATCACATGACAGAGAAATTTTTCTGTGGAATGTGCATGGAGACTGCAAAAATTTCATGGTTCTAAAAGGGCACAAGAATGCAATCTTGGATCTTCATTGGACCACAGATGGATCCCAGATAATATCAGCTAGCCCCGACAAAACATTGAGAGCATGGGATGTTGAAACTGGGAAACAAATAAAAAAGATGGCGGAACATTCTTCGTTTGTGAACTCATGTTGTCCGTCACGGAGAGGGCCACCTCTTGTTGTTAGTGGATCTGATGATGGAACAGCAAAACTTTGGGATATGCGTCAGAGGGGTGCCATCCAAACATTTCCTGATAAATACCAAATTACAGCCGTCAGTTTCTCTGATGCATCAGACAAGATCTTCACAGGTGGCATCGACAATGATGTTAAGGTTTGGGACTTGCGCAAAGGTGAAGTAACCATGACACTTCAAGGTCATCAAGACATGATAACAGGTATGAGTTTGAGTCCCGATGGTTCGTACCTTCTCACCAATGGCATGGATTGCAAACTCTGCATATGGGATATGCGCCCTTATGCACCACAGAATCGCTGTGTAAAGATTTTCGAAGGGCACCAACACAATTTCGAGAAGAACTTGTTGAAATGTGGGTGGTCACCAGATGGAAGCAAGGTCACAGCCGGTAGTTCGGATAGGATGGTGTACATATGGGACACAACTTCTCGACGGATCTTATACAAGCTTCCTGGCCACACAGGATCTATGAATGAATCGGTCTTTCATCCTAATGAACCAATCATCGGTTCATGCAGTAGCGATAAACAGATATATCTGGGGGAGATCTGAATTGTGCCATAGCTTCTGCCGCTTGCTACCGAACTGATTGTAAGTGACTTGCAAGACTAATCTTAGAGAGGTCTTATTGTCCTAAGTAGGGGCCTTTGGAAAGTTGTATTTTATCTATGGAGTTTTTACTCTGAGAAAACGACATCTTGATTGACAATGTAATAGATTTTGTTAAAAATTCGTACGTTTAGGAATATTGTTGGGATAAAGGTCGTAAAATTGCAATCTTCCTACCCCATTGAACCACTGATATTATTTCTTGACCGTAAACTACAGATAGAAGCTTAAAGGCTGAGTGACAGTCTCCACAAACTCGAAGTAAAGTTTTTTGTTTTATCAGGTGCTGGAGTTGACTAACCCAAATGCCAATGCCAATTTCTCACTATGATAAGACACAACGGTTTCCTTGTCTTCTTCATCTATATCAAACCTTACTTGCGATGTATTGGGAACATACCCAGCAGATTTAAAACGCATTGCCATATCTTTGAGCATGGATTCAAATTTCAATCCCTTTAGCCAAAAACAAACCCGGGAGGCTTTTGGATCTTCCATTACCTTCCTCACTCAAAGGTTTATCTAGTCCGGTGGGTCAGCCCACCATCGGTCACGAGCAGATATCACTTCAACTTCATCGGGACCTTCCTCTAACCAAACCATTCCAAGTGGGATCTTGGCGAGGACATGGCAACAAAGGGGAGAGGGAGCCTTTATAATAAAATAAGGCTAAAGGAGTATTTTTGCCTCAAAAAAAAATAATTTCGCTCATTGCCGAAAAATGCACTCAATGTTGCCACTCAGTTCGTGAAATCGATCGAATTGACTATTTGACCGACGTTGATCGTTACGGTGATGACGTGGCAGTTCACGATGCTGACGTGGTGTTCCATAGTGCTGACGTGGTAGTACACGTGGGGTGATGATATGGCAGAAGGAGTTGAATTGATTATTTTAATTGAATTCAATGGCATAATTAATTTTTTTACTAAATTCAGGGGCATGACTGATTTTAATTGAAAGTTCGATAACTTACTTAATCGTTAAGCTAAAAATATTAATATTTAAATATTTATTTAAATATTCATAAAATATTAAAAAATAAGAACACCATAATAAATTTAAAAAAATAAGTAAAAACATTAAAGTTATAAATATAAAAAAGTTATCAATATTAAAAAAATCAAAATTTTAAAAATATTTATAAACTATTGGAAAAGCCATTGATTGTTTCTCATTATGTTAAGCGTACTAATGTTCATTGAACATATTTTCAATTTGAAACATTATTGTATTATTAATGAACATCAATTTGATGTAGAAAAGCGAAAGAAAATTTGAATTTTATTGTTATTCTAATACAATGTTGATTCCACTGAATTTTTTAACAAATGCTAATACTGAAACTGACGAAGTTGAAGATTTTTCGATAAAAGTGTTCATTTTTAATACTTTATAAATATTTTTTCATTTATTAAGTTTTTAAATTAAATTTTATTATTTTATAATTTTTAATACATTTTAAATTTTTATATAATTTTTAATTTCAGTAGTTTTTAGAATATTTTATTTATTTTTATTAACTTAATGGATTTGTATAAAACAATTGAAGAATATTTTGATTTTTTTTAAGAATCTTCACTTTGTTTTTTTTAATTGTCTCTATTTAATAAAATTATTTATCCACTTTTAATATTTTTAAAATTTTAATAATTTCATAAATTATTATTTTTCAACTTAAATGTTAAATAAGTTATCGAACTTTTAATTAAAATTAATTATGCCCCTAAACTCGGCAAAAAATCAATTATGCCATCGAATTCAGTTAAAATAATCAATTCAACCCTTCTGCTACGTCATCATCCCACGTGTACTACTACGTTAGCACCGTGGACCACCATGTTAGCATCATGGGCCGCCACATCATCACCGTTAATTTCCACGTCAACACCGTAACGGTCAACGTGGGTCAAAAGGTCAATTTGACCGATTTCGCGAACCAGGGGGCCACATTGAGTGCGTTTTTCGTGCATGGGCGAAATTAATTTTTTGGTCGATCTTAGGAGCAAAAATACACCTTTAACCATAAAATAATGGGTGAACTACTAAGATGATCACCAAACTATTTGGACGTACCTATTTTGACCACCGAACTAGGCAATTCGTCAATCAGACCAACAAACTTTTAAATTGGTACTCTTTTGACCACCGCCGTCAAAAAACTTGTAGAACTAATTGTTTTGATATAATAATTGAAAAATGTTTTGAACTAAATTGAAAAGAATTTAAAATATGTTTTTAGTCAAAAACAACTTGAAAATATGTTTAAGGGTTTTACAAAGCTTTGGAATGATTTAAAGTGCATTTAAAGTAGTAAAAACCATGTTTAAAGTGTAACTGTATCGATACTGTATGGTACTGTATCGATACCCTTTAGGGTTTTAACTATAGTGATTTTCCAGTAGCCAAAATTTGTACCGATACGCTTAGCCGTATCGATACGGTGTGCTTTAAAATAACCAACGGCTAGTTTGCGTACCGATACAGTTGTATCGCGTACCAATACACCCAACTACCCCCAACGGTCTTTTAAATTGCAGGACCGTACCAATATGCTTACTATGCGTATCAATACGCACCAGATGATGCTCAACGACTACTTCCTTATCGGCATCGTATCGATACGGTTTGAGGAGTATCGATACGCCAAGCTGCAGAACTGCATTTATGGTGAAAATAAAGGCTCCAACGGCTCAAATTCAACCCCAACGGTCCTCAACGGCTACAAACTCAATTAGGAGTATAAAAGGGACCTCCAAGCATCAAGAGATGGTTAATGCTTCAATTGTAACAACATTATGATGTCAAAATGTCTTTAGAGCTTCAATTGTAAATTCCTTGTATATACAACACTAGTGAGGTAAATATTGTCAAATTTGCTCAGTTGTTTAGGTTTGAGTGAGAACGCAAACAAATACCTATTAGAAGGATTTCAAGTTTGCTTAGAATTTCTCTTGTGAGAGAGTGCTTGATCAAACTTTGGGTAGAAAGCTTGATCGTTGTAAAAGTTTTCTCCTAAGCTGAGAAAAGGGGACGCAATTCTTAGTGAATTTGGTTGAAATCCTTAGTGGGGAGCTAAGGTAGTGGATGTATGTGTTTGTTAGAAGGCCGAACCACTATAAATCTGTTGGGTTTTTAAGTGATCAATTTCTTTCAACCGATGTGTTTGCCAAGTTCGGAGAAGATTGAATATTTGGGTGATTTGGTGGAAGCTAAAAATAAGAGATAAATACAAGGATTTAGAGTGGTTCGGCTTTCTAACCCAAAGCCTACATCCACTACCTTTGTTTCCCACTAAGGATTTCCAAACAAATTTAGTAAGAATTTCGTCCCCTTTTCTCGGCTTAGGAGGAAACCGTTACACCGATCAAGCTTTCTACCCAAAGCTTGATCAAACACTCTCTTACACAAGAAAAACTTAGCAAACTAGAAATCTCTCTAGAAGGTATATGTTTGCACAATTAAAGCTCTCACCCAAAACCTAAACACTTGAGCAAATTTGACAATTAGGCTCACAAGTGTTGTCTATACAAGAAAATGAACAATAAAGCCCTAAGACAATTTTCTTATCATAATGTTGTTGACAATTGAAGCATTAGTCTTCTCTTGATGCTTGGAGGTCCCTTTTATACTCCTAATTGAGTTTGTAACTGTTGAGGACCGTTGGGAATGTTTTTGGAGCCGTTGGAGACTTTATTTTCTACCATAAATGCTATTCTGCAGACGTCCGTTTCGAAACACTCGATCTCGTTTCGAAACGCTCTTCTTCAGAACTAGCCGTTGAAGTCTCATTCAGCAAGACATATCGAAACGCCTATGGTCGTTTCAAAACCCTTCTAGCCGCATCGAAACGGTTACAACCTGTTTCAGTATGATTGATAGTTAGGCTGCAAATTAAATTACCATTGGGGATTTGACCGTTGGGGAAATAGTCGTATCAAAACGGTGAAGCCTATTTCGAAACGCTGTGTAAAACCCCACCCAAATTAAAGCCCGTTTCGAAACATACAAGGTTGTATCGAAACGTTTTGTCTCTGTGAATGGTCGTTTCGAAACGCCTAGGGGTGTTTCGAAACACCTGGGTGGTTTTGTAAAGTTTGGCTTTAGAAAACACTTCAAAACCTCTTTAAAAAATCCTCAAACATATTTTTAAGTTGTTTGGACTTAAAGGCACTTTTGAAATCTTTTCAATTTAGTCCAAAACTATTTTTAAATTATTATATCAAAATATTAGTTCTTCAATCTACCCCTTTTAATATAATAAAACTAAATTGAAAAATTGTTTGGGATTCTCCCCCTTGAAGTTTAAAAATTTGAATAAGAGATTTCAAAATAGACAAGTAATTAAAGCTCCCCCTTATTCATTTGGAAATACAAATTTTCAAACCAAACTCTCCCCTTTTGTTATATCAAAAAGAATTGAAATAACTTTAAGTTTAATTAACTTGGGAGGTAAAAAAATTGACACAAATAAGAATTTTGGTTTTAAAATAGCTCCCTCTTATTCAAGGCATCATCAAGATGTTAGTTCAACATATATGATTAAAACTAGTTGAATTAAAAGAAATAAAACTAAATAAAAAGAATTCAACCAATTTTACCAACACTTGAATCCAAGAGAGGATGTGAAGCCTTCATCTTCAAGTGTCTTTCTTTGTGTGCATGGAGCTCCCCCTCATTGATTTGACTTGTTGAACACCTCCATCACATCTAATCAAGACAATCATACAAATTTTGGTATCCAAATTGCTTTGGATCCACAACCGTTAGTTGCGCAAAATTTAATCCCCTTAGGAATCCATTTTTCAATTTCATCCTTTTTTTATGTGAAGTGATTAGTTCTTTTGGAACTCAAACACTTCTAAAACATTTTCCATTTAAAAATCTAGGGGCACTAGATTGTCTTTGGTAAAATTTTAATTTTCCAAAACCATTTCTCTTTTCTAGTTCCTTGGAAAACAAAATCATTTCTTTCTTAAGATCATCAACTTCTTTTTGATGATCTTTTTCCATTGTTTGAAGCAAGTTTTGTAAACTAGAAACTTGTTGCTCAAAATCCTTCAATTTTGCTTCAAACTCAAAATTGGTTTTCAAACGCAAATTATTTTCGTTTTTCAACTTTGAAATCAACTTTTTGTTTTTTTGAAAATGAAGCATTGAATTCGAAAACTAATTCATCATATGCTTCTTGTAACTCATCACAAGTATAAGAATTTGAAATGGATGAGTTAGAAGTTACCTCCCCCTCATTGAGGGACATCAAGCATAGGTGGGCTACTTCATCATTGGTGGAGTCTTCATCACTCCATGTGGCCACATAAGCTTGCTTTGAAGATGATCCCTTCTTGTTGGACTTGTGGGATTCCTTCATCTTCTTCTTCGATTCATGATAAGATCTTTCCATTTCACTCTTCATGAACCGGGTGAATTTCTTGAGAGATGGGTCATCTCTTCGTCTTCACTTTCCTCATCACTTGATTCAACATGTCGGTATTTGGAGGATTTAAGAGCAACGACACTCCCGTTGATGCCTAGCTCTTTGACTTTCTTCTCATCCATCTTCTTTATCTTTTCCTTTTTCTTCTCCTCTTCTCTTCCTTTCTTCATGATTTCATGTGTGAGGAGAGATCCCATGAGTTCATCGAGCTTTAATGATTTGAGATCTTTAGCTTCGATGATGGCCGTCTTCTTTGAGTCCCAAGATTCGGGAAGAGAGTAGATGGGTTTGCGGACAAGTTTATCTTCCGGAATGATTTCTCCATACCATTTGAGTCTATTGGTGATGGTGGAGAATCTATCGAACATCTTCGTGATGTCCTCATCCGGTTCCATCTTGAAGTTCTCATACTCGAGGTTGAGGAGTCCGATCTTGGTCTCCTTTACTTTGTTAGTTCCTTCGTATGTGACTTCAAGCTTGTCCCATACCTCATTGGCATCTTCAGAAGAAGACATCTTCTCGTAGATGTTGAGGCTCAATGCACAAAAGATGATGTGCAAGGCTTTGCAATTGAGCTCCATCTTCTTGCGATCATCCGCGCTCCAATCTGCCTTCCTTCGTTGTGGCACGAACGAACCGTCTTCTACTATGTCCCAAAGCTTGTAGTCCTTGGACTTTATGAAATACATCATTCTTGTCTTCCAATGGGTATAGTGTGTTCCGTCGAAGAATGGTGGCTTTTCGATGAATTGCGCTATTTGATCGGTTAGTTGATATGTTGTATCGAGCTTCTCAGATCACCTCAATAGGATGTTAATCCTCTTCGATTGATCCAAGCTCTAATACCAATTGTTGGGTTTTTAGGTGCTTGATTTCCTTCAACTGATGTGTTTGCCAATTTCGGAGAAGATTGAATTTTTGGGTGATTTGGTGGAAGCTAAAAATAAGAGATAACCACAAGGATTTAGAGTGGTTCATCTTTCTAACCCAAAGCCTACATCCACTACCTTAGCTTTCCACTAAGAATTTCATCCCCTTTTCTCGGCTTAAGAGGAATCCGTTACACCGATCAAGCTTTCTACCCAAAGCTTGATCAAACACTCTCTTACACAAGAAAGACTTAGCAAACTAGAAATCCCTCTAGAAGGTATATGTTTGCACAATTAAAGCTCTCACCCAAAACCTAAACACTTGAGCAAATTTGACAATTAGGCTCACAAGTGTTGTTTATACAAGAAAATGAACAATAAAGCCCTAAGACAATTTTCTTATCATAATGTTGTTGACAATTGAAGCATTAGTCTTCTCTTGATGCTTGGAGGTCCCTTTTATACTCCTAATTGAGTCTGTAACCGTTGAGGACCGTTGGGAATGTTTTGGAGCTGTTGGAGACTTTATTCCCACCATAAATGCTATTCTGCAGACGTCCGTTTCGAAACACTCGATCCCGTTTCGGAACGCTCTTCTTTAGAACTAGTCGTTAAAGTCTGATGCAGCAAGTTGTATCGAAACCCTTCTAGTAGTATCGAAACGGTTACAACCCATTTCGGTACGATTGACAATTAGGCTGCAAATTAAATTATCGTTGGGAAAGAGCCGTTGGGGATTTGACCGTTGGGGAAATAGTCGTATCGAAACGGTGAAGCCCGTATCGAAACGCTATGTAAAACCCCCACCCAAATTAAAGCCCGTTTTGAAACAGACAAGGCTGTATCGAAAAGTTTTGTCTCTGTGAATGGTCGTTTCGAAACGCCTAGGGGTGTTTCGAAACACCTGGGTGGTTTTGTAAAGTTTGGCTTTAGAAAACACTTCAAAACCTCTTTAAAAAATCCTCAAACATATTTTTAAGTTGTTTGGACTTAAAGGCACATTTGAAATCTTTTCAATTTAGTCCAAAACTATTTTTCAATTATTATATCAAAACATTAGTTCTTCAAAATCCTTGTGTCTTTTGTGTATATTTCACTTCCTACAAAATACCCAAATATTCAACTTCTCCACCACTTGGCGAGCACAATCAGTTGAAGGAAATCGAGCACACAAAACCCAACAATTGGTATCAAAGCTTAGCTCAATTGAAGAGGATTAACATCCTATTGAGGTGATCCTGCAAGCTCGAACAACATTTCAAATAACCGGTTCAATGACGCAATCCATCGACAAGCCACCCTTCTTCGACGGGACCAACTATGCTTATTGGAAGACGGGGATGATGTTCTTTGTCAAATCCAAAGACTACAAGCTTTGGAACATTATTGAGGATGGTCCGTTCGTTCCACAAAGAAGCAAGGCATATTGGAGTGCCGACGACCGTAAGAAAATGAAACTAAATTGCAAGGCTTTGCACTTCATCTTTTGTGCACTTAGCTTTAACATCTATCAGATGATGTCTTCTTGTGAGAGTGCAAATGAAGTTTGGGACTAGCTCGAAGTTTCATACGAGGGAACAAAAGAAGTAAATGAGACCAAGATCGGCCTCCTCAACCTAGAGTACGAGAACTTCAAGATGGATCCGGAAGAGGACATTGAGAAGATGTTCCATCGATTCTCCACCATCACCAATGGACTAAAAGGGTATGAAGTAGAGGTGAGCGTTCGATCGAGTCAAGTCGAGTCAAGTCAAAAAATTTCGAGTTATTCGATTCGACGAGTCATATTTTACAACTCAAACTTTATTTGAAATTTTTTCGATTCGAGTCGAGTTTAAGAAATTTGAGTCGAGTCGAGTTTTCGAGTTCCTATAAAAATTTAGCTGTAATTATTTATCATATTAGAGTAGGGTTTGATTCCAATTTAAACTCCTTTTTCTACTCATATAAGATATGCACATATATATCTTTTCACATGTGACAATATTTCTTCATATTTTTATATATCATTATGTATATATCATAAAAAATAGAGGGACTCAGCTCGAACTTAAAAATAAATCCACTAATTAATAAAAATTCGAGTTATTCGAATTTCTATTTTACAACTCAAACTTTATTTGAAATTTTTTCGAGTTTATGAAATTTCGAGTCGAGTCATGATGAGTCGAGTATTTTTGCCTCGAGTCGAGTTATTCGGTTTTTTTAGTCGAGTCGAGTTTTGCTCACCCCTAGTATGGAGAACTCATTTCGGAAGAAAAACTTGTCCGTCAACAATGCTAACGGCTCTCAAATCCTCTACATGCCATCATGTAGAACTAAGTGAGGAGGAAAGCGAAGATGAAGAGATGACATATCTCTTCAAGAAATTCACTCGATTCACGAAGAGTGAGATAGATAAATCCAAGCATGAATCAAAGAAGAAGATGAAGGTTTCCTACAAGTCCAAAAAAATAGATCATCTTCAAAGAAAGCATATGTGGCGACATGGAGTGATGAAGACTCCACCGATGATGAGGTAGCCCACCTATGCTTCATGGCCCTCAATGAGGGGGAGGTAACTTATAACTCATCTTGCTCAAATTCTTATTCATTTGATTAGTTACAAGAAGTCTATGATGAATTTGTTTTTGAATTCAAGGCTTCATTTTTGAAAAACAAGAAATTGGTTTCAAAGTTAAAAACCGAAAATGATTTGCTTTCTAAAACCAATTTAGAGTTTGAAGCAAAAATCAAAGATTTTGAACTTAAAGTTTTAGATTTACAAAACTTGCTTCAAATGATGGAAAAAGATCATCAAAAAGAAGTTGATGATCTTAAGAAAGAAAAAGGATTTGATTTCCAAAGAACTTGAAAAGAAAAACTGTTGGGTTTTTAGGTGCTCGATTCCTTCAACCATTCTTGCTCGCCAAGTGGTGGAGAAGTGGAATTTTGGGTGAAAGAGGTGTGGAAGCTAAAAATGATAAAAACAAGATGATTTATAGTGGTTCAACCTTCTAACCAAGGTCTACATCCACTACCTTAGCTTCCCACTAAGGATTTCCAATCCACTATTGATTCGTCCCCTTTTCTAGGCTTAGGAGGAAATCCTTACAAAACCGATCAAGCTTTCTACCCAAAGTTTTGATCAAACCCTCTTTACAAAGAGATAAAAATAAGCAAACTCAAATCCCTCTAATAAGTATTTGTTTGCACAATTAAGCTCTCACCCAATCCTAAAACACTTGAGCAAATATAACAATTTTGGCTCACTAGTGTTTGTCTATTACAAGAAATTAAACAATAATGCCCTAAGACAAATTCTTGATCATAGTGTTGTTGACAATTGAAGCATTAACCATTACTTGATGCTTGGAGGTCCCTTTTATACTCCTAATTGAGTTTGTAGTCGTTACTAGCCGTTGGGGTTGAATTGGAGCCGTTGGAGACTTTATTTCCCACCATAAATGTAGTTATGCAGCTTACTGTACCGGTACACATGGAGGCATATCGGTACGCCCTTCTCCAGAACTAGCCGTTGAGCTCTTTGTCAGCCTATGCTTATCGATACACTTGAGGGCGTATCAGTACGGTATGTCATTTAAAAAACCATTGGGAAATAGCCGTTGGGGTTGTTAAAACATGGATCGGTACGCCTAATATGCGTACCGAAACAACACCTATCCGTATCGATATGGTCTCACCCGTATCGGTACGGGTTTCGATAGATTCAAAACTTGGGCAAAAGGGTATCGATATAGGGTATACCGTATCGGTACGGGCTAGTTGAAAAACCATTTTTGACTACTTTAAAACATTTAAAACTTTGCCAAAAACCTTTTAAAAAGCCTCAAACTTATTTTCAAGTTGCTTGAACTTAAAGACATGTTATAAATTCTTTTCAAATTAGTCCAAACTATTTTTCAATTATTATATCAAAACATTAGTTCTACAATCTCCCCCTTTTTAATATAATAAAACCAACTTGAAAAATTGTTTGGGATTTCTCCCCCTTTGTGAAATAAATTTTGAATAAGAGAATTAAGATTTAAAATCAATTAAAGTCCCCCTTATTCATTTGAAAATTCAATTTTCAAACCATTTCTCCCCCTTTTTGTTATATCAAAAAAATTTAAAACACTTTTAAGCTCAAAATAACAATAGAGGTTTAAATTTTGAAACTATTAAAATGTTTGGTTTTTAAAGTGGCTCCCCCTTACTCAAAGCATCATAAAAAAATGTTAGTCACAACATATGATAATCTAGTTGAAATAAGTAAAAAATAATAAAATAAAAGCAAGAACAACTCGGTTTTACCATACTTGAACCCAAGGGAGGATGTGAAGCCTTCCTTCTTCAAGTGTTCTTCCTTGTGTGTGTGGAGCTCCCCCTCAAATTTTGACTTTGTTGATCAATCTCCATCACACCTATCATAAGACAATCAAGTAATTTTTGGTATCCAAATTGCTTTGGATCCATAGACGTTAGTAGCACAAAATTTAGTCCCCTTAGGAATCTATTTTTCAATTTCATCTTTTTTAGTTGAAGTGGTTAGTCCTTTTGGGACCCAAACACTTCTAAAACATTTTCAATTTATAAATCTAGGGGCACTAGATTGTCTTACATAAAAAATTGATTTTCCTAAATTATTTTTCTTTTGAAGTTCATTGAAAATCAAATCTTTTTCTTTCTTGAGATCATCAACTTCTTTTTGATGATTTTTCCATCGTCTGAAGCAATTTTTGTAAGTCTAAAACTTTAAGCTCAAAATCTTTAAGTTTTGCTTCAAACTCTAAATTGGTTTTAGAAAGCAAATCATTTTCGGTTTTTAACTTTGAAATCAATTTCTTGTTTTTCGAAAATGAAGCCTTGAATTCAAAAGCCAATTCATCATAGGCTTCTTGTAACTCATCAAAAGAATATGAATTTGAACTAGATGAGTTAGAAGTTACCTCCCCCTCATTGAGGGCCATCAAGCATAGTTGGGCTACTTCATCATCGGTGGAGTCTTCATCACTCCGTGTGGCCACATATGCTTGCTTTGAAGATGATCCCTTCTTGTTGGACTTGTGGGAATCCTTCATCTTCTTCCTCGATTCATGCTTGGATTTTTCCATTTTGCTCTCCATGAACCGGGAAAATTTGTTGAAGAGATAGGCAATCTCTACATCTTCACTTTCCTTATCACTTGAATCTACATGATGACATGTGGAGGATTTGAGAGCAATGACATTTGTGTTGATGTCGAGCCCTTTGAGCTTCTTCTCCCCCATAGCTCTAATCTCTTCCTTCTTCTTCTCATCTTCTTTGTTTTTCTTCATTATTTGGAGAGTGAGAAGTGACCCCATGAGCTCATCAAGCTTCAAAGTCTTGAGATTCTTGGTTTCGATGATGGCGGTCATTTTTGAGTCCCATGACTCTGGAAAGGAGTAGATGAGCTTTCGGACAAGCTTCTCTTCTGGAATGACTTCTCCATAACCCTTGAGTCCATTGTTGATGGTGGAGAATCGATGGAACATCTTCTCAATGTCCTCTTCCGGATCCATTTTGAAGTTTTCATACTCTAGGTTGAGGAGGCCGATCTTGGTCTTCTTTACTTCGTTTGTCCCCTCGTTTGTAACCTCGAGCTTGTTCCAAACTTCCTTGGCACTCTCGTAAGAAGACATCTTCTCGTATATGTTAAGGCTAAGTGCACAAAAGATGAAGTGCAAAGCCTTGCAATTTAGCTCCATCTTCTTACGATCGCCGCACTCCACTCAGCCTTGTTTCTTTGTGGTACGAACGACCCATCTTCTATGATATCCTAAAGCTTGTAGTCTTTGGATATGACAAAGAACATCATCCTCGTCTTCCAATAAGCATAATTGGTCCCGTCGAAGAAGGGTGGGTTGTCGATAGATTGCGCCATTGAGCTGGTTGTTTGAAAAGTTGATCGAGCTTGCCGAATCGCCTCAATAGGATGTTAATCCTTTTTAATTGAGCCAAGATCTGATACCAATTGTTGGGTTTTTAGGTGCTCGATTCTTTCAACCGTTCTTGCTCACCAAGTGGCGGAGAAGTGGAATTTTGGGTGAAAGAGGTGTGGAAGCTAAAAATGATAAAGACAAGATGATTTACAGTGGTTCAACCTTCTAACCAAGATCTACATCCACTACCTTAGCTTCCCACTAAGGATTTCCAATCAATTCACTATTGATTCGCCCCCTTTTCTAGGCTTAGGAGGAAACCCTTACAAAACTGATCAAGCTTTCTACCCAAAGCTTTGATTAAACCCCCTTTACAAAGAGATAAAAATAAGAAAACTCAAATCCCTCTAATAGGTATTTGTTTGCACAATTAAGCTCTCACCCAATCCTAAAACACTTGAGCAAATATAACAATTTTCGCTCACTAGTGTTTGTCTATTACAAGAAATTAAACAATAATGCCCTAAGACAAATTCTTGATCATAGTGTTGTTGACAATTGAAGCATTAACCATTACTTGATGCTTGGAGGTCCCTTTTATACTCCTAATTGAGTTTGTAGTCGTTACTAGCCGTTAGGGTTGAATTGGAGCCGTTGGAGACTTTATTTCCCACCATAAATGCAGTTCTACAACCTACCTTATCGGTACACGTGGAGGCATATCAGTACGCCCTTCTCCAGAACTAGCCGTTGAGCTCTTTGTCAGCCCATGCGTATCGATACGCTTGAGGGCGTATCGGTACGATATGTCATTTAAAAGACCGTTGGGAAATAGCCGTTGGGGTTGTTAAAATAGGGATCGGTACGCCTAATATGCGTATCAAAACGACCCCTATCCGTACCGATACGGTCTCACCCGTATCGGTACGGGTTTTGGTAGATTCAAAACTTGGGCAAAATGGTATCGATACGGGGTATACCATATTAGTACAAGCTAGTTGAAAAACCAGTTTTGACTACTTTAAAGCATTTAAAATATTGCCAAAAACCTTTTCAAAAGCCTCAAACTTATTTTCAAGTTGCTTGGACTTAAAGACATGTTATAAATTCTTTTCAAATTAGTCCAAACCATTTTTCATTAATTATATCAAAACATTAGTTCTACAAAAACAATTCGGGAAAATTAAACTTTTATGTGAGACAATCTAGTGCCCCTAGATTTTTAAATGGAAAAGTTTTTAGGAGTATTTGGGTCCCAAAAGAACTAAATACTTCAACTAAAAAGGATGAAATTAAAAAATGGATTCCTAAGGGGACTAAACTTTGTGCAACTAACGTCTATGGATCCAAAGCAATTTGGATACCAAAAATTACTTGATTGTCTTGTTTAGGTGTGATGAAGAGTGATCAATAAGTCCAAATTTGAGGGGGAGCTCCATGCACACAAGGAAGAACACTTGAAGAAGGAAGGCTTCAAATCCTCCCTTAAAGTTCAAGTGTTGGTAAAATCTAGTTGTTTTTCATTTGTTTAATTTGATTTATTTTTAAATTCAACTAGATTATCATATTGTTGAACTAACATTGTTTGATGCTTTGAGTAAGGGGGAGCCAATTTTAAAACCAATTTTTTAATTGTGTAAATTTTCTTTTTACCCCATAAGTTATTTTGAGCCTAATGTCATTTTAAATTCTTTTTTATATAAAAAAAGGAGAAATGGTTTGAAAAATTGATTTTTCAAGTTTTCAAGAGAATAAGGGGGAGCTTCAATTTCATTCAAAATTTTAAATCTCTTATTCAAAATTGTAAAATACTATGGGGGAGAATCTCAAACAATTTTTCAAATTGGTTTTATTATATTAAAAAGTAGGAGATTGTAGAACTAATGGTTTTGATATAATAATTGAAAAATGTTTTGGACTAAATTGAAAATAATTTAAAATATGTTTTTAGTCAAAAACAACTTGAAAATATGTTTAAGGGTTTTACAAGGCTTTGGAATGATTTAAAATGCATTTAAAGTTGTCAAAACCATATTTTAAGTGTAACCGTATCGATATTGTATGGTACTGTATCGATACCCTTTAGGGTTTTAACTATAGATATTTTTCAGAAGCCAGAACCCGTAACGATAAGCTTAGCCGTATCGATACGGTGTGCTTTAAAATACCCAACGACTAGTTCGCGTACCGATACGCCCAACTACCCCCAATGGTCAATTTCCCATCGGTCTTTTAAATTGCAGAACCGTACCGATACACTTACTTTTTTTATTATATCAAAAAGAGAGATTGTAGAACTAATTGTTTTGATATAATAATTGAAAAATATTTTGGACTAAATTGTAAATAATTTAAAATATGTTTTTAGTAAAAAAACAACTTGAAAACATGTTTAAGGGTTTTACAAGGCTTTGGAATGATTTAAAGTGCATTTAAAGTAGTCAAAACCATGTTTTAAGTGTAACCGTATCGATAATGTATGGTACCGTATAGATACCCTTTAGGGTTTTAACTATAGTGATTTTCCATAAGCCAAAACCCGTACTGATACGCTTAGCCGTATCGATACGGTGTGCTTTAAAATACCTAACGGCTAGTTCGTGTACCGGTACAATTGTATCGCGTACCGATATGCCCAACTACCCCCAACGGTCAATTTCCCAACGATCTTTTAAATTGCAGGACCGTACCGATACGCTTACTTTTTTATTATATCAAAAAGGGGGAGATTGTAGAACTAATTGTTTTGATATAATAATTAAAAAATGTTTTGAATTAAATTGAAAATAATTTAAAATATGTTTTTAGTCAAAAACAACTTGAAAATATGTTTAAGGGTTTTACAAGGCTTTGGAATGATTTAAAGTGCATTTAAAGTAGTCAAAATTATGTTTTAAGTGTAACCGTATTGATACTGTATGGTACCGTATCGATACCCTTTAGGGTTTTAACTATAGTAATTTTCCAGTAGCCAAAACTTGTACCGATACGCTTAGCCGTATCAATACGGTGTGCTTTAAAATATCCAACGGCTAGTTCGCGTACCGATACGGTTGTATCGTGTACCGATACGCCCAACTACCCCCAATGGTCAATTTCTCAATGGTCTTTTAAATTGCAGGACCGTACCGATACACTTACTTTTTTATTATATCAAAAAGGGGGAGATTGTAGAACTAATTGTTTTGATATAATAATTGAAAAATGTTTTGGACTAAATTGAAAACAATTTAAAATATGTTTTTAGTCAAAGACAACTCGAAAATATGTTTAAGGGTTTTACAAGACTTTGGAACGATTTAAAGTGCATTTAAAGTAGTCAAAACCATGTTTTAAGTGTAACTATATCGATACTGTATGGTACCGTATCGATACCTTTTAGGATTTTAACTATAGAGATTTTCCAGTAGTCAAAACCCGTACCAATACGCTTAGCCGTATCGATACAGCGTGCTTTAAAATACCCAACGACTAGTTCGCGTACAAATGCGGTTGTTTCACGTACCGATACGCCCAACTACCCCCAACGGTCAATGGCTACTTTAAATTGGAGGACCGTACCGATACGCTTACTATGCGTATCGATACACACCAGCTGAAGTGCTCAATGGCTACTTTCTTATTGGGACCGTATCGATACGGTTTGAGGAGTATCGATACGCCAAGTTGCAGAACTGCATTTATGGTGGGAAATAAAAGCTCTAACGGCTCTAATTCAACCCCAATGGTCCTCAACGACTACAAACTCAATTAGAAGTATAAAAGGGACCTCCAAGCATCAAGAGATGATTAATGCTTTAATTGTAACAATATTATGATGTCAAAATGTCTTTAGAGCTTCAATTGTAAATTCCGTGTATAGACAACACTAGTGAGCTAAACATTGTCAAATTTGCTCAAGTGTTTAAGTTTGGGTGAGAGCGCAAACATATACCTATTAGAGGGATTTCAAGTTTTCTTAGAATTTCTCTTGTGAGAGAGTGCTTGATCAAGCTTTGGGTAGAAAGCTTGATCGTTGTAACGGTTTCCTCCTAAGACGAGAAAAGGGGACGAAATTCTTAGTGAATTTGGTTGAAATCATTAGTGAGGAGCTAAGGTAGTGGATGTAGGTTCTTGTTAGAAGGTCGAACCACTATAAATCCTTGTGTCTTTTTTTCTATATTTCACTTCCCACAAAATCACCCAAATATTCAACTTCTCCACCACTTGGCGAGCAAGATCGGTTGAAGGAAATCGAGCACACATAACCCAATAAAACTAATGGAGGGGTGACGTGGCAATTAACGAAAATCTATAAAATTTCACATTTGATCCATGTTATTTACCTATTACATCAATTTTGGTCATATTTTATGTTTTCAATTGATTTATGTAAAATTTCTCATTTTTTCTTCCCCTCAAAATTGTTCATATTCATTTGGGGTATGGGGATTGAAGGTTTAAGATTCCGAGTTCATCCTCCCTCCTTAAGTTTCCAAACCACTATCGTAGTCTCATCGGCCAGTCAACCGCAACACGCCATTCAACCTACTCAAACCATTTTTTATAAACTAGACACATATATGTTAAACCACATGACACAATGATAAAGAAAATACATACGAAAGGAAAAACCATTGATGATATTGTTGAGATTCAAACAGAAAGAAGTGCACATCTTGTTGCAACATAAATATTGTGTTGTAAAGTAATCAATTTGGATAGGGATTTTCATTTCCCAGGAGCAAATTGAGGATAGTAAGTGATGCAAACACATCTTTCACTGAGACAAACCCATAACAACTTGGACTTAAAGAATATTTCTCTGAGATTAACTCAAACCCAAACTTTGTTAACGAAAAAGGAAGGTTGAGGATCTTTGCTTACCATGATTTCACCAAGTGTTCCCGTGGATGCAACCTCAATCTCTCCTCTTCCCCAAATAAGTGCAAGAGTCATCATATCTTTGGGTTCTGCTCTGTTTTACAACACGTGATGATTATAAAAAAGGTTAAAGCTTCTTTATAGGAAAAGAGAAAAAAACATTTATTTTAGAGATGATATTGGTGATCGCTGCTCGATCCAAAGGCTCGGAAAAAGTGACTATATGATGGCAAGGTAGAATTTTCCAATTTGGAAATTATTTTGCAGGAACCCTTTGCTCATCAAAGCTTTTTTAGTGGGTCGAATGGCTTGCAACGACTGACTAGCCGATGAAACTACAACAATGGTTAGAAAACTTGGGGAGGGAGGATGAACCTAGACCCTTAAATCTTCGATCCCCATACCCAAATGAATATGAACAGTTTTGAGGGGAATAAAAAATGAGAAGTTTTACATAGATCAATTGGAAACTCAAAATATGATCAAATTAATATAATAGGTAAATAACAATAACCAAATGTGTAATTTTACAAATTTTCATTAAATGCCACATCACCCTTCCGTTAGCTTTTTGACGGCGATGTTCAAAATATGACCAATTTAAAAGTTTGGTGGTCTGATTGACGAGTTGCCTAGTTCGGTGGTCAAAATAGGTACGCCCAAATAGTTCGGTAGTCACCTGAGTAGTTTACCCTAAAATAATATAAAAGATTTATTTATTTATTTATTATTATTATTTTATTATTATTAGTCCATATGAATTGACTAGTCTTTTCTTATTTTTCCGGCCTACATTAAGGATAACAACATCAAACGTCTTGGTGATCATAAGTTTAAAGAACAAAAACATGAGTGACTATAACATTAGTCTTTTGAAATCGATAAGTAAAAGTAAAGACTTACTAACCATAAATGATTATCGTAATAATTTATCCAAATTTTTATTATATATAGGCACAAAATAATAAAGTTCCACAAATTGGTTTAATGAATTTTTTTTCTTTAACTTCTTATTTTCTTAATAAATTAAGACAGATGAGACTATTTTAAACCTACTTGTGATTTTTTTATTTCATTATCAATACATTAAATAATCACTCATAAAAATATATCAATAAATAAAATTAATAGAAATACAATATAAATATTAGAGATGTTTGCTGGTCAGGTCGAATTTTGTATGTAATTAGTAAATTTTATGTTTGTCTAAATCTAGCATGACCCGAAATACGAACTTCAGGTTTGTCCAAATCCATCCACATTTATAAATGGTTAAACCAAGCTCATTTTTTATTCACCTATATTTTTTTAGTATTCATTTTTTTTATTAAGTGGTAGACTATTATATTCTTAAGGTAAATATTCGGATACAAACTCTTACAAGATGAGACAACATGAACATCCTTAATGTTAGCAATCAATGTGTTTCAGATGTTTCACTTAATGTCAAGTCACTTAATGTCAAGTCACTTAATGTCATCTTGTTGTTTTTTTGTTTTTCATCAAAGAGGAGAAGATAGGAAGAATGTTAGCAGTTATAACTGCTGTAACAACCTTGTATAAGCTGTCATCATCTTTCATTATCAAAAGAAAGATAAAGAATCAAGAATCTGTTATAGATTCAGTTAAATCCTATATGTATAAATACATTTGCTAGTCAAGTGTAAATAGTCAAGTTGTATTCGATATTGTTCTCTTGAATAACAATCACAGCCTTTCTTCTTTTCTGTTTTTCATTTTCTTCCCTGCACTTCTTCTTCTTCCCTACACTTCTTCTTCTTCAATCTACTGTCAAGTCTATATTCTATCATGGTATCAGAGGTCTCTGACAGTTCTAAGCCGTTTACCAACAAGTCCATTTCCATTCGATTGGACGACACGAACTATCTCCTCTGGCGTCAGCAAATCCAATTTGCTATTGAGAGTTTGGCTCTTCAAGATCATCTTGATGAGTCTTTTTCTGTTCCTGAACAATTTGTCACTGGAGAAGGTGGTCGACGTTCGGTTAGCCCAGAATATGCCAGATTCAAGCAAGAAGACAGTGCCCTCTGTTCTTGGCTACTGTCTTCTATCGGGCCTTCTATTCTTCCGTCGTTGGTAAATTGCAAGAATGCTTTGCAGATCTGGACCAAGATCCATCAGGTTTTTTCCGTCACGTCTACTACTCGGATTATGCATCTGCACTGTTCTCTCAAGAACATTCGGAAGCGTGATCAGTCGATGCGCGAGTACTTGGCTCAGATTCAGGGTGTTTGCGATAGCCTAGCTGCGTGTGGGAATCCTCTTACAGAAACGATGCATATTTCAGCTATTCTCACAGGGTTACCGCCGGAGTACGAGCCGGTGGTGGCTGTGATTACGTCGAGTCAACAGCCGTACAAACTCGACGGAGTTACCAGTGTTCTGTTGGACACTGAGGCCAGACAACTCGAGTTCTTATCTCATGGGTCGTTGGTGAACTATGCTTATGGTCCATCTGGGTCTGCGTCTGTATACCAGGTTAATCAGCAAGGTGGCCCATTCAATGGCCCAAATAATCCTAATGCTGGTTACCCTAATTCATTTGCTCATTCGACTCCTCAACGGCCAGCCGCTCCTGTCTTTCGTCCGCCGAATTCCAATCGAGGAGGAATGCCGTTTAGAGGCCGTGGAGGACGGTTCTTTAACGGTGGTCGGTCTCGGCCGCAGTGTCAGATCTGCGGCAAGATCGGACATCTTGCCAGCAGATGCTATTTCCGCTTCGATCAGGCGTTCGAAGGTATTGGTGGCTCTGCTAATCAAGTCTCCTATTTGGAAGATTCTGGTGAGGATCAATCGTTTCAAGGCTCTTTTGGTCAAGCACCGGTGACGACGTATCAGGGAAATAATTTCCAAAGTCAGGCTCAAGGTTCGAATCAGACTGATCTGTCCGGTTCTGTTCCTCCGTCTTCCGCAGAACCTGTAGTCGCCTCAGTTGCTGCGGTGTCCGATGACTTTGCGTTTGGCGATGCAGCCTGGTACCCAGACTCCGGTGCAACCTCTCACCTCACGCCCGATGCAGGTAATATCTATTTCCCTTTATCTTATGCTGGTTCTGGTAAGGTTAGTGTAGCTGATGGGTCTACTGTTGCCATATCTAGTATAGGTAATTCATCCATTAATTCGTCTGTTAGACCTCTTGTTCTTACTAACTTGTTACATGTGCCTTCAATTAAAAAAAATCTGTTGTCAGTGTCTAAATTCACTAGAGATAATAATGTTTCCATTGAATTCTTTCCTGACTCATGTGTTGTTAAGGATTTGACAACTCGTCAACAGATGCTTCGAGGTTTTCAAAGTGAAGGTTTGTACAAATTGGTTTCTGATGAATCTGTTGTTCGTGGTGATTCTTCTGCTGGTTTTTCTGGAAATTCTTCTGCTGGTTCAGGTTCTTTTGTTGTTACATGTTCTGATTGTAATACATCTGCTGATGCTTTTGCTTGTAATTCTTCTGTTGGTTTTCATGTATGGCATAGAAGGCTTGGGCATCCTTCTATTGATACCCTAGCCAAATTGTCTAAAATTTGTAAATTTTCTGTTATCAATAAAGAAGAATTTTTTTGTGAAGCTTGTAAGCTTGGTAAGAGCCATAAGCTTCCATTTCAAAAGTCTGTATCTGTGTATAATAAGCCTCTTGAACATGTTCAAATGGATGTCTGGGGACCTGCCCCTCTATTGTCTAACAATTATGCATATTATGTTAGTTTTCTTGATGCTGCTACTAGGTATACATGGATTTACTTTGTTGCTAGAAAATCTGATGTGCCTAATGTAGTTGTTAATTTTCATAGTATGGTTGAAAGACAGACTGGTTCTCAGTTAAAGGTGATTCAATCTGACTGTGGCTCTGAGTTTAAGCCTTTAGGACAGTATTTTTTTACAAAAAGGTGTTCAATTTCTTAATACATGTCCTTATTCTTCTGAACAGAATGGTAGGGTTGAAAGGAAACACAGACACATAGTAGAACTTGGTTTGACTTTACTAGCTCAAAGTGGTGTGCCTTTTAAATATTGGTCTGATGCCTTCTATACTTCTGTATATCTTATTAATAGGTTACCTACTAAGGTTTTAGGAGGGTCATCTCCTTATGAATTTTTTTTTTGGAAAGGTACCTGATTATGGTTTTCTGAAGGTTTTTGGTTGCCAATGTTTTCCTTTAACAAGGCCTTTTAATCAACATAAGCTTCAACTTAGGTCTAAACCCTGTCTTTTTCTGGGATACTGTTCTAATCAGCATGGTTACAAATGTCTAGACAGTGAGGGTAAATTGATTGTGTCTAGGCATGTTCAGTTTAATGAAAATTTCTTTCCTTGCTTGCAAAAGAAGCAATCTCATTCTAAATCTCATTCTAATTCTTCTGATACTAAGCCTGTTAAGGTTAAGTTTGTTTCTCCTAGGAATGTCAGTTCTTCCCAGGATTGTTCTCCTTCAAGTTCCAATCTTCAGACCAGTTCTAGTTCTTCTGGGTTTCGTTCTTTCTCCACTGATCCTTCAGTTTCTTCTTCTGGGCCTTGTGATTTTGCTTCTTCAGACTCTCCTGTGTCGTCTACACCCTCTGCTTTAGAGCAAGTATTACCTTCTTCTGCACCACATGCTGTGGATGATGATACGTTTGTTGAAGCTGGAGATCAGGATATTGCTCAATCTGTTCCTCAGTCTTCTAGTCAGGCTTCTCCTTCCTCATCTCAACTGTTGCAACACAGTTCTAATCCTACTCATCCAATGGTTACCAGATCCAAAGCTGGTGTTTTTAAGCCCAAAGCTTTCTTGTCTGAAGTTGAGATTCCTGTTCCCACTAATGTGTATCAGGCTTTGTCCATTGATGAATGGAAAGATGCTGTTATGAAGGAATTTAATGCTCTGGTTTCCAAGGATACCTGGAAGGTTGTTCCTTTGCCTCCTGACAGAGTTCCCATTGGATGTAAGTGGCTTTTTAAGGTTAAGAAGAATGCTGATGGTAGCATTTCAAGGTACAAAGCCAGGCTTGTTGCAAAAGGGTTTTCTCAACAAGCTGGGTTTGACTATTCTGAAACTTTTAGCCCTGTAGTCAAGCCTGTTACAGTGAGGATTCTTTTAAGTGTGGCTTTGAATAATGGATGGGCTCTGAGGCAAATTGATGTGGATAATGCATTCTTGAATGGAGATATTTCAGAAGAGGTATACATGCAGCAACCACCTGGCTTTGAAAAGGAGGATGACAATGATCAACAGTTAGTATGTAAGCTTCAGAAGTCTCTGTATGGTCTAAAACAAGCTCCTCGAGCTTGGTTTGATAAGTTTAAGGATCTCTTGACTTCTCAGCTTAAGTTCACGTCCTCTCTAGCTGATTCTTCTTTGTACTTTAGAGAGTCAAGAGGTAGCATTGTGTATATCATGGTCTATGTTGATGACATAATAGTAACTGGTAACAGTTCAGAAGAAATTGATTCTGTTGTACAACAGATTAACAGTGCTTTTTCTCTTAAAGATCTTGGAAAGCTTACCTTCTTTCTTGGTATGAATGTGATACCTGTGGAACAAGGCATAGTGCTTAATCAGAAGAAGCACATTCTGGAATTGTTAGAAAAAACTAAGATGCTTGAAGCTGTGCCTACTCCTACTCCTATGGTAACCTCTCCTCCTCTCTCTCTCAATGATGGAGATCCATTTGAAGACTGTACTTTGTACAGGCAAGTTGTTGGGACTCTCCAGCATATTTGTACTACTAGGCCTGATATACAGTTTTCTGTAAATAAGGTAAGTCAGTATATGCAAGCTCCTCGAGACAAGCATTGGAAAGCAGTTAAAAGGATTGTTAGGTATCTTAAAGGCACTATAGAACATGGATTGTTCTTCAGTAGCAATTCTTTAACTAATGATCTGGTTGGATATACTGATTCTGATTGGGGGACAAATGTGGATGATAAGCGGTCTACAGGAGGTCATTGTCTGTTTTTTGGAGGTAATTTGGTCTCTTGGTGTTCAAAGAAACAATCTGTTGTTTCCAGGTCTTCTACCGAAGCTGAGTTTAGGAGTCTGGCAGATTCCATTTGTGATGCTATGTGGGTCAAGTCACTTCTTGCTGAACTCAAGATTCAACTTTCAAAAACTCCAGTTATCTGGTGTGACAACACCAGTGCTATTGCACATTCAGCTAATCTAGTTCATCATGCTAAGCTCAAGCATGTTGAGCTTGATCTCAGTTTTGTCAGAGAAAAGGTGGCTGAAGGGTCATTTCAGGTCAATTATGTTCCTGCTTCAGAACAAATAGCTGATGTCTTCACCAAGCCTTTGTCAGCAGCCTTCTTTCTACATCTTCGACAGAAACTTAGGGTCTTCTCACCAACTGAACTTCAAACAAGGATCAGCAATTTCTTTTGTTCTGAAAAGTTATGCTAGTCTTCTCAACAAAGAAAAGAAGACAGGAAGTATGTTAGCAATCAATGTGTTTCAGATGTTTCACTTAATGTCAAGTCACTTAATGTCATCTTGTTGTTTTTTTGTTTTTCATCAAAGAGGAGAAGATAGGAAGAATGTTAGCAGTTATAACTGCTGTAACAACCTTGTATAAGTTGTCATAATCTTTCATTATCAAAAGAAAGATAAAGAATCAAGAATCTGTTATAGATTCAGTTAAATCCTATATGTATAAATACATTTGCTAGTCAAGTGTAAATAGTCAAGTTGTATTCGATATTGTTCTCTTGAATAACAATCACAACCTTTCTTCTTTTCTGTTTTTCATTTTCTTCCCTGCACTTCTTCTTCTTCCCTACACTTCTTCTTCTTCAATCTACTGTTAAGTCTATATTCTATCACTTAACCACTTAGAGAATTAATGAATCTCATTAGTTACTCTCTTTTTAATTAAATGTTTAATGATTTTATATATTTACTTTTATTAAATTCTTTTTTGTCAAATTTATTCAATTCTTTTTACTCTTTTATATATTTACAACTTAATATTTCACGTTATAATATATACTATAAATTTATTTTTTTGTGATATAAATAATATGGTATATATATAAAAATTAAAGAAGAATTTATTTATCCAAACTAATTTTTTAACCTATTATATATACCTAAAAACTGGCCATGTTTAGTAAAGAGCGGTTTGAGTAAAAATTAAAAGTTTGAGGCATAATTAAAGGTTTGACTAGCCAAATCCGCTAATATTGTTGTTTGGTGAATAGCGGATTGAAAGAGCGGATTGTGGTGAAGCCGCTAATTTTAAAAAAGCTCCTAATAGGAGCTTTTTGAGATTAGAGGCTTGATATTAGAATTGTAAAGACTCTTTTACCCTTACTAATTACCAAAAATCTCCAAATAACCTAAATTGAATATTATCTCACCTTATTTATAAGTTAATCATATTTATTTTTTCTTTTTATTATCGCATATTTATATGTGTATTTGAATTAATTAATTAATTAAATTATATTAAAATAATTATATAAATAATAAATTAATATATAAATCATTCGAATATGTTTAGAAAAGTTACATTAAAAATAATTTTTATAAATCTAATTAATATTAATTAGATACAAAATATTGATAACTAATAAACTATTCAAATAAATATTAAATATAATCATGTCCTTATATGTCATTTTACTTGTTTAAATAATCTAACATCTATCGACTATCAATTAATTTTACCAAACACTTTTATACAATCAGCTAATACAGTCCGCTAATCAAATCAACTGATACAATTAGCTATCAACTATCAGCTAATGCAATTCGCTACCAACTATCTCTTGTCGCCGTCAAATTTGGAACAAAACTTGAGATATGGAGTAACTCGAAAAACTCGGTAGAAATGCGTGAGGTCTTTACTTTAGTGATTTGTGGGAGACCAAAATGTAGCCGTTACAAGCTTAAACTTTACGTTAGCTCAACGGTCAGATTTCCAGCTTGTCCACATGGGAAATTCGATCGTTATCCCCATACCCTCTCGCTTTATATACTCTCCTCTCTCTTCCTTCCTCCCATCAAACCCTGAAATCAAATTCAACACAGAAATTTTGTTTCATTCGATCTCAGTTGTTCGTTTTTATTCGAATTCGATTCGATTCCGAAGCTCCCTCTTCAATGGGTCTATCAGTCGAGAATTCGGTAACACAATCTCACACCCGAACCCACAAAACCTTCCTCATCACCAACTACATCCTCTTGGGAGCAGCCTCCGCCTGCATCTTCCTCACCCTCTCCCTCCGCCTATTCCCTTCCCTCTGCGGATTCTTCCTTATCCTCCTCCACCTCATCACCATCGCCTCCGCCGTCTCGGGCTGCTCCGTCGTCACCTCGGGTTCCAACAAGAGCTACGCGGCTCACATGGTGGCGATGGTGCTGACGTCCATATTCCAGGGCTCGGTGTCGGTGCTTATACTGACCCGGACATCCGATTTCTTGGGGTATTTGAAGTCCTACGTGAGGGAAGAAGAGGGGGAGATGATATTGAAGTTGGCGGGCGGGTTGTGCGTGGCTGTTTTCTGCTTGGAATGGGTGGTGTTGGGGCTGGCTTTCGTGTTGAGATACTATGCGTTTGTGGAAGGCCACGGGGGCCAGTCGGCGTACCAGAGGAATGAGAAAGTTTCAGAGGAGGATTTGAAGAACTGGCCATGGCCTTTCCAAGTTTAACAAACAACCAAAGCCATATATATATATATATATATATATATATATATATTCTTTGTATTGCTTGTTCATTCAGATTGGTTAGTCGTTTAATTATTGATTTGTTTGAAAATTCTATCAAATGCTAGGATGGTCCATTTCTCATGTTGGTTCCGCTACTATTTCCTTTCCCACTAAAAACCTTCATCTTTCTAATGTTGTTTATGGAAAACAAACAGATACAGTCGAATTTAAGCACAAGAAAAAACAGATGTTCCAAAGCACAAATGCACCCGATTTGAGATTCTCGATTGGTTCATCGGTATAAATAAATAAATGAATATTTTCCATTTTTTCAAAAAAAAAATATATACAATCCACTAAATTTTTCGGATTCATGGCCTAAATTTTGAATTATACGAGTACACCCAATCAATTCACTATTTTTAATTTTAAATTATTAATATTTTTTAATCAAAACTTAAAAATTAAAACATCTCATTTATAATATCTTACCGATCTCTATCTTACGGGCGACAACGCCATTTAATGCTTAAAAAAAGCAACCTAAAATATTACAACACAACCAAGTTTAAAAACTTATAAAAAAACCACCAATCTAAAATGTTTACCGAAAAGTATAAATTTTGTTAGGCTATGTGGTCATGGTCACGCGCAGTCGCGTACTGTCGCCGCTGCACGACAAATAATTTTAAGGGTAAAGTACACAGACGGTCACTGAACTTTGGTAAAAAAAAACAAAATAGTAACCAAATTTTCAAAAATCACAAAATGGCAATTAAACTTTATGTTTTATAACAAAATGGTAACTAGACGTTAAATACCGTTAAGTGACTGTTATAAACTTTGGCATAATTACACATTTAGTCCTTCATATTTATACATTCAATCAATTTAATTCTAATTCGAAACAATTCACTAAATTTATCCCTCATTATTTACGCATTCTTTCAATTTGGTCCTTAAAGCAAAATTCCAAAGTATGGTAACATGATAAATAATTACAATTAATTTTTTTTATAGGAACTCGAAAACTCGACTCGACTCAAATCGAAAAAATTTCAAATAAAGTTTGAGTTGTAAAATATGACGCGTCAACTCGAATAACTCTATATTCGAATATTTTAAATCATTTTTTCTTTTAAATCGAATATTTTTTAAAATAGAATATTTAATATTTTCATATTTAAATCACATTGATTATTTAATAACAACTTTAAATATTCGATTCAAAAGAAAAAAAATGATTTAAAATATTCGAATATTTAATTAAATTTTTATAGGAACTCGAAAACTTGACTCGGATCGAAAAAAATTCAAATAAAGTTTGAGTTGTAAAATATGACGCGTAAACTTGAATAACTCAAAATTTTTTTACTCGATCGAACGCTCACCTCTATCTTAAGATATGACGCGTCAACTCAAATAACTCAAAATATTCGAATATTTTAAATGATTTTTTCTTTTAAATCGAATATTTTTTAAAATAGAATATTTAATATTTTCATATTCAAATCACATCGAATATTTAATAACTAATTTAAATATTCAATGTAATTTAAAAATATTCAATTTAAAAGAAAAAATTGATTTAAAATATTCGAATATTTAATTAAATTTTTATAGGAAATCGAAAACTCGACTCGAATCGAAAAAATTTCAAATAAAGTTTGAGTTGTAAAATATGATGTGTCAACTCGAATAACTCGAAACTTTTTGGCTCGACTCGATCGAACGCTCACCTCTATCTTAAGATATGACACCTCTATCTTAAGATATGCTTTTATCACTGCTTAATTACCGTAATTGATAGCATAATTGTTAGATGGCAGCTGAAGAGGCTGTATTACAGCAAATTACATTGCCATTATAGTGGTTTTATTACAAATGTTACATATGTTTATTGTAATTGTTAAACAGCTAATTCGTATGATGAACCTAAACAGTTTTGTGGCTATATTCATCCAGTTATGTTGAGTTTTTACGTGCTCGATTTCCTTCAACAGTTCTTGCTCGCCAAGTGGTGGAGAAGTTGGATATTTGGGGTGTTTTAGTGGGATGTGAAAATAGTCAATCGACACAAAGATTTATAGTAGTTCGATCTTCTAACAAGCACCTACATCCACTATGTTAGCTTCCCAATAAGGATTTCAAAAAATTCACTGTTGAATTTCTTCCCTTTTTCTAGGCTAAGGAGGCAACCTTTACACACTCAAAGCTTTCTAACCCAAAGCTTGAGTAAACTCTCTTTACAAGAGAAATTCTAAAGTAAACTTGAAATCCCTCTAATAAGTATTTGTTTGCACTATTTAGCTCTCACTCAAAACCTAAACATTGAGCAAATTTGACAATGTTTAGTTCACTAGTGTTGTCTATACAAGAAAATGAACAATTAAGCTCTAAGACAATTTTTTGATCATTATGTTGTTGACAATTGAAGCATTAGTCTTCTCTTGATGCTTGGAGGTCTCTTTTATACCCTCAATTGAGTTTATAGTCGTTGAGGACCGTTTGGGTTGTTTTGGAGCCGTTGAAGACTTTATTTCCCACCATAAATGTTGTTCTGCAGATGTCTGTTTCAAAACAATTGACCCCGTATCGAAACGACCTTCTTCAAAACTAGCCGTTGTAGTCTAATGCAGCAAGTCGATCGAAACGCCTATGGTCGTTTCAAAATGCTCTTAATCTGTATCAAAACGGTAACATACCCATTTCGGAACGAGTGACAGTTGAGCTGCAATTTAAAATGTCGTTGAGAAAATAGCCGTTGGGGAGGTTTTGACCGTTGGGCGTATCGAAACACCAAAGAGGTGTTTTGAAACAGAACCCTTTTTGTATCGAATCGGGCAAGCCCTATTTCGATACGAGTTTTGGCAGTTTCAAAATGTTTCGATACATGTCTCCCTGTTTCGAAATGGGTACCTTAAAAACTATTGTTTGGTTACATAAAAAAACGTTTCAAACATTGCCAAAACCATTTAAAACATCCACGAACTTTTTTTCAAGTTGTTTGGACTTAAAGGCACTTTTGAAATCTTTTCAATTTAGTACAAAACTATTTTTCAATTATTATATCAAAACATTAGTTCTTCAATCTCCCATTTTTTGATATAATAAAACCAATCTTGAAAAATTGTTTGGGATTCTCCCCCTTAGTGAAATAAATTTTGAATAAGAGAATTGAAGTTTAAAATCAATTAAAGCTCCCCCTTATTCATTTGAAATATTAATTTTTCAAACCATTTCTCCCCTTTTTGTTATATCAAAATGACTTTAAATAACTTTAAGTTCAAAATAACTTAGGAGGTAAAAAAATTGACACAAAAAAAATTTTGGTTTTAAAATGCCCCCCGTACTCAAAGCATCATCAAAGAATGTTAGTTCAACATATCTGATAATATAGTTGAAATTAAAAAAAATCAAATTAATCAACTAAAACAACTAGATTTTACCACACTTGAACTCAAGGGTTCAAGTGTTCTTCCTTGCGTGCATGGAGCCCCCCCCCCCCCTCTCAATTTTTGGACTTGTTGTTCCATCTCCATCACACCTAACATAAGGCAATCAAGTAATATTTGGTATCCACATTGCTTTGGATCCATAGACATTAGTAGTACATAGTTTAGTCCCCTTAGGAATTCATTTTTCAATTTCATCATTTTTAGTTGAAGTGATTAGTTCTTTTGGAACCCAAACACTTTTAAAACATTTTCCATTCAAAAATCTAGGGGCACTAGATTGTCTTATATAAAAAATTATTTTTCTAAAATTGATTTTCTTTTCAAGCTCTCTGGAAATCAATTTTTTTTCCTCTTAAACTTTATGAAGCAAATTTTGTAAATCATCACATTTTTGCTCAAACTCATTGAGTTTTGCTTCAAGTTCAATTTTGGTTTTAGAAATCAAATCATTTTGAATTTTTAAATTTGAAACAATTTTCTTGTTTTTCAAAATATGATTTTTAAGTTCTAAAATCAAATCATCTTAGGCATCTTGTAATTCATCAAAAGAATATGAACATGAGGTAGATGAATTAGAAGTTACCATTGAATCTTCTTCGATGGCCATAAGACAAAGGTTGACTTGTTCATCATCGGTGGAGTCTTCATCACTCTATGTAGCCACATATGACTTCTTCTTATGGCTTGAAGTACTTACCCTCTTCTTCTTCATTGATTCACGATCGAATTCTTTCAATGCTTTATTTATGAATGGGGCACACTTATTGAAGAGATGAATTATCTCTTCTTCACCCTCCTCCTCCTCGCTTGTATCAACATGGTTGCACTTGGAGGTTTTGAGAGCAATGACATTCGCATGTATATCTAGCTCTATGATCTTCTTCTTCCTCATCTTTCTTATCTCTTCCTTCTTCTTCTCTTATTCTTTATCCTTCTTCATGATTTGGTGAGTGAGAAGTGACCCCATGAGTTCATTAAGCTTCAAGGTCTTCAAATTCTTAGCTTCGATGATGACGGTTCTTTTTGAGTCCCATGACTTGGGAAAAGAATAGATAAGCTTTCGAATAAGCTTTTCTTCCGAAATGACTTCTTCATACCCCTTGAGTCCATTGGCGATGGTGGAGAATCGATGGAACATCCTCTCAATGTCCTCTTCCGGATCCATTTTAAAATTTTCATACTCTAGGTTGAGAAGGCCGATCTTAGTCTCATTTGCTTCGTTTGTTCCCTCGTATGTAACTTCGAGCTTGTCCCAAACTTCCTTGGCACTATAACAAGAAGACATCTTCTCGTAGATGTTGAGGCTAAGTGCGCAAAAGATGAAGTGCAAAGCCTTACAATTTAGCACCATCAACTTACGATCGTCGGCACTCCACTTTGCTTTACTTCCTTTTGGTACGAACGAGCCATCTTCAATGATATCCCAAAGCTTGTAGTCTTTGGATTTGACAAAGAACATCATCCTCGTCTTCCAATATGCATAATTTGTCCCGTCGAAGAAAGGGGGCTTGTCGATTTATTACGCCATTGAGCCGGTTGTTTGAAATGTTGATCGAGCTTGCCGAATTGCCTCAATAGAGTGTTAATCCTCTTTAATTGAGCCAAGCTCTGATACCAATTGTTGGGTTTTTACGTGCTCAATTTCCTTCAACCGTTCTTGCTCGCCAAGTGGTGGAGAAGTTGAATATTTGGGTGTTTTAGTGGGAGGTGAAAAATAGGCAATAGACACAAGAATTTATAGTAGTTCGACCTTCTAACAAGCACCTACATCCACTACCTTAGCTTCCCACTAAAGATTTCAAAACATTCACTCTTGTATTTCTTCCCTTTTTCTAGGCTAATGAGGCAACCTTTACACATTCAAATCTTTCTAACCCAAAGCTTGAGTAAACCCTCTTCACAAGAGAAATTCTAAAGAAAACTTGAAATCCCTCTAATAGGTAATTGTTTGCACTATTTAGCTCTCACCCAAAACCTAAACACTTGAGCAAATTTGACAATGTTTAGCTCACTAGCGTTGTCTATACAAGAAAATGAACAATTATACACTAAGACAATTTCTTGATTATTATGTTGTTGACAATTGAAGCATTAGTCTTCTCTTGATGCTTGAAGGTCCCTTTTATACTCTCTATTGAGTTTATAGCCGTTGAGTTTAACCCCCTCGTCCCGGTCCGGACGCTTGACCGATCCGAGTGGGCTACACGGGGATAACCAAGATGAAACCCGTTAAGGCTCCACTTCGGTTACCGACCCTAGGAAAAACTTTTTCATTTATTATCTTATCTAGATGCGTTAATTAAACCTAAGCGTGAAACGACAGCAGAAACAAGGCTCACGAGAAGCCTAACAGCAAACATGGCCTAAGCCCAACCCTTGAAACCCTTTAGAGATGTCAAAAAGCCCATTTACAGGCCTGTGTTTCGAAATAGTCATAGCTCGTTTCGAAACACGGGCTCCAGTTTGAAAAGCCAGACATCCGTACTGAAACGCATCCACCCCGTTTCGAAAAAGGGTCCCATTTTGCTTAAGCGTTTCGAAACCCATTTCGGAACAGTCAATTCTAGTAGCCAAAGTGTTTCAAAACTTGTTTCGAAACAGGGGCTTACAGTAGCCAAAATGTATCGAAACGAGTTCTGATACGGGGGCCCTAGAACCACACTCGTTTCGAAACAGGGCAACCCGTTTCGAAACACCTGCTGCCTGCGAATTCCCAAAAATCAGTTTTAAACATCTTCAAATGATTCCAAACGTCCGCAACGACCCCAAGAAGCAAACACAACATACAAACACATTATAGAGGCATGCACCCTATTGCAAACATACTCAAGATTCATAAAGATATAAGATAGGGCATCCATTCAAAAGATCATACATCACAAGACATACATTTAGGCATTCTAGAAGGTAATTCAACATGGTTTACAAGCATTCAAGGCAACCAAAAGCCAACCAACAACATGGCATTTGAAGGAGTCTAACATGCTCCTAAACAACCAATACCAACATACTTCAAAGGATCAAACAACATATACATGTCCCATTGCTTGACCATTACATCATATAATATAAAATCCATACTTGAAATATTCAAAAGCACAATTAGCACACTTGGAGGCCCCTTCTTGCACTAGCAACCCACGAGCTACGGATCTGCATTGTCGAACAAAAGAGAGCGTAAGCATAAAGCTTAGTGAGGGTAAGCTAATAAAAACAAACCTCGACAATGCAGGGTCCAAGCACGAGCATACCAAGGTAGATTGCATGACCTTACCTTCGATCCACATGAGCCAAAATACACATGATGCATGAACATTTATTCAATATTATGTCATGCTCAACAAGCTCAAATCCACATCATATGTAAACACATATAATAATTCATATAGGAAACACATTTCATATCATATTGATACACATATCAACTCATATTGGCACCTAACTATGACTCGAATACGCGGATAACACGTTGGAACTCACATCCAACACAACCATTACCTTACGGTGGGATTACACTCATCACCGTTCTCGCGGAAGGGATTCCACTCATCTTCACGCCCCGTCGATGGGATTATACTCATCATCGACTAATATATAAGAAGGTTTTCTGGACGAACCCGTACTCCATCTTGATGACTACCATCATCAAGACCACACGCGCATTTGACTCACGTGTGCACACTAACATCCTAATGATCGATCATTTGTACCCAAGCATACTAGTGCCAACATTTAACTCAATCTACCATATCATTTCATATCACTTCCGTGCTTAGCACGTACTCGCCATGATTAACATCATGCACAATCCACATGCATATAACAATGCATCACAACCATGCCTCAACATACATGTACAACACATATATACATAACCATCATAAACACAAATCATTATGAGGCATAAACAATAATTAAATAGTGCAACCAAAGTCTCTAATTAAAGCTTGGAATTAGGCTACCAATCTAATCCCAACTCTAGGTGGGTCTACCAAGCCCAACCTAGTCCACATGCTTGAACCAAATACTCAAAACCATTTTAAAAACATTAAACCACTCACCTTCACTTCCAAGCTCAACTACCAAGCAACCAAGACCTTCAAGCTTCCGGATTCACTCCCGATGCTTCACCAACACAAACTCTTGCCTCTAATCATCCCAACACAATCAAAATAATCTCAAATCAGTCCACACAACAATGTAGCAAACCCGGAACACTATTCAAGCAATAAACACATGAATTCAAGCCATGAACAACCCCCAAAACATCAAACTCGAGCAGCCCTTATACCCAATCCAAAACTTATGATTTCAACACATTTAACACACTCAAATGCTTCCAAAACAATCCTCAACCAACATACAACCAAAGGCCTTCCATTTCCAACATAAAACACACCCAAAACCCATTCCAAAACCCTTCAAAAACCTTATGAAAACCCAAATACGGAAATCATGATAAAACACTTTGAAATTCATATATGTTGGACCTCAAGGTTCATAAACAACATATCTAACATTATTAAATCAATATCTTAGATAAAAACTCATAAAGTCACAACCTTTAACCTTTTTCCACGAAAAACCAAATTCATAAAACATGGATGAAACTGAAAACTAACGGTACTTTCAAAGAGAGGAAGATGAGAGCAAGATGGGAAAGTGATTACTTTTCAAAACCGAGCCAAAATGAAGATGCTAGGTGATGGAATAGTGAAAGGGGGAAGGAGCTTCTCTTTGTCGTGGAAATGGAGAAGATGAATAGTGAAAAAGATGACAAAAAAGTTGTTTTAATTGAAAATGGGGCTTTTTAAATTTGAAGTCCATTTTATTACAAAAATGCCATTAATGAGATGGCATTCTCATTAATCTTAAAATCCATGGAATTTAGTTTCAAATGAATTTTGGTCCAACATAAATGTTTGTTTTGAAAGTTTGAAGCCCAAAGTAATATTTTATTATTTAAATTATAAAACTAAAACCCGAAATAATATTTTAATATTATTTTCACCCGACCCCTAAACCCAGGTATTACATTGAGGACCTTTGGGGTTGTTTTGGAGCCGTTGGAGACTTTATTTCCCACCATAAATGCTATTATGCAGATGTCCGTTTCGAAAAAATTGACCCCGTATCGAAACGACCTTCTTCAGAACTAGTCGTTGAAGTCTGATGCAGCAAGCCGCATCGAAACGCCTCTTACCGTTTCTAAACGCCCTTAATCCGTATCAAAACAGTAGCATACCCGTTATGGAACGAGTGGCAGTTGAGCTGCAATTTAAAATGTCGTTGGGAAAATAGCCGTTGGGGAGGTTTTGACGCCGGACGTATCGAAACACCAAAAGGGTGTTTCGAAACGAAACCCTCTCCGTAGCGAAACGGGCAAGCCCTGTTTCGGTACGAGTTTTGGCATTTTCAAAATGCTTCGATATAGGTCTCCCTGTTTCAGAACGGGTACCTTGAAAATTTTTCAATTTAGTCCAAAATTATTTTCAAACATTACCAAAACCATTTAAAACATCCACAAACTTATTTTCAAGTTATAAAGGCACTTTTGTAATCTTTTCAATTTAGTCCAAAACTATTTTTCAATTATTATATCAAAACATTAGTTCTTCAAGTTATATCAAAGGAATTATTGCAATTATTGAGTAGTTTTTTTTGAAATTAAAATAATGATTTATAACTGTGTTTTGGACATTTTTTTGGTGAAAAAGGAGTTGTGCCTTCACGCCTCGTAAAAAAATATCTCTAAGCCTAATGAAGGAAAAATAATGCACAAGGTAGCAAGTTACAATACAAGGACAAACCTCAACCAATAGAAATCAAGTTATCCTCTTGCAAGAAGCGAACACCAGGTAACAAAGGCATAACAAAAGGAACCAGATCAAAACTCTCCAAGTACACCAATTTCGCCAAAGCATCAACAATTTTTTTTTTGTTTCGAGGAACATGCCGAAACGACACCCGTCATGCGAGATCCCTCAACCTTCTAATACAACGAACCAAAACAAGAGGAGCACTAAAAGAGCTATCGCGAAGTATCAAGTTGATATCCTCCAAGCTATCTGATTCGACCTCAACATTCTTATACCCCAACTCCAGGCCAATGAAAGCCCCAAATAAAGACTTCACGGCTTTGCCTCAAGGACCGAGCAACGACCAACAAACTTTGAGAAAAAATGAATCCACTTCCCCATATGGTCCCAAAGAACTCCTCCACAAGACGCGTTCCCATCAAACTCATTCCAAGCTCCATCCGAATTGAGCTTGATCCAGCATAATGGAGGCGCCAACCAACATGAAGAAATCGCAACGATAGGCGCACTATCTGCCACCACAGGCTGTTGATTAGCCAAATCCCTACAAGTTTTATCTGCAAGCCATTTGCTTCGAACCAAAATCAAACCCCAGTCCTCAACACCTCCATCAAATCCCAGTTTAAAACATATCGAACGAAACGACATGCACCTGATAGATTCCGTTCAACCCAGGATCGGAAAGGAAGACTGAAAAACTCCACAAGCTTTGTAGGGCTAACAAGAAATGACCAAACAGATTTAGCCGCTCTACATTGCCGGAACACGTGATCGACATCTTCATTAGCCTCATGAGACATAGGGTAACGAGCATCCGTGGTAAAATGACGTCTTGGACGTGCAACATTTGTCATCAACCGGTCACAACATGCAAGCCACATAAGGATTTTAATTTTTGTAGTCCCCTAAACTTATGAATGATGGACCATACCCTATCAACAACCCCTTCCACATGACCCAACCAAAAATCATAGGCTGACTTAACCGAAAATCTTTGATCCACACGTAATCCCCAATCTACTGCATTGGCCGAAAACAACGGATCCGATTCTTTTGTAGTCGTAATTCGAAGAAGAATCAATACCGGTAAATGGTGTTGGAAAGTAGCCCAGTTCTACAACCCATGCGTATCTAACATCGAAACTACTAATACTCGTGGAAAGCTAGTATTATAAGCCGCACCCACATGCACAGACAACGACCCAACATCTGGGATCCAATTGTCGTGCAAAAAAATCAATAGTATGGTCGTTTTTGATGGACCACGACAAATTCACACGAACATTCGACCACACCATTCCCAACCCCTTCCAGAGCTGCGATCCATACTTGACAGTTGTTTTGCACGGATAATCACCAATGCATTTATATTTGGAGCGAAGAAAACAAATCCAAAAAGCTTTTTTATGCACAATCATCTAAAAAGCTAGTTTCATAAGAAAAAAATCATTCTGAATATCAGGTTTCCTAAAGCCGAGACCTCTCTTGACACCCCAAAAGTATTATTTTTTATGCTTATTTCACATGTTCTTCCTTGTCATTTAAGTACATTTAGTTGTTGTGGAGCGTTTAGTTGTTCTCCATTTATGAGCGCAAGTGCACACTCTGTCAAGTTATAGTATAAAAGATATTGTCTCTCACATGGATTGGAGCAGCTCCTATGAATGGTTTCCTGCACAATGATTTAGTAAATGCGCCATTAAATCTCATGATGTGGAAATATAAAAACACAAGTAAAAATAAAGATAGTGATGGGAGAGAGATGATAGGGAGAGATTTGGGCGATAAGCTGGGTAAGACTGGTGCAGCTCAGTAGCATGTGGACTGCATTGTAAAGTCTGAGTATGTTTTGTGCTGCCATGAGATGTTTTCTCGGCAGGTATGGCGGGCGGCAAACTACGACCCTGTCACGCGACCGCAGCAGGTCACTGCCACTGCAAGGGTGTGTACTATCTCGGCAGGTGGAATGGAAAGAAGTCCTGATGACTCGTCTGTCAAAAATTCTAAGTTCGACAGGATAGTCGACAGTGATCCTTCCTATTTCTAGGTTATGATGCTCGAGATTGCTAACTTGAAGATTAGTGTGGAACCAAGTCAGTCTACTCGGTTAGTGATCCCTTTTAGCCGCTGAAACTTGTGGACTAGTGTGAAACCATGTTAGTCACGCCTTTGTGAGTTGTGACCGTGCTTAACCCTTTCGTGAGCCTTGAACTTTCGTGCCCGACAAATGGATTTTCTCTTCAACTGACTGGTGTAGACTAATTGAACGAACAAGGATCATAGATTAAGCAAACTCAGAATTTTTTTGAAAACAACTCAAAACTATACAACCGTTTCCTTCAAACTACTTTACATACATGCGTCTAAACCCTAGGAGAGTTGGGCCACGACCCCCAACATCTTCAACCTATCTAGCTACATCTCGTTGTGTAGCTGCTCAGGCTCGCATACCTTCACCCTCGTCATCATGCCCCTATACCCTTACACACATTGGATATATATAGTGAGTCCTCCTTGAAGTAGGAGTTCTAAAAGTAAATTACATTAAATACAATCTCCTTTATACTTTAAATACAGACTCTTTGGACATTGCCTTCTCCCGGAATTAAGGATAAGTGCTCCTACTTATCGATCTTGAATCAGCTCTACCGGCCACTACTGGCTTCAGAAAATTGAAAGACTGGGCTCATTGGGTTTAGGAAATTTCTCTCTTTAAATCGCGACCCATCTTGGCTAAGTCGGTGTAACTCCTGCCCGGGCAACACTTGGCAGCAATGCTGCTTCGGCAGCGTCCTTGGCGGCATCCTGAGCTGCTTCAGTATAGCTCCTTCAGTTCTAGCTTTCTTGTCCGGTCCTGTCATTTCCTCTCCTAGCTATAGCACCTAAAAATATAAACTAAACTAAAATAGTAACTTTTCTCAACCAAACATAAAATATTCAATAAAAGCATGGTATAAGAGAAGATATTGTTATAATGCATGCAATGCACCTAAATATGCCTAAATGAGCTTAAGAACAACAATTAGAAGGGCAAGAATGTGTACAAAATATAGAACTCATGGACACTCTACACACCCCCAAACTCGAACTATTGCTTGTCATCAAGCAATGCAACCTAGCTAGTAAATTTTCCCTTAACACAAAATTATAGAAACATTAGCCTTCAACTTGATTTTTTACCTCAAGGTTGTGGCACCTATTTAATTTTAGTGACAGGGAACATCTTAGATTTAATTTTTCTTAATGCCAATGCAGTGTGTGAAGGTCTGAGTTCATACTAAATATGCTAAAATTACAGAGTTAACAAAGAATGCCTAAAATAATTAAATTACTGGAAAGGATACGAGTTGCTGCCTTGGCAGCACAATTGGGCACTTTTATTCTCTTTTTCTGATCATGGATTTAAGGGCTTCAACTCGTCACAACTATTCTTTGGGTCTGAAGCTAGGGTAGGTGCACTCTACGAAACTCCGAATCCTTTGAATAGAGTCATCCCGTGAAAACTTTCATTCACTCTTGCTAATTTGTCCGTCACTTGGTTTAGATTCATGGACTTTGATAGCAGCGGAGTGTCCTTGCTTATGATCCTTCTTAGAGCCTGTTTCAGGCAACTCTAGGGTATTATTCTTTTTGTCTAGAGCATGTTTCGGGCACCTCTAGGTTTTTCATTATTTTTGTTGTGTTGCCCTATGCTACCGTGGCGACAAACTTGTACTCAATCAAGAAATTTTTATTAAGTAAGGCAGGCAGTGTTAAACTCAAAACTAAAGCAAAAATTCAGCATTTAACAGACAAGTGTAAAGATAATTGGCAAAAGAAAATATTTTTAAGTATTTTTCATGCTTCTTCCCATAGTTAGGTTAAAAATTTTAGAATGGTGCGAGTATATGTAGTCGTCTAAGCTATCATAGGCACAAGTTTTTAAGCTAGAGACTTCTATTTCATTAAGTGCTAGGGGGCAAAATTTACAAATGCATCTAAATGCTATGAACCTAAAACAAAAAAGACTAATTTCCCCCAAACTCAAGATTGACATTGTCCTCAATGCCTCTACAAAACAAAAGTTAAAAACAAAACATAAAAAATATATATAAAAATTAAAAAACAGAAAAATAAAAAATAAAAAGGAAATAAAACAACATAGAAAAATTAAAAAGAAAAGAAAAGAAATTGGTGCTATAAACTGGGGGAGTTCCCCTCTATTGATGTCGCGTCATAGGAGGAATCTGAGGAGGCATGCATGATGAGGTGGCGCGTAGCAGATGGTCTTTCTGCTGGGCTCTTCTTCGAGCTACGCGGTGGCTGGATGTGGCTGGGGGTGGCTTTCTTGGTTTGTCTTTTAGCTTCTCCACCCTGGGATCTGCTGCTGACCGCTTTCTCTTTTTGGCTACCTCTGCTGGTTCGTCGTCAAGGGAGTCTGAAATCCCCATGTTTGAGTAGCCGGTGTCCTTGGCAACGGTCATTTTGGCTACTAGGGAGGCAGCAGTGGTTTAGTCCTCCTTCTTCGATTCTGATGGGAAGGTTAGTTCATATGGTTGGATAGGGGTTAGAGAGGTTCTTCTCTCGTGGCGGCGGTGCGACCCTGCGCTGTCGTTGGCGGCAGGAGCAACAGCTGGTCTTGGAGTGATGTGGACTGGCTTGGATGCTGCTAGCTCCGATTGAAAGGCGGGCAACTGTGGTCCGACATCTTGATATTTGTCCAGCAGGTAGGCCAAAAAGGCCTCATGCATGTCTGCTACGTATTTGGTGAAGATCACCTGCTTGTGCTCGATCCTCTGGCAGCTTTCCACTAGGCTGCACAGTATGGGGATTGAGGCAGACGGGAGGGCATCATCAGTACTACCTATTGTAGCTGGTGTGGCGGCAGCTTGGGACGGCGGCTAGGTGGTGGAAGGTGTGTCTGGCTCCGCATTATGCATCATCTGTTGTCGTACCCTTCTTGTCCATCCTTCATTGGCAGGAAGAATTTTATCTTTTGGGTGCAGCGGCACGCCAAAATTGGCACACATGCTAGTGATGAGTGCAACGAAGAAAAGGGGACCGTTGGCATTTGGCTTTTCTGTGTGGGCATAAATCTCTTTTATTATTATGTCGCAAATGTTTATCTGTCGCCCCTTCATTATGATGCAGATAAGGGCGAGCCGCGACCTGTTTACTATCGATCCGTGCGAGGTGGGCATCAGGCTGCGCTGGAAAAAGTAACTCCAAAGGGATGCCTCTGGCAACAAGTCTCTGCGGTTGACTGACCCATTATTTTTGTCTGTCAGCCATTTTGTGTTTGGCTTACAGAGTTCCTTCTTGATCTTGTTGTAGTCAGCCCATGTCAGATATAATTCCCATTCTCCGTGTGGGTCACCGCTGACCTCTATGCTGTAAAAGTTGTTGATCATGTCAGCAGTGAACTTGACACCTTCTCCCCGAACGTAGACGAAAGGGCTCTCTGGGTTTGGTCGGTGGGCATACAACTCTCGCACATGGTTGTTGTTAACCCTTTCTGGCTGCCGTGCGAATTGGTCCCAACCCATATTGTGGATCTTCTCGAAAAGGAAGGGTTCCAACCCAAAATCACCATCAGATTGGGTGTATTGGAAACCCATCTCCTCCTATAGTTGCCTTTCTCTGTAGAACTTGTTGTAGGTCTCCTCGACAGAAGGTTTCAAGAACCTTTTGTATGAAGTTTTGGAGGTGGCGGCGGGTTGTTGTGATGAGGCCATAATTTGTGGGACGGTTGTGTTTCCTAAAGAAAGAAAAGAAAGAACGTGAAATAAAGCAAAGAAAATCTTGGAAGCAAAGATTGCAGAAAGAATTTAGAGTAGAGGAGAAAGCAAAGTGAAGAACGGGGTGGGAGAATAGTTGGCTTTGTATAGCCGTTTCTCTCCACTGCCTTGGCGGGCACATTGTTAATGGGCGGCAATTATTGTGGCGCGAATAACGGGATTCTAGCCGTTACACAGATATCCGTTCCACTCGCCGGGGCAAAATATACTCGTTTTCCAAAAAATCCGAACCTAATCTTTTCAAAAAAGCACGTACAGTACTTTTGTGTTTACGAGGCTAGCCGTTATACTTATCTACATTGGGCTCCCTTGGCCGCTAGTTGGGCTTTTCCTTCATTCTTCATCTTTCTTAATCTTTCCTTCGTTCCTAACCTGCAATAAATTAAATACAAAAATTAAATTTAATCATAATGCTGAAAAATAAATTAAAAGTTAAAATAAAAATAAAAATAAAAATTAGGTTATGTTGAGCTGTGTTTTTCCCAAGCATAACCACTTCGTGAGGGTCTTTGTGTTTGGCTAGTTGTCTGGGCATGTCTTTCCCCTCTTCAGGTGGATGTTGCTGCCAACCTTGTTGCCCTGGCGGGACATACACCAAGAAAACAAAGAGGCTTTTTTAAACAAATAAATAAAAAGAGATTTAATGTGCAAAAACAAAATAGAAGTGCAGAAATTCAAATGTAGTTGTTGTTGCCAATCCCCGACAACGGCGCCAAAAACTTGTAGAGCGTTTAGGTGTTCTCAATTTATGAGTGCAAGTGCACACTCTTTCAAGTTATAGTATAAACGACATCGTCTCCCACAGGATTGGAGCAGCTCCTATGAATGGTTTCATGCAAAAAGATTTAGAAAATGCGCCATTAAATCTCATGATGTGGAAATATAAAAACACAAGTAAAAATAAAGATAGTGATGAGAGAGAGATGATATAGAGAGATTTGGGCGATAAGCTGGGTAAGACTAGTGCAGCTCAGTAGCATGTGGACTGCATTGTAAAGTCTGAGTATGTTGTGCACTACCAAGAGATGCTGCCTCGGCGGGTATGGCGGGCGGCAAACTACGACCCTGTCATGCGGCCGCAGCAGGTCACTGCCACTGTAGGGGTGTGTACTATCTCGACAGATGGAATGGAAAGAAGTTCTGGCGGCTAGTCTGGCAAACATTCTAAGTTCGGCAGGATAGTCGACAATGATCCTTCCTATTTCTAGGTTAGGATGCTCGAGATTGCTAACTTGAGGATTAGTGTGGAACCAAGTTAGTCAACTCGGTTAGTGATCCCTTTTAGCTGCTAAAACTTGTGGACTAGTGTGGAACCAAGTTAGTCACGCCTTTATGAGTTGTGACCGTGCTTAACTCTTTCATGAGCCTTGCACTTTTATGCCCGACAAATGGATTTTCTCTTCAACTGACTGGTGTAGACTAATTAAACGAACAAGGAGCATAGATTAAGCAAACTCAGAATTTTATTGAAAACAACTCAAAACTATAGAAATGTTTCCCTCAAACTACTTTACATACACACGTCTAAACCCTAGGAGAGTTGAGCCGCGACCCCCAACATCTCCAACCTATCTAGCTACATCTCATTGTGCGGCTACTCAGGCTCGCATCCCCTCACCCTCGTCATCATGCCCCTATACCCTTACACACATTGGGTATATATAGGGCTCATGGCCTAAGTTTGAGTCCTCCTTGAAGTGGGAGTTCTAAAAGTAAATTACATTAAATACAATCTCCTTTATACTTTAAATACAAACTCTTTGGACATTGCCTTCTTTCGCAAGTAAGGATAAGTACTCCTACTTATTGATCTTGAATCAGCTCTACCAGCCGTTACAGGCTTCAAGAAATTGCAAGACCGGGCTCATTGGGCTTAGGAAATTTCTCTCTTTAAATCGCGACCCATCTTGGCTAAGTCGGTGTAACTCCTGCTCAAGCGGCACTTGGCGGCAATACTGCTTCGACATCGTCCTTGGTGGTATCCTGAGCTGCTTCAGTACAACTCCTTTAGTTCCAACTTTCTTATCCAGTCCTGTCCTTTCCTCTCCTCTCTTAGCTATAGCACCTGAAAATATAAACTAAATTAAAATAGTAACTTTTCTCAACCAAACATAAAATATTCAATAAAAGCATGGTATAAGAGAAGATATTGTTATAATGAATGTAATGCACCTAAATATGCCTAAATGAGCTTGTAGAGCGTTTGGGTGTTCTCTATTTATGAGCGCAAGTGCACACTCTGTCAAGTTATAGTATAAAAGATATCGTCTCCACATGGATTGGAGTAGCTCCTATGAATGGTTTCCTGCACAAAGATTTAATAAATGCGTCATTAAATCTCAAGATGTGGAAATATAAAAACACAAGTAAAGATAAGGATAGTGATGAGAGGAATGATAGGGAGAGATTGGGCGATAAGCTGGGTAAGACAAGTGCAGCTTAGTAGCTTGTGGACTACATTGCAAGGTCTTGAGTATGTTTTACGCTGCCATGAATTGTTGCCTCGGCGGGTAAGGTGGGTGGAAAACTACGACCTTGTCTCACGATCGCAACAGGTCACTGCCATAGCAGGGGTGTGTACTGCCTCAGCAGGTGGAATGGAAAGAAGTCATGGCGGCAAGTCTGGCAGACATTCCAAGTTCGGCAGGATAGTTGATAGTGATCCCTCCTATTTCTAGGTTAAGATGCTCGAGATTGCTTAACTTGATTACTAGTGTGGAACCAAATTAGACAACTCGGTTGGTAATCCCTTTTAGTTGCTGAAACTTGTGAACTAGTGTGGTACCAAGTTAGTCACGCCTTTGTGAGTTGGGACCGTGATTAACCCTTTCGTGAGCCTTGCACTTTTGTGCCCGACAAATGGATTTTCTCTTCAACTGACTGGTGTAAACTAATTAAACGAACAAGAAGCATAGATTAAGCAAACTTAGAACTTTATTGAAAACAACTCAAAACTATACAACTGTTTCCCAAATTACTTCACTTACACGCGCCTAAACCCTAGGGGAGTTGGGCCGCGACCCCCAACACTCCAACTTATCTAGCTAACCTCCTATCTTCACTCTCTTTGGCAGTTGCCGTTGGTTTCACACGACATTCTATGATCCCTTCTACGAGATATGCCCTTATACCCTTACATACATTAGGTATAGATAGGGCTCTTGACCTAAGTTGAGTCCTTCTTGAAGTAGGAGTTCTAAAAGTAAATTACATTAAATACAGACTCCTTTATGCTTTAAATACAAACTCTTTGGACGTTGCCTTCTTCAACAATTAAGGATAAATGCTCCTACTTATCGATCTTGAATTAACTCTACCAGCTGCTACAGACTTCAGGAAGTTACAAGACTGGGCTCATTGGGCTTAGGAAATTGTCCTCTTGAAATCGCAACCCATCTTGGCTAAGTCGGTGTAACTCCTACCTGGGCAGCTCTTGGCGGCAATGCTGCTTCGGTAGTGTCCTTGGCGGCAACTTGAGCTGCTTCAGTACAACTTCTTTGGTTCCAGCTTTCTTGCCTTGTCTTGTCCTCTCCTCTACTTTCCTAGCTATAACACCTGAAAACATAAAATAAACTAAAATAGTAACTTTTCTTCACCAATCATAAGATATTCAATAAAAGCATGGTACAAGAGAAGATGTTGTTATAATGCATGCAATGCACCTAAATATGTCTAAATGAGCTCGAGAATAGCAATAATAAGGACATGAATGTGTACAAAATATAAGACTCATGGACACTCTACAGAGCTTAAGAACAACAATAATAAGGGCAAGAATGTGTACAAAATATAGAACTTATGAACACTCTATAGTTGCATTTTAGGTTGTAAAGTCATGCATTGCATAAAGAGTTATGATTCGATGTTATGTCAGTGTGAAGGGTTGTTTTTGACACCTTTTTTACAGGTTGGCATAGCTGATGGCACAACAATTGATAGAGTATGAGCATGTTAGCCCAGGAAGGAGATGGCACCAAAGATGATGCCAAGTAGTCGTTGACACAGAAAAACCTTTAATGCCAAGCACCGGTCGGCAAAAGAAGAACATTTGATGCTAGACCAAGAAGATGTTGGCTCCGAAAAAATAAGACCTGATCAGGCTGGGAGAAAATAAGGATTGGATCAATCTCCAAAAAAATAGCAGACAAGCAGTGTCAAGCGCGCGTGGTAGTACCATGCCGAGATGTGATGCTAGAAGAGAAAAGGCACGATGACGTCAGCCCTAATCTAACCAGAATTAGGATTCAAACATCGGATAAGATGATCATCTTCCTTATCCCTGCACGTTCAAAATTCAAATCCAAGATAATCCTAGGCTATCCATGGAGTCCTATTTAAATCCAATCAAAGAAAAATTGACGAGAGAGCAAAACAAGGAAGGAGAGTGATCGGAGATAAGGTTCAACATCTGACCGAGAGCCTGGCTGTGAGGAGCTGCATCGAGAGACCCTCTTCTAGCACATCCTCTTTGTTGTCATTTTATTTTCATTTAGTTTTAATGATGATGAATGTTAAAAACAATTATGGTTTTTTGGTTGATACATTCACCGTGAACTGATTTCATAGTTGGTGAGGGGTGTTTGCGTTGAACGCTATGGTTATGTTTAGTTTTTAAAAAATCGTAACTGTCTCGACAGTATTTTTCTATATGGTATGATTAGCATTTTTAGTGTACTGCCAAGCAAGAGCTTGTACTCCCTTTTTAAGTACTCTACCAAGCGACCGCTGGTATAGTTTGCCTATTGCAACTCAATATCATAACCGACTTGGGTGGCAATGATGAAATGTCGGATGGTGAGGAGAGATGTTTTGAGAGAAGATGTTCAAGTAGATGAACTTACTTCGGGAGTGAAATTTACCCCTTAGGAGTAAAGATTGGCACTTAATCAAATTGATTTATGAAAAAACATTCACTATAGACATATAGGGGTTTTTTCATGATTAATTTAGGGCAATGGTATCGATAGAGGCATTGCTACTTTTGAATCTGCTCGGTAAACAATGCCAAGACAAGGTTTATTAAAGATTGGCATGGCACAAATAGCGTGAAAATTAGGCACTCCTTGCCAACGCTCGTCATTTGCTAAGACACATTCCTTGTCAACGTTTTAATTACTTTTCGTATTTTCATTATCTTTTCATTTTCAAAAACCACTCTACATTAAAAACATCTTTTTCACAAGACAAGTAATTGGCAAAGCAATTGAATCCCAAACGCAATCTCTATAGGTAGACAAATTTTATATTTCCAGCTGATTTTATCATTTTGGATTATGAAGCTGACACTAATGTGCCAATTATTTTGGGTAGGCCATTCCTTGCCATAGGAAGTGCGCTTATTGATGTTCATAAAGGGGAACTAACCATGCAAATGAATGACCAACATGTTACTTTTAATATGTTTCAAGCTTTGAAATGTGAAGAAGAATTAAATGAATGTCAAGCCGATGAGATGATAGAGGTAATTTATACTTTGGACATGACACAATTATGCCAGGATGCAGAATGTGATGCCAACATGCTTGACGACATAGCTGAAATGTTTGAGGAACCTGAAGAACCAACCTTGGAGACTGAAGATGTGATTTACTTTGAGCCTCTCCAATTGGCTGGCAGAGAGATAAAGAAACCGAAACCATCAATCGAGGAACCACTAGAGTTGGAGCTTAGGCCACTGCCAGAACAGTTGAAGTATGTCTATCTAGGTGAGCACTTAACTCTGCCAGTGATTATTGCCACTGATCTCAATAATGATTAGAAGGCAAGATTGTTGGAAATATTAAAAACCTATAAGCAAGCGTTGGGTTGGACCTTGGCAGATATCCGAGGTATAAGCCCAACCATTTGCATGCATAAGATTATTTTGGAGGAATACCATGGCAAGACTATCGAATGTCAAATGAGGCTAAACTCGAGCATGAAAGAAGTTGTAAAAAAGATATTATTAATTAGCTTGATGTCGGAATAATCTATCCTATATTCGATAGCTCTTGGGTTAGCCCGATGCAATGCGTGCCAAATAAGGGTGGTATTACTGTTGTATAGAGTAGCAAAGATGAGTTGATTCCCTCCAGAACAATCACAGGATGGAGAGTGTGCATGGATTATAGGAGGCTGAATAAAGTCACGAGGAATGACCACTTTCCTTTGCCTTTTATCGATCAAATGTTAGACAAACTAGCAGGTAAAGCTTTCTATTGCTTTTTAGATGATTATTCAGGTTATAATTAGATTGCAATAGCCCTCGATGACCAAGAGAAGATGGCATTCACTTGTCTATATGGGACATTTGCCTTCAGAAGGATGTCATTCGGGTTGTGCAATGCGCCATCAACGTTTCAACGTTATATGATGTCTAATTTTTCTAGTTTGATTGAGCACAACATGGAAGTATTTATGGATGATTTCTCAGTGTTGGGTAACCCATTTGAGGAATGCATTCTGAGTTTGGAGCAAGTTTTGAGGAGATGCATTGGGACAAATCTAGTCTTGAACTGGGAAAATGCACTTCATGGTGAAGAAGGGCATTGTTTTTGGGCACAAGGTGACCAAGAATGGACTAGAGGTTGAACCAGCAAAAGTCGAAGTAATCAAGCAATTACCACCCCCACAAGCGTTAAAGGTGTAAGAAGTTTTCTAGGTTATGCAAGTTTTTATCGATGATTTATTAGAGACTTTTCTAAAATTTCAAAACCTTTATGCTTGTTTTTAGAAAAAGATGTCGCTTTTGCATTTGATGATTCTTGTTTGAGAGCATTTCAGGTCCTTAAAGAGAAGCTGGTTAATGCCCCTATAGTTGTGACACCAGACTGGAATGAGCCCTTCGAGCTTATGTGTGATGCCAGCGACTATGCCATCGGAGCAGTGCTTGGCTAGCGACGTGGCAAAGTTTTTCATGCCATATACCATGCCAGCAGATCACTTAATGAAGCACAACTTAATTATACAACAACTGAGAAAGAATTTCTTGCATTTGTATTTGCTTTTGATAAATTTAGACCTTATTTGATAGGTAACTAAGTTGTTGTTTTTACAGATCACCGTGAGGATGACAAGGTTAAAGCTATCAGAGATGAGTTCTCAGACGAGTATTTACTCGCAATGGATGTTGTGCCATGGTATGCCGACATCGTCAATTATTTGTTGAGCAATGTCATGCCACCAGATTTGGACTATAATGCGAGGAAGCATTTTTTGCATTATGTTCGGCAGTATTATTGGGATCAGCCTTTTCTATTTAAGCAATGTGCCAATCAAGTAATCTGCCGTTGTGTGCTAGAGGATGAGTAGCAAGCTATTTTGCAATCATACCATGTCGTGCCATATGGTGGACATTTTGCTAGACTAAAGACTGTCACTAAAGTGTTGTAGTTGGGTTTTTATTGGCCTACATTGTATAAGGATGCTCATGACTACACAAAGACACGTGATACATGCCAACGGACTGGGAATATCTCTAGTAGACATCAACTTTCGCTCCAGAACATCATGCAGGTAGACTTATTCGATGTTTGGGAAATAGACTTTATGGGTCCATTTCCCCCATCTTTTGGCAATATATATATATATATATATATATATATATATATATATATATATATATATATATATATATATCTTTGTGGGAGTCGATTATGTTTTCAAGTGGGTAGAGGCTACTGCCCTGCCAACAAATGATGCCAAGGTTGTTGCCATGTTTTTGCACAAACATATCTTTACCCATTTTGGTGCTCCTCGAGTGATCATTCATGATGAGAGCACCCATTTTAAATGCAATCTGATTTCTAAAGCTTTGTGCAAGTATGAGATACAACAAAGGATAGCCACGGCCTACCATCCACAGACAAATGGGCAAGCTGAGATTTCCAACAAGCAGATCAAGAATATCCTAGGAAAGACTGTGAATCCTTTAAGAAAGGATTGGTCTTTGAGACTAGATGAGGCTTTGTGGGCCTATAGAACTGTCTTCAAAACTCTGTTGGGCACTTCACCCTTCAAGCTTGTATATGGTAAACCATGCCATCTGCTAATGGAGCTTGAACATAAAGCCTATTGGGAAATTATAAGACTTGACATGGCATGGGCCGCAGCGGGAGTAAAAAATGCTAGACCTCAATGAGTTCGAAGAATTCCGAGCACTCACCTATGAGAATGCCAAGCTGTATAAGGAAAGAACCAAACGATGGCATGATAAGAAAATTCTGCCCAAACATTTCAAGGTAGGTCAACTTGTTCTTCTTTGTAACTCACGGCTTAAATTGTTTCTAGGCAAGCTTAAGTCGAGATGGCCGGGCTCTTTTGAAGTAGTACAACCATATGTCCATGGTGCTGTGGACATCAAGAATGTGAAAACCGGAGAAATTTTTAAGGTAAATGGTCAACGCTTATAGCACTATTTTGAGGGACAACAGAGAAATGCCAATGAGACTGTTCTCTTGGCAGAAATACCATGACACCATCGACAGATTTGAAACTTTGTAAATATTAGGTTAGTTGTTTTTCTCCGTTTTTAGGATTTAGGATATTTTTCTTCGGTTTTTCTTTTTCTTGTAATCTTTATTTTTGGATATTCTTTTACTAGGTTGAAAGGTTTCATTTTAGTGGATGCAGATTTGGTGCCAGACATATATATTAGTTTTCAACGAGTGTCAGGATTGAATGATGTTACGCCTAGAAATGGTGCCAGCAACTGAGCTTGGCATGCGACGAGAGTAACTTGAGGAAAATAAATTACCCTACCTTGATGTAATTCACACCATGAGAGAAAAAGAGAGAGAAATAATAAACCCTAGCCGCCCAAAACTTATGGTAATTTAAATTCAATTCAATTACCTTATCACTTCATATCTTATCACCTTAAACCTATCCTTATCACTTATCCTTTCCATACTTATCACATCATCCCCTTTCCCCTTCTCCAAAACACGCCACCTTTTTTCATCATTACCTTATTTAAATCGGTCATAATTACCCTTTTTGCAACACTCCACATTTCCGTCTTTTAAAGCCCATAACCTCTTACCCTTTTTACTTCATCTTCTTCAACTAGTCGATTTAGTCTCTCTCTCTCTCTCTCTCTCTCCATAAACAAGAAAATCAAGCTTCAATCTTTTCTTTTTCTTGACCATAACAAAGCACAAATTCTTCGAGATTTCTCATGGCATCTTTTTCTAGACCCTTCAAAACGTTCTTTAACGAAGAGATTCAAAAGAGATATGAATATCACTTTGCTTCCAAGTCTTTTTTCTTTGAGCAAAACTTTGACTTCAACCCTGAGAAAAATCAAGTCTCCCCCTTGAGCTCATGGACATCGTCACCAAGCACAAATGACAAGAGTTTTGCCAACAAAAGGGTGAGATCTTTCCAAATCTGGTTTGTGAATTTTATGTGCAGTTAACAACCAAGTCGAATCCATTTTTAATGATCAGGGATGAATGTGTGAGATTTGATGAAGGGTCTATCACCATTATGCTCAAGCTGAACGGAGAGGATGAGCATGACGCGTTTATTGCTAACATGAATAATGCCAAGCGCAAAACATTGTTGAAGGATCTATGTGAGTCGAGCACAGAGTGGATTGTGTCCTCCAAGGGACACCATATGGTTAAGAGAGTGGCTCTTAAATCACAAGCAAAGGGCTGGAACCATTTCACCAAGGCAAGTTTGATGCTGACGACCCACAACGAGACTATTTCGGAGGACCGCCTGACATTGCTACATTCTATTCTATTGGGGAGGAAAATTAATGTTGGCCGAATTATCATCAATGAAGTATACAAATGCACTCTCAAGACAACTGGAAGTTTGTTCTTCCCATTGTTAATTTTTAATATTTGTCGTCGGTACAATATGCCCACAACCGAGGAAGACATTGCCCTTGAGGTAAAGGGCTATATTATCATGCCAGCTGGTTGGAGGAACCTCACTGGCATTACAGTGAAGGATAAAGGCAAGGGCAAGGCTATCACACCAATGCACAAGGCCAAGACACCGAAAGCTAAGAAAACAACTTCAATGTCAGTAGACTCGATGGCATTTCTCGCCCTAATACATCAACGCCAAGAGATTATTCTCTAGAAATTAGAGAAGGCTGAGGAGTAATAGAGAAAGCTCTGGCAATATGACTAGGCCAGAGACCATGCCATTAGGGAAACCTTGGTGAGCCTTTCTCCTGGCATCATGCCAGCATTTCCTGCCTTTCTGGAAGAGATCTTTGTTGAAGATGATGTCATGCCAGCCAACCCAGTTCCTAGTCCGGTTCATAGTTTAGTGCCCAGTTCCGTCCATTGCCACAGAACCTATTTCCCTTGTCAAAGATGAAACTGCCAAGTCTACTACGCCGCTAGAATCTGCTGATGAGAGTGAGAAGAAACTTACTACATCTACAGAGTCAGTTGCCACGCCAACCTCATCCGAGCCGACGAAGGTTGTGAAAGAGACCCATGCCTCCACTGCCGCTCAAGGGTGAAGCAGAAAGAAGAGGATGGCTCATGATCATGGAAGCCTATCCTAGAGAAAGACCCATTCCAAGATAGCAACTGAAGCACGTGCCGCCCGAGGAGGAGTCTCTTCTGAATGGGAGTCTTCTTCAACCTAACTCTTTGTACCTCATTTGCATTCTCATGTTCATGCATTTTTATTTTCATATTTTTATTGTATATATGTGTTGTTACATGAATTGAGGACAATGCACATCTTGGGTTTGGGGGGGGTGCATTTCCTCACATTTATGCCATGCCATTCATGTTTATTTTCTATATTGCATTTTGTTTTCATGTCATGCTATATAGCTAGATTAGGATTAATGTCATGCATATCGAACCACTAAAAAATGAAAAAGAAAATTTTGTCTCGGCCGATTTTTGAAGCATGTTAACATTTGTTAGACAAGTTTAATTTGACTTAGGTTTCTGTCTGATGAGAAAATTTAAAAATCTTTAGATGCATATGCCAGCAGGATAGTATGCCAGGATTGCTTGCCAATTTATCTCTAGTTTAGGGACTTGTATTTACACTTAAAACGTGATATGTATCTAGTTCCCTAGCAAGCTTAGACTGTTTGAAACTATGCCCAGATTCTAAAAAAAAGCCAAAGTAAAAAGATAGTGCACCAATGGGTGCCAAATGCTGAAGAAATTTAGAACACTCTTCTGCCTAGGAAAAATTATTAACTTGGGGCTTCGTGGTTTGATCCCTCTTAGTTCTCAAGACAACATGACTTAAGGTATGAGTGTAATAGGTTAGTAAGTGATGTAGTCTAGACTAACATAGGCATTCATGGTATGCTCTCTCCTATATCTCACGTCAAACAGTGTATGGCGCTACCCTAATCTAATGTCAGCAATAAAAAACAATTGCATACCTTTGGCAGAAAATAATAATAATATGAGTTTAGGAAGTAAAATTGGCTAAGGGAGTGAAAGGATATTTGATGCATATTGCCCGCACATCATGCACTCTTCATGACCTTAGACTAGATTTATATTGCTGCTTTTGAATTCCTATCTGTTTGGCATTACTGCACTAAGATAACTAAGGATAGACATATGCCAACTTTTACTTGCCAGCATCGGTTGACATGCCAACCAAAACTTTGCCGAGGTATAATTTTCATCGTTTTATTTTTCATTACTTGAGGACAAGAAATGAGCTAGGTGTGAGGGAGTGTTGACACCCCAAAGTATTAATTTTTATGCTTATTTCACATGCTCTTCCTTGTCTTTTAAGTACATTTAGAAGCATTTTAGGTTGTAAAGTCATGCATTGCATAAAGATTTAGGATTTAGTGTTATGTCAGTGTGAAGGGTTGTTTTTAGTAGCTTTTTGTAGATTGGCATAGCTGATGGCACACCAGCCGACAAAGTAGGGTCAAGTTAGCATAGGAAGGAGACGACACCAAGGAGGATTCCGAATTGTTGTTGGCACAGAAGGACCTTTAATGCCAAGCACCGATGGCAAAAGAAGAACATTTGATGACAGGCTAAGAAGATGTTGACCCCGAAAAAATAGGACCAGATCAAGAAACGCGAAAATAAGGATTGGATCAATCTCAAAAAATATAGCAGACAAGCAGTGCCAAGCGCGGGTGGTAGTACCATGTTGAGATGCGATGCTAGGAGAGCAATGGCACGATGACGCCAGCTCTAATCTGACCAGCCTTAGGATTCAAACGTCGGATAAGATGATCACCTTCCTTATCCACGCACGTTCAAAATTCAAATCCAAGATAATCCTAGGCTATTCATGGAGTCCTACTTAAATTTGATCAAATCAAAATTGACGAGAGAACAAAATGAGGAAGGAGAGTGACTGGAGATAAGGTTCAACATCTGACTGAGTGCCTGACTGTGAGGAGCTGCATCGAGAGACCCTCTTCTAGCACATCCTCTTTGTTGTCATTTTATTTTCATTTTGTTTTAATGACGATGGATGTTAAAAATGATTATGGTTTTTTGGTTGATAACCTCACCATGAACTGATTTCATAGTTGGTGAGGGGTGCTTGCGTTGAATGCTATTGTTATGTTTAGCTTTTAATAAATCGTAACTCAGTAGTGTTTTTCTATGTGGCATGATTTGCATTTTTAGTGTATTGCCAAGCAAGAGATGGCACTCCCTTTTTAAGTACTCTGCCAAGACGACTGGCATAGTTTTCCTATTGCAACTCAATATCATAATTGAATTGGGTGGCAATGATCAAATGCTGGATACTGAGAAGAGATGCTTCGAGAGAAGATGTTCAAGTAGATGAACTTACTTTGGGAGTGAAATCTACCCCTTAGGAGTAAAGGTTGATACTTAATCAAATTGATTTATGAAAAAAACATTCCCTATAGACATATAGAGGTTTTCCATGATTAATTAAGGGCAATGCTATCGACAGAGACATTGCTGCTTTTGAATCTGCTCGAAAAAAAATGCCAAAACATGATTTATTAAAGATAGGAATGGCACAAATAGTGTGAAAACCAGACACTCCTTGCAAACGCTCGTCATTTGCTAAGACACCTTCCTTATCAACGTTTTAATTACTTTTCATATTTTCATTATCTTTTCATTTTCAAAAACCACTCTATATCAAAAATATATTTTTCACAAGACAAGTAAATGGAAAAGCAATTGAATCCCAAACGCTATCTCTGTGGGATCAACACTCAGCTTGACTGATGTATTACTTGCAGATCATGTATACTTGCATGCAATAGATTTTCTTGGCATAATGTTAACAATTTTCCAATATCTTTTACGCCTTATTGCCAGAAAAATAATCATTCACGCCGAGAGTCTACAACCTTCATGGGAAATTGCTATACAAACATCATCCCACTGAACCAAATGAACTCTGCCTCGCTCTGAGGTAATTCCCCAAATAAAGCGCCTAATTAAACGTTCCAAATCAGCACAAGTCTTCTTTGGTAGAACCGTTGTTTGCATAGTGTAGATAGGAATTGTTGAAAGTACAACTTTAGCCAATGTAATTCTACCGGCTAAAGATAAAGTTTTCGCCTTCCACCCATTTAACCTTTTTTGTACCATATGAACCAGATACGCATAAGAAGTCGACGTCACTCTTTTATGAAGAAGTGGGACACAAAGGTGTTTCCATCTTTAAAACATTTCCATCTTTAACCCCGGGATCAGCCTATAAATAGATGTTCTCTTTTAGCTTTTTCAATTATCCGAAAATACATTTCCATCTTTAAAACATTCTTTGTTCTCTCAAGTTTTCAAGTGTTCTAACACTTTTTCGGTGCTAAGGCAAGAGCAGTACCACCGCTTGTCCCCTCGAAGTAATTTAATTGCATCAATTTTGCCCTTGAAGTCATTTAATTTTGTTGTTTTGAGTTTACTTCAGGGAAATATTGATGCAATTGAATTACTTCGAGTATAAAGTTAATACAATTAATTGACTCCAAGAACTTGACAAAAACAAAAATAAAATAAAACAATCAAAAGATAAAAATGATAAACTTTTGAGAAGCAATGTTAAGTAATAATAAACCTCAATATTAAAGCATGAAGGAACACAAAGAGAAAAAATAAGTTGAGAAAAGAACCTAAGGTGCGAGAGAAAGATATTATTATGCAAATTTTTTCTCTCGTTTTTTACAAGATTTTTTTCTCTGTCTCTTTCTAAACAGATTTAGGATTTTTTTTGCTTTGGGTGATGCTTCTTTTTGCTTCAAGCGGTAGCCACCCTTTTCTGGTCCTATTTTTTCCTCCTTTTCTCCCTCTTCTTTTTTTGTCATTTCTTTTTCCATTTCGTTCTTGCGGTGCTTCGTTTTACTCGTGGCTAGTTTGTTATGAAGGATTCTCTTCCAATGCCCATGATATGTTCGGGCCCTCTGTCGTGAGGGGATATTTTCAGATCGCAGACGAGAAGGGTTTTGGCCCATGCCTTTAGCTTCTCGATGTCTCTCTGATGGTGGGTGAAGATTTCGCCTCTTCCACCAACATATGACCATCTCCTTCATTGTTTTTCCTTCGATCATCGACGAGCTCTTTATCTGAACCATATGTTACTATTGGTTAACTCGCTACATCTTATTCATCGTTCTTATCCTTCTGCGATCAGAGTAGAGTCTATGCAGTTTAGAGTTTGGATGCTGGCTGTGTTTCTCTCGCTCTCCTTTGGTGGATTTGTTCTCTCCCGTTGTTTACGGGTATTTTGCTACTTACATTGTGTTGTTGTTTTGTTTTAATTTCTTGTGTTGTTGTGTTTCTCTTATGTTTTGTTCTTTATTTTTGTTGTTTTTCTTGCTTCCGGCTCTATTTTTCTCTTGTGTTTTGTGTATTTTGACTCTTTATATTTTACTACTTTTGTTTGTTGTTACGTTGTGTTTTATATTTTATTTTTAATAAAATTGACATTTGTTCAAAAAAGAATATAGAGAAAGAACAACTATTCATTTATTTCAAACACTTATTTATAATTGAAACATAATTAAAAGTAAAGAAAATAAAAAAAATGATGACGAAGTCCTGTGTTATTAACGCATTCCTTGGTTAAACTCTCTTTTTAAACATTCTCTCTTTTTTTCATTCAACTATTTATAATTGAAACATAAGAGTGGTAAATATTCTTTTACTTTTAAAAATACCAAAAAGCTTTAAATAACTTAAATTTAAACTTTTTTATTTTAATTTATATGGCGACATTTGTAAGCTAATATTTTTTTATTATTCTTACACATTTATATTTATATTTAAATAATTCATATGTACTTTTGAAGTAAAACATATATAATTTAAAAAATTATTTTTCTTCAAATATATGATATTAATACACGTGCTTCAAATCATTTAAATTTAATAATTAATTAAACTATATTAAAATAATTATATAAATAATAAATCAATATATAAATCATTCAAATATTTTTAGTAATGTTATATTAAAAATTTAATTTTCAAAATATAATTAATATTATTATACTAAATATTGATAACTAATAAACTATTCAAACAAGTATTGAATATAACAATGTCCTTATATGTCATTTTGCTTGTTTAAATAATCAAACAAATATCACTTATCAGTTAATTTTACCAAACACTTTTATACAATTAAAGAATATAAAATTTTAGTCAAATCAACTAATGCAATCAACTATCAATTAATATAATCTACTATCACTTATCAACTATCAGCTTAATACTAAACATGTAAGGGCTCAAGGGAGCACAAGATTGCAAGAGACTTAATTGATGTTTTCAATAAAAAAATTTGAGGGTTTATTTTTCCCATATGCCTAAATTTTTGTTTTGGTTTATTTTCCTGTAACAATAACTAACAAAGAGAAATATATATATTCAAATGCTCTCGCCACAATTTCATCTATGGTATTCACTAATAAAAATTATTAATTTTATTAATTTTTATGTCGCTATTTTACCAAATAAATTTTTACTCATATTTATTGTAAATTCAGGGGCGGTTCAAAGATTTTGGGGGCCCTGTGCAATTTATTAAAATATGGTTATTAATTTATAATCAGTAGTAAGAGATATAAGTGTTTTCTCAAAAAAAAATACTTTAATACAAAAAATATTATTAAATTGTCCTCTTGAGAACAAAAAAATTAACTTATAAACATCTAAATATCAAACATTTTTACTTCAAAATTATCATTCTTTTTGCATGTTTTAAGTTTTAGATAATTTTTATTAAACATAATTATATATATATATAATTTTATAATTTTTTATAAATATTTAATTTAATTTAGGTTCCCTATTTTCGGGGCCCTTCTCTCTTAGAGGCCCTGTGCGGTCGCTCATGTCGCGCCTGTCCAAAACCCCCACTGTGTAAATTAAATTAAAAAATAATTTTTACTAAATAAAAACTCACTTGATAAAAATGATAAGTATAATTTATTTTAATAAAACGAATAATTTTGATTGGTTGAGATTGTACTAAGAATAGCCTTTAATATAACTTCTGCCAAAATTCGGGGGGAAATAACTTATAAGGAATGGAGGTGAGTCATTCTGCCACGTGTCAGAATGAGAGAGGACGCTTGTATTCTCTTTTGCTGTGTTGTATGTATAGCCTTATCTGTGTTCATTCATTTTATATGAATTTTATTTATTAATTTAAAAATCATCAAAATTCATTATCTATGACATAACTCTATCACATCAATTAACGAAATTAACGAAACAAATTGAGACGCTAAAAATTGAATACTTTATTCGTAAAATTTAATAATACTTTTGAATGTAAAAATTACAATTATTAATTGTAGGTGTGATGTTAGGTAGAAGAAATGATGTTTTTAATTTCTTTTAAAATTAATATGTTATTACTAAATAGGATTAAACTAAAGTATATTAGAATTATTTTAATCTCTCTATTAAAAAATATTCAGTTATTGTATTATAGCTACAAACTTTTGTTTAGTTTTTTTACCATAGAAAGTATCATTTTAATCATTGTATTATACCTAAAAGTTTATTTTAATCTCTTTATTATAAAAAGGACATTTTAGTCCTTGTATATTTTAAAAATAAAAATTTTAGTAAATTTTTAAGGAACAATATTCTATGCACTAACAGTAGAAATTTTATTTTCTACAAGTGCCTAGTTTTAAGGGTTTAAAGGTTAGTGTTTATGATTAGGTTTTAAGGTTTGAAAATAGATTTTATAGTTTAATGTTTAGAGTTTAGGGTTTAAAATTTAGGGGTTATGGTTTAGGGCCCTAAAAGGGACACACGTCAGCTTTAAAAGCTCGCTTGTGAGAAGAAGAAAAAATCATATGACGGTGCATCAAATAATTACCCAAAATTTAAATTTATAGTTAGTTTGGTTCAATAATTTCCTATTAATTTGAAATTAAGCAACTTGATCTCTCTTGAAAGAAAAGAGTAAATTATTTTATATACATTTTGAAAGTGATAAAAAAGAATGATCTATGATGGTGTTGGCCTTTTTCGTCAACACATGACACCGTCAAACTATGATTGTATATTTTTTTAAAATAAAATAGAAATAACAATTATAATATTTTCATAACTTTGAAATTTTAATGAAACTTTACATATATTTTTATAATTTTTCGTATCACCTTTTCCAATTAATCCCTTAAACCACTCCAAATTTAAATCATCTAAAAAATTTAATATACATATTTTCAATTAAACATTTTAAATATTGTTTTTATATATTTTGACTTGTAATTTTATCATAATTGTAAGTGAAGACAATGATGTTTGAGGTTGGAATAAGAAATTGTTTTGTATTTAAATTTCACAAGTGTTTAAAAATTTATGTAAAGAATCATAAAAATATTTCGAGAGAGATTAATTTGTTCAACTTCAAAATTAAGAGAGACCTAAAGTGTGTTTAAATCAAAATATTTAAGCCAACTAACGACAACTTTAACATTTTGGAATAAATTTTAACTTTTCAAACATAAATAAACTAACAATCTTAACTATTGCCTGGTATACGCTCTCCCCTCTCTCTGGTCGCGGTGTAAACGAGATCATGCTCTCCTCCTTTCATTTTTCTTCCCTTCTCTTTGGTTTTTTTGGGACTTTTGTATCTGGGTTTGGAGAAGATTAGATTTTTTGGTGTTAAAGTGGAAGCTAAAAAATTGGAATTGGACACAAGGATTTATAGTGGTTTGGCTTTCTAACCCAAAGCCTACATCCACTACCTTAGCTCTCACTAAGGATTTCAACCAAATTCACTAAGAATTTCGCCCCTTTTCTAGGCTAAGGAGGCAACCTTTACAACCCTCAAAGCTTTCTACCCAAAGCTTGAGTAAACCCTCTTTACAAGAGAAATTCTAAGCAAACTTGAAATCCCTCTAATAAGTGTTTGTTTGCACTATGTAGCTCTCACTCAAAACCTAAACACTTGAGCAAATTTAACAATGTTTAGCTCACTAGTGCTGTCTATACAAGAAAATGGACAATTAAGCTCTAAGACAAAATCTTAATCACAGTGTTGTTGACAATTGAAGCATTAGCCTTCTCTTGATGCTTGTTGACAAAATCTTAACCATACCCGCCGAGGCAGCATATCGTGGCATCACAATTCAACTTTAATCTATGCAATGCAGTTACACACTACTGAGCAACAATTATCTGGCCCATTCTATCACTCTGATCTCCCCTACTTTAATTAATTGTGTTTTTAGTTTTATTCCTTTAACCAAACTTGGAATTAATTGTGCATTTAAATTTCTTGTGCAGATACACACTCGAAGAAACTATTCCAATCCTCGTGGGATTCGACATCTTATATACTATAACTTGGCAAGAGTATGCACTTGCGCTCTCACAAAAAGGGAACACCTACGCGCCCTACAAGTTTTTGGCGTCGTTGTCGGGGATTGGCAATAGCGACTTCGTTTTGTTTCTGCACTCTTTATTTAATTGCATTTAAATTTCAAGTTTTTAACTTTATTTTTCTCTTCTGTGTGTGTGTGTATATATATATATATATAAAATTCAGGTACGCTACAAGTCCAAGGGCATCACAATGTCGAGGAAAACTGTACGGGAGCTGATGTTTGAACATGAACAACATATGATGCATGTAACCCCCTCGTCCCGGTCTGGACGACTGACCGGTCCGAACGGGTTACACGGGGAAATCGAAGCGAAACACGTTAAGGTCCCACTCCGGTTAGCAATCCTATTTTTTATCTTGTCTAGAGGCATTCATACATCCTATGTGAAACACGACATCGGAAAACACAACAAAAGGATACGAAGCATACGAAACAAGCAATTAAATAGCCCATTTTACTTTTTTTAACAAGCCGTATCGATACACTACAAGGGCGTAACGATACACCTTGACTAGGTCAACAGCCCACAGTCAACACAGGAAGACTGTATCGGTACACTGGTTGACCGTACCGATACGCCCTCGCTGGTCAACTTCTCACGGTCAATGATAAACAACCGTACCGATACGCCTAGGTCCCGTTTCGATACGCCAAAATCTCGTCAACATCTCAGATTTCCAAAGAGGTTTTGGCGTATCGATACACCCCCGTGTATAGGTACGCTAAGCCTAATCTGAGTCCCAAAGTGTAGGACCGTATCGATACGGCCCTTGGGCGTACCGATACGCCCTACACTGCAACACTCAGATTAGTAGCTAAACACACTAAGACCCAACTCTAGATGCAATTTACGACTCGCCTAGCCACAAACAAACATCCATACAACATTTAACAACCATGGAACAGCATACGAAGCACTTTAAACTAACAACTGAGCATTAACATCCAGGCATCCACACTTAAGAGAAACTTGCATTCTAAACATACATATACTAGACCATTTCATTCCTAAGAAGCAAACACTTACATAAACACTTCATAATAAGGTTTACATGCCTTAAAACATAACACACAAGCAAACGTGGAACATGGTCATAAACCTTTAAACACAAGCATTTAAGCAACAACGTAACATGGTTTACAAATCCATCAACACAAAGCATTAACAATATAAAGCCAACACAAATGAGTCTAGATACACACTCCTAAAACACGTAGCATTTCTCATTGCTAAACTACTACATTATTTAATAAACCATACTTGAGCAAACTACCACACGCTTGGACGCCCTATTCTTGCTCCTTGCTAACTCTAAGCTAATGATCTGTATTGTCGGAAAAGAAGAGCGTAAGCATAAAGCTTAGTGAGCGGAGCTAAAAAACATAACAATGACAATGCAGGGTTCAAAGCTTTCTTTAAAATAAAGGCCAACACATACAATCCATCCAACGACATAACCCTCTTACTAACATACAAGTTCAACCACATGTCAACAATATAGGCATTTATCATGGCATCACACTTTATGGTATGCATAAAGGCGTAATCCTAGATTTAAAGCAAAACCATTGAGTGGGAATGATATAGTGAGACACAAACATGAACAGTACATGGTATGCACAAGCATAACCAAAACACACACGGTGGGACCACACATCACCGTTCGACTAGTAGTTTTCCGATGGGACCATACATCACCGTACTCTTCTACTAGTCACTACTGGTGGGACCACACATCACCGTAGTCTTATACTAGTCACTACCGGTGGGACCACGCATCACCGTAGTAACGACAACCATCACATGAGGTTCGACACCAACCATGCAACACGATATACAAATCACCATCATGCGACATGAACACACTATATCATGCACGACCAAAACAACTTGTAACAAAATCCATAATTATGCACAATCTTACCAACCACAATTGGTCTTACTTACCATTTCCGTGCACAACCTGCACCAACTTACATATATTATACAAGGCATATCAACAACATATAAAAAACAACATGTCTCCTTCCCAAGTATTGGAATTTCATGCATAACAAATTATCACCACAAGTATGAAAAACAAACGGTAAAAAGGGGAATTTAAAGAGGCGATTCACATCAACTTACTCTTAAGTTTGAATTGACCTTTCAAGCTCAACCAAAACTCTTTCAAAACCACCTTTGAACCAAAACGTTACTTAAAAATATTCCCACTCACCATTCGCACACCAATACAAACTACAAAGTCGTTTCAAGCTTTCGAACTTGCCGGAACCGTATCCGAACCACCTAAGGCCAAATCCGTTGTTTCTAACCAATCAAAAACAATGTATTAATCTCTTAATCAGCCACAAATTTACTGTTACACATCAGCTCTCAATTCAATAACAATTTCTCAACAATTCAAAGCCAAAATCCTCCCAAATAATCCCATTTTCGTACTCCAGCAAAACTCAGCCATTACCTCTCAATTTAAACACTTAAAACACTCCAAAAACATGCCCAAAACATCACCCTAAGGCTATAAAACCATCAGCCCTTCATTTCCCCACACGAACACTTCAAAAACTCTTAATTTCCACTCCTAAAAATCACCTACATCAGTAGGTTCGGGAATCCCATCAAACCAACACTATAACCACTCAAAAATCATCAAATATCATCTAAAAACACCTACTCAATGTCACTATAACATCATCCCAACAATTTTTCACAAAACCACTCCAAAAACACAAATTTTGACACTTTAAATATACCTCTAAAAACCCATTTCGGGATTTTTGTTAAAATCCCACCATTTTAAGATATAAGGTGTCTTAAGGTGAGATTAGTTCAAATCTAAACTCTACAAATCAAAAAACAAGCCAAGAAGCCATTAAAGTTTCATACTTTTCTTCAAACTTGAAAACTTCAAAAACTCAAAAAGAGGATTTTTATGAAAACTAAAGCTATGAAAATGTTGGAAATCACGAGGAGAGTTAAAAAACGCAATTACCTCGAAGAGAGCCCTTGAATTGATGAAGAGATTTGATGAAATAGTGCTTTAGGGGATAAGAGGGGTTTTAGGTTTTCAAAAATGGTGGAATGAAGAAGATGAGCATTTTTTTCAAATAAAACCCCCTTTTTGTCATCTTATTTCCCCTTCATTTTAAAATTTACCAAAATGCCATTAATGAATTCAAACCCTTTTAATTAAAACCAAAACCCAATTTAATTTAAAACGAGCCCATGGCTCAAACCCGATTTACCCGAGTAACATCCGACCCTAAACTCAGGGCGTTATACTGTAGCAGCAGGTGCCGCCGTGGCAGCAAACAAGACATCAGATGCCACTGCCGCAACAACAAAATTTCACATGGTATGATCAAAACTCTCAAAAGAAATTTTACCATAACAATTTTGCTGCAGAAACCAACATGCCGTGGCAATATAGTCATCCGAAAGAACAATCAACATCCTTGGAGGACGCACTCCAAACTTTCATTACTCTCACAGATGAAGCATCAGCTGCTATAAACGCCAAAATTGCTAAGATGGATGCACGTTTGAGTAACTCTGCCCCGATAGATGCCGTGAAGGAACATACAACCCCTGCCGCGGAAACCATAGATCACCGACAATTGAGACCAAGGAACACTGAAGTCCCAAGGCAAGAAAATGCATAGGATTACCCCACACATGATGACCTTATGCAAGAAATTGCCAAAGCATGAGTGGAAGAAACTGAACAGAGCAGTGTCGCGGAAACAACTAGTGAGGCTGACATAGAAATAGATGACATGACGACCATATCAAAAGCCTCGGAAATTGTGTCTGCCTCGACAGCAACCTCAACAATTATGCCTATCGCGACTGTAGCCTCAGTAGCAATTTCTACCTCGGCAGAAACCTCGACAACCTTGGACTACATATATCTAGAGGAGCATGTGCTGGCAGGTTTAAGGCCATCAAAATTTCTACTAACGGAGATTTTCAAGGGGACAAAAGAAAACGGTGTGAGGAGTCAAGAAGTTTTTCAGGATTTCGAGTTTTTCCTTGACCTACACAAGAGTATGACAGAGGATTGCCACAACAATTGGTTACCGCCCAAGCAGCCGCCACAACAGCAAAGGCTACACTCAGCCACTACAAATTCCAACGGAAATAAGGTAAGTATGCGGTTGAATATCGAAATTTTATTTACTAATCACATGTTCATGCTTCCTGGAAGAGAAACAAGGTGGAAAGTTCACATGGACTACAAGGGAACGAGGAAGAAGGACCCCCATAAGAATAGTCACTCGATGAAGGGTGCAGATGGACTATAAGAAGTATCAGAAACGAACCCGCTGTAACATAATTTTTATTTTTCTACATCTTTGCAGTATTTAGTAGAAGAAGATTTAAATAGTTTAGGATTAGATTTATTTTTCAGTTAAGTTATTTTTATTTTCCGTCTCACAACTGCACATTTAGAATCAACCCTAACATATAGAATACAACAAGGAGCAGCACGAGCAAGCAAGCCGCCACCAAAGCAGCAAAAGGCGGCCCTCAAAACAAATCCTCTCTACACTCTGTAGCTACTCAGCATAAGTTCTTCTTTCCATTTTTTATTTCTTCTATTTATTTATCTGTTTTTTATTTTTTGTCTAAGGCATTGAGGGCAATGCCCACCTTGAGTTTTTTTTATTTTTTTTTTTTGGGGGGGGGGTTAGTCCTCATTTATTTAGTGTAAGCATGTAGTTGCATTGTAAATCCTGCCTAGTACTTAATGAAAATTGGAAATATGGGTTAAATAACTTGTGCCTATGATAGTTAGCCGATTCTATTTTCGCACCACACTTAAAATTGAACTTAATCTTGGGAAGAAGTATGAAAAACACCTTAGAAAAAAATTAGTTGCCAAACTTTTATTACACTTTTGTTAAGTGTTGAATATTGTTTGAGTTCTAAGTGTACATTGCCTACTTAAACTTAATGAAAATTCTTATATTGGATGCAGGTATGTCGCCGCGGCAACACAGGGCAGCAAAGTAAAATAAAAAGCAATGCCGCCACGGCCGCAAAACAAAGAAAAGGCTGAATGCCCTAGAGGTGCCCGAAACAGGCTCTAGAAAGGATCATGAGCAATAACACTCCACTGCTATCAAAGTCCATGTATCTGAAATTCTTTGAGGTGACAGAAAAATTAGCATGCGTGGATGAAAGCCTTCACGGGATGACTCTACTCAAAGGGTTCGGAGTTTCTTAGTATGCTCCTATCTTAGCTTTCAGACCTAGAGAGTAGTTGGGATGAGCTGAAGCCCTTAAAAGCCATGATCAGAAAAAGGAAGAAAAGAAGTGCTTAACTGTGCTGCCAAAGCAACAACTTTATATCTTTTTTCTTTAACTTTTACATCATTCTTTTTTTACTTAGTATACTTAGCATATTCAGCATGTACACAGACCTGTACACACTGCACTGGCACTAGAATTAAAATTCTAAGTTATTTCATGTTATTCCCTCTCACTAAACTAATATTGGTGCCATGGCCTTGAGGTATGAAACCAAGTTAAAAACTAGGTTTTCTTGTTGATTTATGTACAAGGGTAGGTTTACTAGTTAGGTTGCATTGCTTGAGGACAAACAATAGTTCGAGTTTGGGGGTGTGTAGAGTGTCCAGAAGTTCTATATTTTATGCACATTCTTGCCCTTATTATTGTTGTTCTTAAGCTTAGTTAGGCATAATTAGTTACATATAATGCAATATAACAATGTTTCTTCTTTTACCACGCTTTATTTGAATATCTTATATTTGGTAGAGAAAATGTATTGTTTTAGTTAGTTTTCTATTTTGGGTGTTGGTTGCTGATCAGAGGAAGAGAGGATAGGAAATCAGGGAGCAGAAGGAGCTGTACTGAAGCAGTTCTAGTTGCCGCCAAAGACGCTGCCACTGCAGAATGTTGCCGCCACCGCCATAGAATGTCGCCCAAACGACAATACGCCGACATAGTCAAGATGGGTCTCGTTTGATAAAGAACAATTTTCTTAGTCCATAGAACCGAATCTTGCATTTTTGTAAGGCCTGGAGCGGTGTATAGAGATGATTGAAGATCGATAAGCAAGGTGGTTTATACTTACTTGCTGAACAAGTAAACATCCAAAGGAGTCCATATTTCAGTCAGAACTGAATGAAGCATTAAATATTAAATCTATTTTATCATCAATGAAGACTTCTACTCCAAGAAGGACTTAACCTTAGGCCAAGCCCTATATATACCCATGTATGTGAGGGTATAAGGGCATAGAGAAAAATAGAGATAAAGAGAGTTAGAGAGAGGGAGTCGGCTATGTTCTAAACTCCCTAGGGTTTAGGTTTTTGCTTGTAAAGTAGTTGTGACAAACAGTTGTATTAGGTTTTGAGTTGTTTTCCAATAAAATATTCCAAGTTTGCTTAATCCATTGCTCTTCATTCTTTCAATTATTCTACACCAGTCAGTTGAGAGAATCCATTTGTCGAGCACGAAAGTGCAAGGCTCACGAAAGGGTTAAGTACGGTCACAACTTGCTGAGGTGTGACTAACTTGGTTCTACATCAGTCCACAAGTTTCAGCGGCTAAGAGGGATTACAAACCGAGTTGACTAGCATGTGTTAGGTTTACGCTGAGATTGCTAGGTATTGCCTACATCATGTTAGCTCTCGAGCATCCTAACCTAGAAATAGGAGGGATCACTGTCGACTATCCTGCCGAACTTGGAGTATCTGCCAGACTTGGCGCCAGGACTTCTTTCCATTCCACCTACCGAGACAGTACACTCCTGCAGTGGTAGTGACCCGCTGCGGCCGCGTGATAGGGTCGTAGCCTGCCGCCCGCCATACCCGCCAAGGCAGCATATCGTGGCAGCGCAATCCAACCTTAACCTATGCAATGTAGTCTACACACTATTGAGCAGCAATTACCTGGCCCATTCTATCACTCTGATCTCCCCTACTTTAATTAATTGTGTTTTTAGTTTTATTCCTTTAACCAAACCTGAAATTAATTGTGCATTTAAATTTCTTGTGCATATACACACTCGAAGAAACTATTCCAATCCTCATGGGATTCGACATCTTATATACTATAACTTGGCAGGAGTGTGCACTTGCGCTCTCACAAAAAGGGAACATCTACACGCCCTACACTCTGACTTTTGTGTGTCTGTTTTTGTGTGTGATGTTTTTCTAGGTTTGTTTTCCCCATTTTCCTATTGTATATGTTTCTGATGTTGAATGAAGTCGGCCTCATGTTCAAACAAACATACATAAACTAAAATGTTTGTATCTATTGAGTTGATCGAACAATCGAAATTAGCTAAGAGGGTGAATTGAAAATTTAAAAAGAATTGGAAAGAACGTGCAAGAATAAAAAATTGCAAGAGAGATTTAGAGCGGTTCAACTCCCTCAATGGAGTCTACATCCACTACCTTAGCTACCACACTAAGGATTTCACAAATTTACTCAATTTGTCTTTCTTTTGAGGACAAAGAGTAACCTTACAACACTCACCAAGATTTATACCCCAAAATCTTGTGAGGCTCTTTCCCAAAGATACAAACAAATAAGCAAACTCAAGAAACCTCACTAGGTAGATGTTTGCAATATTTAAGCTCTCTCTAACACCTCAAACACTTTATAGAAAATATGAATACAATAAGAACACTCAAGTGTATTACAAGAAAAATATTGAACCTTGACTTATAATAAATTTTAGCTTTATAACAAGTCAATTTTATTCAAATGCTTTTCAATTTAGAAAAGTGTGAGTAGTCTCAACTACCTTAAAAATTTATTTATTTATTTTAGATACAATACATAAACGCCTAGTAAAATTTAACTTATTAAATGGTTGTCTTTTTGCTTTAGAGACTGTAACTTCGCATATAATATTGATAGCGTCTTTTTATAAAATATTATTTAATGATATCTTCTAACTTCTTTTAATAATGGTAAAAGAGAACTCTAAAAGTCTAACGTCATGGCTTATATAAAATTAATTTACATACATGTAATCACATCAAATTGTATTTTTTTTTCAGTTACTTTGTGAATGAAAGGTGACAACTTGCCATGGAACAGGGGTGAAGTTTTCAGGTTTAAGCTTTTCTTTTTTATTAACAAGTTTAATGTGCGTTATATTTTACATATAAAAATAAATTTTAATTATGATTTAAAATTAATTTTATTTTATTTAAGTTTCATTATACGTTAATTATATCTGAATTTTTTTATGATTCGAAACTAAATTTACCATAATTTAAATCTTATTATATGTTGATCTTGTATAGAGTTATTTTTTTTTGACAAATCTTAGTTTTAATCCTAATCCTACTTAGAGGGGAGGGGGAAAGAGAAACTCTACGGGAAGAGAGACGTGCTCTTAGTGTGTCAAGAACCCATAAACTAAGAGAATATGAGAAACAAAGAAAAATAATTTGGCCAATTGATCAAATATGTTTGCTCTCTTGTATAGTGTTTTTTAATGTAGGGCCTAAATAAATTTTAATCATCAATTCTTCCGTTTTTGCTTTATAAGTATTTTTTTTTGACAAATCCTAATCTTAATCCAATCCTACCTAGAGGGGAGGGGAAGATAGGACTCTAGGAGAAAGAAGAGGTGCTCCTAGTAGGTCTAGAATCCATGACCTAAGGGAATATGAGATAACAAAGATGAGCAGCCGGTCAAATGTAGGGATGTTAGTGGGGGCGTGTTTTGTAGGGATTCGCCCCACTTCGCATTCAATTGGGCATGGATGGTTATACATTTAGCGGGTTGTGGGGAGGGGATGAAGATAAAAATTAGATTCGTCGTGAGTGGTGGGGAAGACGTGAATATGTCTTTGTACTCGCCTCATCCCCACTCTCCTTACATCATCCTCACTCGCCCCGCTTCATCCACACCCGCCTCAACAGATCTTAATGTATAATAATTCATATTAACTTATCTTGAGATATTAATGATATATATGTATATATATGTATGTATAATTGAGTTTGAGATTGATCAAATCAAATATATAAATATTTTTTTAAATAATAGTTTGAATCAAAATCAAATTTAAGATAATTTATATTGACTTATCGTAGAATATTTATGAATATATATATAATATTTATTTTTATTGGTTTCTTTTTTATTGTTCTATGTCGTTAAGCCTTCTTTCGAATGTTTGTTTTTTTTCTCCCCATTCCTCACTAAATTATGTTATTCTTCTAATTTTTTTTTAAATTTTATTTTTTCTAATATTGTATGTTATTTAGATTCTATTGGTATTTGTTCTTGTTTTTAAAGGTTATTTTTTATTGTTATTTTCTTTTTAGTTCTTCTATATTGTTTATTTGTTACAATAATCAAAATATTATTTTACATGTTATTTGTGCTATTTTTTGGTTCTTTACAAAAGACTTTAGTATCTTTTTAATCTAAAATTTTGTGTTGTACAAAATTTAATTTAGTATATTATTATTTTTAAAAAATTGTGACAGTTTGAATAACGTTACATATTGGGCAGGAGTTTGAATGACATATATTTCATATTTTTTACATAATAAATTTGATTTATATTTATTTAACTAATATTTATAAATATATTATATGAATGAGTTATGAGGCGGGTAAACAGGGGAATAGGTATGTCCAAGACCCACGTGAGTGATGGGTGAGTATGGTTTTAGTCTTGTGGATAGAGATGATTTTAGATTTTATATTCGCAACGGGTCACGGAGTGGGGATAAAGATAAAAATCTTTGACGGGATGAGTGTAAGAAGAGTACACTTTATACCCTCCTCGTCTAATTGACATCCTTACAAATGTGCTTGCTCAAGTATTAATCATAATTGTAATACGAATGTACTAATAGTATTTGTAATTATACGTGTGCATTACATTGGTTAGTTATGATTATAGTTACACGGATGTATAACTTCTAATTGTAACACAGAAATATATTATATTCTAGAAAAATTCCAAAGCGTCGCTCTCAATTTTTTTTCTTATCCTTCAAAAATTTCTTACTCTTTGCGTTATTTTTTTTATCGGCCACCAGCCGTCGGTGATCTGGTGAGGTCTTCTTCGATTAAATAAGTCTTTCTTTTTTTGTTGGGTTGGATGTACCTATGACGATTGAAGGCATCGCCCTCGGGGCTTTCTCTACATCTCTTGCGTCAGATTTTTGAGGGGATCAGGTTCCTTCATGGAACAGTCTACTGACACTTGTTTGGGTGGCTTCTCTCACTGTGGTTAGAGGCTTGACGACGTCTCTACCGCTAGCGCTTTTGGTCTCAGTCCTTGGTTGACCAGTTTTGTGTTTTCCTCTGTTTTCTGTTGTTTATCTTCGTTTCAGTGCAGGTAAGGTTGTGTTCGGAGTAGATCTGCTCCCGTTGGTGGTCCGGTCGTCGTTCCGGCTCCACCCCGCCTGCCCATGCCTCTTCTGCCTTGCCTTTTTAAGATCTGGTGCGTCGTTGCTGTTGGATGCTCTTGTTGCATTTCGTTCATCGCCGATATGCTTCGATGCCCCCCGAAAGGTCATGCAGTTCAGGCACATGGTTGCTGGCATCTCCGTTTTTTGATATTGTTCTTCTTCCCGTGTGTTCTGTTGACTCTTCTGTTTCTTTTTTTTATGTTTTTTTGTTTTGTTTGACCATTGTTCTCCCCCAACTTTGTTGGTCGTTTCTTACTCCGGCGTGTTCTGTCGTTTCCTTTTTCGATCCCCTTGTATCGTTCTGTTTTATAATGTCGTTTACTATGAATGCCAGATTCTTTTGTTTTAAAAAAGCATCATCAATGAATTAGATGATGATATATCATTCTTTAAAAAAATGATGATACATTATATGTATACACACAAATTGATTTCCAATTATGCCTTTTCCCTTATAAGTAGGTAACTAAAGTTAGAATTACAATCATACTAATATTTAATTGGTTTAGTGAGATGAGACACTAAATCCCTTAAGTAATGTTAGAGATTTAATTCTTGACCTTGTGAATGAAACAAATTGATTAGGAGGGTCGCCGCCATAATGAGCTTCTGCAATACTTAATTTAATTTAGTTCAATAGATTAGATACCGGTGGTAAGAAAAAAAAATGACCTCTCCGTCTATGTTTTCATATTTATAAAGTAGTACTTAATCTATACAATAATGTCATCTAAATTCCACACTTTTCTTTGTAATCTTTAATGATTTTCCTCTCTATTTATAATCAAACAGCCGCCATCGATCTCTTCCAAACAAAACAATGGAATCAAAACAAGTTATCTCTTCTCCGGCTTCCCTCCCTTCATTGACAAGGTAACGATCCCTTTCGTTTTCCTATACCAAAATTCTCGGAATATTTGATGAAATGCGTGTGTTTAGGTGATTCTATTTCGATGTTTTAATATGGGTTTTGGAGGATCGTGGCAGATGGTGGAGCGGGGACACGGTGGCCGTGGTGACTGGAGCGAACAAAGGCATAGGTTTGGCGGTGGTGAAGCGATTTGCAGAGCTGGGTTTGACGGTGGTGTTGACGGCCAGAGATGTGGAAAGAGGCAGCAGAGCCACAGAGGAACTGAGGGATCAGGGGCTTCGTAATGTGGAGTTTTTCCCACTCGACGTTTCGGAGGCAGAATCGATTAAAACCTTTGTTTCATGGCTGGAAACAACTTTTGGAGGACTGGATATTCTTGTAAGTCTTCTCTACCTCTTCAATTTTGTTTTATGGAAATCGCCTTTAGATATACCATATGTTACCCTATTTTTTTTTTATATAAAATATCTATTTCTTTTAAATATATATATATATTAGATATACAGTCGAACATGAATATTGAATTGAAATATGGGTTAGCATCAGGTTGATATTTTTTTAGATTGTTGAATGATAATAAATAAGCGATTGAGATAAAAAAACGAAAAAAATTATAGAAAAAAAAATTAACTTGGCCATCTATTTACTCTTATTTAATAATTTTAAAAATATATAAAATTAAATAAATTTTATATAGTGTAAGTCATCCTAACTCTTGGAATATATATAAATATTTTCAGTCATATTAAAAATAATTATTTTTTGAACAATAAATAAATAAGTTTTCAATACATATTAGCTTGATTTTAGGGGGGGAAAAGCAAATATTGTATTGTATTTATTTTTTATACAACCATTGTTTCCATATTGATAGAATATTTCAAATCAGATACTGCATAGGTTTTTTATGAAATTATTCTTGCAAATCAATTTATTTTATTAATGAAAATATGACATCTAAAGTTTTTATTAATTTAAAAATACGATAGTTGTTTTTTAATAATGAAAAGAAAATTAAATTCTATTTAGATAATCAGTTTTTATAGTATGAATCTAAACCGAATATATTTAACCATTAACTAAATCTTTACCAAACTTGATAAAAAAATTAAATCAAATCAAAAATAAATTATAGAATCTTATTTTAATATATATATATATATAGGGTTAGGATCAACTTACACTGTGTAAAATTTAATTACTTTTACACAGTTTTTAGACCGTTGGATGATGGTAATTAATGACTCAAATTATTTCCTTATCTTTTTTTCCCAAGTGATAATCTTCACATTTTTTACTGTTAATCTCGTCAATCTATTTCACTCATACAATGGTCCTAAATTAGTGTAAAACTAAATGAGTTTTACACCATGTAACTTGATCTCATCCCATATATATATATATATTTACAATCGGATAAATTTATCATATAATCATAATAATTATATCTACATTTAAAGCTTGGAAAATGTTTATTTCCGTAGTATAAAGCTTAGCCATATGAACAAAATAAAACAAGTTTTAATGCTTTTGATAATGGAATTTTAGCGAATATCACGTTTTTATTTCCCATGTCTCTTTCGCTCTTTGGTATGCTATTGTGCACCAGCTTCATTTACAATATTTATGATTTTTTTTCAATTTAATAATTGAGTTTGATTTTAAGAATATCTTTACTAATATTTTCCTTGAAAACCTTCGTTCGAAAAATTGATATAATGATAAAGTGTATCACAAGATTTAATGTTGGCCAACCCTCCCCTTCCCTTTGAGGAAAAAAAAACACTCAAGAGAACTTTTCTAAAAAAATATATTATTTATTGCACAGATTATTATGATAAATAATAGTTATATTATTTTTATTTTAATATATGCATATATTATATATATATATTGTCATAACTCAAGTGTTAAGTATCATATATTTATTTTTAATGGAAATTTATCACCGGTTAAATATATGTTTTCATCACTAATATATATATATATATATATTCATGATTAATTGTTAATTAGTGTATTTGAAAATGTTTTTAAGAGTACAAATGATAATTTAATCCGAATCCGATATAAAGGGTCAAGTTTTTTATTATAAAAAATGAGTTAGTATCAAGTTGTGTAGGATGAGATTATGTTGGATTCAAGTTTAGAGTGAATAATCTGATTTGATATAATTGATATAATTTTTGGTATAACCTTAACCATGTTTTCTCTCTTTATATTTAAAAATAATTGCTATAATTTTCCTTTGCTTTTATATATTTTTCAATTAACTTTTTATTTTACTGAATAAAAATACTTATACTTTTTTGTCTGGTCAAATGAGGTTAGAGGTGAAATTTTGCCTCAAAATCCGGCTCAAATTTTAGATCGGTTGTTAGTGAAAGGGTCTATTACTCGAGTCGAATTCAAATTAACTAAAAACCCAACCCGACTATACTCATTACCATCATTATTTAATATACTATGTTTTGACAAAGTCGAGTGATTTGATTAATATTGGGATTAACAAGCAATCCTTAATAATTGTCAAATATCAATGATTGAGAAATGATTTTTTATATAATAATTGTAAACAAGACTTCGTATAAAAACAAAAAACTTATCAATATATTAGCAATCAAATGATAGACTTTAAATTAAATTCTCAATTCTTTTTAAACAATTCTTATCTAGATTTTCTTAAAATAATTCTTATTTAGAGAGAGAAAGGAAAATTTATTCTTACTAAGTGTAGAACTTTTTTTTTGAAATATAGGTGGGGCCTCGTTAAAAACCCCTTGGTTCTGTTATAAACCAAGGGAAAAAGAGTACCCCTTTTATTAAAGCTTTTAACGATTACAACAAGCACAAACAGTCACCCACTCACTACTTAGGAGCAGCTAACCCATTACATAACCATACATAACCATTCGACCTCCCGAGACCCTGTTTTGCAAGTTTATGAGCCTCACAATTCCCTTCCCTATAGCTAAATATAATTTTACAACCATAGCTATCACACATGTCTTTACATTCTTTGACGATACTTCGAAACGAAACCGGGGCCACATTCGGATTGTCTATCCATTTCACTGCCAGAGCACTATCTGTTTCAATAATAAGATTATGAGAAGCACGCAGAAAAGTACCGATGAATAGGGCTGTAAATGAACTGAACGTTCAGCGAACTGTTCGTGAACCGTTCGGCGGGAAGTTCGTTTATTAAACGAACGAATATGAACAAGATTTTTTGTTCGTCTAATTAAATGAACGAACACGAACAAAAGGCTTGTTCGTTCATTTATGTTCGTGAACGTTCGGTAATTCGTTCGTTTATGTTAATTTATGTTCGTTTGTTTATGTTAATTTATGTTCGTTCGTTTATGTTCGTTCATTTATGTTCGTTTATGTTCATTTAAATTTATTCACATATGTCTAGGGGTGTTCATTATTCGGTTAAATCGAACTAACCGACCGAACCAAAACAAAATTGGTTAATCTATTAGATAATTTTAGGTTTCGGCTAATGATTAAGAGTTTTTTCAAATTTCAATTATCGATTAATTCGGTTTAAAATCGGTTAATTAATTCAATTAATCGAACTAACCAAAATATTAAATATTTAACAAATTATATATGTTTGTTTGTGTTCGTTTATGTTCGTTTGTGTTCGTTTATGTTCGTTTATGTTCGTTTACCATTTAAATGAACGAACATGAACGAACACGAACAAGCTACATTCCTTAATGAACGAACACGAACAAGAAATTTTGTGTTCATTTATGTTCGTGTTCGTTCATTTGTTCGGTTAAAGTTAAACGAACGAACATGAACACACCCTCGTTCGTGTTCGTTCGGTTCGTTTACAGCCCTACCGATAAACAACGACCCAGCTTTGCAAATTGCCTGAAGTTCCGCACTGGTGGGATTTGAAACTCCTATGGGGCTCGCAAATCGGATAAGAAGATTACTGTTATGGTCCCTCAAAGTACCGCCCATCCCTGCTTCTCCAACTGAACCGCGGACAGCTGCATCAACGTTAAACTTGACTGCACCCTATACCGGTGGTACCCATGCGTTGGTAATGAGCCTATCCATATTGCTCGGAAGTATTTCAGTCATAAACGGCCGTCGAATGACCTTTGAAAATGACGGGACTGATTTCGACCATTTACATTTACACCAGTGCCCCACTCTCACCAACACCACATCAAACATTCTATCTTCACTAATCACCTTATTACTGAAAATTCTCTCGTTTCTGCAGATCTATAGTGTCCATAATATTCCAAAGAAAGTCATATTCCAAACTGGTTTGGATTGAACTTTGATAGGTGCATGTACCCACAATGTTAAAAAATCTTTAATACTATTTGGGATACAAAGATTTACCTGCCATAGATTCCACCATCTTGTCCAAATACCCCAGGATATTTTACAGTGTAGCAATAGATGATTCGCCTCTTCAATTGCCGACTCGCAGAAGCCACAAAAACTTGACTGCACATTGAGAATCCTACGCTTGGCAAGTTTTGATCTCGTTGGGATTGTTGCTTGAACAATCCTCCATACAAAGACTTCAACCTTTGGTGGAGCCAAATTTGCCCATACTAAACTCCAAAACCTGCATTCCTCACCCCCTCCTGCTGACACCACTTCACATTAATCTTTTACTGAGTAGTGACCTGAGGTTGAACCAACCCATCGAATGATGTCACAAGCGTTCGAGGTCTGAACGGCCCTGTTAATGACCTGCAAAAACTCCTGCCAAATGCTGATTTCCCACTGGAAAAAACTTCTTCTAAATTCAATGTTCCATACCCATATTTTGTTGACTACTTTGCCGAACTCTTGCACCTTCCCGAATTTCTTCACCGCTACTGCAAAAATTCTTGAAAACGCAGATCTAAGAGATGCAACTTCTGTCCATTTGTCCTCCCAGAACTCAATTGCATTACCATTTCCAAAACACATCTGACATTCTTGGTGAAAACGTCCTCCTGATCAGTTAGAGGTAATGTTATCGATTTCCATATCCAAGAGAACTGGCTCCTCTTATCCAAATTTGGGACAAGCAATCCTGTAGATGACTCATACTTGACAGCTATGATCTTCCTCCATAGGCAATCTGATTCAACACCGAAGCGCCACAACCACTTATTAAGCAAAGAGCGATTCTTAAGCCTAATATCCACTATCCTGAGGCCACCCAAAGATTTTGGTTTACATAAGTTTTCCCATCTAATCCAAGAGATTGCACGCCTATCAAATTGCCCCCAAATAAAACCAGCTATCATTTTATTAAGAGCTGGTGCAACCCCAACATGCATTAAGAAAATGGATAAAAAGTACACCGAAAGATTGGATAGAACTAACTTAACTAAGGTTATCCGACCCCCAAAAGAAAGGCTCCTTCCCTTTCAACTCTGCATCCTTGATCGTACTTTGTCCAAGATTGAGTTCCAAAGTTCGGCAGAATTGCGAGAATAGCCCAAAGGAAGACCCAGGTATATTGTAGGCAGATTATCCCAACCACATTTTATCGTCCTCGCCCATTCTTTCACTATGTCTTCCTTCACGTTAACACCATAAATTTTTGTTTTCCGCATGTTTAATTTCAGACCAGATGCGAGCTCGAAGATTCGAAGAATTCTCTTCATATTGCATATGGATTCTAACTTTGCCTCTATAAAGACAATCAGGTCATCAGCAAACTGGATGTGCGATATCCGACAATCTTGACTTCCCACTTGGACTCCTTTAATCAGTCCCACCTCTTCGGGTTTCAACAGGATCGCACTTACCGCTTCCCCAACGAGGTTGAACAGTAATGGTGACAACATGCAACCTTGCCTTAGCCCTTTTTTATGCTGAAAGGTTTTGAGGGTGATCCGTTTACCAAGATGGAAATGTTAGCTGTCGACAGGCACATCTTCATCCACTTATGCCATCTCTTACTGAATCCCATCTTGTCCATAATTAAATCAAGAAAACGCTAATCCACTGAATCATAAGCCTTCTTAAAATCCGCTTTGAAAACCACAATTTCCTTCTTTTTCCTCTTATGCTCATCTATGATCTCATTTGCGATTAAAGAACAATCCGCAATCTGCTTCCACGCGATGAAAGCAAACTGCCTTTCGCCCACCACCTCCTCTATGCAACCGGCCAATCTCCTTGCGAGGACCCTAGCCAGGACTTTGTATAAGCTTCCAACTAAGGAAATATGACGATAGTCATCCACAACTTGAGGGCAACTCTTTTTAGGGATAAGAGTAATAAACGAATGATTGAAGGATTTATCGATCAACTTTCCTTTGTAGAATTGAAGAAGAAGTCCATGATACTTGGCTTCAAATGACCCTAAAACTTCTTGAAGAAATCAAGATTAAAACCGTCTGGCCCAGGAGCTCGCGTACCATCAGTTGCCTTTATAGCCTGCCAAACTTCTACTTCAGTGAAAGGATCTTCTATTCTAGAGGCTGAAATCGGAGTTAGCTTCTGGAAATTGATTTCTAACTTAGCAACTGGTAAGGTATTCACTTCATTGTAACCTCTTCTGAAATGGGAAACAAAAGCCTCTTTAATCTGCTGTGTATTGGACAAAGGTATATTATCTACCCGAATGTTTGCAATATGATTTGCTTTACTTCACAGGGTAGCCATCATGTGAAAAAATTTCGTATTGCGATCTCCTTCCTAAAACACTTCACTCGCGACTTCTGCAACTATTCCCTTTCCTCGATTTTATATTTTCTCCATAACTCCGCTCTTAACACTTTAATTTCAGCCCATGTATCTAGAGAGCCTTGATTCGTAAGGGAAGTTTCTTCCAAGGCTGATAGTTTCTCTTCAATTGCAGGGATCGAATCGGTGCCCATAGTCCTATGCTCCTTCACCCACTCCTTTGAAGCACCCTTGATTTTTCTCAGGGTCATGTTGATGCTCCGATTGTTGTTCGAAGAACATATACCTCTCACCACCACACAATAGTTTTTATCATCAGCCCAATGCGTGAACCATTTAAATGGTCTTGGCCTACCAGAACCCTTAGTCTCCTTGAGGAGCAGCGGCCTGTGGTCCGATAAACTTCTTGGCAAAATGCTCTGGAGGAGTTGGGGGAAAGCTTGAAGAAAATCCGAAGATAGGAGGAACCGATCGAGCCTACTTGCCGCCAACAAATCTCCACCTTTGAAAACCATGTACAGGATCCCCCCAACATTGGCAAATCTACCAGGCCATTCCTCTGTATGAACTTCCCTAACGTAGACATTGAAGCTTGGCTCTCAGAAGACCCGGTTCTCTCCTCGATTGACAAGACTGAATTGAAATCGCCCCAACTAGGACTGGAACGGCCAAATCTTCGATGATACAACTTAGATGCTCAAAGAGAACTCTCCTTTCCCTAAGGTCGTTCGGAGCGTAAATGTTTATCAATCCCACTTTCAGATTCTGCTGTGATAAAGACCCAACTAGAACAATCAGTCTTTCCTCCACCAACTTCCTTTCTAGCTTGAAACAAAATGGATCCCATAGGGTAGTGAGTCCCCCGAAGGCTCCCGTTGAGGGAGCGAAAGCTATTTCACCCAGGTTGCATTTTTGTAAACGAAGCTTAACCCATGGTTTGATGCTTTCCAGCTTCGATTCTTGGATGAAAACTACATTGGCCCTTGAGAAAGAAATTATTCAGACTAGGGCTCTCAGCTTCTCTGTTTTACCTAGCCCTCTGACATTCCAAGAAAAAAGAACAATTCATTGCTAATTAGAAAATAAGACTCGATAGAATCAGCATTAACCCCTAACTGGTGTTCGAATCCTCTCTTTCGAGCTCCTCCAATCTTTATAGCACCTCGTTTTCTGGTGATTCGAAGGAGACCCCCAAAACATTCCCAACCCGTAGTGTTTCCTCAGCTTCAACTGAAACATTCAACATATGTCTCAGAGATGGACCATCACTTTCATGTATTTTCTGTTGCGAGCCTAGTACGCTCACCACCGCTTTGCCTAACGATTGCTTGTTTCTCTTCCCCTTTCTTGCTCCCGCGATTCTGGTTGGCCTACCTTTTTGAGGGTACAACCACCAATTTAATTTGTCAACTCTTGCTCTAATGCCGAGAGTCTGGTTCCCATGGTGCTTACTGATTGTTGGCCAGTCGTGCTTCTGGGAGCCATTACGAATTGCCGAAATATCCTCGACCGCTTCAATCTGGACATCTTGAAGTCTAGATTCACCAGATAGTGAAAGGTTACACCCCCATCATCTTGAGCGTGGTTGACTTCGATTGAACCTCCCCTGATGTCAACTACCAACCCATTTCCGAATATAACGGGCACCTCAAATAGCCCATTGCCGCTAAGGAAAAACTGAGGCCCATTTTCCTTAGAATACTGTTTCATGCCCACTTGGCCCACAATTGCCCTATCACCAAGCCAATTGTCTCTTTCCTTGGGAATGTTCTTTGCATTAACGTTCTCATGCATGCTTGGAGCTGAGAACGAAGCGTTCAGAGCGTCTTCCTCCTACGCGTCAAACGGTGAACGACTGTCGATGAACCTCCGGTCACCCTTTTGTACTTCGACTCGAATCCTGATTATATTTGTGATCCCATTTATAATTATAGCTGCTCTATCCGGGACCTGCGATAACTTATTTGCTGTTAACAAAACCCTAGCTTCGTCGAAACGCCGACGATTAAGAGTATCGTCGTCTAACTTTATGAACGTGCCTCATCTATTAACTAATCCCCGAAAGAAGCTTTCACACCATACCTGCAAGGGTACGTCTTGCAAGACCGCCCACACTTTAATTCTACACTTACCATCAAAGCCCTCTAGATGTTCAAGTTCCTCAAATCAGAGGCGAAGCATCTCTTCACGTCTAGACCATACCGTTTGCAGGTCTTCAACCGAATCAAACTGTATAACATACAACATTCCATACCATGAACAAACTTTAGTTTTGAACCCATCAGATTGCAATGCCTCCTGCACTAACTCTACATTATACATATCTTTGATTTCCCCGACCAGGCACCTTCTATTCCAATCTGTTTCTTTCTTCAATACTGCCACAGTGTCTGAATTAGTACCGACTAGCTTACTGCACTGAGAAGAACCCTGTTGAGATGTAAGGAGCTCGATTCGATCAACCAAATTGCTCACCAAGTGGTGGAGAGGTGGATATTTGGGTGGAAGGGTTAAGGAAGCTAAAAGGAAATGTGACACAATGATTTAGAGTGGTTCAACCTTCTAACCAAGGTCTACATCCACTACCTTAGCTCCCCACTAAGGATTTCACAATCAATCCACTATTGATTCGTCCCCTTTTCTAGGATTAGGATGAAACCCTTACAACCGATCAAGCTTCTACCCAAAGCCTTGATCAAAACCCTCTTTACAAAGAGATAAACAAAGCAAACTTAAAACCTTCTAATAGGTGTTTTTTTGCACAATTAAGCACTCACTCAAAACCTAAAACACTTGAGCAAATTTGACAATTTTGGCTCACTAGTGTTTGTCTATACAAGAAATGACAATGTAAGCACTAAGACAATTTCTTGATCATTTGATGTTTGACAATATGAGCATTTTCCTTCTCTTGATGCTTGGAGGTCCCTTTTATACTCCCAAATGAGTTTGTAGCCGTTACTAGCCGTTGGGGATGAATTGGAGCCGTTGAGGACTTTATTTCCCTTCATAAATGCTGTTATGCAGCAATCAATATCGATACACGTGGAACGGTATCGATACGGCCTTCTTGAGGAAATAGCCGTTGGGCTCTTGCCAGCATAGGCGTATCGATACGCTTGAGGGCGTATCGGTACGGGCTCATATTTGAATGGTCGTTGGAAAATAGTCGTTGGGGTGGTTGAACAGAGATTGGTACGCTTACCTGGCGTATCGAAACGATCTCGGTCCGTATCGATACGGCAAGGGCCTGTATCGATACGGGTTTTGACAGTGGCCAAACTGGGGCAAAAAGGTATCGGTACGGGGGTTTACCGTATCGATATTGGTATACTGAAATCACAAGTTTGGCTATTAAAAACATGAAAACTCTTTGCCAAAAACCTCTTAAAATACCTCAAACATAATTTCAAGTTGTTTGGACTTAAAAACAAGTTTTAAATTCTTTTCAAATTAGTCCACAATATTTTTCAATTATTATATCAAAACATTAGTTCTACAATCTCCCCCTTTTTGATATAATAAAACTAACTTGAAAAATTGTTTGGGATTCTCCCCCTTTAACTTTAAAAATGTGAATAAGAGAATTAAGAATGTAAATCAAATAAAGCTCCCCCTTATTCATTTGAAAATTTAATTTGAAAATTCCAATTTTTCAAACCATTTCTCCCCTTTTTGTTATATCAAAAAGAATTTAAACATTAAGTTAAAAGTAACAATGGAGGTTAAAAACTTTGATGAAAATAAGAATTTTGGTTTTAAAATGGCTCCCCCTTACTCAAAGCATCATCAAAAAGTTAGTCCATCAATATATGATCATCTAGTTGAATTTAAACTAAAATAGACAAAAGAAAGCAAAAACAACTAGAATTTACCAACACTTGAACTCAAGGTAGGATGTGAAGCCTTCCTTCTTCAAGTGTTCTTCCTTGTGTGCATGGAGCTCCCCCTCAATGTTTGACTTGTTGAACATCTCCATCACACCTAACAATAGACAATCAAGTAATTTTTGGTATCCAAATTGCTTTGGATCCATGAACGTTAGTAGCACAAATTTTAGTCCCCTTAGGAATCCATTTTTCAATGTCATCCTTTTTAATTGAAGTGGTTAGTCCTTTTGGGACCCAAACACTTCTAAAACATTTTCCTTGAATGAATCTAGGGGCACTAGATTGTCTAATATAAAAATTTGATTTTCTAAAATTGTTTTTCTTTTCAAGCTCTTTGGAAATCAAATCCTTTTCTTCTTGAACTTTTTGAAGCAATTTTTGTAAGTCAAAACATTTTAATTCAAATTCTTCAAGTTTTGCTTCAATTTCAAGTTTGGTTTTAGAAAGCAAATCATTTTGAACTTTTAACTTTGAAATCAATTTATTGTTTTTCAAAATGTGGCTTTTAAAATCTAAAACCAAATCATCATAGGCATCTTGTAATTCATCAAAGGAATAAGAACATGAAGTAGATGAATTAGAAGTTACCCTTGAATCTTCTTCGATGGCCATAAGGCAAAGGTTGGCTTGTTCATCGTCGGTGGAGTCCTCATCACTCCAAGTAGCCACATATGCCTTCTTCTTATGGCTAGAAGTGCTTGCCCTCTCCTTTCTTTTAAGTTCTCGTTCAAGCTCTCTCAAGGCTTTCTTCATGAACGGGGCACACTTCTTGAAGAGATGAACTATCTCTTCATCTTCATCCTCCTCTTCACTTGAGTAGACATGATGGCAAATGAAGGATTTGAGAGCCATGGCACTTGCATTGATGCCAAGCCCTTTGATTTTCTTTTCTCCCATAGCTCTAATTTCTTCCCTCTTCTTCTCATCCTCTTTGTTCTTCTTCATGATTTGATGAGTAAGGAGAGACCCCATGAGTTCATCAAGCTTCAAAGTTTTCAAATTTTTGGCTTCGATGATGGCGGTCCTCTTTGAGTCCCAAGACTCGGGAAGTGAGTAGATGAGCTTTCGAACAAGCTTTTCTTCCGAGATGGCTTCTCCAGAGCCTTTGAGACCATTGGTGATTGTGGAGAACCTATCAAACATCTTCTCGATGTTCTCTTCTGGATCCATTTTGAAGTTCTCATACTCCAAGGTTAGGAGCCCAATCTTGGTCTCCTTGACTTCATTTGTCCCCTCGTATGTGACTTCAAGCTTGTCTCATACCTCCTTGGCACTCTCACAAGAAGACATCTTCTCATAGATGGATGGACCAAATGCACAAAATAGAATGTGCAAGGCTTTGCAATTTAGCTCCATCTTCTTGCGATCGTCGGCACTCCACTCCGCTTTACTTCTTTGAGGCACAAACGGACCATCTTCAACTACATCCCATATCTTGTAATCTTTTGATTTGATGAAGAACTTCATCTTTGTCTTCCAATGGGCATAGTGAGTTCCGTCAAAGAAAGGCGGTTTGTCGATTGATTGTGCCATTTGAGCCGGTTGATGAGATAGTGATCGAGCTTGCCGAATCTTCTCAATAGGATGTTAATCCCCTTCGATTGAGCCAAGCTCTGATACCAATTGTTGAGATGTAAGGAGCTCGATTCGATCAACCAAATTGCTCACCAAGTGGTGGAGAGGTGGATATTTGGGTGGAAGGGTTAAGGAAGCTAAAAGGAAATGTGACACAATGATTTAGAGTGGTTCAACCTTCTAACCAAGATCTACATCCACTACCTTAGCTCCCCACTAAGGATTTCACAATCAATCCACTATTGATTCGTCCCCTTTTCTAGGATTAGGAGGAAACCCTTACAACCGATCAAGCTTCTACCCAAAGCCTTGATCAAAACCCTCTTTACAAAGAGATAAACAAAGCAAACTTAAAACCCTCTAATAGTTGTTTGTTTGCACAATTAAGCACTCACTCAAAACCTAAAACACTTGAGCAAATTTGACAATTTTGGCTCACTAGTGTTTGTCTATACAAGAAATGACAATTTAAGCACTAAGACAATTTCTTGATCATTTGATGTTTGAAAATATGAGCATTTGCCTTCTCTTGATGCTTGGAGGTCCCTTTTATACTCCCAAATGAGTTTGTAGCCGTTACTAGCCGTTGGGGATGAATTGGAGCCGTTGAGAACTTTATTTCCCTTCATAAATGCTGTTCTACAGCAATCAGTATCGATACACGTGGAACGGTATCGATACGACCTTCTTGAGGAAATAGCCGTTGGGCTCTTGCCAGCATAGGCGTATCGATACGCTTGAGGGCGTATCGGTACGGGCTCATATTTGAATGACCGTTGGAAAATAGCCGTTGGGGTGGTTGAACAGGGATCGGTACGCTTACCTGGTGTATCGAAACGATCCCGGTCCGTATCGATACGGCAAGGGCCTGTATCGATACGGGTTTTGACAGTTGCCAAACTGGGGCAAAATGGTATCGGTACGGGGGTTTACCGTATCGATACTGGTACACTGAAATCACAAGTTTGGCTATTAAAAACATGAAAACTCTTTGCCAAAAACCTCTTAAAATACCTCAAACATAATTTCAAGTTGTTTGGACTTAAAAACAAGTTTTAAATTCTTTTCAAATTAGTCCAAAAGATTTTTCAATTATTATATCAAAACATTAGTTCTACAAACCCTCCTCCACAAACTCAACTATGACTGCTGCTTCGCGGGTAGCACCACATCCTCTATTTTTAGGAGGATTACCTTTCGAGGCCATGGTGGCACGCTTTGGGATTCCCATTAGGACTTCCTTAAACGATCTTTCATCTTTGAAAGAATGGACTCTTTCGTTAGTTTTGATCCCTGAATGCTCAACTCTATCATCCCTTCTTCCTGAACCGGTTTCTTTCGCGATGAACACCCTGATAATGTGACCGTCCATTCACCTTCCACTGCCCCGCTCAACTGCAAAGTTAGCCTCCATTTCACTTCTAAACCTAATAAATGCAAACGTTGATGATTTCCCTAATCTTTTCCTGTTGTTGTAAGCGATGAAGACATCATTCACCTTCCCGTAAGCTTGGAAAACTTCCTTCAGCGTTGCTGGATGGATCCTTTAATTGACGTTGTCGACAAAAACAGTAAACCCTACTCGTCTGGCGACGACAGACTCCACGTTCCTTACCATTTGCAAACTTTATTCAATCTTGCCTTACAAATCTAATGGCTAAAGGTTGTATTAATTGAGAACTTTTAACCGCTCGTTCTAAAGGTCGTTGACTAAATTCTTAAAATTTTAAAATATCTTCTTATATTATATGAAAATCAATAGATTGAAAATGAAATTTTAAATATCAATCGTCTTGTATTATATCAAAATCAATAGATTAAAAATGAAAATTTTAATATCAATAAGAGGCTTGCCTAACCAAACTTAATGTATTTTTAATGTAAATAAAGCGATATTTATCAAACAAGTCATTTAATTATAAATTTTAATATATATATATTATTAATTTTAATAACAAACATGTCACTTTTCTTCTAAAAGTAATAATTTGGTCACTTAATTAAAATTTTGTAGTAAACGTGTCACTTTTTTTTTTCTTTCTAAAGTAATAATTTTAGTCACTCAATTAAAATTTTGTGACAAATAGGTCACTCTCCCATTAAAGATTTAAATAGACAACTTAGTATAGTAACAATTTAGTCCTTAAAACTCATACGTTCTATTTACTTGTTCTTAATTTGAAAATTCAGTAAATTTAACCCCATATTTCAATATTCCATTAGTGAAGTGACCGTGTCTAATAGCATGTGAAGTTAAGGTCATAATAGGTATGTTCTATCAATATGTCAGCTATCTAGTAGTGAAATCATTGTGCATGTCAAGTTATCACATTTGTCGATTATCAAGCTGATGAACAATAGCACATTGTGCGTCAAGTGGTCGAAGGGTGTGTCAAGAGAGTGCAAATGTCAAACATTTTTAAAATATGAATGGTTTAAATTTATTGAATTATGACCAAATTAAGAGGATGTATAAGTTTTAGAGACTAAAATTGTTATTATACTATGACATTTTCAATTTTAATGACAAAGTGACTTGTTTGTCACAAGACTTTAGTTAAATGACTGAATTGTTTCCTTTAAAAGAAAAGTGACATGTTTGTCACAAAATTTTAATTGGATAATTAAATTATTACTTTAAAAAAAAATGACATGTTTGTTACCAAACCTATACTTAAATGACATCGATGTATTTTACCCTTTCCTTTTTCCCCTTTCTACTCCTCTACATACACAAATTAGTGTCACGAGAGCTTCGAAGTTCAAAATCGGCATTACTAAGGAATAAAAATCTTGTAGTCCTTTTTAGTGCCCTTACTTATGTCTTAACAATAAAAAAATAAAATTTAAGATTAAAGTTTAAGGTTTATAGTTTATGATTTAGTGGATATGATTTTAGTTTTTAGGATTTAAAAATCAAGATTATAATATGATTTAGTTTTAAGTGTTGGGACATAAATAGGGCATCTAAAAGCGACATACTGTTTTTGTTCATTACAGAGGAGCTATTTCTTAATTTGTTAATCAATTGAAAAAACAATATTTTTAATGATTTGATTTTAATTAATGTGTTTGATAACCTAAAATGAAAGCCATTGTATAATGTTTTTATGAAAAGATATAAGAATTGATAAGCATATGAAGACCTTATTATTTAATGTAGGATTAATTCAGTACTTAAAATTTCAGGATTTATTTCGTTAAAATTAATCTTTTAATATTTTTTAATTTATCAAACAACGCATAAGGTAATCTCAACCTTAATTTAATTAGGATTTTATTTTTGGTGGGTAAAGCATATATTTTTTATTTTTTTTGAACAGTCCTAAATTACTATGATTCCTAGGGTGAATGTAAGATTTTATGTTGGAGTGTGAATTATTAAGAAGCTATATAAAAAATTTAATAGTGTAAAATTAAATTTTTTTAGGAGTTTAAAATTATAATCAATAAAAAATAAAAAAAATTGTATGAGAATTTTGAATTTCTAAGGATGTGACCGTATTAGCACTCAATGGGTTCTTCTCTACCAATTTTTATACTATACTTTTATTTAAGTATAAGTTTGAAAGGATCGGGTATGTTCTATTAACATAATGTAAAATTTTTAAGTTTATACATTTTTTGAATCGTTAAATTAGTGCAAATTAATGGTTGAGATTAAGAGTATAAAATAGGAGAGTTGAAAAGTTTTAATCTCATTAATAAATTTTTAAGGGATGTTTTTAATGAGGCCTATACGAATAGTTGCTCTTGTATGATCCCTTAATAAAATCGTACAAGTTTAGTGATAAAAAAATAATTAATTTTCACTAAGAATACCTTTAAAAAGTGTAGAAGTTAAATATTTTATAATGTTTAAGTGAACTCTAACTCTCGCGTTATTATTTTATAATATTACTAATAAATAAAATAATTGTGAAAAAATTAAATAAATGTTATATTTTGATACACAAGTCGTGTAAAAAAAATTTACACAACCCTTTTATAAAATATAAAACCTAAATCTTATATCTTAGCATCATAAAATCTAAATCTTAAATCATAAACTCTAAATTATAACAATAAACCTTAAATTCTACACCTTAAACCCTAAACCACTCAACTCTAACTTAAAACTTTAAACAAATTTGTGTATTAAAATATTTTTTGTTAAATAAACCCAATGACTATGTTGCTCATGCTCCCTATACATTCGGAATTAATCACATAACTTACTGTTTAAAAATAGAAAAATATTTTATACACAAGCGGTGGAAACTGAAAGTTTGCACAAGCGTCTTAGTTTTAGGTATATGGAGTTAGTTTAGGGTATAAGGGTTAAGGGTTTAGGTGTAGGGGGTTAGAATTTAGGGATAGTTGTTTCAATTTAAGGTTTAAGGTTATAATTTAGGGTTTATAGGTTAAAACCTAAATCCTCACCATATTACCCTAAAAACTAAACACTAACCTATAAACCCTAAATTATAACCTTGAACCTTAAATTGAAACAACTATACCTAAATTCTAAACCCTTACACCTAAATAGGGGTGAGCGTTCAATCGAGTCAAGTCGAGTCGAGTCAAAAAACTTCGAGTTATTCGAGTTGACGAGTCATATTTTACAACTCAAACTTTATTTGAATTTTTTTCGATTCGAGTCGAGTTTAAGAAATGCGAGTCGAGTTTTTGAGTTCCTATAAAAATTTAACTGTAATTATTTATCATGTTATAGTAGGGTTTGATTCTAATTTAAACTCTTTTCTCTACTCATATAAGATATGCACATATATATTTTTTCACATGAGACAATATTTCTTCATATTTATATATATCATTATGCATATATCAAAAAAATAGAGGGTCTCGTCTCGAACTTAAAATAAATCCATCAATTACTAAAAATTTCGAGTTATTTGAATTTCTATTTTACAACTCAAACTTTATTTGAAATTTTCTCGAGTTATTCGAGTTTATGAAGTTTCGAGTCTAGTCAAGACGAGTCGAGTATTTTTGCCTCGAGTCGAGTCAAGTTATTCGGGTTTTTTTTCGAGTCGAGTTTTGCTCACCCTACACCTAAACCCCTATACCCTAAACTAATTTCCTATACCCTAAAATTAAGGCGCTTGTGGAAACTTACAGTTTCCACCGCTTGTATATAGGATATTAATCCTTTAAAAATAATAATTAATTTGTAGCCAGCCTTGTTTGACATCAATTTTTATATTAACACCTTCCACTTTTGTTTCGTCCAACCCGTTGGACTTGTTTTTATGTCGGATCCAAATCATATATATTCTACTTATATTTAGCTATAAATATCAATAAAAACAAATCTTAATATTATTTTAAACACACTTAATGCAGTTTGCAGTTAATATATACATCAACATCGCATCTTTTCTATGGATGTATAAATAATGAAATAGTAATCCATGTGAATGAGATCAAATTTCATGTGCTGGACCTGGTTTTTGTTTTGTTAATTCCAGTCCAATTAGTCATTAAAGCATTAAATAATGTGTTTTCAGGTGAACAATGCAGGTGTTTCATTCAATGAAATCCATGAGAACTCGGTGGAGTTGGCGGAGACTGTAATAAGAACCAACTTCCAGGGACCCAAGCTGGTCACCGACTCACTCTTGCCATTCTTCCGCCTTTCACCTTCTTCAAGCCGTATACTTAACATTAGCTCCAGGCTTGGCTCCATTAACGTAAGCTCCATTTATCTCTACTTATGCTTTCAACAGTCTGAAATTGTTATTGTACCATAATAGCATCCGTTATTTCCGCAACCCCTTATTAATTATGCAGAAAGTGAGAAACCTTAAGATAAAAGCAATACTACAAGACGAGAGGCTATCGGAAGAAGAGATCCAAGGAGTAGTAAATATGTTTGTTGAAGATGTGAAGGAAGGGAGATGGCAAAGGCAAGGGTGGCCCCAGATATGGACAGATTATTCAGTCTCCAAGCTGGCTTTGAACGCTTATTCTAGGGTTTTGGCCAAGCGGTTCCAAGGGACAAGATTGAGCGTTAATTGCTTCTGCCCCGGCTTTACTCGAACGTCGCTGACTCGTGGACAAGGCACTCACACCCCTGATGCCGCCGCTGAACTCGCCGTTAGCTTGGCCTTGCTTCCTCCGCATCAGTTGCCCACTGGTCGCTTTTTTCTAGGATTTGGACCTTATAATAAATCTACACTGTAGAACTGCTTACTGATTTTGTTTTCATTAGTATTAGTTTATAAGGTCACAAACGGTACCTGTATTTTTTATTATCAATTAGTCAATGTTTATTTTCTTATTGGAAAAGAAAATGCCTAACAAACTAAAATGTTTATTTTTACTCTTTACTTTAGTCTTGCCCTAACCACGGGCTCTGCAGTTTTTTTATTATCTTTCAACTGGCTGATGGAAAAATCCACTTTAATGCTGATTGTCGACGGTCAGTGGTTATTTTTTCTCTTTTATTTTACTTTTATGTTCTCGTTTTTAATTTTAATAATTTTGTCCTTATAACACGTTTTTTCTCAACCTCTTAGTACGTATCTTCTATCTTTTGGCACGTCTTTTTCTTATTCGTCTGTTTGGTCATTTCTTTTCTCTTTAGTTTTTTATAAGCGTTGGATTTGACGTCGCCACGACTGATCAAGATGACGCTCTTTAATTTTCTCTCGAATTGGATTTGGATATGTGATTTGCGTTTGTGGATAATTTTCTCTCGACGCTTGGATCTAATTTGCGGTTGTTGGTGGTCTTTCAATAGTTTGATCATCTTTTGTGGTTTGCTTGTTGATGCAGTTAGATATATTCGTATCTATATTTTATTTGAGTTTTTAACCTTTCTTTGTATGGTCTTTTGTATCAATTATCAACTGTTATAAAAAAATGTCCAATTTGTGTTTTAGTTTGCGATTATAAACTCTCGTTATAATTCTAAAATCCTATCTTTTAATAAAACTACCAGCTTGTATAAAAAAGGTTTTAAGTTTATCCTTTTTAAACCAAAATTCCAATTTTAACATTAAGAATTTGTAAGTCTGATAATGAGAATTTTACCTTCTCTCGGTTGCCAAATTGTAAAATCACTGTAGTTGTCATGCAGATCATCAAAATAAAGAAAATGCTTATGGCATTCTAGTGGGGTTTGTCTAAAAAAAAGCGGGTTAATTAGAGGTTAAATATAAACCTCAAAATTTCATCCGTTAGATGAAGAAAAAAGAGTTGAGACCATTGGATTGAAAAAAAAGAAGAGTTACCGGTGAACCGGTGAAAATAAAAAAATTTGAAGGGTGATATAGACACCCAAGAGCGGGAAAAAAAGGGAAAAAGAGATGGTCGCGTTTCTCTCTTCACGCAAAGCCGATTTCTTACAACTACGAAAAGAGACGAGGTTGAGCACAAAAAATCAAATTGGTGAGTGGGTAATTTGTTTTCTGGTTTGTCATTTGAATAAGCGTTTTTCTTACAGTTTGTTTTATGGAATTTTTCCTCTTTGGTGCAGAGCGTTTGGGGGGGGGGGGGGGGTGGGTTTAGCGAAATTGACGCAAATTTGTGTTGCAGAAGACAGGTTTTGTGGAACAATAGCAAGAAAGGAAGCAACATTTTGAGGTTAGAAATTCGTTTTTAATTTGGGTTATAAATTTGAGGAGATTAAATGGGTTATTTGTATGGTTTTGAAGGACAAAGTTTAGGGTTTAGGTGTTTTGTGATTAGAGTTGAAAATGTTGAAGAAAGAAAGAACTGGTAGATTAGGGTTTAGGTTGATAATGTTGAGTATTTTTAGACACTCCGTATTGGTTCGTATAAGAACACGACTAGTGTTTTGGTTGAGTGTTCGGGTTTTGACTTTGGAAGTGGAGATGCCCTGTAGAAGAAATTCTTTGTAGGCAATAAAACTGGCAAATACTGGAAATGAAAAATGAAATTAGTTTTGATAAATGTCCTAAGATGTATGGTTATTGAATGTTGAATCACACGGTAGTTAAAGATAAGAAGAACCGAATGCTTGTGATAATTTCTTTTAGGTTGAATATGATCATTGTAACCCCCTAGACCCGTCTATGCGTTATCACGGATCCTAGGAAGTCACATTAGGGTCACAAGAGCGACCGATAGTAAAAATCCACGTAAAACATATTTTCTCTTAAAAACACTTATTAAATTGTAAAGATAACCTTTGTTTAAAAATACTCTTTTAGGAAAATATTTAAACGTATAACAAAAATTTCCGAAAAACATTTTACAGACACTGCCATGAAACAATGATGACATGCATGCCCACTAACTATGTCGGTACCGTACTCCAAAAGCAACACCGAGAGAACTCTAAATGCTGATGTCGGTCATCGAGCCACGTTAGATTTCTTTTTAACCTGCGATGATAAAAACAACGTGAGCTTTGGAAAGCTCAGTAATACAGAACTACCGATGGATGATATAAGTAACATGTATGAATACGGTCGAGCACAAAGCTAACATGGTGTTTCGAGAAACAACAAGTCCCACATTTGTGGTTCATTATATCGAATACATGTTATATCTGAAGGTAATAAAGTTGTTCTTTATTCGATCATCGAGGATCAAAGGAGGAGCATTAAGACTGATAATCAAAAGAGAGAGATGGATTACGATAGTTGAATTCAAAGAGTCAATGTGTGGTCCAACAAAGAAAAGTTAACATATGCAAAGTAACGGTGCGGTGAACGTTTATTTCACGATTATATAATATTAGCGATAAGGTTCATTTTAAATTTCCTATCTACCCTCCAACCAAACTCTGGTATACAGTTCCTTAGAACTGCATCTATAGGGGCATTAACCCGGGCCCATTGGGCTTAGGTGCCAGCCTAAGGGGATACCTTAGGTACGGTAAGGAATTACCCTAGCCGAAGTATAAGAACCTGAAACGGTAAGGAAATTACCAGCCTGATCAGGGCTGAACCTACGGTAACTTCATACTCTATCCCAAGTACCTCAATAATGGTAATAATAGTGATAATGGTAAGAACAGTAATAACAATGATAACGGTTAGGGCGGTAATAATAGTAGTAACCATAATTGGTAGTAATCGGTAGCAATAGTTGATATAGTAAACAAAAGGCACAATTTTCGGTTCAGATACAAGGGTATATTTCGGCCAGATAAAAGCCATATTTCATATCGAGAGAAAGTCTTGAGTTCAGAGCGTTATAATACTCATGTGCACTTGGAACACACTAAGTGGAACAATTTATTTCTATGAGATACTTGATATTACAAGAAGGAAAACTTTGAGCTTCTGAACTAATTTTTGGTAATGAGGTCCCAATTAAGTGGGACTCTAAAGCCAACGTCGCCAACCAGGCATTCAGGAAAAATGTTATATTATGATTGTTTAGGATATTAGATATATTAAGGATGCTTTGATCACTTTTGCCAACGAGGGCATTTTGGTCATTTAACACTCCTGGACAGTTCCACAATCTGTTCCCGAAGGGATAGGTCAATGATTTGTCACGTTGAAGATTTCCGACGGTTTACTAGGCTTCCAAGACCATTCTACTATACTCATCTCACCAATACATTACTTTCCATGCATTTTAATTGGTGCACTTTTTCTGTGTTCACTATTTAATTCTGACTGTGTTGTACATCTGTATAAATCGTTATCGCATTATCTCGAAACATGCCTCGAGAGGTTGAACTTGCATTTATGCCAATTTGGGCATTAAGAAATGATTGACATACATAACCCAAACTTTAACCCATTTGAGTATTACAATCACTTGCGTACGACCAGAAGTTCAAGATTTCAAAGCTTTAACTTATCTCAGTCAAGAGGATATCTGGATCATTTAAAGTGTAGCCGTTCACGTTCTTTCGGGCCTTTTGAACCACTTTAATCATCTTAATATCTAGTTTATATCTCGTTATATGGTTAATTTGGTAGTTTTGGGTGCCTGATGACATCTTAGTCTCTTTTAGCCAATTTATACACGTCAGTATTTTCAATTCTTTTAGTTATTTCGATCATTTCGACCTTTTTCCAGCCATCCATTATTTCAAAACACGAGGATAGACCCATCATTTCAGTTAATTTAGAAATTCCAATGCCAAGTATATTTTGGTCATTTGTTGATTCAGTTGTATCGGTATTTCCAATTCTTTTACTCGATTCGGCCATTAATAGCAATTTTGTATCTTCTGATAGTTGGATTGGTCTGAACATGCTAAGGGGTTCCCCCATAATTAATCTCCAAAGATTTATCCAAGACTCACGTTAAAACCAAGTACTTATCTTTCTTGAATGCTTAAGTCTTATTACCACATCTCTCTAAGTAATTCGAGACTTTTAGAAGAATTAGTTGTTTTATCGAATCTAGTGTAGATTTTAGCACCACTTTCATCATCAATGGGGGGCATTTTTTTCATTTCCGCCTCGAGCGCATTTCCGTAATTTCATATCCAAATATTTTTGTCGTTTGACCATTTGACATTATTAATAGAGTTTGGAGATTAATCGCATTGTTAGTTGTTTATTGAGCTTCATATTCTTCCTATTTATCACCTTCTCATTCAATTATTCCAATCTTATATTAATTGCCATACTCATTTTCGTATATGGTTTGACTTAAGTAGGAACTAATAGTACTCAACATCGTATTTATGCATGCATTAACCGTATACCAACATGTTCATAAGGCATACAAGGGGTAGTAATGTATTACATTTAATCCTTGCTATATCGATCAACCATGGTACTCTATTCGATCACTCTCGAACCCGAATTTGACGCCTCTCGGTGTCTCCTAGACAATGAACTATGAATACCTTCAATTGCATAAATTTCAATTTTAGTCCTTATTCACATTGCTCTTAACTGAATAATTAAATACGTATGAACGAACGAGTTCAAGGTCAGGTTCAGAGGCTTTCTGGTAAGAATTTCGCAAAACGGTATTCATAATCGGACTCAAGACTTCAAAATACATAAAATAGGATTTTTTCGGGAAAAGTTGACTTTTGGTCAAAGTCAACGCTGACATCAGCAATCAAAGTCAACGCTGATGTTAGCGGTCAAGTCAACACTGACGTCACTAATTAACCAGGTTGACTCGGTGAATTGACTCGGGCGGGTTAACTCATTGGTTGATTCGGTCGAGTTGACTCACTGTGTTAACTCGGATAGCTGACTCGGTCAACGAGTCGGGTACGAGTTAATTGGTTGGGTACGGTTAACGAGTCGGGTCGTTTCGGTCAACGGGTCGGGTTTGGGCTTAGACCAAAATAGTTCGATTCGAAAGGCTTGGTTCGGCTCGGTTCGAAGACCACCGTCACAGGCGGCCGAAAATTGCCCGCGGCGGTGCATGGTCTCCACGCGCGGCCGAAACAACTAGAGAAACCACCAGGCGACGCTAAAAATGCCATTTTCTCAACCCAAAAATGCAAAAACTTAAAATACAGTTGAAAACTTACCAAACTTACTCCGAAACGGAAATGGAAACCGAAACCGACGTAGTTCCGACGACGACTCAAACGACGAAAAATGGTCGATCAACAGGCAGTGTTTTGCTCACCATGCGACGGGGAGTCCAGAGGTGGCGGCGGTGTGGCAAACTGAAGCCTATCGACGCTGGTATCTTCGGAAGCAGAAATGACGGAGGAGATTTGGTTACGACCAAACCTTTCGGCTGCTCTCCACGACGCACAATTAAGATCCAAAGCGAGTGGCGGCCGTGGTTCTAATCGAGAAGGGGTGACAATCACTATGAAGATGGCGATGACATAAACAGAACGACGGCGAGGGAGATCGATAGTGAGCGAGGTTTAAGGGAGATGAAAGGGGTCAGTTTTTGTATTTTTGGGAAAATAGGGGATTAGTTTGAAATAATTGCACGACAAATGGGTTAGGTGAGATATTTTAGAAATTATTATTATTATTATTATACTCTGGTACCTTTTTAACCATTGGTTCAAAGTTTACTTGGTATAGAATATGACTAAGAGTTTATATGGCTCAAGCGGTTGGGTGACTGGTTTAACAAGGCTGGGTTGTGGGTTCAATTCTTACAACCTTCATTTTCCCTAATTTTTCATTTTTTATAACACCCTATCATGCTTTAGAATTTAACTACGGAGCTTAAATCGTGGTGATTGTTTTGAACAAAAAAAGTTTCTATTTATGAAACATTATATTTGTTTAGAGATATATTTAGTAAATGGAGAGTAGAATTTTAGTAATGAGTCACATATTTCATTACTATGCACTTTGTGTTTGTGTAGTATAAATTCAGGATGTTAATTGTTTAGTGATGAACTTCAAGATGATTAAGATGACTGAAGCCTTTGAATGAAACATGATTTAATGGTGTAGTTGAACATAGAGTTTGATTGTACTTATATTACTTGTAATATGGATTAGGGAGTGTAATGATAAAAAGAAATTGTTTAGGGACTGCTTTGAAGTTTATTCAGGGGCTAATTTGTAAAGCTTAAGAGCTATTTTATAATTCAAATATATTGTTTATGAACCTACCTTTTGGGACTGAATTGGATAATTTGGAATGCTTGAAATTTTGTTCCAAAGGCAGTTTTATAGCTAAATGAAACTGATTTTTGTATTAATCAAAAAATAGTGTATAACCTAAGAACAAGACTATTTGTAAACACGGTTTTAAGGATTTGATTTATGAAAAATATAATTTCTTTTAGGTTGAATATGATCATGCTTTACAAGTTAGGGTAAACTACATGAATGGTCCCCCGAATATGCTCCAATTATCATTTGCGTCCCTCGACTATCAGAAGTTACAAATTAGTCTTCTAACTTAAAAAAGTAACAAATTGGTTCGGCGTCGTTAAAAATTTAACGGCTGATGACGTAGCAGTTAATATAAATTGATATAATTACACAACTAGTCCTCAAATTTTACACATATTTTAATTTAACCCTAATTCTAAAAAATTAACCCACATAATTTTAATAATATATCAATTTAGTCCATTTTCTTTTCTATTTCTCATCTCCTTAAATTCTTCAATTCAAACTTGTTTGCCCATATGCAAAACAAGTGGCTTTTGTTCGCTGAAAAGTGATAGGAATAATTGGCTCAACAGTAACACGATAAACCTGTTGAAGAAAACAAGAGAAGAAATCAAACTTATTCTCTAACAAATTGTTAAACAAAGAGAACTTTGGTCATCGAAAACTCAATATTATACAGAAACCAGGTAAAAATGGAAACAAAGAAAAATGTTTCTACCAAGTATTACCTCATCATTGGTAACATGCTCATCTAGAACAACATCAAAACAGAACTCATGCTTCTCAACATACGCTGTCAAGTCCACCTTTTACATAGCAATAAAAAGCATAATAGCATGCTGCAACTTATACATAATCAATGTTTGGATTTTGCGGTATCATATTATTACAAGTACAAACGTCCGCTTCCTAACCCTTCACGTCCCATAAAGAAATGAGTTTTCTGGCTTTAGTTTTCTAAATGCTTTTCTCACTGGTTTTTTTTTCTCTCTCTCTCTCTCTCATTTCCTTGACCTTCTACAAAGATATGAATTAGGCTTTGTTCACACTAGGCACAAATGGTGATGGCTCAAAAGGTTCTGAGATAGCATGCTGCAATTTAAACCAAATCAACATTTATTTCTAGAGAAGAGGGAGGGGGAGCTAACAATTGTGGTAATTTCCTCCACCAATGGAAAAATTTTTAGAGTTTTCAGCCAAGCAAATTATTGCTACTCTAAATGGATATCAACGGAGAATTGTCAGGATTGAATTGAAGAATTAAAGGAGAGGAGAAATAGAAAAGACGATAGACTAAATTGATAGATTATTAAAATTACGTGGGTTAATTTTTTAGAATTAGGGTCAAATTAAAATAAGTGTAGAATTTGAGGGCTAATTATGTAATTATATCAATTTATATTAACTGCCATGTCATCAACCATTGAATTTTTAACGGCGCCGGACCAATTTGTTACTTTTTTTAAGTCGAGAGACAAGTTTGTAACTTCTGATAGTCGGAGGACGCAAAAAATAATTGGAGTATAGTTAGGAGACCATTTATGTAGTTTACCCTAGAATTTAACTACGGAGCTTAAACTGTGGTGATTGTTTTGAACGATAAAGGTTCTATTTATGAAACATTATCTTTGTTTAGAGATATATTTAGTAAATGGAGAGTATAATTTTAGTAATGAATCACATATTTCATTACTATGCACTTTGTGTTTGTGTAGTATAAATTTAGGATGTTAATTGTTTAGTGATGAACTTCAAGATGATTAAGATGACTGAAGCTTTTGAATGAAACATGGTTTAATCGTGTAGTTGAACATAGAGTTTGATTGTACTTATATTACTTGTAATATGAATTAGGGAGTGTGATGATAAAAAAGAAATTGTTTAGGGACTGCTTTGAGGTTTATTCAGGGGCTAATTTGCAAAGCTTAAGAACTATTTGTATAATTCTAATAGATTGTTTATGAACCTATCTTTTGGGACTGAATTGGATAAATTGGAATGCTTGAAATTTTGTTCCAAATGCAGTTTTATAGCTAAATGAAACTGATTTTTGTGTTAATCAAAGGATAGTGTATAACCTAAGAACAAGACTATTTGTAAACACAGCTTTAAGGATTCTATTTATGAAAAATAAAGAACTAATGTGAGTGTTTTGATAAGAGAAAATGGACTAATTTGATGATTGAAAACAGGGAAACATGGTTTTTTTTGTGTAACACGATTTTAGAGACTGTTATAACTATATTAGATTGTCTTAGAAACTAATATGGACAACTTTGTAAGGTTAAAATTTAAGGATCTTGTTACTTTAATAATGGATTGTCTTTGCACTATTAGGGGGCTGTTTTTGAGTGAATTTAAGAACATTAATTGAGTGTTTTGTAAAACTGTTTGAGGACTTTTTTAAAGGGGTTAAAGACGGTTTTGTCAAAGAAATTTAGGGAATGACTATTCTGTAAAATTAAGGGTTGTTTAAGAAGATTAATGAGGTCTAATTAGTGAAATAAGTTGTAAAAAGGAGGTGAATAATCTTAAAACATCTATTACTATTGGGAAAAACAATTTTGAAAAAGGAAATTCTTCTAAAACCCAATATGTGAAAAAGAAACTTTTTTATCCTAAAAAAAAAAAATTCTAAGCAATCTAAAATTCAAAGAATTAGGAGTGTTTGGGTTCCTAAGGAACTCATTATTTCTAATAATATAAATGCTATTTCTTCTTGAATTCCTAAGGGAACCAAGGTTTTTAGGGTTAACACACATGGACCCAAAATGATTTGGGTACCAAAAACCAAAGCCTAATTTCTTTGTTTGTAGGGGGCATTGCTACAAGGCCAAAGCTTCAAGTTAAAACTCATGGTACCTTGATAGTAGATGCTCAAGACATATGACCCGTGACAAGAGTATATTCTTGGAACTAAAGCCAAAGAGTGGTGGAGTAGTAACTTTCGGTGACAACTCCAAAGGCCACATTGAAGAAATTGGCTCCATTGGTAATCACTCTTCTATTTTCATTGAAAATGTCTTATATGTCAACGGTCTTAAACATAATTTGTTGAGAATTAGTCAATTATGTGATAAAGGTTTTAATGTTCTATTTAATAAAAATGGTTGCAAGATAGTGAACATTAAAAAGAATCAATTGATGCTCATAGGGCATAGGATAGGAAATATTTACATGGTGCATTTAGATGACATTCATACATCTCATGCATGTTTAGTTGCACATGATGAACATGACTCATGGCTTTGGCATAGAAAATTAGGACATGTTAGCATGAGTGTTTTAGAGAAATTAATTTCCTTTAATCTAGTTAGAGGTTTACCCAAACTTAAGTTCTCTAATGATAAAATATGTGATGCATGCTCTAAGGGTAAACAACATAGAACCTCATTTAAATCCATTAATGATGTCTCTACTAGTAGATGTTTACAATTGATTCATATGGATCTTTATGGGCCAATTAGGACTATGACCTTGGGTGGTAAATCGTATGCTTTTGTACTTGTTGATGACTATTCTAGGTTTACTTGGGTTCTATTCTTAAGTACAAAAGATGAAGCTTTAGAAAAATTCATCACATTTTTTAAAATAACTCAAAATGATCTTTAGCTTAAAATTTCTAATATTAGAAGTGATCATGGAACCGAGTTTCAAAATCTAAGTTTTGAAGAGTTTTTAAATGTAAATGGGATTACCCACAATTTTTCCGCAACTCGCACTCCTTAACAAAATGGGGTAGTTGAGAGGAAATATCGAACTTTAGAAGAAATGGCTAGAATCATGCTTTGTGAAAATAATTTACCTAAATATTTTTGGGCGGAAGCCACAAATACCGCTTGCTACATTATAAATCGAGTAATGATTAGACCAATTTTAAAGAAAACACCATATAGGATTTTAAAATCTAAGAAACCTAACATTAGCTATTTTCATCCATTTGGTTGCAAGCGTTTTGTTTTAAACAATGGAAAAGAAAATTTAGGTAAATTTGATGCTAAAAGTGATGAAGCTATTTTCTTAGGATATTCTCTAAACTCTAAAGCCTATCGTGTATTTAATAAGAGAAATTTAGTAGTAAAAGAGTCTATGCATGTTGTTTTCGATGATAACCTCATTCCGAGGAAGGATTCTTGTGATGGTGATGATGTAGGGATCCTTGAAGCCATTGATGGAGGACAAACGTCAAAGGTGGATGAGATTCCAACCAAAGCAGAAGATGCACAAGATCCACCTCTTGAAGCCTTGAAGGACTTCGTTCTTGAGGAAAATGAGGTAACTTACCCAAGGGAGTTCAACTATGTCAAAGGTGGTGAAATCTTGGGTGATCCATCCAAGGGGGTAACTACTAGATCCTCTCTCAAATTAATGAACCATGTTGCATTTCTTTCATGCAATGAGCCTAAAAATATCAAAGACACATTAAAAGATGATTTTTGGATTTTGGCCATGCAAGAAGAATTAAATCAATTTGAGAGAAGTAAAGTATGAACATTAGTTGAAAGGCCAGTAATCAATATACTATAGGAACTAAATGAGTCTTTAGGAATAAGCTAGATGAGAGTGGTAACATAGTGATAAACAAGGCTAGGCTTGTTGCTCAAGGTTACACTCAAGAAGAGGGGATTGATTTTGCTAACATATGCGCTCGTAGATAGAATGGAAGCTATTGGGATGCTTCTAGCATTTGCATGTTACCATGATTTCAAGCTTTTTCAAATGGATGTAAAAAGTGCTTTTCTAAATGGTTTTATAAATGAAGAAGTGTATGTTGAACAACCATCGGGTTTTGAGGATTCAAAATTTCCAAATCATGTTTTTAAACTAACCAAAGCTCTTTATGGTTTAAAACAAGTTTCTAGAGCTTGGTATGAAAGACTTTCAAACTTTTTGATTGAAAAAGGTTTTGAAAAAGGTAAGGTGGACACTACACTTTTCATAAAAAGATATCGTAATGACATCTTAGTAGTGCAAATTTATGATGATAATATCATTTTTGGTTCTACTAATGAATGTTATTGCAAAGAATTTTCTAAGCTAATGCAAGGTGAGTTCGAGATGAGCATGATGGGAGAGCTCTCATTCTTTTTGGGCTCCAAATCAAACAAAGGAAGGATGGCACCTTCATAAATCAAGAAAAGTACGTGAATGATATGCTCAAAAAGTTCAGCTTGGAGAATGTAAAGCCTCAAGCCACTCCTATGAGCTCTTCCATAAAGCTTGACAAAGATGAAGGAGGTAAGTGTGTTGATTCTAAGCTTTATAGATCCATGATAGATTCTTTGCTTTACCTTACTGCAAGTAGACCAAATATCATGTTTAGTGTTTTCTTGTATGCTAGGTTCCAAGCTAGTCCTAGAGAATCACACTTAGTAGCCATTAAGAGATTTTTTAGATACCTTAGAGACACACCTAACTTAGGTCTTTGGTATCCTAAAGATTCTTCTTTTAGCCTTCATGCTTATTCGGATGTGGATTATGGGGGATGCAAGATAGATAGGAAAAGTACTTTTGGGACATGCCAATTCTTAGGTACTATGCTCGTATCTTGGTTCTCTAAGAAACAAAATAGCGTAGCCTTATCTCCCACCGAAGCGGAGTACATATCCTTATGGAGTTGTTATGCTCAAGTCCTTTGGATGAAGCAAGAACTCTTAGATTATGATGTTCAAGTAGAAACCATACCCCTTAGGTGTGACAACACTAGTGCCATTTGTCTCACTAAGAATCTCATCCAACACTCTAGAATCAAACATATAGAAATTAGACATCATTTTATTAGAGACCATGTGTTGAAAATGATGTTGTTCTAGAATATGTTGATACCTTGAACCAATTAGCTAATATATTTACCAAACCTTTAGATAAAGAGCGTTTTTGGACCCTTAGGAGAGAGTTAGGTTTAACTAGCCTTTCTTGACCCTTTTAGGTCCTAAATGGTCAAAAACTTGCTTGAAATTGACTGATATTCATGCTTGTGTTAATTTGCCTTTTTTGCTTCTATTGTTGGGTTTTGTGGTGCTCGATTCCTTCAACCGATGTGTTTGCCAAGTTCGAAGAAGTTGGATATTTGGGTGTTTTAGTGGGAATAAAAAGATAGGCAATTGACACAAGGATTTATAGTGGTTCAACCTTCTAACCAAGGTCTACATCCACTACCTTAGCTTCCCACTAAGAATTTCGTCCCCTTTTCTCGGATTAGGAGGAAACCGTTACACCGATCAAGCTTTCTACCCAAAGCTTGATCGAACACTCTCTTACACAAGAAAGACTTAGCAAACTAGAAATCCCTCTAGAAGGTATATGTTTGCACAATTAAAGCTCTCACCCAAAACCTAAACTCTTGAGCAAATTTGAAAATGTTTAGCTCACTAGTGTTGTCTATACAAGAAATTGAACAATTAAGCTCTAAGACAAAATCTTAATCCTGGTGTTGTTGACAATTGAAGCATTAGTCTTCTCTTGATGCTTGGAGAACCCTTTTATACTCCTAAATGAGTTTGTAGCCGTTGAGGACCGTTGGGGATGTTTTGGAGCCGTTGGAGACTTTATTTCCCACATTAATTGAAGTTTTGGTGTTGTCCATTTCGGAACAGTCGAGCCCGTATCGAAACACCCCTCTTCAAAACTAGCCGTTGAAGACTGATGCAGCAATTCGTTTCGAAACACCTTGATCCGTATCGAAACAGTAGCAACCTCGTTTCAGAACAAGTGACAGATGAGCTACAAATTAAAAAGCTGTTGGAAAAATAGCCATTGGGGATTTTGACCGTTGAGGTCTGTTAGGTTTTACGATGCTTGATTCCTTCAACCGTTCTTGCTCGCCAAGTGGTGAAGAAGTGGAATTTTGGGTGCAAGTGGTGTGGAAGCTAAAAAGATTAAGGACATAATGATTTATAGTGGTTCAGCTTTCTAACCAAGGTCTACATCCACTACCTTAGCTTCCCACTAAGGATTTCCAATCAATCCACTATTGATTCGTCCCCTTTTCTAGGCTTAGGAGGAAACCCTTATACATCGATCAAGCTTTCTACCCAAAGCCTTGATCAAACCCTCTTTACAAGAGAAAAGATAAGCAAACTCAAATCCCTCTAATAGGTATTTGTTTGCACAATTTAGCTCTCACCCAAAACCTAAAACACTTGAGCAAATTTAACAATTTTGGCTCACTAGTGTTTGTCTATACAAGGAAATGACAATTTAGCACTAAGACAATTTCTTGATCATTTGTTGTTGACAATTGAAGCATTCACCATCACTTGATGCTTGGAGGTCCCTTTTATACTCCTATTTGAGTTTGTAGTTGTTACTAGCTGTTGGGGTTGAATTGGAGTCGTTGGAGACTTTATTTCCCATCTTTAATGCTATTCCGCAGCCTTCCGTATCAATACGCGTAGACTCGTATCGGTACGAACTTCATCAAAAACTAGTCGTTGGGCTCTTGCCAGCCTAGCCGTATCGACATGCTTGAGGGCGTATCGGTACGGTATGATATTTTAAAAGACAGTTGTGAAAGTAGCCTTTGGGGTTATTAAAATGGGGATCGGTACGCTTACCAGACGTATCGAAACGATCCTTCTCTGTATCGAAACGGCAAGGTCTGTTTCGTTATGGGGTTTTGGCAGTGACCAAACCTGGGCAAAAAGATATCGATACGAGTTTGACCGTATCGGTACGGGCAACTTGAAAATACAAGTTTGGCTGTTTTAAATCATGAAAAACTTTGCCAAAAACCTTTTAAGATCTCTCAAACATAAATTCAAGTTGTTTGGACTTAAAGACAAGTTTTGAATGCTTTTCAAATTAGTCCAAAACATTTTTCAATTATTATATCAAAACATTATTTCTACAAGGTCTTTGCCACATAGGCATATCGAAACGGTGAGGTCGTATCGAAATGCTAAGCAAAATTCTCACCCAGATTAAAGCCCGTTTCGAAACAGGCAAAGTTGTTTCGGAACATTTTGAAACTTTGAATGTTTGTTTTGAAACGCCTAAGGGTGTTTCGAAACACCTGGGTGGTTTTCTAAAGTTTGGCTTTAGAAAACACTTCAAATCCCCTTAAAACAATCCTCAAACATATTTTTAAGTTGTTTGGACTTAAAGGTACTTTTGAAATCTTTTCAATTTAGTCCAAAACTATTTTTCAATTATTATATCAAAACATTAATTATTCAATCTCCCCCTTTTTGATATAATAAAATCACTTTGAAAAATTATTTTGGATTCTCTCCCTTTGTATTTAAAATTTTGAATAAGAGATTTCAAAAAATAAAAGAAGTTAAAGCCCCCCTTATCCTCTTGAAAATGCAATTTTTCAAACTATTTCTCCTCTTTTTTGTTATATCAAAAATACTTTAAATAACTTTAAGTTCAAAGTAACTTAGAAGGTAAACAAAATGACCCAAATAAGAATTTTTGTTTTTAAAATTGGCTCCCCCTTTCTCAGAGCATCATTAAGGAATGTTAGTCCAACACATGATAATCTAGTTGAATTAAAAGAGAATAAATAAAATAAAAACAACTAGATTTTACCACACTTGAACTCAAGGGAGGATGTGAAGCGTTATTTCTTCAAGTGTTCTTCCTTGTGTGCATCGAGCTCCCCCTTAAAATTTCACTTGTTAATCAATCTCCATCACACTTATCATAAGACAATCAAGTAATTTTTGGTATCCAAATTGCTTTGGATCCATAGACGTTAGTAGTACAAAATTTAGTCCCCTTAGGAATCCATTTTTTAATTTCATCCTTTTTAGTTGAAGTACTTAGTCCTTTTGGGACCCAAATACTTCTAAAACAAGTATCATTCAAAAATCTAGGGGCACTAGATTGTCTTACATAAAAATTTGATTTTCCAAAATTATTTTTCTTTTCAAGCTCTTTGGAAATTAAATCTTTTTCTTCTTGAACTTTATGAAGCAAATTTTGTAAATCAAAACATTTTTGTTCAAAATCATTGAGTTTTGCTTCAAGTTCAATTTTGGTTTTAGAAATCAAGTCATTTTGAATTTTCAAATTTGAAATCACTTTCTTGTTTTTCAAAATGTGATTTTTAAATTCTAAAACTAAATCATCATAGGCATCTTGTAATTCATCAAAAGAATATGAACATGAAGTAGATGAATTAGAAGTTACCCTTGAATCTTCTTCGATTCCCACTAAGGATTTCCAAACAAATTCACTAAGAATTTCGTCCCCCTTTTCTCGGATTAGGAGGAAACCGTTACACCGATCAAGCTTTCTACCTAAAGCTTGACCGAACACTCTCTTACACAAGAAAGACTTAGCAAACTAGAAATCCCTCTAGAAGGTATATGTTTGCACAATTAAAGCTCTCACCCAAAACCTAAACACTTGAGCAAATTTGACAATGTTTAGCTCATTAGTATTGTCTATACAAGAAATTGCACAATTAAAGCATTAGCCTTCTCTTGATTCTTGGAGGACCCTTTTATACTCCTAAATGAGTTTGTAGCCGTTGAGGACCGTTGGGGATGTTTTGGAGCCATTGGAGACTTTATTTCACACATTAATTGAAATTCTAGTGATGTCCGTTTCGGAACAATCGACCTCGTATCAGAACGCCCCTCTTTAGAACTAGCCCTTGAAGTTTGATGCAGCAATCCGTTTCGAAACACCTCTGGCTGTTTCGAAACACACTGATCTGTATTGAAATTAAAAAGCCGTTGGGAAAATAGTCGTTGAGGATTTTGACCGTTGAAGTCTTTGCCACATAGGCGTATCGAAACGATGAGGCCGTATCGAAACGCTAAGCAAAATTCTCACCTAGATTAAAGCTTGTTTCGAAATAGACAGAGCTGTTTCGGAACGTTTTGAAACTGTGAATGATTGTTTCGAAACACCTAAGGGTGTTTCGAAACACTTGGGTGGTTTTGTAAAGTTTGGCTTTATAAAACACTTCAAAACCTCATAAAACAGTCCTCAAACATATTTTTAAGTTGTTTGGACTTAAAGGCACTTTTGAAATCTTTTCAATTTAGTCCAAAACTATTTTTCAATTATTATTATCAAAACATTAGTTCTTTATCTATGCATGTTGCTAGGGGGAGTATGTATTAATTTTAGTCATTGAAACTTGTTCATATGTCATTCACGTGCATTTAGGGACGTTTAAAGTTGGATTTTGAACTTAAAACTGTCAAAAATGCCTTATCTGGTAAAGGCGTATCGATACGGCTAAAAACATATCGATACGGGTTCGTCAAGGGAAATGATACACGTCAAACTGTATCGATACAATCACGTATATCGATACGATATTAAATTTGAATTAAAAATTAGGGCAAGCGCATATCGATACGCTCTATAAGCGTACCGATATGATCTCGACAGAGAGTTAAATTAGGGTTGTATTTTGTCAAGAACACTTTAAAACTTTTCCCTCTTTTTCTCTACAAACCCTAGCCGCACATCCCTATAAAACCCCCTCAATTCCTCAAAATTTTCACATCAATCTTAAAATTCGTTGAGGGTTTTTCATCTACACATCAAAGAAAAGCTTTGTCAACAATCTTGTGCATTCACATCAACCCATTCATCCATTCTAGTAAATCAAGGTATAAATTTTCTTTTCTTTTTAATTTTTCGTTTGTTTTTAGTAATGGTTTTAACTTAATTTTTGTATAAAACATATATTTGTAATATGTGTTTTCAAGTTTTTACAAAAACTTTTCAAAATCTGAATTTTTTGATTCGAATATAACTTTATATCGTATAGTTTTGTAAACTGTTTTTCGAAAAAATTAACCAACCTTTTCTATTATACATATGTATATTTTTAACATTAAAATTGTTTTTCAAAGTACCTTGAGTTATTGGAATCTATTGGATTGGATGAGATGTTAATTGCATACATATTCGAATTGTTTTGATGTTTTCAGGGTTATGACACCAAAAAAGAAAGCGCGACGTCACCTTGCCACTTCTTCTGATCCTATGGATGATGAAGAGGGTAACTCGAAACCAAATATTCCTTATATAATCCAACATTGTTTTCCAACCCCTTCGGATATGTCACGTTATAAGCTTTTTCAAGGTTTCACTCTTAGGGAAGAACATGTTGTGTCTATTCCGTTTTTAAACTCCGAACGTTTTAAATTTCAATACCTTCCTTTAATTCGAAAATGGAAATTTATAAGATTTTTGAACCTTTCTCCCATTGTCTATCGAAACTTGGTCACAATTTTCTTTTCTAATGCTATATGCATTCATGATGGAGATAGAGAACATGTTGTTGCTATCGAGTCACATCTTATGGGCAAAACTTTTCAAATTGATCAAGATTTTCTTTGCAAAGCATTTGGTTTTGAAAATATAGGGATTGATGATGAGAATTCCTCAGGTCACGATCCTCTAGGTTCGTAAATGTTTTAAATGCTCATGACCGAATTCTTCATCTTATTATTACATGGTTTTTTCATCCACCGGGAGAGAAATTTTCAACAATCCGTCAAGTAGACGATTTTTAGCTTAGGTGTTTTAGGGAGAGTAAACGTCCTAACCTTTGCCAAATCATGTTTTCCGACCTTGTTTATCTAGTTCAACACCATCACACCGACCAAGTAAAATCCTTTTACTATTCTACGACGTTGAGTCACCTATTCCATTCCCTTAAGATTGATTGCACACATGATTTTCCCGAACCCCTTGGCCAACCTATTGATGAGCGTTCCCTCTCTCGTGCTCACTTCTCTTATGTCGATAATGAATGGGTTCGTGTCCCTCGAGCTCCTCAACAAGATGCTCCGGCCGATACTCCACAAGCTCCTTCAAGCTCTCAAGGTGCTCCGATTGCTTCTTCCTCCAAGGACAATCTCATGACTTTCCTTAATGAAAAATTCACAAACATGAAATCTGGGTTTGCAGCCATTGACACTCGATTCACATCCTTGAAAGATCGAGTCAAGGGTCTTGATACTCGTTTCACATCGTTGGAGGATCAAGTCAAAGCCATAGCTCTTTAACAAAACTCCATGAATGTTTCTCTCATCGCTTTCAATGGTGCTTGGCTTAATCAATCTAGGAGGCATCAACGTACTCAAGATGATGAGGATGAAGAAGACGAAGATGACGATGGTGGGAACACGTAGTTATGCTTATCATCTCATGTCATTTAGTTTCATTGTTTATGCACCTATGTTTAGAACTCTATGATTTTGTTTATATTTTAGGATTTAAGTTTGGACTTTTTTTTACTTTGAACTATTTTGTTGTTTTAAATTTGAAGTTTGCATTTAAATTCAATAATATTATTGTTGCTATTATCCTACCTTGTGCTTATGTTTGATCTAAAAAAAGGGGAGAAGGATTATAGAGCCAATTTTAAAAACTTAAAACTTAATTTTGAAAACATATCTTAAATTGGGGAGTAAGCTTTTTAAAAGATTTCAAAGCTTAAAAAATTATACTTGGTTTTGTTATATCAAAAAGGGGGAAGATTGTGAAACTAAAAATGATTTTGATATAACAATTTGACTTATAGACTAAATTGCAAAACAATTTTTTTTAAGTATCTTTCAAAGTCTCACATTTTGACAAGCCATTTTGAACCAAACTATATTTCAAGAAAAAACATACTTAAAGGTTCAAATTTCACTAAGTCTTTTCATGTGTTTTCAAGCCAAACTTCAACAAAACGCCCAGACGTATCGATATCCTCATGCATATCGATACGGTTTTTCAACACTAGAATTTTAATCGTTCAGAGCGTACCAATTAGAAGCAGCTTCCTAAAATCACCCCATACTAGTGATATTGACCGTAATAAAAAGAAACTTGATTTAATTAAATTTAACCATAAAAAATTATTCACTCGAGTGTCAAACTCGAATGACAACCAAACCAATCCGATTGACAGATCGAGATCAAATGAATTTGATCTAATTGACAGATGACTTAGGTTTCAGTATTAATGGATTATAAACACTTATTACTAGTATATTTATCTAGTTGAAAGCTTTAACTTGAATTCGATTGAGTGAAAATTGTTCAGGCAAACATTATATGGGGAATTTGAAGAGAAAATGCAGTAGCTTCACCATGTTCCTTTCTAACTCTGTAGCAGGAAACTGAAATCGCCATTTTTCAAGTTCAGAAAACCCAAGGCTTAGAGCTGGACTTCTCTGTCAAATATCCAGCTGAACGGAACCTTGGTTGCTTGCTTGACCCTTCCTTGGGCTCTCTCTTCCAGCCTTCGGATTCTCGGAGGAAGTCCACACACATAATCCTGAGCTTTACGACCCTCGGCTGAAAGTCCAGTTATCTCCCTCACATTCCATTTGTTCACCAGGAACTCTAGTATATCAGCATAGTCTCTGGCAGTGTAAACCCCAAGTCTTTGTGCAACAGCTGAGAAATTATCGAAAAGGTTGTCATCTCGGCCATCATACATCAAGTGTGCTGGCATGGAGATTTTCTTCCTCATCATGTCAGCAAATGCCAGGACCGTTCCATCAGGATCAATCTCAAAGAGCTTTTCAACAATTTTAGTATACGCAGTCTCGTGGCGCTTTTCATCTGAGGCAATGTTACCGCATATTTGAGCCAAATTGATGTCACCATGCTCCTTTGCAAGTCGGGCTGTATTCCCATGAGAGATGAAAGTTGCTCTTTCTTGGAATGATGTGTAGATGAATCCAAGATATGGATTATTCTCTGTCCGCGGATCCTATAAATATACATAAGAAGAAAATGTAAGAAATATGGCATCTTGCATGCATGTTTTTGTGAGAAGTGAATATAAAAGGTTGATTATTCTCAGAATTTTAACTCCTTCATGGTGATACACATCAGAAGATGAACATCAAAGGATTCGATAAAGTTTTTGTGTGTCAAGTGCATCTTAAGTTTCAAAAATAAAACGATAAGTGAGAAAATTTATAGCATGCATCTTACTTACCATCCCTGATCCAATCAAATACTGGATTGTCTTCTCAATTTGCCTCATGTCAACTCTTCCCGACAAGTAGAGATACTTATTAAGTAGATCACCGTGCCTGTTTTCTTCAGCTGTCCATGCCCTTGTCCAAATCGCCCAAGAAGTAAGGCTAGCACCTGTTTCATCACGAACTCCATCCAAGGTATTAAGCATGGTTTGGTAAGTTGGAAGAGCTTCCTCCGTGATCATATCACCAACCAAAACAACAAAGTAATCATCCGGAATCTCCTTTGCCCTCTCTCTAAGTTCTTTGACTTGCTCATAAAATCCATCCGATGTAGGATCTGGAAGAAAATCATGGGGTTGCCAACATTTCTCAACTGGTTTGAGGTAAGTTAAAATGTTGTTCTCAGCCCAGTCCTCCAAAGATTTGAAGATCTCAATCTTCTGAGGCGGCATCGAGTGTGTGACCTGAACATGCACTTCCCTAGGCGGCATGAAAGGCTTTTTGAGATTGTCAACCTCTCTGCATTAAGTGAAACAAATTCGGTATAACATTCTTATCAATCAGATATGCCAGTAAGAAGTAAAAGGAAACAAAAAAATCATAAACACACAAAACCCATCTCATAAAGTCAGTTACTGCATGTTCCAGGAAATCCAGTACACGGAAACTGTGGGAAAAATAGTGAAATCAAATGTCCCAAGCAACCCTCTTTGAGGTTAGAAGTTCACATATACCAAGTAGACAATCAAATGGGAGATCAGAATGTTAGAATCATGGGCATCAAAATATTATAGGGACAAACACAGCAGCAGACAAAGTTGCGGAGTTATAGTAGTTAAGTGACACCATCCAAGAGTTCATCTGATTAGATTTCAATGGAAAACAATCCTTGCTTTTAAGTGCAATCATACAAGTAAATAAATTATGACCCATCCAAGGACCGTAATTAAATTATCAGAATATATATTACCATTTATTTATCAGAAAAAGCACAAGTCTCTATCAGCAACTCTCAACAACCACAAGAAAAAGGGTAACTCACACCAAACACAAGGAAACTGCATCAAGAAACAAGAGAAAATATATAGATGTCTATATTTGTCATTACCTAGCACAGTATATGAAACCTAGATCCAGAATGGACCACAAAGATGCCAAAAACTGATACCAGGAAGAAAACTCAACGAAAATTACTTTGAATGTTCTTTTTCCAAGACACGAAGATTCAACCATGATTAAAATTTGCTTGATATAGTAATGGAAGGAAAGAATGCTGAAGTATCAAGACAAAGTTCAGTAATTATAGTTGTCAAACATATACGAAATGGTACAAGTTAAAGATAAAATGAGAAGAAACAGTGCCACTCAGTTTATTAAATCAAGGAGTGAGGAGTGAGGACAACATATTCTGAACTACTTCTACCAAATTGAATATTCATTTTAAAATGTGTATTCAACTATTTTATATTATTCATCAGCATGTCTAGAGAATCTAAACAACTTCCACCAACTTGAATTTTATTTTCAAAGATAGATTCAACCATATCGAAACAAATGAAAAATAATAAATGGAAACTCGAAAGACCCCTTTTATGTGGAACATTCACATGTTTTTGAAATCAAGCATTCATATGCAGTGACAAGCACAGATGAAGCAAAACCATTTAATATCATGAATTTGGTGTATATAATAGGCACCGGCAATTTCAGCCAAAAGATGCATTTTTAACTGATCAGTTGATCGACAAGGATGCAAGCACGCAACATATTGGCTAAACTACTTAGGATACCAACATAAAAACAGGTAAAAAAAAAGCTAGGAAAGGACATGCTGCAAACAAAGGAAAATAAAGAAACTTATAAAATTTGCAAAGTATATCACAACAGAAATAGCTTCCCATTAATACAAACCCCAAGAAAATGTAATTCCTTTAAACAAAAATAGTTGAGAAAATAATTAATATACTAATCAATCCCAAAACTACCATACCAAAAGAGACAAATAGAAAATAACTGAAAGCCTTAACATCATAGACCAGATAATCAATAGTTAAGCATATTTTAAAAAATAAGACTCCTAGGGTATTTTCAGCTTCTTTAACTCCACCCCAATAAAAAACGAAACATGAAAAATCAAATATTTGACTTTCCTTGAAAGCTAACAACTTGAAAGAAACTACTTACAAGGAAAAAATTAAAAAATTTAGACATTGCTTTAGTTTTACATCTTTCTTTTGAAACCATCCAAAGCATGTTTAAAAAAAAGGAAGCTGTACCCATCAGAACAAGAAATCCACCTATCATGCATCCAAACCAACATTAAAAACCAACAAGAAATATGCGTATCGAAATTAATAGACTTGAGAATATACTAGGAAAATAAAAAGAAAATAACATGGAGCCTTGGCATCAGTGCGTCTTAGAAGGGGGAGCACCATGAGTGAGCGCTTAGGCCCCCAACTAGCCTAGCCCCCTAAAAGTTAACTATTCCTAATTTTTAATTTATCAAAAGAATAAATTAATCTAATGGTAAAATTTAATTTTCTTTTTAAAAATTCAGTTCTCTTTCCCAAAATTCAATTCTCGCTTATTCTTCTCCAATCTAAGGCAAAAACATGATAGTTACATAAAGTTAGAAACTTAAACATGGCACATGAACCTCTTGCAGTCTCAAATTCATAGCAGGCGATAATTCCAATGAAGCCCAAAACTGACTCTAATACCAACTCCTCAAAGTATTAATTTTGATAATGAAAATATAAACCACCTACCAAACATGCCACAACAAAAGGAACAAAAATAAAGATGGTAAGCAAATAAATTCGTAGAAAGGACCAAAAAATATTGAAAGAAATGCAATAAACCTTATTTCAATGGTTTCTACAAAAGTATAATCCCAAACGGAAGAACTACGTTAAAGAACATTAAGATCCTTGAACTACATTAGAGACCATTAAGCAATAAGAAAATTAAGATAAAAAAAAAACTACATTAGGGACCATTAAGATCATAAGATATGTCAAATAAAAGAGAGCAAAAACCAAGTTAGTTCGCAAAAACAACAAAGACCCAGATACAAAATCAGCAAAAAAAAAAAAAGTAAAAATCCAAGATTTAAGAAGAAAATAATAAAGATATAACAATGAGTACAGAGGACACAAAAAGAAAAGGGAAAGAAAGAGACAAACTTGGAGCCCGAACGAAGAGTGGAGGCCATAAAGAACTTGGGAGATCGGAGGCCGGCCATGGGTGGAAGAGCAAATGAAGGGAGTTTCTGAGATTGATAAGTGATGGGATTGAATTTCAAAGCCATTTCGTTTTCGCTATTTTGAGGGGTTTAACTTTTAAGAGCGTTTTGTTTTGGCTTCAGTTGTCGAGCTTTTTGGCAGCTGCAGTTTCCTCCACAGAAAGTTAAAAAAAAAGGCAATGCTATTTGAAAGAAGCATAGATTACTTAAGGGATACTACTGAGCTGGTTCCATTACAACATTACCCCTTACTTTCATTTTAATTACTAATTACCCATTCATTTATTCATAGCATTTAGTAATAAATAAATAAATAAATAAATAAAGGGTAATCTTCATAAGTGGTCCTTTTTGTTTAGGGTGTGTTCTATTTTAGTCATCAAAATTCAAAAAAGATTATTCTGGTCACTTACGTTTAGAATCGCTTCTATTTTGGTCCTTTGGTCATTAGTTTCCGTTACTTAAAAAAGTTTAGTTTCTAATTTATCCCCAAGCTTTCAAAATTTCTATTTTTCACCATCTTCTCCAAAAAAATATAAAACTAAAACCCTAAAAAATTAATTCAAAACCATAACCTCTGCCTCCCCTCCCCTGTAAATTCACTACGCACAAAAAACCCTCCTTGTTTTCAGAAAACACTTCGAATATATGTTTTCAATACATTTGCTAATCAGATTAAGACCATTTCAAGCAAGCCTAATGCAGAGCCCCCTACTTGGACCCTTAAGATCGTTGGGAGGATCTTGGAAGATGAGGTAGATCCAGATCAACCGGGGTCTGGTCAAAAAACAATCCCTTTGTACCCAAAGTTTTTGTCTTTCTTCAAGAGAGTGACAATTTCCTTGGACCAAAGACTATATCCAGAAAATCATATCATTATATGGGAGCAGGCTCGATCACCTGCTCCTTAAGAAGGTTTTGAGGTGAAGAGAAAAGGGGATAAGAAATTCACCGTGGAAATACGGTTGGAAATAAATTATGCTCCTGAGAAATTCAAGCTTTATCCAACTTTAGTGAAATTCCTTGGCATAGAGGTCGATACGCACCCCAGAATTATTGCTGCAATTTGACATTATGTGAAGGCTCAAAAACTTCAAAACCCAAATGATCCGTCATTCTTTAATTGTGATGCACAACTTCAGAAAGTTTTTGGAGAAGAAAAGGTGAAATTTACCATGATTTGGCAGAAGATATCACATCATTTGTTTCCACCACCACCCATTCATTTGGAGCATAGGATCAAGCTTTCTGAGAATAGTCCTTATGGTACTGCATGCTATGATGTTTTAGTGGACGTGCCGTTACCCATACAGAGAGATTTGTCTGCTCTGTTAGCAAATGTAGAGAAGAGCAAAGAGATTAAAGCATGCGATGAAGTAATGTGTGCTGCCATGAGGAAAATTCATGAGTACCGTAGAAGACGTGCATTATTTCTAGGGTTCAGTCAATCACCTATGAAATTTATCAATGCTTTAATCGAATCTCAAAGTAGGGATCTTAAAATGGTTGCTGGGGAAGCTAGTCGAAGTGTTAAAAGAGAGCGACGATCAGATTTCTTCAACCAACCATGGTAAGCTCATTTTTCTGTCTTAGTTGAAGTTCTTGTTTATTTTTTTGGATTATTTACCTCAAAGTTGGAACCTCTACCTGTGGAATTTGTGTGTAGTGAATTTATAGGGGAAGGAAAGATGGTGAAAAATAAAATTTTGAAAGTTTGGGGGTTAAATTAAAAACTATTTTTAAGTAACGGGGAATAACGGCCAAGGACCAAAATAGAAACGATTCTAAACGTAAGTGACCAGAATAATCTTTTTTAATTTTGGTGACCAAAATATAACACACCCTAAACGAAAGGGACCACTAGTGAGGATTACTCATAAATAAATAAATAAATAAATAAATAAATAAATAAATAAATATTCTTATTTAATTAAGTAAGCACTATTAACTAATTCAATGGAAAAAAATTCTTCTTTTGAATAAAATAACGAAAAACGAAAAAAAGAACAAAGAGATGAGAGAAAGAGAGAGACTTGTATCATTCTTAATATAGACTTGTGTACAATGCCTTCATCAAATCATCTATTTATAGGCATAAGAAGTACATAATACATTAAACTCTAATTAATGAAAATAATATTCATAATAATAAAGCAAATCAAATCTCCTTGATAAAATTCTTATCATGATAGACATTGATATCGATAAATATTCATAACACTCCCCCTTGGATGTCTATGAAGATAATGTGCCTCGTTAAAACCTTCCTAAGATAAAAATCAGTGGGAAAAAAATTTCTTTAGTGAAGGAAAAAAGAGTACACACATCTTTGATACGCATAACATGTTGCCTAATTAAAAACCTTACAAAGAAAATTCATTGGGACAAAACCTCAGTTAAAGGAAAAAGAGTACAACACGTATTTACTTCCCCTTATGAAAACATCACATAAGATCCTTGAATCTTCATAATTCAATCTTGAATATTATTTTTCTAAAGATCGTGAGGGATGAAACTTTAGAGTAATATGTTCCATTTTGTCATCTTTGATGTATCCACCTTTTGATTGAGATATACATTTTGTATTATCTCTGCATAAGATAGTTTTGCATCATATCTTGTGAAAGTAAATCACATATCTTATAGATATGTTGGGTCGTTGGCTTAGCCAAACATATTCTTGTCTTGTCTTGTGTATAACAATGATTTGATTTGAAGAGATATTAAGTTTAAAGATCGAAAATGATCTTGTTGCACTTAGATAGTATTTTTTTAGAGCAATTAAAATTTGGTTCTTCTGGACCAACTAAGATATGATGCTTCTAGAACAAGAAAATATATTCTCCCTCCGCCCCATAATTTTTGTCCTTGTTTACTTTTCATGTAGTTTTAGGAAGAAAAAGTTTGTGTAAGAAATGTAATGTAAAATAATTAAAATGAAAATTTTCCTTAAAAATTAAATTTTATTTTGTTGGAAAACTAAAGAAAGGATATAAAGGGAAATATGTCTTGAAAAAGTTGTTGGTTTTTCCAATGGGACATTTTAAGTGAGACAATTTTAAAACACAAAATGGACAAATTTAGTGAGACAGGGGGATTAATTATCTTTATTCACATCCAACAATCTTACAATTATTGGGGTAGTCAATGGATATGCTTTATTCATATTGAATCTCGTTAAGATTCTTTCAGCATGTGTCCATTCGTAGACAAAAAATTATATTTAAGTGCTCAATCTTCAGGTCGAGACAAAATTTGATCTCAATATTATTTTTCTCAAATACTTTCACTAAATAATAAATGCTTTAAAAGTTCTTCATTAGTTTATAATTTGAATCTCTTCAGGAGTTCTAATTATATTCAAATTATCATAATGAATCTTGATCCAAACTCTTTTATAAAATTCATAAGGAAATATAATCATTCTTATAGTATTTTCTCAATAAGTACTCACTACCAAATGCGTCGAAATGTAAATATTTAACGAGACATGTCTAAATAAATTTCCTCAAAATTTTCCAAATGCTTCTAGCATTTTAAATCCTTCAAAGATAAATAGGGATCCGCAAAATAATTAGACGCGTATAAAATATTTCATAACTGCCAAAGTAATTGCATCCACCATGAAGTAATTAAAATTATTCATAAATCACAATTCAAGTTGTATTTATATTTCACGACTATTTATTTGTACCCCACTTGCATTACACCTTTAGGTATTTGGACTACTAGTCCAAAAACTTCACTTTTGGACGTTAAAAGCGTCTTTCTATATTGACCAATCATTTCAATATTTATAGATTTCTATAAAAGATCCCCTTTTTCATTCTTTACTTCTATAGAAGTATACTATGTAAAATTGTTATCGAAAACTTTTCTATTTTTGGTTCCATTCTTTTCTCGTATTGACATAACTTGTCGAGATCTCTTTTGAATCTTTATTTAAGGTACCTAAAACTCTTCTAGAGTTTTATATATTAGTTATGTATTGAGTCTCTTCAAAAGCACCCGCCTACAATATATGACCATCTCGTATTATTTTTCATTCGCGAGAATTTTAATCATTGGAATAAATTTTAACTATCATACTTCAAGCATGATTTACATTCATTTGCTCTAACATGTAATTTAAATTTAAAGCATTTTCAGCTGGTATATGAGACTTGATTACTCTTATTAGGTCAATAAATGTCTAGTAGTTGACATGTAATAATATGAATTATCTTATGAACTTTAAGTTCATATATGAGGATCAAGATAATGATAATTCATTTTCCTTTATCCAGCTGATTACTATCTCCCCTTAACGTTGAGAAAAATCGTGTCATAAATGATTATCCAATTAATGTTTAAGAATTCAAACATAAAAGGAGACTCATACTCAATATATATTATCAACCCTTTTATACACCCATTTTGTGCGGTGTGGTGGAGTAATTCAACTATATATCGCACATTCAGTAATTCTAAAATGGGAAATATGACTTCTGACCAAAAGCCAATCATAATGGGGAGTTTATTATAACTCGTTGGCTTGATGTGTATAAGTACCGCTATATGTGAAATATCATATAGAAAATAAATGTTTTGTTCTCATAGTTTAGCTATTAAAGATGAGACATCCAATCAAAATTTTGCTAAACTGTTTTGTTCAAAATCAATAGGCTTTGTAATAGTTATTTGAACTAATATTGCCTAAATTATAAACCCACTACCTTTTGTAAGACAAATAGTCTAATTGTGTAACACCCGAAAAAAATGTGTTTATCCCTAAGGGGACTCGAACTCGTGCCCCTTGGCTTGTTAAACAATAACCATCTGAATTAAGACAATGATTGGTTTTAGCCCACCCCAGCTGAATATTAAACTAATTTTGGATATTGTACCTAAATTTAATGAGTCTAATATGCCCCCTCAACTACCCAAGTTAATGCCACCATATCTGAAATTCTAAAAACTTCTCAAGCCTTCTCCTCCTACCAACTCTACTCCGGCCACCATCCTAGCTCCGTCACCACATGGTCATGGTGTGTACCGCTGCCGCCAATCAGAGCAACGCCTCTGTCTGACCAAAACCCCTCTCCCCACTTTCCAATCTTTCGTTTTTGACCACATCTGTGGCCGTCCTGCATCACCGTTGGTCCAGTCACACTCAGTGTATTGAGGCGAGCTAAACCTAGGTGGCCGATCGTCGATCTGCCACCGGGAGAACCCTCTTCGGAGCTACGCGTTTTCTACGGCCGCCCCTTGCATTTTAGGTAAAGTCGGTGTGATTCTGACTAGTTTCCGATGTTCAATTATTGTGGTTGATTTGTTATGTTGATGCGCTTTCGTTTTTCGATAGAAACAGTGCCAAACGTGTCTCCGATGACCTTTTCTGGCAATCGTCCGACGGTATGACCTTTGGGTAAGTGGACCAGTTCAGAGATGGCCCAAAAGTCTGAATCGGTCAACTTGGTTTGAGCCCACTTGCACAAGCCCAAGCCTATGAGTCCGACCCATCCAATCTGACTCAAGTCTGACTCGATCCGTCTGTCTGAGTCAACCCATATGACTGAGTTAACTCAATGAGTCAACTCATCGAGTTAGCTCGTCCGAGTCAACTCGCCCAAGTTAACTCACTCGACTTTTACCAATTGACTACTGACGCCAGCGTTGACTTTGACCCATTGACCCTTGACCATTGACCTACTAAGGTCAGTGTTGACCCATTGACCGTTGAATTTGACCAAAAGTCATCTTTTTTTTTTCGAAAACCCCTATTTTGGGTTTTTCGACGTTCTAAGTCCATTTTCGAAGTCCGTTTCGCGAAATTCTAACTCGAATGCCTCCGAATCCGGTCTTAAACTCAAACATGCATTTGTGCTAAGTTACTACTTTAAAAAGAGTTATTTTGAATAAAGGATTGATGTAAACTATTATTTGTTTAAAGGTACTCGAGACTCTCCCGACCGTTTGTCTACTCAGCCCAGCTCCTCTCGATCCACACCCCCATGTAGTTACTAGTACGATCTTGTAAAGTCTGTGAAGAAATTAAGTTAGAATTTATTTTTGTAGTAACCTTATTCCGTTATGATCTAGGATCTAGCACAATGGCAGAGCGTAGCGAGGCAGGTGCCTGATAGACCTTTATGACAAGCTTTCGAGGTGTGTTTCGTGTGTGCTATATTACTATTTTACATGAACTGTTAAAATGATTTCTCTGAATATATATTGGAATATTCTCTCATTTGAGCATGACTACTTTTTTGTTTTAAAAATATGTCTACATTATATGTTTGATAGTATGCCCTATGTCTGATATGGAATTGAGATATATGATTTCTGTTTTACTGAGATAAATACATGTCTGCCTTTTGATTTTTGATAACTCTGCATGTTGATCTATACTGATTTAATTGGGGTATTCTATCAGGATATGATCTGAAGTCTCTGCAGGTACAACCTTGATTCAGCTAGTACCTTCTATTAGGCTCATCCCTGATCAAACTGGTAAGTCCTTCTGGACCTACGGCATCCTCTTATGTAGGATCCTACGCCTATGAGCCTAGGGTAAGTCATTTAGGATGTATTTAATGAGGGACTGCATATCGGTGTTCGGTTGGAGGGTAGCTAGGTTTAAATAAATATTGATTGCTCTTTTTATATGACTTACTGAACTGCTTTATGTATGTTTGTAATATTTAAATGTTTTAAATCTACACTTATTGGAAGACACTGAGCTCCCTAGCTCACCCCAAAATCTTTCTGTTTCAGATACTTTTGGATAGGCTACCCTTGACTTGGCATTTGGAGGATCGATACATTCGTAGTCATCTTTTGTTGTAATATTTCTATCCGTCATACTGTCTTTATTTGGGTGACACAAGCCTATATTTTGTTATGGTATACTTTTCTAGTTTGCCCAAAGTGGCATCATTTTGTAACTAAAACTTGATATGGATCTAGACTAAATACTTGGTATTTTATCCTATGGTATATAATTATTATATGTTATGAGACTTTATTTTGAAAATGCTTTCTTGGAAGTTTGGGATTTGGGTCGTGACCTCCTAGAATTTAGGTGTAACGCATAAGCGGGTCTAGGGAGTTACATTTATTTGGTATAAGAGCTATCAGTTTTATATACCTCAAACTATGAATAGGTCCTAAATATTATATTTTTATAAAACATTAAAAAATTATTTTTCAGAAAAAGGCCATGTCACTAAATTTTATATGTTTAACTGTGTTTGGTACTCCAATGCCAGTTCTGACCTTAGGTTTTACCTTTTGAAGACCCGAGACCATCTGATGAGTACTAGACGAGGTCGACGACTGTAGGGCGTGTAGGTGTTCCCTTTTTGTGAGAGCGCAAGTGCACACTCCTGCCAAGTTATAGTATATAAGATGTCGAATCCCACGAGGATTGGAATAGTTTCTTCGAGTGTGTATCTGCACAAGAAATTTAAATGCACAATCAATTTCAGGTTTGGTTAAAGGAATAAAACTAAAAAACACAATTAATTAAAGAAGGGGAGATCAGAGTGATAGAATGGGCCAAGTAATTGCTGCTCAGTAGTGTGTAGACTGCATTGCATATGCTAAGGTTGGATTGCGTTGCCATGATATGCTGCCTCGACGGGTATGGTGGGCGACAAACTACGACCCTGTCCCACGGCCGCAGCAGGTCACTGCCACTGCAGGGGTGTGTATTGTCTCGGTAGGTGTGATGGAAAGATGTCCTAGCGGTAAGTCTGACAGATACTCCAAGTTCGGCAGGATAGTCGACAGTGATCCCTCCTATTTCTAGGTTAGGATGCTCGAGATTGATAACTTGAGGACTAGTGTGGAACCAAGTTAGTCAACTTGGTTAGTGATCCCTTTTAGCCGCTGAAACTTGTGGACTAGTGTGGAACCAAGTTAGTCACGCCTCCCATTGTGACCGTACTTAATCCTTTCGCGAGCCTTGCACTTTCGTGCCTTACAAATGGATTCTCTCAAACGACTGGTGTAGAATGATTGAAAGAATGAAGAACAATAGATTAAGTAAACCCGGAATATTTATTGCAAAACAACTTAACCTAATACACTCGTTTCCCACAATTACTTTACAAACAAAAACCTAAACCCTAAGGAGTTTAGAACATAGCCGACTCTCTCTCTATCTCTCTCTCTGTCGATCTCTCTATGCTTGATTTGCTAAATACATGAGGTTTATATAGGAAAAGATCTAGTCTAAGTCCTTCTTGAAGTAGAAATCCTTCTTGGAGTAGAAATCCTTCTTGGAGTAGAAGTCTTTCTTGTTCAGCAAGTAAGTATAAGCCACCTTGCTTATCGATCTTTAATAAGCTCTCTATACCGTTCCAAGCCTCAGAAAAATGCAAGATTGGGCTCAATGGACTCAGAAAAATATCCTCTATCAAACGAGACCCAGCTTGACTATGTCAGCATATTGTCGTCTGGGCGGTATTCTACGGCGGCAGCATCCTTGGTGGCGGCATTCTGCAGCGGCGAGATCTTTGGCGGCAACTGGAATTGCTTCAGTACAGCTCCTTCTACTACCTGCTTTCCTGTCCTCTCTTCCTCTGATCAGCAACCAGCACCTTAAATAGAAAACTAACTAAACAATACTTTTTCTCTACCAAATATAAGATATTCAATAAAAGCATGATAAAAGAAGAAATATTGTTATAATGCATGACATGCAGCTAATTATGCCTAACTAAGCTTAATAACATCAATAATAAAGGCAGGAATGTGCATAAAATATAGAACTTCTGGACACTCTGCAACGACCTGCCCGTGGGCGAGGTAGAGCTGTGAGATTCTATGATCCGATAGATGATATGGCTAGTGATCCTCCAGCCCCAGTAATTCCTCAACCTCTGTAGATCCTCCCACCCCTAGAGGTCCCACATCTCTAGTATACCCACCGCCTGCCTCTGGTATAGATATGATGACTCCGGTTAGAGGAGCACCTGCACCTCGTACTGAGCCATCGACGATAGTTTCTAATGAGGCTCTCAACAGACAGTTCTTATAGTTGACTCATGGTGCGATCAGAGCCGCAAGAGTCATGCATGAGATCCCTATTTCTCAGACCTTGATCACTAATGGGGCTAAGACATTCGAAGGCCCTACTGTTGGAGCCCCGACTGAGGCAGAAGAGTGGCTTTATGATCTTGAGAGATGTATGGATCTGTTGGGTCTTGATGTAACACCCCTTCCCGTATTCGGATTTTAAATAGGAGTCAAGAATGTCACAAAATATATACAGTACAAACAATTACACATATTCTGAAATCCTATAAAATTTAAACCATTGTAAAAAATTATTTATATTAATTTAGAGCACAAATTCGGAGATCCTTTATTATTATTTTTAAAATAATAAATTGACCATTAAATAAATGACAGACTCTGGACAAAATAGACAAATTTACCCCATTTATACATGCCACTAAAATTAATTAAAAACCTCAAGTAGGATGTTATTACTGTGGTACCTTGATGAAATTTTCTAAACTTGATGCAATGCTTGCTTACTCCAATACCTCGAGCCACCTACGTGTGCACAATCAACACACACTAAGTACGAACTTGGTGAGGCAATATAAGGTAATCATAAAATCATTAAATAATTAACTTTAGAAACATAGTATAGACAATTCTTATTCAAACCCATTTCAAGCCGATATTGCTTTATAGCAAGATTAAATAACATAAAAAATTATTTTGTAAAAGTCCTTTTCACTAGCCCAAGACATACATGTGAGAGAAACTAAGTATGCGAGTCGTATAGTCCCAGACTACTAGGCCATAAAGACAGATAAACAGTAGACCATAAAGGTTGATAATCAATAGACCATAAAGGTCGATAATCACTAGACACATAAAGTGTCGATAATCACTAGACACATAAAGTGTCGGGCGTAGCTGCTAGGCTCTATGGCATGCCACTATACTATAACTCTCAATAGTAATCTTGGACAATAAAACAATATCATTACCTTTTCAATATATCATTCTGTAGATGGTAAATAACTCATCATCGATAAATCAAAATAATGGAGCATTTCATACTCCATTATACCATAAATCATTCTATAACATATCATCGATATATATAATAAAAAAATCATCACAAAGAAAAAACAATAGGGCAGTTCATACCCCATCATGTATAAAACATTTACTTGATGCATGTGAAACTATCATATTTCATATGAAAATCAATATTATCAATTCGATAAAATCATTTAGGTCGACTTATCGCAACTCTTCCTTAATACATTTTTAAACATATAAATGCACTCACCTTGGCCACTTAACACAATGCCTCACTAAGTCCTAGTTCGATCCTTTCTTTCATAGTACCTCGAACCTTCTTTGATTCGGATTTGACTTCATTAATCACATGAATACAATAAAATATTTGTTAGATTCAATCTAATAATACCTCAAACATGATGTCTAATATAATCATTCGTATATAAAATTTCTAAATACTTTTCCTTTCTTCCTTGTACTGTTCAAAAACCCATTATGGTCCTTAGTGACCAATTTGAACTTCCAATAATTCTTCCAAGCTTGCTAACTAACATTTGAATACAAAATGTTTCAAATTCCATTTTCTGACAAATTGCGCTACCTTCAAAGATTTATTTCTATAAAATACTCTACAGCTTTGAATTTGATTCTGTTTATTCTGAAAGAATCTAGATTTGATAATTTTTTCAAACATATAAACTAATAGCCCAAATTCAACTCGTACAATTTATGACGAATTTTTAAAGTCAATTTCCTGTGCTGAATTTCGGAACAGACTTCTACTCTGTTTTCTGACCTTTCATCACTTAAAAATTCATATATTTTGATATACAAATTGAAATTAGTCATCGTTTGTTTTAAACGAAACTAGACTGAAATAGTAATACAATGATATAAGGATCACATTCTAATCATTTTTTAGAATTTATGGTGAATTTCCGAACTCACTGCTAATGACTAAAATTCTGGGCATATTTCATAATTCTAATCTTTATCACCCTTTAACCATTCCAACAGTCTAAATTAACCTTCAATTACATAATCAAAGCATAAAGAGCATCATTCTAACTATTTCATCTCTAAAATAATTTTTACAATAATTTCTCCTAATTTCTCTATATAGCCGAATGATCTCTATACCATATACCATAGGATTTTCATCACTTTAAGCATAGAAAAATCACAACCTCATTTCAACCTTGAATAAACCTTAAAACATGAAATTTCAACATGTTCTTCATCCACCTTAATCACCAATATCAACTTTGAAGCACGGAAACTATGCAAAACTTATGCCAAATGAAAGAGAATTCAATGGAGAACAAATCCTTGTTTCATGTCTTAACTCAAAAATCAACCAAATAAGCTCAAAGAAATTGAAAAAAAACTTTCTTACCTATCCTTGGAAGCTCACGTTAATGGAGAGAAAGATGAGAAGATATTTCCACACTTTTCTTTTCTTTATATCCATGCTAGATGACTTTATTTAACCTTATTTAATAAATAAAAATCTTCTTAATAACCAAATGACCATTTTACCCTTGATATCCAACGCTCCAAAGCTTTCCACTTGTCAAAAAATTCATCCAATGGTAAAAAGATAAACCAATAAGTTAGTAGTTATCAATTTTGCCCTTATAATTTTCTGAAATTACAATCTTGCCATTTTTCATCCAACGACTCATATTTAACATGGAAAATCAACTTAAATCCAAGGGCTCATATTCTTCCAACACAAAGAAAACATCTTAGCTATGTAAAAAGATATAATTAACCTTGCCTTACCATCCTTCAAAATATCCTGGATATTCGATTTGATCCGATTATCCAAATATTTTTCAAACTTTATTGTTTTATAGCCATTAATACAAACTCCGTACGATAAATCCAGATAAAACGGAAACGTCATTCTTAGGGGGTAAACTGTTCATTTACGGAGTAAAAATACATAACTTTTCAAAATTACACTTTGGTCCCTAAACTTTTCAAAAGTTTATACTTTAGCCATTAAACTTTCAAAATTTACATTATGGTCACTAGCCAAATATTGTGATATTACAATTGAGCCACCTAAGAAATATTTGGGAGCCATCTCTTTACTTTATGGGAATGCCCGCACCTGGTGGGAGTCTGTTGTGAGCAGCTTTCCTACCACTAGTATAACCTGAGATTTCTTCAAGGAACGCTTCAAGAGCCGTTTCATCGGAGAGCATTTTCTGAGATAGATGCGATAACGGTTCAGGACTTTGACCTAGGGGATATGACTGTATTTGAGTATGAGACAAAGTTCTTGGACTACTTGAGATTTGGATCTAGTTTGGTACCTATTGAGAAAGAAAAGTGTCGCAAGTTTGCACTTGGTCTTCGATATGAGCTGTGTGTACATTTTATTGGTCACCTTGATGAAGACTTTGATAGAGTGGTTGAGAGGGCAAAAGATCAGGAATAGGTTGAGTTATTAGCCACCGATGGCGACAAAGTGGATCAAGACCGATTTAGGAGGCCTTCAGGCACTAAGTCTTCAGCACGTGCAAGAAGGATCATATTACAACATATCAGAAGAGTGACACTGGTTCTAGGCCTCCAACCCCTCCACCCACAACAGCTAGTCCAGGCGGGTTGTCAGGTTTCTCAGAGGCGCCAATTTGTGAGCACTGTGGTAAATGGCACCAATGAGAGTGTAGGAAGATAATGGGTACTTGTTTACGTTGTGGATCCAGAGATCATTTTTTGAAGAGCTCCCCAGTTCCACCTTTTACATCTCAGACATCCTCCCAAACTCCAGCACGTTCAAAGACTTATGTTCAGACTCCGGCTAGGGGTCGTAGTTAGAGTAGACCTTCTGCATCTACTGCCAGGACTAACTTTAGAGCCCGATCATATCAGAGTGGGGGACCGGTTTTATCTGAGGCTAGAGAGCTAGCACTTGTGTATGCTACCAGACGTCGGGATGACATAGATGAGCCATATGTTATTGCATGTACATTTACCATTTATTCCATTCCATACTTTGCATTGCTCGATAGCGGTTCCACCCATTCCTATATTTCAAAATCTATTTCTCGAGACCTTTAGGTTCCAATCGAAGCCACAGAGAGTGTTGTTACTATTATGAGCCCAATGGGTCAGTCAGTGATTGTGGATAAGGTGTGTTGAGTGGATCAAAGGATTGATTAAATCCAAGAGGGGGGGGGGGGGTGAATTGGGTTTTTAAAATTTTGGAAGTGAAGCGGAATGAATAAAAATGAAGAACAAGGAAATTATAGTGGTTCAAGTTCCAAATGAACTCTACATCCACTACCTTAGCTCCCACTGAGGATTTTCCAACAATTCCACTAATTGATTTTCCCCTTTTCTAGGCTTAGGAGGAAACCTTTACAAAACCGATCAATTTTCTACCTAAAATTGACCAAACCCTCGATTGGTTACAAAGAAGAAATTGAAGGCAATAAGAATATCTCTCAATACAAATTTGCCCCTTTGAATACAAGCACTCAACCCAAATTGAAATAAAGATAAGATTTACACTCAATACAATTTGAGATTTTCACAAGAATGAGAATTTAGGCACTTGAGCTTGGATTTTGTGTATGGATGTTTTTCTAGGACTCAGTAGTTGTTGCTGGTCTTCAATAGACTTGTTTTTATGCCTTCTCCATTAATTCTAGCCGTTTGGGTGGTTAGAGAATTGATTATAGCTATTGGAACCCTCTCTTTCCACCATAAACGCACTTCTACAGCCTACCGTATCGGTACTCAAGGAAGCGTATCGATACTTGTCTCAAAAAAGAAAGAGCCGTTGCACAAATATAAGAGAAGTGTATCGATACGCGTTCAGGCGTATCGGTACAGGTTAGGGAACCGTTTCGATACGGGTAAGACCGTACCGATGCAATTTTTCCAACATAGCTCACTAGAAGAAATCATATCGATACGAGTTATGGCGTATCGATACACATTAACTACCACTTTAAAATATGGTTACCTACCAACTGACAAGGCAACGATCGAAATATTTAAAGCTCTGATTTTAAAATTACTTTTAAACCGTATCAATATGGGTGAGACCGTATCGGTACTCGATTCAAACTCCTTGTGATTTTATAGAGAGAGCGTATCGATACAGATGGAATCTATTTCGATACCTTGTTTCGATACAGTAAGGAGTATATCAAAACGTTTGTCTCCAGTAGCCAAGTTTTGAAAAAAGGTATCGATATGGTAAGAAGCGTATCGATACGCATAGACGCTTTTGAGCAATTTGGCCTTGGAACATTTAGAAAATATTTTGAAGTTTGAGTTTTTCAAACTAGAGCACAACTTTGTTGATTTTAAATCTTTTAGGAGACTTAAAAATTCATTTCAAGTTTTACAATTTGGTCCTTAAAACACTTTGTTATTTCAAAATCAAACATAGGTTTTATAATCTCCCCCTTTTTGATATAACAAAACCAAAGCTTAAAATTTTTAAGTCTTTTGAAAAACTTTGGAGAACAACTCCCTCTTAATGTTAGCTAGGTAAATTTTAAGTTTAAGTTTAAGTGAGCTTGTGAACTTCCCTCTCCCTTTTTTTGTTAGATCAAAATAAGAGACATAGGCTATAACGGCATAACAATAAACCAAGCAACATTAAATAGATAAAAATAAAGTTCATAAATGAAAGAAACATCAAACTTAAATCCAAACAATAGAAATCAAAGCGTAGGTTTTAAATGATAAACTTAATCCTAAAAACATAAAACAATGTGCATGAAAGTAAATCCTAAGATGACATGAATGATATGCAAAGACTAATCTAAGACTCGTCTCCATCACCATCGTCTTCATCTTCATCTTCATTGGCATCATCGTTCCTCCTTGATTGATGCCATTCATCATGGAAGGCTGTAAGAGAGATATTCATCGAATTGTGCTCGGCCTCAATAGAAGAGATACGCTTCTCCATATTAGTCATACGATCTTCTAAGCTTGTGAAGCTTGTATCAATGGCGGCAAACCCGGAATTCGTGACTTGATCAATAGAACCAATTCCCGTGCGTAAGCTTGTGAATTGTTCATTAATATAGGTCATGAAATAATGAAACTTGCCCTGAGATAGAGGAGCTTCAGGAGATACAATACCATTGAAATAATGAAACTTGCCCTGAGATAGAGACCTCTCATCAATAGGATCGGTGAGACTTGTCGGATAGTCGTGAGAACAATCGATCTCCTTCTTAGTGAAAAAGTAGCTCAAAGCGGTGCCATAGGTGAATGAAGTAACAAGAGAGGTGTGACGATGTTGAACGAGAAAGACAATCTCCGCAAACATAATGCGAGCAAGGTAGGTTGTTTCCTCTCGCGAAAACATCTAATCCAAAAGTCATCAACTTGGCAGATTGTTGAGTATTTTCCTCCAGAAGGCCTAAACCACCAAGTGATCATCAAATGTAAGATGTGATCTTGATCATTTAGTACGGTCACGGATCCCCCCAAAACATGTCCAAGAGCAATTTCATCATCAATACCCTCATCCTCAAAGCCAAAAACATCACAAAGGGCTTGCACATCGATGATAATCTTCTTGCCCATGAGATAGGAATTAACGGCAATGACATTACCCTCAACATTGGCAACACACTTGGCATTGGCATAAAAGATCAAAACTAGATTTCGAAAGAAAAACCCCGGAATTTGTAGAAAATCCATGAACTTCCATTCTTGGAGCAAAGGTAAATAAGCAAACTTGAAACGCTCCGAATTGAGAAAAGGAATGGAAATTACCCTCTCCGGTCGAATCTTGTAGTTTTGAAAAGATCGAAAATAGTTGAGTTCACCGGGAGTTCTAAAGCACCTTTGATAAATCAATGTCAAATTTGGATGAATGCTATCGTCGGGAGTTGATCCTTCACCAACTTTGCTTGTAGTGCGTGCTCTCTTTTTAGGTGCCATAGTCTAGAAAAAATTGATTGAAACAATGTGTGTATCATTAATTTTCACATTCAATCCCATGGATAAACCAATAATCAAGGTAGAGAGAAATTTTTTGAAAGATAAAACAAAACAAAAAAGTTTGATAAAATCTTTTGAAAGAACAAAACAAGACAAAAACAAAAAAATTAAAACGAAAATAATAAAGAAAATAGAAAGAAAAAGAATTTTTGTACCTTGATATTGAGAGAGGGAAGAATGTATGAAGATTTTGCACCAAATTGATGGAGAGCCTTAAGACTTGGCTTGATTTTGAAAAACCCTCAAGAAACTTTAAGTTTTGTGATGAAAATATGAGGGATTGAGAGGCTTTTTATAGATGAAAATCGGCTAGGGTTTTGAAATAGGAATGTTGGTAAAAGTGAATGTCTTTTAATGCCAATTAATAGATTATGCGCGATCGAGTATCGATACACCTAAAGGTGGTATCGATACGGGGGTACAATGGTAATTCCTTGGAACCACGTATTAAGGAACCGTATCGAAACGGAATACATCCGTATTGAAACACTCACAACTCATATCGAAACGGATTTAAGTGTATCGATACCCGTAAGAGAGAAAATACAATCTTAAAAGCTAATGAAGTACTCGTATCGATACGCATAAGGCCGTGTCGATACCCGATGCCCAGAAATGCATTTTTTGTCTTTAGAACAACCAAAGGCTCGACTTTAACATCTTCTATATGTATGCATATGATGTCTGAGCAGATCTAAGCATGTTCTAATAGAAGCATATTCCCCTAGCTACAAGCATGGTTTCTACCAAGATTAACAATACACAAACATGAATTTTCACAAGATCAAGAAATTTTAACCTCAAAAGAGTCCTAAAGGGTCAAGATAGGCTAGTTAGACCTAACTCTCTCCTAAGGGACCAAAAACGCTCTTTGTCTAAAGGTTTGGTAAAAATGTCCGCTAATTGGTTCAAGGTGCCAACATACTCTATAACAACATCTTGTTTAAGGACATGATCTCTAATGAAATGATGCATTATCTCTATGTGTTTGGTACAAGAGTGTTGGATGGGATTTATGGTAAGACAAATTGCACTAGTGTTATCACACTTAAGGGGTATGGTTTCTACTTTAACTCCATAATCTAAGAGTTGTTGTTTCATCCAAAGGACTTGAGCACAACAACTCCCTAAGGATATGTACTCGACTTCGGTGGCAGATAAAGCTACACGTTTTTGTTTCTTAGAGAACCAAGATATGAGCATACTACCTAAGAATTGGCAAGTGCTGGAAGTACTTTTCCTATCAATTTTACAACCCCCATAATCCGCATCCGAATAAGCATGAAGGTTAAAGGTTGAGTCTCTAGGGTACCAAAGACCTAAACAAGGAGTATCTCTAAGGTACCTACAGATCCTTTTAACGACTATAAGGTGAGACTCTCTAGGACTAGCTTGAAACCTAGTACACAAGCAAACACTAAACAATATATTTGGTCTACTTACGGTAAGGTAAAGCAATGATCCAATCATAGAGCAATAGAGCTTAGAGTCAACACACTTACCTCCTTCATCTTTGTCAAGCTTCATAGATGAGCTCATTGGTGTAGCTTGAGGCTTTGCTTGCTCTAAGCCAAACTTCTTAAGCATATCTTTCACGTACTTTGCTTGATTTATGAAGGTTCCATCCTTTCTTTGTTTGATTTGGAGTCCCAAAAAGAATGAGAGCTCCCCCATCTTGCTCATCTCAAAATCACCTTGCATTAACTTAGCAAACTCTTTGCAATAATATTCATTAGTAGAGAAAAATATAATATCATCAACATATATTTGTACTATTAAGATGTATTTTTTATATCTTTTTATGAAAAGTGTAGTGTCCACCTTATCTTTTTCAAAACCTTTTTCAATTAAAAAGTTTGAAAGCCTTTCATACCAAGCTCTAGGAGCTTGTTTTAACCCCTAAAAGGCTTTGGTTAGATTAAAAACATGACTGGGAAATTTTGAATCCCCAAAACCCGGTAGTTGTTCCACAAACACTTCTTCATTTATAAAACCATTTAAAAATGCATTTTTACATCCATTTGAAAAAGCTTGAAATCATGATAACATGCATATGCAAGCAACGTCCTAATAGCTTCCATTCTAGCTACGGGTGCATAGGTTTCATCAAAATCTATTCCCTCTTTTTGAGTGTAACCTTGAGCAATTAGCATAGCTTTGTTTCTCACTATGTTACCACTCTCATCTAGTTTATTCCTAAATACCCATTTAGTTCCTATAGTAGATTGATTACTAAGCCTTTCAACTAATGTCCATACATTACTCCTCTCAAATTGGTTTAATTCTTCTTGCATAGCCAAAATCCAAAAGTCATCTTTTAATGCTTCTTTGATATTCTTAGGCTCAATGCATGAGATAAAAGCAACATGATTCATTAATTTGAGAGAGGATCTAGTAGTTACCCCCTGAATGGATCACCCAAGATTTCACCACCTTTGACATAGTTGAACTCCCTTGGGTAAGATACCTCCTTTTCCTTAAGAGCCAAGTCCTTCAAGGCTTAAAGAGGTGGATCTTGTGCATCTTCTTATCTAGTTGGAATCTCATCCACCTTCGATGATTCTCCACCATCATTAGCTTCAATGATCCCTACATCATCATCATCACAAGAATCCTTCCTCGGAAAGAGGTTATCATCAAAAACAACATATATAGACTCTTCTACTACTAAAGTTGTTTTTTAAATATACGATAGGCTTTAGAGTTTAAAGAATACCCTAAGAAAATAGCTTCATCACTTTGAGCATCAAATTTACCTAATTTGTCTTTCCCATTGTTTAAAACAAAACACTTGCAACCAAATGGATGAAAATAGCTAATGTTAGGCTTCTTAGATTTTAAAATCTCATATGGCGTTTTCTTTAAAATTGGCGTAATCATTACTCGATTTACAATGTAGCAAGCGGTATTTGTGGCTTCCGCCCAAAAGTATTTAGATAAATTGTTTTCACAAAGCATGGTTCTAGACATTTCTTGCAAAGTCCTATTTTCCCTCTCAACTACCCTATTTTGTTGATGAGTTCGAGGTGCCGAAAAATTGTGGTCAATACCATTTTCAACTCTTCAGAACCTAGATTTTGAAACTCGGTTCTGTGATCACTTCTAATGTGAGAAATCTTAAGCTCAAGATCATTTTGAGTTAATTTAGAAAACGTGATGAATTTTTCTAAAGCCTTATCTTTTGTACTTAAGAATAGAACCCAAGTAAACCTAAAATAGTCATCAACAAGAACAAAAGCATACGATTTACCACCCAAGCTCATAGTTCTAATAGGCCCAAAAAGATCCATGTGAAACAATTGTAAACATCTACTAGTAGAGACATCATTAATGGATTTAAAGGATGATCTATGTTGTTTACCCTTAGAGCATACATCACATATTTTATCATTTGAGAACTTAATCTTGGGTAAACCTCTAACTAGATTTAGGGAAACTAATTTTTCTAAAACACTAATGTTAGCATGTCCTAGTTTCCTATGCCATAACCATGCATCATTTTCATTTTGAGCAACAAAACATGCATGGGATGTATGAATGTCATCTAAATGCACCATGTATATATTTCCTATGCGATGACCAATGAGCATTGTTTTATAAAGGTTAATGTCAACAATTTTGCACCCATTTTTATCAAATAGGACATTAAACCCTTTATCACACAATTGACTAATGCTCAATAAATTATGTTTTAGACCATTGACATACAACACATTTTCAATGAGTACTTTGGCCAATACCTATGGAGCCAATACCTTCAATGTGGACTTTGGAGTTGTCACCAAATGTCACTACTCCTCCACGTTTTGGCTTTAATTCCATGAATCAACTCTTGTCTCCGGTCATGTGCCTCGAGCATCCACTATCAAGGTACCATGAGTTTTGGCTTTGTGCTTTGGCCTTGTAGCAATGCTCCCCCTACAAACAAAGAATTTAGGCTTTGATTTTTGGTACCTAAATCATTTTGGGTCCACAAGTGTTAGCTCCCAAAAGCTTGGTTCCCTTAGGAATCCAAGGTGACATGGCATCAACATTATTAGATTTAACAAGTTCCTTAGGAACCCATACACTTCTAATTCTTTTAGTTTTAGTATGCCTATAGGAGCCACATTGTTTGTAGTTAAAGTTCTTTCTCTTAGGTTGGTTTGTTCTAAATGATTCAGCTATTTCATTTTTCAAAGTACCAACACTCTTGAAAGACTTTTTGAGCTCATTGAGCTCATTTAATACCTTTTGGTGTTCAATGCTACATTGAGAGATAAGATTATTTAAATCTACATTTTCCTTTTGAAAGTATTCAAGTTTATCTTGTAGACCTAAAATCTTTTTCTCAAATTCCATGTTGGATTGAGAAATTAAATCATTTTTAGAAATCAAATCTGAAATGACTTTTTTATTTTTCAAAACGGGCTCCTTATACTTCTCAACTAACTCATCATACACCTCATGTAACTCATCATACGCTTCATGCAATTCATCATAGGTAAAATCAAAAGTAGACAAGTTAAAGGTTACCTTAGAATCCTTCTCAATAGCCATGAGGCAAAGGTTGTCCACTTCTTGTTCCTTATCCTCGGATGATTCCTCATCACTCCAAGTAGCAAGCTTGGCTTTGAGCTTCTTCTTCTTCTCAAAACCCTTCTTCTTGAGTTGAGGACACTTGGAACAAATATGACCCGATTTCTTTCACTCATAGCATATGATCAGATCCTTTTCTTCTTCTTTGTTCTTGGTCTTGAAGTCCATATTTCTTTGAAACTTTCTACCTCGGTTGGACCTCATAAACCGTGAGAATCTCTTGGCTATCATAGCCAATTCTTCAAGATCTTCCTCCTCACTAGAAGTGCTCTCCTCATGTAGAGAAGCTTTGAGAGCCACTCCTAGTTTCTTCTTCTTGTCTACCTCATGCTTCTCCACTCTTCTTTCTTCTTTTCATCTTCCATTCCTTACTTCATGATTTCATGAGTTAAGAGAGAACCAACTAGCTCGTCAAGCTTTAGTGTCTTCAAGCTCTTTTCCTCGATAATAGCGGTTCATTTCCCATCCCAAGAATCAGGAAGAGAGTAGAGTAGCTTTCGGACTAGCTTGTCTTCCGGGATGATCTCTCCAAAACCTTTTAGCCCATTGACAATGGTTGAAAAGCGATCAAACATCTTAGATACGGTTTCGTCGGGCTCCACCTTGAAATTCTCATAGCTAAGATTGATAATTCCAATCTTTGTTTCATCTACATCTCTTGTCCCTTCATAGGTTGTCTCAAGTGTATCCCACACTTCTTTGGCACTTTCGATGGAAGAAACTTTGGAGTAGATATCCAGTCCAAAAGCATAAAATAGCATGTGAAGAGCCTTGTCGTTGATTTTAAGCTTCTTTCGATCATCTTCACTCATTTCTCCTTTTCTTTTCGGCACAAGTCTTCCTTCATCGTCTCTCTTCATCGGAATGACGGGATCATCCTCTATAGCATCCCAAACAAGGTAATCACTTGACTTTATGAAGAGACGCATTAGGTTCTTCCAAAAAGGATAGTTGTCACCGTTGAAGAAAGACAGTTTGGTGACCGATTGAGACTCGTACATGCTAGAGCCAGAGGTAGATGACATGGCTTACTTTGTTGATGATCACACTCTTCCTATAATCTCCTCTTTTGGTTGTTAATCCTTCAAAGAGGTAGGCTCTGATACCAATTGTTGAGTGAATCAAAGGATTGATCAAAGCCAATAGGGGTGAATTGAGTTTTTAAAATTTTGGAAGTGAAGTGGAATAAATAAAAATGAAGAACAAGGCAATTATAGTGGTTCAAGTTCCAAATGAACTCTACATCCACTAACTTAGCTCCCACTAAGGATTTTCCAACAATTCCACTAATTGATCTTCCCCTTTTCTAAGATTAGGAGGAAACCTTTACAAAACCGTTCAATTTTCTACCTAAAATTGACCAAACCCTCACTTGGTTACAAAGAAGAAGTTGAAGGCAATAAAAATATCTCTCAATACAAATTTGCCCCTTTAAATACAAGCACTCAACCCAAATTGAAATACAAGATAAGATTTACACTTAATACAATTTGGGATTTTCACAAGAATGAGAATTTAGGCACTTGAGCTTGATTTTGTGTACGGATGTTTCTCTAGGATTCAATAGTTGTTGCTGGTCTTCAATAGACTTGTTTTTATACATTCTCCATTAATTCTAGCCGTTTGGGTGGTTAGGGAATTGATTATAGCCGTTGGAACCCTCTCTTTCCACCATAAATGCACTTCTGCAGCCTATCGTATCGGTACTCGAGAAAGCGTATCGATACCTGTCTCAAAAAAAAGAGCCGTTGCACAAATATAAGAGAAACATATCGATACGCGTTCAAACGTATCGGTACGGGTTATGGAACTATTTCGATACAGGTAAGACCATACCGATGCAATTTTTCCAACATAGCTCATTGGAGGAAATCGTATCAATACGAATTATGGCATATCGATACACATTAACTGCCACTTCAAAATTTGGTTACCTACCGACTGACAAGGCAACAGTCGAAATATTTAAAGCTCTGATTTTAAATTACTTTTAAACCGCATCAATACGGGTAAGACCATATCGGTACTCGATTTAAACTCCTTGTGATTTTATGGAGAGAGCGTATCGATACAGATGGAATCTGTTTCGATACCTTGTTTCGATACGGTAAGGAGCGCATCGAAACGTTTGTCCTTACCGTATCGAAATGTTTGTCTCTAGTAGCCAAGTTTCAAAAAAAGGTATCTATACGGTAAGAAGCGTATCAATACGCATAGACGCTTTTGAGCAATTTGGCCTTGGAACACTTAGAAAATATTTTGAAGTTTGAGTTTTTCAAACTAGAGCACAAACTTATTGATTTTAAATCTTTTAGGGGACTTAAAAATTCATTTCAAGTTTTACAATTTGGTCCTTAAAACATTTTGTTATTTCAAAATCAAACATAGGTTTTACAAGGTGTTTAGATGCTCCCGTCTTGAGGTTCAGGGGGGAATCTTTTTATACGACCTTATGGAACTTCTGTTGGAGGAGTTCCGTTTGATTATGGGTATGGATTGATTGACTGAACATCGGGTTAGTCTGGATTGTCAAACAAAAAGGGTTATCTTGAAGACTTCTGATGGTTGATCAGTGGTTTTAGTCGGTGAGCGTCGAGGTTACCTGTCCAATGTGGTATCTGCTCTAACTGCTGACAGGATGATCCTGAAAGGATATGAGACCTTTATTGATTGCTTCATGAATACAAAGAGTTCTCTATCCAAGATTGAGAAAATTCGCACCGTTAGCGAGTTTTTTGATATTTTTCCCAAGGAGTTGCATGGTTTACCTCCGGATAGGGATGTTGAATTTGAGATTGAGACTTATCCGAGGTTAGCATATGTGTCCATGAATCCTTATCGGATGGCTCCTAAAGAGCTTAAGGAGTTGAAGATTTAGTTGCAAGAACTGTTTGATCGGGGTTTCATTTGACATAGATCTTCACCTTGAGGAGCTCCAATCCTCTTTGTTAAAAAGAAAGATGGTTCACTATGGTTATGCATTGATTACCGGAAGTTGAACAAGTTGACTATGAAGAACAAATATCCGTTACCCAGGATTGATGACCCGTTTGATCAATTTCAGGGAGCCACAATTTTCTCAAAAACTGACCTTCGATCTAGGTATTATCAGCTGAAGATAAAAGGTTCTGATGTTGCCAAAACGACCATCAATACTAGATACAGACATTACGAGTTCCTAGTGATGCCTTTTGGTCTTACCAATGCACCATCTGCTTTTATGGACATGATGAACCACATGTTCCAACCTTATATATACCAGTTTGTTGTAGTGTTCACCGATGATATCTTGGTCTATTCTTGGACAAAGATAGAGCATGTTGAGCTTCTGAAGATTGTTCTACAAACCTTGAGAGAGCATCGCCTGTATGCTAAGCTGAGCAAGTGTGAATTTTGGCTCAAGGAAGTGACATTTCTAGGGCATGTTGTATCTGCTGGAGGTATCCAGGTTGATCCAAGTAAGATCGAGTGTAACGCCCCGATTTTGGGCCTAGGAGTCTTTAAGGTTGACTCGAAGTTCGTAGGACCTACACTAGAGATCCGAGTTTTCGGGAGCGATTTAGGGATAACGTGGTTCAGGATGTGGTAAAATTATGGGAAAAACTCTTAAAATCTTTTAAAAATATGTATAAAGGTTTGGTAAAGTCAATTTCAGAAAATGACTTTTGGGAGATTGAGATTTCGGTTTAGTGACAGTTTTTTTGTAAAAATGTAAAATATGTTTTTGAATGACTATTTTGAAAGAGGGTCAAAACTTAGAATCTTTAGGGAGCTAATATATATTTAATGGGAATTTTCCTTTAATTGACCATTTTAAAAAGGTGTTTTATTAAAAAGGAATTAAAAGGACATTTTATTAAAAGGGATTTAATCATCTAAAATCTATTTTGATGTAATTTCCTTTTCTCTCATTTTTCCATCAGCCAAACATTTATTTTTCTCTCAAACTTCTAGAGATTCTCATCTTCTTACTTCATTTGATTTACAAATAATTTTCTTGATGATTCTTCCATTAAACTAAAAGGATTCTTGAAAATTTCTCATCTAACTTGTCAATTGAAAGAATAGGAAAGGGTTAGATGTAAATTTCGTTCAACTCCTCTAATCAAGGCTCTTTAATGAAATTCCCAAGTATTTTGGCTCCCTAATCTTGTTTATTGATAAAGATTTGTAATCTATTTGATGAAAATGGTGAGATCAAGCTTTAAAAAGTGATTTCTTAAGATTTTCGTAATAGTACTATCTTGGTTGATTTGATATTGATTTTAATCATGTTTTGGATGTTAAATGATGTTGAAATAAAAGTTTTATCATAATGATCCCGAAATAGATTGGATATCTAGTTGTTAGATGGTTAATTTTGGGGTTTTTGTGGAGATAGTGTGGTTCTGGTGTTGCTGGAGGTATAAGGATGAAATTATATTGTTTTTGGATGTTAATTGATGGTTAAAATTGGATAGAAGTGTTAGGTTTTGGCTGGGTTAAGTTTGTAGAGTAATTGAATGTGTTTTCGGTTGTTTTAGATAGGCGTTTTGGTGTTTTTGGGCAGAACAATGAGATAGCTTTGATTATTGGTGGTTTTAATGCATTGAGATGCATTAATCCTCTGTTCTTGTGTGGTATAAACATGGGAGAATGTATCAGAAGAGATTGGTGAAGTTCTGGGAGCTTCAGAAGCTTGATTACGCTTCGGCAAGCAAGCAAGGCATTGCAAGTGAGTGAAATTAGTTTGAAAAGCCTTTCAAGGACTTGAAAGCAAGGTTTGGGGGTTTAAGTTGAATTTGAAACACTAACTTAAGCCCGAAAGTAAGTTTGAGATGTTTCACTCTCGTTTCTCGGTTTTAACCCATTGATTTTATGATCATGCTCATGTTTTAAAGATAGAATTAAGCCAATTATTTTATGCATGTTTGAGAAATGATATGATGATTTACATGATCCCATGAGATAGATTTGTTATTTCAAAGAGATAGAACTTATTGAGAAAATGCTACGCATTGTTTATGCTTTTGAAATGGGATGAGAATGGTTTATATTGATGCGTTAAAAAACAATAGGTAATGATGTTTAAAAAGAGTATATTGGCATGAGATGAGATTATTGTTACCGGATATAATTGGTCGACCAATAGGATGAGAAGTGCACTATAATATACAAAATCCGTACGTGCTTTTTTGTTCGGGCAATAGGGGTAGTGCCATCCCGTTCCAAAGTGGGAGTGTGGTGATGAGAGATTCCACCACGGTAGGTCTTGATGTGTGCATTAAGCTTTGTGGCGATGAGAGATGCCGCCATGAGAGTCCGGTGTAGTGAGATTCCACCGAGGTAGGACTTGACGATTCTGTCAAGCTATTCACATATCTGAGTAAATGTTGCTAAAATGTCAATATATGAAATTCACATGTACCTTGATTATAAATGATTTTATGCATATGAGAACATGGTTTGAGAAATGCTAAAGAGAAACAAGCATGAGAAAGCTTTGCTGTGAGACTTTGCATTATGGTTAATGCATGAGATAGATTGTGCTTGTGGTTTTTAATGTTGTTGAATTTGCTTTGAAATGATTTCAAGCATGAGATAGAAAGAGCATGATGAGATAGAGATTTATAAATGACAAATGGTTTTAAAATGCATTGTTTTTGTTGGTTTGTTTTAAGCATCCCTCACTAGGCAATATTGCTTATGCTCTCGTTTTCCAACAATACAGAGAATTAGCATATTTAGGCAACAAAGAGGGAAGAAGGATTCCAACGAGTGGGTCTTAGCTCAAGTATGATTTGCATTTACCTATTAGTAATAATGGTTGGCAATGAGAGGACGCCTTTATGTTTTGGGAGAGTGTATTTTGAAACTCCTTGTTTTGTGTAAAGTTTGAGATGCCCTTAATGACTTGTAAAAGACCTTTACTTGTTGGTTTATGCCTTGGTTTTTGTTTTAACACGTGAGTGGTTATTTTGCATAGGTTGCATGCCTATAGATTCCCTTGATGCATATTGATATGTTATGATGTTGGAATTGCCATACATTATTGAGGTTTGATGCTTGATTATGTTGTATGCATGTTAGAATGTTGTTGTATGGATTAAAGTGTGAAAAACCAACAAAAAAGTGTCATTACATGCCCAGGTGTTTCGGTACACTCGAGTCTGTACCGAAACGGTGAGCCTGAAATGGCTTAAGAGTATATAAATGGAGAAAGGATGTTTTAGTACGTTTTTCTACTGGAATTGCATGTTTCGAAACACCATTGAGGCTGTTTTGATACAAGCCTGAGCTTCAAGCCGCTTGACCCTATTCCAATACGGTTGTTTAGGTACATGGCAACCTGTACCAAAACGACAAGCTGTTAAGTTAGTTATTGGAATCTTCTTAAGATCTGTTTCTTTACGTCTTAGCTTGGATGATTGTTTTGATCTGAGATTTAGTAGAGATGAATGTAAAATGATTAATTAAAGGTTGGTATTTTAAGGAGTGAAGAAGTCCCTGTAATTTGGTAAAATTAAAAAATGGTCCGTAAAATGTGTTTGTATGCAATTAAGTCCTTAAAAATTGTTTGATCGAGTTGTAAATCGTTCCACTGCAATGTTTATCACATAGGATCAAAATGAGCATCTTGACAAGATAAAATGAAAAAATAGGGTCATTTATTGACGTAAATTTCATGGTTTACTTCAATATTCCCTGTGTAATCCGTTTGGTTCGACCTTTCATCCAGACCGGGTCAAAGGGGTTACATTTGGTGGTATCAGAGCCAGGTTTTGAAAGAAATGGGAGGTAAGGTTGATGTAACGTTCTTATTTGTTTGATTTCTTGATGAATGCTATGTACGGTGATTACTCATGTCATATTATGACCATTGATTGATTTGTGTGAGATGAACGGTGTTTGATAACATTAATTATATTTTTTAAATGCTGTTGATGGAGAGGTTAAAGGTACCCATTTCCATATTATTACTAATGTAAAGAGAATTTTAGTTTTGAAAAGAAAACTTGAGCACCTTAGATTCTTGCTTTCGCTAGCCTGATTGTTTTTATTGTTGCATCTTTTTTAGTTATACCATTTTGATAATGGGACCGAGACGAGAGCTTAGAGCCAATGTGCGTAATGTGGTTGAGAACGAGACTAATGAGAATGTTGAGAATTTGCCGCCCCTCCTCCTCCTCCTAGTGGGGACGAAGCTGGAGCGGAGCTGGCGTTTGAGGTGTTGGACCGCAAGCAACGCAAGGGCAAGCTGCTGCTAATATGACACCGTTAATTCAGGCTATAGCTGAGGCTTTTCAGGCAGCGATAGCGGGTATGCATGTGGCTGTACCTCAGCCTGGTGCTAATGCTGGTTTACCTTTGGAGCGTTTGTGCAGTTTGGGTTGAATTGAGTTCCGAGGTCTATCTCCTGAAGTTTCTAAGGATTGGTTTGAGAGCACCCAAAGGATTCTTGGTTAGATGAGTTGCAATGATGTGCAAAAGTTGGGTTGTGTTGTATCTTTGCTTCATGGAGATGTTTATACGTGGTGGATGACCATCACTGCGGGTATAGAACCTGTCGATGTTTCTTGGGAGTTCTTTGGAAATGCTTTGAAGAGGAAGTATCTGGGTGTTCGCTATCTTGATGAGAAGAAGCGAGAGTTTATATCTTTAGTGCAAGGAAACATGACTGTTTCCAATTATGAGGTTTAGTTTGTTCGGTTGAGACAATATACTCTTAAGCTTGTTCCTGATGAAAAAAATAGATGTGATTGTTTCTATTATAGGTTTGTGAAGGATGTCAAGACATACATGTTGGCTTTGGATTGCACCAATTTTGATGTCTTAGTCACTTGGGCTAAGGACATCGAGCAGAATTTGGGCTTAGTTGCTCGTTCAAGTGGTTCTAGTTCTAGAAAGAGGTCGGCTGAGTTTGATGTTGGTAAGGATCGTTACAAGAAGCATAAAGATCAGAGGAATCAACCAGATCCAATATGAGGTGGTGCTAACCCTGGTTGTGGTCATCAAGGCTAGAATGCTTTTGTTCGTACTCTAAAGTATAACTAGTACAGTAGGAGGCCCACGAGAGAGTGTTGGGGTAATCTGGGTATGTGTTGGAATTGTGGATCACGAGGACATATGAAGCATGATTGTCCACAACCGGTTAGAGATGGACAAGCTTCGATGCGAGCTGCTGAGCCATAGAGAGGCCGTGGTAATTTTCAGCGTAGAGAAGATGGATAGATGAATGTTGCTCATGTTGTTGCTGTTCAGCCTGAGGAAGGTGGGCATGCTAGGGTGTATGCACACTGAGAGGGGAGGAATGACATAGATGTGATCACATGTACCTTTACTTTGCAATCCTTGTCATTACTTTCTTTGATTGATTCTGGTTCCACTCGTTCATACATTTTGCGTGAGCATGCACAAGTGCTTGGTTTACCTGTTGAGTTGTTAGATGTTTGTATGCGTGTAACTAGTTCTTTTGGTGAAACAATTGTTACAAGGAAGTTGTATAAGAGATATCCTTTTTCTGTTCAAGGTCATGTGTTTGAGGTTGATCTTATGGAATTACCTTTCTACGGTTTTGATGTAATTCTTGGCATGGATTGGTTATCTGAGTATAAAGCCTTGGTTGATTTTGAGACCAAGCGAGTTTCGATAAAACTTTTCGATGATTATGAGGTGGTGATCGTAGGTGAGAATGTGAAGTTCTTATCTAATGTGGTTTTGGCTCTTGGAGCGAGTCGGTTGATGCATTTGGGATGTGAAGCTTTCCTGGCTTATGTGATGAATCGTGTGTTCCATGAGTTTTTTTATAGGTTTTTGGTTGTGTTTATCGATGATATTCTTGTAACCCCCTTAGCTCGGCCTAGACGGTTGACCCGAACTACGAAGATTACACGGGGAAAACCAAAGTCAACCCGAAAGTCAACCTTGATTAACGACCCTTTTTTTTCCTTTTTAAACTTGTCTAGATGCACATTAAACCTAGGCATACTCTTGAGATAAGCATACTCAAAAATCACAGCAAATGGAAAGCAATAAGGGACTCAATTGCACAACATACGAATTTAGGGACCAAAATGTAAAATCTGGAAATTAAGAGGACTTTATAAATTTTTAAGATACCATTATGAAATTAGTTAGGTTATAAGCTTCTCTGTCAAATTTCACCTTAAACGGACATCTCGAGCTCAAGCAATTGCACATACAATAATCAGGACTAAAACATAAAGCTTGCAAACCTCAAAACCATTCAAATCAGGGCCCAACGGTCAAGTGTTTCGAAACGGAAATTGACCGTTCAGAAACACGGCTTGGCAGTAGCCAAAGTGTTTCGAAACACCTCTACCCGTTTCGAAACGCCCAGGCCAAATCATGCACCTGTTTCGAAACATGCAAGAGTGTTTCGAAACACCCTGCCCAAAAACAGCAGAAAAGCCTGTTTTTACGCATCCAAACTCCATCAACATACTCCAAATCAATCCTCAACATAACAACAATAGGCCAAGCATCATAACTACCAAATTGCATTAAAATCTAGATGCAAAGCAAACCTTAGGTGCACCAACCCCTTCAACACATCCAACACTTGATCATGCCTTTAAAACAAGAAGCATAGTATAGCAACTTAAGAATAAGAAGATTCAAATATTGCAAAGCGATAAACAATAAGATTCAAACCACAAACCAAATACGGACAACATACTCAATCTCATTACACATCAATATAAAAGACTTTTCCCCCATTGCCTTTATTATCTATAGCTATTAACCGAGACATACTTCTCAAGTGGAGCTCTCCTTGAATCCTTTGCTTCTCGCTGCCCCAACTTCAATTATCTGCATTGATGGACACAAAGGAGCGTAAGCACATAATGCTTAGTGAGGAATGCTCAAAACCAAAACACCATCAATGCAGTAAATCATAAAACCCTCTTCAAAAGTAAGTGCAATTCAATAAACCAAATCATTGTTTGAAAAACCCCTTTTTAAACAACATGCTTTAAATCATGCATTTCTCAATCATGAAAACCAACCCTTAGCTTAGAAAAGCTAAATAACTCACTTCAAAGCACATTCTTGCAAAACCATCAATTAAAACCTTTCCAAGCATGAACACCTTATGCAAAGTTAAACTCAAATTCCTTGAAAAACATTCCCTCTTCATAACATACTTTTCTCATGCTTAATGATCATTTCAAAGCAAAAACTTTGGAAAACCATTTGTTCCCTCTAACTATCTCATGCATTCAACAAATGCACAACACATGAACTACCAAAAGCAACATTTACATTTAATGCCTTTCTAGACAAGTCTTCACAAGACTTCAATGCATTAAAGAGGTTTCATGCGCATATACGCCATTCGCAATAGAAGATAAACACTTGTTCAAGCTTAACAAGTAACACATGCATTCATGCATCAATTACATATTTCCCATGCACCTTGCATCATTTCCAAGCAACTCTCGCTTCATTACATTCAAACACATTATATTGGCTTTCAAGCGATAATTTACAAACCATCACAACACAAGACACAATCGGATATGCGGATTACAAGCGTTGTCCCACACGCTTCATACACACTTCCGAACAACACAAGGTGGAGTTTACCGGTACAATCTCAACCCCTCAACACCCGTGATGGAGTTTAGCGGTACAATCTCAACCCCTCAGCATCACTCATCGGAAGTTGTATAACTCACTAGCGAGAGCCGGGACACACCACAAAGCATACACATGGGAGCTACCTCAACCATTGTAATCACCTTAACCAAGCTCACACACGGGAGCAACCCTCCACCGTTGTGACGCTTAACAAGGTCCACCCACGAGAGCCATCCTCCATCACGGTGACTCTTAACAAAGTCCACCCACGAGAGCCATCCTCCATCATGGTGACACTAATTTCCTCAATCGCCAGGGTACTTGGATGGAGTTTACGGTACAATCACAACCCCTCAACATCCAAGGCGACTCAATTCACGGTGCACCCAATCCTATAGCCGGCTAACTATATCCGATTAAAGTAACCAACAACCACTTACATCACTTGCCAATATAACCATTTTACCACATTAATCCATTGTTTTACAAGCATAACCAAAATGTCAAATCCACAAGCATCACATGCTTTAGTCATATGCACCCAACACATGCAAGTCAAAGATAACTTACCTTATGCATCTTTAACATAATGACATTAATAACCAACATTAAACCATGTCCAAACATGCTTAAAAACAGTAATTTAAACACAATCATCCCAAGTGCATTTAAAAACCAAAGCATAGCCCAACCAAGAGAGAAATTCCATTTACTTACTCTTGAGCTTAGCTAAGTTGTTTAGACTTAAACTAAGCTCCCAAAGCCTCATCCAAAATGTTTCAAAGCTGGAAAACTCTTTACCACTCACCGATACACAAAACTACGCTAGCCGTCAAGCCTTCCAAGCATCCGAAACCTCCAACGCCACCTCTATTGCCTCCGGATCATTCTCCCCTGTTTTAAACACATAACAACAGAGGATCAATGCATCATTATGCACTAAAATCACCAGCAACACACCTAAACTCGCTGCTCTACACAAATCCAACATTTCGGCTACCAAACACAACCGAAAACACCTCCAAACTCTTCCAAAACTTAACCCAGCCAAGATCCATCACTTCTAACCATTTTTAAACATCAATTAACATCCAAAATGAACCCAAACTCGTCCTTATACCTCCAGCATTAACAAAACACCAAGATCACCCCAAAACCCACCATTTTCACAAGTATAAACTTAGGCAAATCAACCTATTCGGGATTGCATTGATTAAACCTCCATTTCACATCTTTTAAACATCCAAAATACATCAAAAGACATCTCAAAACAGAGCCGAATCATCTATTACGAATTTCTTCAAAATTAAATCCAAATCTTGCATTTTAAGCCAAAATCAAGATCACAACATTAAAACCTTTAATAAAACTCAATTTAAGGATTGAGAACTTGGGAATTTCAGTAAATAACTGAGTATTTAGAGGAGAAGGACGTTCATACCTCTAAATGTGGATTTCTCCTTGTTTAGAGCCAAAATCCTTGAAAATTCAATAAGCAAATGATGAAGATTTGGTGTAGAAATGATTAGGAATCATTTAGGGATTGAAATCTCAACTTTAGGTGTGAAAATCAAAGGAAAAGTTGCTGTGGAAATATGTTTGGCTGAGGGAATTTTGAGAGAAAATGAAATGAGAAAGTTTTGGTAAAAGTTAGTTATGAAACTAAAATATCAATTTTCCCTCTTTTCTTTTTATTAATTAACATTAAATGAGTCTTTAAAATTTAAGAAAAATCTGGAGAAATCCTCCCTTGGGTAAATTAGCTCCTTAAAGATTCAAAGTTTCAATCCTTTTAAAAAAGTCACGAACTTTTCAAAAATTACATTTTAGTCACTAACTCGAAATGTCATATTTCCAAACCTCATTTTGTAAAATTGATTTCACCACTCTCCTATATATATTAAAAGAGGATTTTTAAATAATTTTCCATATTTTTAATGCATCCCGAACTAGGCTTTCCCTAAAACCACCTTTTATATTCGAACCAAAAATCCGACCGGTCCGGTTCAAACCCAAAACTTCTAAGCCCAAAACTGGGGTATTACAATTCTTGTGTACTCTCATACCGAGGAGGATCATGATAAGCATTTACGGATTGTGTTGCAAGTTTTGTTAGAAAATCAACTTTAAGCCAAGTTGAGCATGCGTGAGTTTTGGCTTAAGGAAGTTGTTTTCCTTGGTCATGTGGTGTCGACCGAAGGGATTATAGTTGATCCTTAAAAGGTTAAGCAATGATGAATTGGAAGTCACCTAAGTCAGTTAATGAGGTGCGTAGTTTCCTTGGTTTGGTGGGATACTACCGTAGGTTGGTGGATGGTTTTTCAAGGATTGCTGCTCCTTTGACAAAGTTATTACAAAAGGATGTTCAGTTTGAGTGGAAGGAGGTTAAGAAACAAGCTTTTGAGAAGTTGAAGGAGGCTTTGATGCAAACTTCTATTATGATTCAACCTGAACCGGGTAAAAAGTTTGTGGTTTATAGTGATGCATCCTATGTTGGTTTGGGATGCATGTTGATGCAAGAAGTTAGAGTGGTAGCTTATGCATGTCGGCAGTTGAAGGTGCACGAGCGTAATTACCCTATGCATGACATCAAGTTGACTGCAGTGGTGTTTTCCTTGAAAATTTGGAGGCATTACCTTTATGGTGAAAAGTGTACGGTGTACACAGACCATAAAAGTTCGAAGTACTTGATGTCCCCAAAAGAGTTGAATCTTAGGTAACAAAGGTGGCTAGAGTTGCTTAAAGATTACGCCTTAACAATTGAGTATCATCCAGGGAAGGCTAATGTTGTAGCTGATGCCTTGAGTAGGAAGGTGGTTGTAGAGTTGAGGGAGTTGTTTGCTCGGTTGAGTATATCACGAGATGGTGGTTTAGTGGCTGAGTTACAAGTGAAACCCTCATTGGTAGAGTTGATTAAGGAGAAGAAATTGTTGGATAATTCGTTGGTACCGCATGTTCAGGACATTGTGGAGGGAAATCCAACAGACTTTTGTTTCAATGATGATGGTGTTTTTTGCTTTAAGAGTCGAATAGTTGTGCCAGAGGATGTTGAGCCGAGGTGCACTATTTTGACTGAGGCTCATAACAGCCCTTTTGCTATGCATCCTGGTAGTACAAAGATGTATCGTGGATTGAGGAATGAGTACTATTGGGTTGGCTTAAAGAAGGACGTGGCTAATTTTGTTAGTAAGTGCATGGTTTGTCAACATGTTAAAGCTGAGCATCAATTTCCTCTGGATTGTTGCAACCGTTGAAGATTCCAGAATGGAAATGGGAGAGAATCACCATGGATTTCGTGACGGGTTTGCCTTTGACACCGTCCAAAAAGAATTCCATTTGGGTGATTGTTGATCGTTTTACGATGTGTGCACGTTTTCTAGCGGTACATACTACGTATACATTAGATAAGTTGGCAGATTTGTACATCTATGATATTGTAAGGTTGCATGGGGTGCCTAAGTCCATTGTTTTGGATCGAGATCCGCATTTCACAGTGAGGTTTTTGGAGTGTCTTCATCAAGCGTTGGGTACGCGTTTGAATTTCAGTATTTCGTATCACCCTCAGACGGATGGTCAGTCTGAAAAAGTTATCCAAGTGTTGGAGGATATGTTGAGGTGTTACATCATTGATTTCCAAGGTTCTTGGGTGAAACATTTACCTTTGGTGGAGTTTTCTTGCAATAACAGTTATCAAGCAAGCATTCAAGTGGCTCCTTATGAGGCCTTGTATGGAAAGAAGTGTAGAATGTCTCTTTGTTGGGCGGAAGCGGGACAAAAGTTGGTTTCTTTGCCTAATCTGCTTAAGGGCACTACGAAAAAGTGAAGCTTATTAGTGAGAGGTTGAAAGCGGCTTCGGATCGGAAAAAGTCTTACACAGATTTGAAGCGTAAGGAAATTAACTATGTTATAGGTGATAAGGTGTTTTTGAAAGTTTCACCTTGGAAGAAGGTGATGAGATTTGGCCGAAAAGGTAAGATGAACCCGAGGTTTATTGGACTGTATGAGGTGCTTGAGCGTGTTGGCATGTTGCTTATAGGTTGAGGTTGCCTCCCGAGTTGGAAAAGATACATGATGTTTTCCATGTATCAATGCTTCAGAGATATAGATCGGATCCGTCTCATGTTATGCCTGTTGATGAGATTAAGTTGAATCTGGATTTTTCCTATGATGAAGAACCAATTGAGATCTTAGATTTAGACAACAAGGTTCTTCGTGGTAAGACCATTGAGTTGGCCAAGGTCTTGTGGCGACATCGTGGTGTTGAGGAAGCCACGTGGGAAAGGAAAGGTGACATGAAGAAGCAGTTTCCTTATCTTTTTCCATTAGGTAAAATTTTGAGGATGAAATTTCCTAAGTATGGGAGAGTTGTAACGCCCAGTTTTGGGCCTAAGAGTCTTTAAGGTTGACTCGAGGTTCGTAGGACCTAGACTAGAGATCCAAGTTTTCGAGAGCGGTTCAGGTAAAATGTGGTTCGGGATGTGGTAAAACTATGGAAAAAATTCCTAAAATCTTCTAAAAGTATGTATAAAGGTTTGGTAAAGTCAATTTCAAAAAATTCCTAAAGGTTTAGTGATTGTTTTGTAAAAATGTACAATCTGTTTTTAAAGGACTATTTTGAAAAAGGGTCAAAACTTAGAATCTTTAGGGAGCTAATATATATTTAATGATCCTTTTCCTTTAATTGACCATTTTAAGAAGGTGTTTTATTAAAAAAGAATTAAAAGGAGATTTTATTAAAAGGAATTTAATCATCTAAAATCTATTTTGACGTAATTTCCTTTTCTCTCATTTTCCCATCAGCCAAACACTTCTTTTTTCTCTCAAACTTCCAGAGATTTTCATCTTCTTACTTTACTTTTATTTACAAATGATTTTCTTGATAATTCTTCCATTCAACTCAAAGGATTCTTGAAGATTTCTCATCTAATCTTGTCAATTGAAGGAATAGGCAAGGGTTAGAGGTATAAGGATAAATTATATTGTTTTTGATTGATTTTAATCATGTTTTGGATGTTAAATGATGTTAAAAAAGGTTTTATCATAATGATCCCAAAATAGATTGGATCTCTAGTTGTTAGATGGTTAGATTTGGGGGTTTTGTGGAGCTAATGTGGTTCTGATGTTGTTGGAGGTATAAGGATGAAATTAGATTGTTTTTGGATGTTAATTGATGATTAAAATTGGATGGAAGTGTTAGGTTTTGACTGGGTTAAGTTTGTAGAGTAGTCGGAGATGTTTTCTGTTGTTTCGGATAGGTTTTTTGGGCAGAGCAACGAGATAGCTTTGATTTATGGTGGTTTTAATGCATTGAGATGCATTAATCCTCTATTCTTGTGTGGTATAAACAAGGGAGAACGTATCAAAAGAGATTGGTGAAGTTCCGGGAGCTTTGGAAGCTTGGTTACGCTTCGACAAGAAAGCAAGGCGTTGTAGGTGAGTGGAATTGGTTTTAAAAGCCTTTCAAGGACTTGAAAGCAAGGTTTGGGAGTTTAGGTTGATTTTGAAACACTAACCTAAGCCCAGAAGTAAGTTTGAGATGTTTCGCTCTCGTTTCTCAATTTTTAACCCATTGATTTTATGATCTTGCTCATGTTTGAAGATAGAATTAAACCTACTATTTTATGCATGTTTGAGAAATGATATGATGATTTACATGATCCCATGAGATAGATTTGTTATTTCAAAGAGATAGAACATATTGAGAAAATTCTATGCATTTGAAATGGGATGAGAATGGTTTATATTAATGCATTGAAAAATAATAGGTAATTATGTTTAAAAAGAGTATATTGGCATGAGATGAGATTATTGTTACCGATATAATTGGTCGACCAATAGAATGAGAAGTGCACTATAATATACAAAATTCATACGTGCTCTTTGGTTCGGGAAATGGGGGTAGTGCCATCCCGTTCCAAAGTGAGAGTGTGGTGATGAGAGATTCCACCATTGTAGGTCTTGATGAATCCATCATACTTTGTGGCGATGAGAGATACCGCCATGAGAGTTTGGTGATGTGAGATTCCACCGAGGTAGGACTTGACAATTCCGTCAAGCTATCCGCATATCCGAGTAAATGTTGCTAAAATGACAATATATGAGATTCATATGTACCTTGATTATAAATGATTTTATGCATTGTGTTTTGCATATGAGAACGTGATTTGAGAAATGCTAAACAGAAACAAGCATGAGAAAGCTTTGCTTTGAGACTTTGCATTATGGTTAATACACGAGCCAGATGGTACATGTGGTTTTTAATGTTGTTGAATTGCTTTGAAATGATTTCAAGCATGAGATAGAAAGAGCATGGTGAGATAGAGATTTCTAAATGAGAAATGGTTTTAAAATGCATTGTTGTTGTTGGTTTGTTTTGAGCATCTCTCACTAGGCATTATTGCTTATGCTCTCTTTTTCCAACAATGCAGAGAATTAGAATATTTAGGCAACAAAGAGGCAAGAAGGATTCCAAGGAGTGGGTCTTATCTCAAGTATGATTTACATTTACCTATTAGTAATAACGGTTGGTAATGGGAGGATGCCTTTATGTTTTGGGAGAGTGTATTTTCAAACTCCCTGTTTTGTGGCAAGTTTAAGATGCCCTTAATGACTTGTAAATGACCTTTACTTGTTGGTTTATGCCTTGGTTTGTATTTTGACACTTGAGTGGTTATTTTGCATAGGTTGCATGCCTATAGATTCCCTTGATGCATATTGACATGTTATGATGTTGGAATTGCCATACATGATTGAGGTTTGATGCTTGATTATGTTGTATGCATGTTGGAATGTTGTTGTATGGATTAAAGTGTGAAATACCATGAAAAAGTGTTATTACAGGCCCGAGTGTTTCGTTACACTCGAGTTTGTACCGAAATGGTGAGCCTGAAATGGCTTAAGAGTATCAAAATGGGGAAAGGTTGTTTCGGTATGTTTAGCTACTAGAATTGCATGTTTCGAAACACCCTTGAGGCTGTTTTGATACAGGACCGAGCTTCGAGTCGCTTGACCATGTTCTTATACAGGGCAACCTGTACCGCAACAACAAGCTATTAAGTTGGTTATTGGAATCTTCTAAAGATCTATTTCTTTACATTTTAGTCCCTGATTGTTGTGGATGCAAATACATGAGTTTGGATGATTGTTTTGAGCTGAGATTTGGCATAGATGCATGTAATGTGATTAATTAAAGGTTGGTAAGTTAAAAAGTGAAGAAGTCCCTATAATTTGGTAAAATTACAAAATTGTCCCTAAAACGTGTTTATATACAATTGAGTCCTTAAACATTGTCTGATCGAGTCGTAAATCATTTTGCTGCGATGTTTATCACATAAGATCATAATCATCACCTAGACAAAATAAAATGAAAAAAATAGGGTCGTTTATTGAGGTAAACTTCTCGGTTTACTTCAATATTCCATGTCTGCTCTGTTCGGTTCGGTCTTTCGTCTAGACTGGGTCGAGGGGGTTACATAGAGACTATCACCAATTGGAAGCAACTGAAGAATGTCTTAGAGATTCGTAGCTTTTTGGATTTAGCTGGATATTACTGATGTTTTATCGAGGGTTTCTCCATCATTGCCACCCCTTTGACAAAGCTGTTGAGGAAGAATGTTCCTTTTGTTTGGACTGACGCTCATCAAGCTAGCTTTGAGAAGCTGAAGACAGCTTTGTCCCAAGCTCCGGTTCTGACACAACCTGAGTCTGAAAAGGACTTCTCAGTCTATATCGATGCTTCACACTTTGTGCTTGGTTGCGTAGTGATGCATGATGGAAGGGTAGTTTCTTATGCATCACGTCAGTTACGGCCACACGAGTGTAACTATCCCACCCATGACCTTGAGTAAGCTATGGTGGTCTTTGCTTTGAAGATCTGGAGGCACTATCTCTGTGGAGAGAAGTGTTATATCTATACTAATTACAAGAACTTGAAGTATCTCTTTACCAAAAAGGAGTTAAATCTGAGGCAACATCGTTGGTTTGAACTTCTTAAGGACTATGATTGTGAGATTGAGTATCACCCCGGGAAAGCCAACGTTGTTGCCAATTCCTTGAGCCATAAGGCTATTTTGGACCTGAGATCATTGTTTACCAGGATGAGTATCTATGATGATAGCAGTTTACTAGAAGAATTGCAAGTTAAGCCGACTTTGGCCGAGAAGATTAAGGCCAAACAACTCCTAAACAGTTCCTTCCTTCATGTCATACAACAAGTTGAGCAAGGATCCACTTCTATTTATACCTTTGATCAGAATGGGGTTTTGTTCCGTAAGGGTTGTTATTATGTTCTCGATGACGCTGACCTAAAGCGAGCCATACTTAGTGAGGCTCACAACAATCCATATGATATGCATCCCGGTGGGGATAAGATGTACCGTTGGGTTGGCATGAAGATAGATATCTCTAATTATTTGTCGCGATGTATGACTTGCCAGCAGGTTAAAGCAGAACATCAACATTCTTCTAGTCTGTTGCAACCTATTAAGATTCCCGAGTAGAAATAGGAACATATCACGATGGACTTTGTTACCGGGTTGCCTCCGACTCCTTCTAAAAAGGATTCTGTTTGGGTGATTGTTGATTGATTCACCAAGTCAGCTCACTTCATTCCTGTTCGAGTTACCTACTTTCTAGAGAAGTTGGCTAAGTAATATATCCTAAAGATTTTCAGACTGCATGGTGAACCTTTATCTATCATCTCTGATCGAGATCCAAGGTTCACTTCTCATTTCTAGTTGGCCATGCATAATGCTTTGGGTACACGTTTGAATTTCAGTACATCCTTTCATCCACCGACTGATGGTCAGTCAGAGAGGGTAATTCAAATTTTGGAGGATATGCGAGGATGTGTGATCGATTTCTGTGGTAGTTGGGAAGATTTCTTGCCCTTGGTTGAGTTTGCGTATAATAACAACTATCAGGCTAGTATCCGCATGGCACCATATGAGGTTCTGTATGGTCTTAAGTGTCATACTCCTATCCGTTGGACTGAGTTGTATGATAGGAAGACTTTAGGCCCTGAGTTGATATAAGAGACTGTCAGATTAATCCGTGATCGTATAAAGGAGGCTTTTGACAGACGAGAATCCTATGCTGATCGAAGGAGGAAAGATATCAAATTTGAGGTCGGTGATCAAGTCTTTTTAAAGGTATCCCCATGGAAGAAAGTTCTGAGATTTGAACCCAAAGAAAAATTGAGCCCTAGATTCATTGGGCCATATCGTATTGTGAAGAGAGTGGGACCAGTTGCCTATTAGGTTGAGTTGCCTCCTCAACTTAGCCGCATCTATAAAGTCTTTCATGTGTCCATGTTGAGACAATACCATCCATATTCGAGTCATATTATACAAGTTCAAGATGTGGACTTGAGGCCATACTTGTCTTATGAGGAGGAACCAGTCCAGATTCTAGATTCGGGCGAGAGAGTTCTTAGGAAGAAATGTATTCCAATGATTAAAGTTCATTGTAGTAATCGTAGCCCCGCGGAAGCTACTTGAGAGACCGAAGGGTCAGTGAGGGAGCAATTTCTACATATGTATAAATCAGGTAGATTTCGAGGCTGAAATTTCTTTGTAGGGGAGAGAGTTGTAACACCCCAAAAAGAATATGTTTGTCCCCAAGGGGACTCAAACCCGTGCTCCTTGGCTTATTAAGCAATTACCTTAACCATTTGAACTAAGACAATTATTGGTCTTAGCCCACCCCAGCTTAATGTTAAACTAATTTCGGATATTATACCTAAATTTAGTAAGTCTGATATGACCCCTCAACTACACAAGTTAATGCGACCAGATCTAAAATTTTGGAAACCTCTCAAGCCTTCTCCTCCTACTAACTCCGCTCCGGCCACCGTCCTATCTCCGTCACCACCCGACCGTGGTGTGCACCGCTGCCGCTAATCGGAGCACCACATTCATCAGACCTAAACCCCTTTCCCCACTTGCTAATCTTTTGTTTCTAACTGCCTTCGTCGTCGTCCTGCATCACCGTTGGTCCAGTCGCACTCAACTTATTAAGGTGAGCAAAACCCAGGTGGCCAATCGTCGATCCGCCATCGGAAGAACCATGTTCAGAGCTACGCGTTTTCTACGGTCGCCCCTTGCATTTTAGGCAATATCAGTGTGATTCTGACCAGTTTCCGATGTTCAAGTATTGTGGTTGATTTGTTGTGTTGATGAGCTTTCGTTTTTTGACACAATTAGTGCCAAAGTTTTCTCTAACGTCCTTTTTTGGCGATCGTCCAACGATTTGACCTTTGGATTAGTGGACCGGTTCAGAGATGGCCCAAAATCCTAAATTGGTCAACTCGGTTTGAACCCACCTGCACAAGCCCAAGCCCATGAGTCCAACCCGATTTAACCCGAGCTGTCTTTTCGAGTCAACCCGTCTGGCCGAGTCAACTTATCCGAGTTAGCTCATTGAGTCAACTCGTCCGACTTAGCTCATTGAGTCAACTCGTCCGAGTTAGCTCATCGAGTCAACTCGTCCGAGTCAACTTAATCAACTTGTACTAGTTGACTGCTGATGTCAGCATAGACTTTGAACCATTGACCTTGACTTGATGATGTCAGCGTTGACTTGTTGACCGTTACCTTTGACCTAAAGTTAACTTTTTCCGAAAACCCCGAATTTTGGTTTTTTGACATCCTGAGTCCATTTTCGAAGTTTGTTTCGTGAAATTCTAACTCGAAAGTCTCTGAATTTGACCTTAAACCCAAACATGCATTTGTATTAAGTTACTACTTCAAAAAGAGTTATTTTGAATAAAGGATTGATGTAAACTATTATATGTTTAAAGGTACTCAAGACTCTCCTAACCGTTCGTCTGCTCATCCCAGCTCCTCTCCATCTGCTCATCCACGCGCCTCCGTAGTTACTAGTATGATCTTGTAAACTCTGTGAAAAAATTAAGTTCGAATTTATTTTCGTAGTAACCTTATTCCGTTATGATCTAGGATCTAGCACAATGGCAGAGCGTAGCAAGGCATGTGCCCAATAGACCTTTCTGACCAGCTTTTGAGGTGTGTTCTGTTTGTGCTATATTAATATTTTACATGAACTGTTAAAATGATTTCTCTGAATATATATTGGAATATTTTCTAATTTGAGCATCATTACTTTTCTATTTTAAAAGCATGCCTACATTATATGTTTGATAGTATGCCCTAAGTTTGATCTGGAATTGAGACATCTGATTTATATTTTACTGAGATAAATACATGTCTGCCACTTGATTTCTGATAACTCTACATGTTGATTTAAACTGATTTACTTGGGGTATTCTACCGGGATATGATCTGAAGTTTCTGCAGGTACAACCCTGATCCAGCTAGTATCTTCTGTTAGGCTCAGCCCTGATCAAGCTGGTAAGTCCTTCTGGACCTAAGGCATCCCCTTAGGTAGACTCCTATGCCTACGGGCCTAGGGTAAGTCCTTCAGTAGCAGTTCATGGTAGCTAGGTTTAAATAAACTTTAATTGCTCTTTTAATATGACTTACTGAACTGCTCTATGTATGTATGAAATATTTAAGTTTTTTAAATATGCACTTATTGGAACACACTAAGCTCCCTAGCTCACCCCTAAATATTTCCCTTTCATATACTCTTGGATAGGCTACCCTTGGACTTGGCCCTTGGAGGATCGACACATTGATACTCATCTTTTGTTGTAATGTTTCTATCCGCCATACTGTCTTTATTTGGGTGACATGAGCCTATATTTTGTTATGGTATACTTTGCTAGTTTGCCCAAAATGACATCATTTTGTAACTAAAACTTGATATGGATCTAGACTAAATACTTGGTATTTTATCCTATGGTATATAATTATTATCTGTTATGAGACTTTATTTTGGAAATGCTTTCTTGGAAGTTTGGGATATGTGTCGTGACCTCCTGGAATTTAGGTGTAACACATAAGCGGGTCTAGGGGTTACAAATTGAATAATCTGAATCTTTTTCTAATCAATCTCCAAACTTTTGGTTGTAAGTTGATAAAGCATATGTAGATGCATCTACTAAAATGATATAATAACTTTCTACATTTGTTGATATATGAGCCTATATTCCATTTAGATATGCAAGACATACAGTCTCAACTTTAGTATAAGAACTTTAAGTTCTTTTGGTAAGTGGGATCTTAATAAATTCTTTTGAGAACAAGCAATACAAGAACTTCAGGTTCTTTTAATAAGTGGAATTTAATCAATTCTTTGAGAACAAGCACCACAAGAACTTCTGGTTCTTTTAATATACGTGCATATAAATCTCAATAATTTCCCGCATCATTATTGATCAGGATGGTCGTACCGATCATGCCAACTATATACATATACATATATATATGTATACAGATATCTCTGAATTTGTAAACTTCTAGTTTACCATAACATGTGATTCAATCTCACTTGTATATGTGTAGTACAAATTTTGAAATACAAGTTTCTTTGAAACTTGATGATACATTGTACACCAAAAATTGTTCCTTTGAATAAGAATATATTTAGCTCTTCTGGAGCTTTTAGTGAAAATTGTTCTTTTGGTACCAATATATAGCTCTTCTAGAGCTTTCAACTAATTTTTCTGCTACTAGAACTTATATCCACATTGACTTATTTCATATGCCTATTTATAACATATGTTATCTACAATTCCCGAAGAATTATTTTGAGAACACTTATTGCTCTCTTAAAATTTCTACTTCTGGTGGTGACGATATTATTACCATTAGTGGTAATTACTAGAATATTCATAATTATGCACCTTTCATAATGTGCTTTCTCTCAAGAACTTATTGCCCTTTTGGAGCATCAATATTTTCAGTACTTTGAGATATAGTACAATTAGTACTCACATTTTCCCCTTGCATTTAAATGAGAATTTTTTATGCTTATGCTAAGCATAAATCGCCACCATAGGTTGTATTTAATAAATAATCATGTTACACAAATAGATAAGCATTATAATATATATATATATATATATATATATATATATATATATATATATATATATATATATATATATAACGTAAAAAATTAATGTGTAACGTAAATAAACATAAAGCAAAGTAAATTAAAAGATCAATATTTCTCTTCAAGGTTATGAGAATAATTAGAAGATGATTTATTCTCTTCAAGGGCTATAAGGAAAACAACAATGTCCAAATGAGTTGGACCAATATCGTTTTCTTCATTTTTCACAAACAATTTTGCTTCTATTTTCTTTCCTTATCATTCATTGATTGTTCATGCTTCAGCGTACGGCAAGTACGAGACCAATGGTTTGTAACATCACATTGGTAATAAAAATGATTTCACTTTCTTAGAATGATCTTTATCACTCTTAGCATCCTTATAATCCAACTTTTGGTGGCTAATCTCTTTTGTCATTCTTGTAATCCCAATTCCAGGTGGTATAAGTGCTCTTAAAATAATCATATTGTGCCATGACCATAATTGTTATTGTGGCTTTTATTATTTCCACTATATAATGTCACATTCACTTCAAGGAGTGGAGCGAAGTAAATTTAACATTATATTTGCATTCACTTTAGAGAATGCCTCCCATGAAAATTCTTAGATCAAGATGAATTTTCATAATATGAACTCAGGAGAAGTCTATAGTCGAGTTTTTCGACGTAGAAGAAATATTGCTTTTGAGCAAAATCACCATGATTTATCGCACTTTAAAATCATAATTTAAAGAATAAAAATAAAATTTACAGATATTGATTTTCCTCTCGAGAACAATGAAGACATAGAAAATGACCAAGACAACTTCTCATAATAATCTCATCTCTTTCCAAGCTATTATATCATGTAAAACTCAAAACACAGTTAAAAACACCAACTTTTACCAAATAAAATAACATAAATAATAATATGAAAATATTAAATATAATCATATAAGTAAAAGTATGATTAAGCATATCGCTGATTAACCGTGATAACATGAATTTCTCGTTGGAGAGCGGTTACTATGTGCGTATTATTATTTAAGATTAGTGCCAAGAACCACGATAGTTGATGCGGACTATGGAATTAACATGACTTGATATTCTTTGCATTTTTATTTGTCTCTCAACGAACCTATGCTCTTTGGATTCAATAGCAACGATAATATGTTTAGGCCATAGCGAATGGCTCTACTTTCGCGAGGTCTTTCAGTGCCTTCAAAATCTATGGCTCGCTCAAACCTTCAAAATATGCCACCATGCTTTTTCAAAAATTAAAACTAACTTAAAATATCAAGATAAAGGCAATCAATAAATAAAAAAATGAGGGGAAAACTTATCTTCGGTTCAACGTAAAATCGAATTTGTTTCGGTAATTCCTTTGGGATTCAAACGAAGAGCACCAAAACCTTTCGAGCGAACTCGTGCTGATAACGTGTTGTGAATAAAATAACGAAGAACAACGAAAAAGAATAGAAGGACAAGGAGATGAGAGAAGGGAGATTTGAATTATTCTCAATATAGACTTGTGCACAATGCCTTCATCAAATCATCTATTTATAGGCATAAGAAGTACATAATACATTAAACTGTAATTAATAAAGATAATATTCCTAATGATAAAATAAATCAAATCTCCTTGATAAAGTTCTTATCATGATAGACATCCATATAGATAAATATTCATAACATTTCTTTATTTTTAATCATATTTTTAGTTTATTAATTAGATTTATTTTATTGCAACTAGTTGCTGATCCAATGTGATGCATGAATTAATTGTATTTACTAATAAAACTATATTAAATCATTTTACATCAATGATTTTTTAGATAAATGACACTTAATTTATCTAAGAATCTCAATAATATGCAATAAAAACGGTAGGGCCAAAGCTTGGCCTACCCTATACAATAAGGAAAAAAGCCGCATAATTGGCCATATAGGCCAAAAAAAAATTTTAATTAGGAAAATTGGACTGTTTGAACATTATTTAGGGGGAATAGGCCAGTTCCCACAGGAAAAATGCCATGTGCAGAAGGCGTCCTTGGACCTCGCCAGGTGCAAACATCGAGGTCTCTCTTGGCTGGAATCTAGCGCGGCTTGACAGCGAGCAGGGCAGGGTGGCAGCGTTCAGCGTGGAATGCATGAGCCATGCAGATGTGGGGCCTCGCCATTTCTACATGGCGAGGTGTTGTAGCGTTCAGGGTGTCAGGGCAGATCCATGCATAGGCCATGCATCATGTGATTTTTTTACATTATTTGATATTTTTTCCCATTATTTTGTGTATATATAAGATAGATAGGGGTAAGATTGGTGTGAGTTAAGAGCTGGTGATATTTGTAAAGAGAAGAAGAGAAAAAATTTGGTGAAGGTGAAGAGTTTTCTGTATATCTTTTTAAAGATATATTCGAAGAGGGTGAGGACCGTTGGAGTGTATTATTATGATATTTTCTAGGTTTCTCACTAAGTAAGTGATTTTTTAAATTATGAGTTTAAATTAATCTGTTTTTCTTTTAATTTTGAGTGTATGTATATTATTTTGTGTGATTGATGATCTAATGATAATTATTTTTTATTATTGATGAAGCTGTCATGGTTCTGATTGTTGGTTCGAACAAAAAGAAGCTAGTTTTTTGATTTTTTAATATGGTAAGTGCATGTATTTTTTTAATCTGGTTTTTTAAAGTTAGTTTTTTTCTTTGTGTATTAGTCACACATTTTAGGTTTAAGAGATATGACGTGGTTATTTCTTGCAACCATGGTAGAGGAAACACGCAATCAGGATCGTATTGTATTTCACTGAACATGTATATATATTTTGAGTGTAACTATTTTAAGTATATTTATAGTGTAACTATTTGTATATATTCAAATATATTTGAATCTATACTAGAATCATAATATAAGTTAAATCGAAATATATTTTATTATAAAACATAATAAAATATTTCGGGATCCTTACATGTGTATATTTTCACATAATAAAACATGATTATTTAGTTTTTACAAATAAAATTGTTTATATAAAAATGTTTAAAGAAAATAAATTAGTTTTAATAAATTTAATTAATTTATACATCAAAAAAATTATTTAATGAAAATAAACTATATATATAAGTCAAATATTTAATTATAAGGGTAAACTACTGCAGGGGTCACTTTCGTTTAGCGTTTGTACAGAGTTAGTCACCACTTTTAAAAAGTGCCAATTAATAGTCCTCTAGGTTTTCGATGTGTAAAGACTTGGTCACTCCGACGTTATAGTCCGTTAGTCCCCTAACGAATTGCTGATGTGGCGGAATTAAAATAAGGATAAATTACTGCAATAGCCATTAAAATTATCTCATGTATATTTTTTCTCCTCAATTTAAAAAAGTAAACATTATAGTCACTAATAAAAATGTTTCTTTATAATTTCACCCTTAAATTTTTAAAAATTCATTTTTCAATCCTAAAACTTTACAATCAATTAGTACAATAATATTATAAATGCTTAGATGAAAAATAAGTGCCCAAAGTATACCCTTTGAAACTTAGGTGCCCAAATTGCTCCTATTTAATAACTCAAACTTAAAAATTGTCCACTAACTACTACAAAATTCGAGTTATTGGAATTTCTATTTTATAATTCAAACTTTATTTTGAATTTTTGAGTCGAGTTTATGAAATTATGAGTCGAGTATTTTCACATCAAACCAAAAAATTTAATTTTTCGAGTCAAGTCGAGTTATTGGAATTTCTATTTTATAATTCAAACTTTATTTTGAATTTTTGAGTCGAGTTTATGAAATTATGAGTCGAGTATTTTCACATCAAACCTAAAAATTTAATTTTTTCGAATCAAGTCGAGTGTTGCACTTCCCTACATATAATTTTTAATTTTAATCCGTGTTTGTCCCAAGAAAAACTTCGGCCGTCGTCGTCGTCATCGTCGTCGGAACTTACGTAGCTCCGATAGAGGCTCCGCCGACGTCGGTTGGACTCGGAACCTTAGGGGTTTTGCTCGCCGCCACGTCAGGAGCCCGGATCTGGTGTCCGTCTCGCGAATGGACGGCAACCGATGCCAGAAAATGCGAGAAACAGTGGCGTCGATTGGTTTCTTGCCAGAGCTTCAATCGAGATTTGCTGGCGGAAGGCGGCCCGACGACGCGCGTGGTGGCCATGGATGAGATCGCGACGACGTGGTGCCTCTAGCGATGTAGGCGGTGACCACCACCGCCCGACGGTGACGGAGATCGACGACGGCCGATCGGGAAGGTGAACAAGCAACAGTAGACTTGACTTGATTCGAAGTTTTTCTTGTGACAAACACAGATTAAAATTAAAAATTATATGTAGGGAAGTGCAACACTCGACTTGATTCGAAAAAATTAAATTTTTAGGTTTGATGTGAAAATACTCGACTCATAATTTCATAAACTCGACTCAAAAATTCAAAATAAAGTTTGAATTATAAAATAAAAATTCCAATAACTCGACTTGACTCGAAAAAATTAAATTTTTTGGTTTGATGTGAAAATACTCGACTCATAATTTCATAAACTCGACTCAAAAATTCAAAATAAAGTTTGAATTATAAAATATAAATTCCAATAACTCAAATTTTTTAGTAGTTAGTGGACTAAATTTTTAAGTTTGAGTTATTAAATAGGAGCAATTTGGGCACCTAAGTTTCAAAGGGTATACTTTGGGCACCTATTTTTCATCTAAGCATTTATAATATTATTGTGTTAATTGATTGTAAAGTTTAAGGATTGAAAAATGAATTTTTAAAAATTTAAGGGTGAAGTTATAAAGAAACATTTTTATTAGTGACTATAATGTTTACTTTTTTAAATTGAGGAGAAAAAATGTACATGAGATAAATTTTAATGGCTATTGCAGTAATTTATCCTTATTTTAATTCCGCCACATCAGCAATCCGTTAGGGGACTAACGGAGTATAACGTCGGAGTGACCAAGTATTTACACATCGAAAACGTAGAGGACTACTAATTGACACTTTTCAAAAGTGGTGACTAACTCTGTACAAACACTAAACGAAGGTGACCCCTGCAGTAGTTTACCCTAATTATAAAATAAATATTGTTTACACATATTATTGTTCACCTAAAAAATATTGTTTATAAAAAAATTTAAAAAAAATTAAAATTATCAATTTTGGCAAATTTAGTGGGAAAATGTAGGAACTAATATTTATTTTACATTAGACTGCATTGATTTTTCTCTCTCTCTCTATTTATTATTTTAATTACCCAAAGAAATAATAATAATATTATTAATCAATTTTTAAAATAATATTAATTAGTAAAAAGATTTATTTTAATAAGGAATAATATTTTAATTACCCAAAGAAATAATAATAATAATAATAATAATAATAATAATAATAATAATTTTTAAAAGAATATTAAATATTAAAAAGATTTATTTTAATAAGAAATAATCATTCTTTATTATAATTTTGAGAAGAAAATTAATTATAAAAATTTGTAAATTATAAATAATAAAAAAATTAATAATATTTTAAACGAACTTATTATAAAATTATAATATTCAATAACACAATAATAATATATGAACTTTTTTATTATTATATTAATAAGAAATAATATTCGCATAGATAAAAAATGTTGAAGTTACTACAATTTATTGATGTATATATTTGAATGATAATTGTTTTTTAGTTGTAGAAATAGAAAATGGCATCTGAAGAAGTTTTGTTGTACCGTAACCATGAGCACATTTCGTCTCATATTGACGAAGAGCAAGTAAGTAAATGTTTTGTAATTTAAAATTTCATATTTACTATGTAATTGTTATAATACGAAATTATAATGAATTAATTATAGGGTGTAGAGCATATGATACGCCATCGAGGAATGAAGATAAAAGAACATGATGAGCGTGTAGTGTATTACCTACAACGAGCTGGTTTTTATAATGCTTCTGTAACACCCGAGTTTGGGGGTCGGGTGAAAATGATATTAAAATAATATTTTGAGTTTCGGTTTTATAATTAAAATAATAAAATATTATTTTGGGCATCGTGTTTTCAAACAAATAAATTATGTTGGACATGTTTTGGTTTTAAAGCCCAATTCTATGGAATTGAGAAATTTAAATGGCTATCCTCATTAATGGCACTATGGTAGTTAAATGGTCTTTCAATTTAAATCCCCTTTTTATTAAAATAGTTTTCTTTGTCATCTTCTTCCCTCTTCACTTCTTCATTTTCACGACAAGAGAGAGAGAGCTTTTCTCCATTTCACTATTTCATCACCTTATATCTTCATCTTTGGTGCTTTTCAAAAGGTAATTACATTTTTGACTTGGCCTTATCTTCCCCTTCATTTTGGTACCATTAGTTTTCATTAAAACCATGTATTTTATATTTTGGGTTTTTCAAAGAATTTGTCAAAGGTTGAATCTTTATGAATTTCTAACAAAGCTTTTGATTATTTATTGTTAGATAAGTTGTTTACAATCCATAAGGTCCAACATATGTGAATTTTAAAGAGTTTTACAATGATTCTCGGATTTTGGTTTTAGAAGGGTTTTTGAAGGGATTAAAGGTTGGTTTTGGGTGTGTTTGATGTTGGAAATTGAGGGCTGATGTTAGTGTAATAGTTAGGGGTTGTTTTGGGAGCATTTAAGTGTGTTAAAAAGATTGGAATCATGAGTTTTGGACTGAGTTTCTTGGCTGCTCGGGTTTTGAAGTTTTGGGGTTGTTCTTGGCTTGAAAATCTTGTGTTTTATGCTTGATTAGTGTTCCGGGTTTGCTACATTGACGTGTGATCTGATTTGAGGTTGTTTTGATTGTGTTGAGTTGATTAGAAGCAAGAAATTGTGTTGGTGAAGCACCGGGAACAAATCCGAAATCGTTGGAAGCTTGATCGGCTAGTGGGTTGAGCTTGGAATAGTCGATGAGTGGTTAAATGTTTTAAATGGTTTTCGTGTATTGGTTCAAGCATGTGGACTAGGTCGAGTTTGGTAGACCCACCTAGAGTTGGGATTAGAGTGGTAGCCTAATCCCGAGCTTTAGATAGAGACTATGGTTAATCTTTATATATTGTGGATGCCTCACGTTTCAATTGTGATTATGATAGTTATGTATATTGTGATATACATGTATGTTGAGGCATGGTTTTGATGCATTATGATATGCAAGTGGATTGTGCATGATGGTGATCATGGTGAGTACGTGCTAAGCACGGAAGTTGTTATGAAATGATATTGTGGATTGTGTTTAGTATTGGCACTAGTATGCTTGGGTACAATGATCGATCATTAGGATTTTTAGTGTGCACACGTGAGTCAAATGCGCGCGTGGTCTTGGTGATGGTAGTCATCAAGATGGAGTACGGGTTCACCCAGAAAACCTTCTTATATATGTTAGTCGGTGATGAGTGTAATCCCATCGACGGGGCGTGAGGATGAGTGGAATCCCCTCCGCGTGAACGGTGATGAGTGCAATCCCACCGTAAGGTAATGGTTGTTGTTGGATGTGAGTTCCAATGTTTATCCGCGTATTCGAGTCATAGCTAGGTGCCAATATGATGTGTTATATGTTGCCAACATGGATTAAAATATGTGGTTGCATATGATGTGGATTTGAACTTGTTGAGCATGACATAATTTTGGATATATGTTCATGCATTATGTGTATTTTGGCTCTTGTGGATCGAATGTAAGATCATGCATTCTACCTTGGTTGTGCTCGTGCTTGGACCCTGCATTGTCGAGGTTTGTTTTTAATGAGCTTACCCTCACTAAGCCTTATGCTTACGCTCTCTTTTGTTCGACAATGCATATCCGTAGTTCGTGGGTTTCTTGTGCAAGGACAGGGCCTCCAAGTGTGCTTTGTGGTGCTATCTTAGCTTTCAGGTATGGACATTTAAGTTTTAAGGTTTAATAGTCAAGCAATGGGATATGTAATTGTTGTCTTGAGCTTTTGGACGTATATGGATGTTTGGTTTTAGGAGCATGATAGACTCCTTTATGATGTTGTTGGTGTGGCTTGTTGATGCCATGTTTAGGTTGTAAACCATTATCATGTATGTTGGCCTTGTGCCTTTTTGGATGTCTAAGTATATGTTTGTTGAAGCATGAATCTTAAATGTTATGTATGAAGCATGTGTTGATGTTTTTGATTCCTTTAATGTATGGCTTCTTTATGTTTGGAGTGTTAAGCATGCTTGTAGATGTTTGGTTTGCCTTAGAATTGTTGTATGTGTGTTGGGGGAGGTTTTAGTGGAGTTTTGAGACAACCTTGTGCCATAAACCAGCTAAAACCAATCTGCAGACAGAGGGCGTTTCGAAACGGTTGGCCCCGTTTTGGTACGGTCCCTTTGTTTTTGGCTAGGCGTTTCGGTACGCTAGGGGCCGTTTCGATACGATTTTGCTACTGGAAATCTGAGAATTTGACGATAAAATGAAGTATCGAAACGGGCTTTAGTGTTTTGAAACGGCCTTCGTATCGTTGACCACGAGAAGTTGACCGTTGAGGGCATTTCGAAACAGGCCACCCTTGTTTCGATACGGCCTGCTATATAAGATTAAATGGGCTGTTTTAATTGGGCTGTTGGTTGTTTACCTTAATGTTTCTTCCGCTGTTGCTTTTTCTCACATAGGGTATAATATCGCATCTAGAAAAGATAATATAAATGAAAAGTTTTTCTTGGGTCGATAACCGAAGTGGAGCCTTAACGGGTTTCACCTCGGTTATCCCCGTGTAGCCCACTTAGATCGGTCAAGCGTCTGGATCGGGACGAGGGGGTTACACTTGTTGGTATCAGAGCCTAAGGTTTTCGAGACCTTGGGCAGGTAAGTGAGGTAAGTTAAGTTCTTGTATTGAAAATGCACGGTGTTTGCTTGCCATGTAAGTATGTTGCTTGTTTATCAAGTATGCCTTGTTGTATGCTTGTTTGAGCGCGTATGTATGTTGTTTTGTCTGAAGAATGTTGTGTGGAGTCCCATTGCTGCTATTACATCGGAAAAAGGATTTTTAAGTGAGGGAACATACTTGAGCCACTTGGAACCCTTACCTTGCTAACCCTATCACTTTGTGCTTTATCGTTGTTGTTGTAGTTGTTGTTTGTGAGCACGATGTCGAGGCCTAGAGGTAGACCGAGGGTGGTTCGTCAAGAACCTCGTGTTGCAGCTCCTGTTAATGAGTCGATAGCTGGAGTAGAGGCTCATGTGGTAGAGCCTGCTGTTGGAGTTGGAGCTCCTCCACCGCCACCTCCTCAGCCTGAAGTGGGAGGCGAGGCTGGAGTTGAGGGAGCAGGACCTCAGGTTGGTCAGGGTGTCCAAGGTCCTGCGGGAATAGATAAGGCTTCGCTTGTATAAGCTATAGCGGGAGCATTTCAGGCCGCAGTTGCCGGAGCTCAGGCTGCAGCTCAGCCTAGAGGTGATGATACTGGTTTACCATTGAAGAGGCTCCATAGCCTAGGAGCAGAAGAGTTCAGAGGGTCTACACCTGAGAGACCCGAGTTGTGGTTGGAGAAGACAGTTCGTATCTTAGCTCAGATGGGTTACGTTGGTGCTCGTAAATTGGGTTGTGTGATTTCGTTGCTACAGGGTGATGCCTACACCTGGTGGGTCACCATTACTACTAGGGTTCCTGAGGCTGAGATTGGTTGGGATTTCTTTGAGTCTGCTTTCCGGAAGAGGTACTTGGGGCGTAGATATCTTGATGAGAAGAAACGAGAGTTCATGGCTCTTGTTCAGGGAGACGCTTCAGTGACTGACTACGAGATCTATTTTGTCCGTTTGAGTCAGTATGCTCCAGAGTTGGTTCCTACTGAGAGAGATCGTTGTAACCGATTCAGATATGGTTTCATGAGAAAGTTAAGAGGTATACCTTAGCTTCAGATTATTCTGATTTTGATGTCTTGGTTGCTAGGGCCAACGACATCGATCATAGCTTGGGGCTGACCAAGCGTTCAGAAGGATCTAGTTCTGGAAAGAGGAATAAAAACTCCGATCGTGGTGATGCCAAGAGGCATCGAGGCGGTGGACATCAGTTCGACCATAGACGTGGCGGTGGCCACCATGGTAGAGGCCACCAGGGACATAGAGCTGGAGGGCGGTTGCCCAAGTGTACTCGTTGTGGGAGACAACATTCTGGAGAGTGTTGGGGTAACTTCCATGCTTGTTGGAACTGTGGTTCGAGGGACCACTTTAGGAGAGAGTGTCCGCATCAGGCGACACAAGCACCAAATTTTGCTCAGGCTCCTGCGAGAGTGATAGATTATCAGAGAGGCCGTGGGTGCAGTCGTGGTCACTTCCAGCTGAGGGCTGATGCACCTAGGATAGAGGCACCAAGGAACCTTGCTCATGTTGTGGCAGTACAGCCAGAGGCCGGTGGACCAGCTAGAGTCTACACTCATAGAGAGGCAGGGAATGACACTGATGTGATAGCAAGTAATTTTGAGTTACAATCCATGTCTTTGCTTTCCTTAGTTAATTCGGGTTCTACGCATTCTTACATTTTGAGTGAGCATGCAAAGAAGTTAGACATACCTGTTGAGATCTTAGATGTAGGTATGCATGTGACTAGTTCTTTCGGTGAGACAATTGTAGTTAGACGGATGTATAGGAGGTGTCCGCTGAAGATTCAGGGTCATGTGTTTCTTGTTGATATGATGGAGCTTCCGTTCTATGGGTTTGACATTATTTTGGGTATGGATTGGTTAGCTGAGCACAGAGCTAGTGTAGACTTTGAGACGAAGAGAATTTCTTTGAAGCTTTCTGATGACTACGAGGTAGTAGTAGTAGGCGAGAACATTAAGTTCTTGTCGAATGTTGTGTCAGCTTTAGAGGCTCATAGGTTGATGGATTCCGGATGTGGGGCTTACATAGCATATGTGATGAATCCGAATGAGTGAAGTCAGACCAAAAGACATCAGAACATTTTGTGATTTTCCGGATGTGTTTCCTAAAGAGTTAACGCCTGACAGAGATGTAGAGTCTGTGATTGAGACTGTTTCAGGGTCTACTCCAATTTCTATTGCTCCGTATTGTATGGCTCCGAAAGAGTTGAAAGAATTGAAGAGTCAGCTTCAAGAGTTGTTAGACCGTGGTTTCATTAGGCGTAGTAGTTCTCCTTGGGGTGCTCATGTGTTGTTTGTAAAGAAGAAAGATGGCAGCATGCGAATGTGTATTGACTACAGGCAGTTGAATCAGTTGACCATGAAGAACAAGTATCTGTTGCCTCGTATAGATGACTTGTTTGATCAGTTGAGGGGTGCCTCAGTGTTTTTGAATATAGATCTGAGATCAGGGTACTATCAGTTGAAGGTAAAAGAGTGTGATGTTCCGAAGATAGCTTTTAGGACTAGATATGGTCACTATGAGTTCCTTGTGATGCCGTTTGGGCTCAGAAATGCACCTGCAGCATTCATGGATATGATGAACAGAGTTTTCAAAGCTATCTAGACCGATTTGTAGTTGTTTTCATAGATGACATTCTTGTATACTCAAGATCAGAAGAAGAGCATGATGTGCACTTGAGACTTGATTTACAAAGATTGATGAGTAACCAGTTGTATGCGAAATTGAGCAAATGTGAGTTCTGGATTCGAGAAGTTGTGTTTCTTGGCCATGTTATGTCAGTTGAAGATATCTGTGTGGTTCCGACGAAGATTGAGGCTATTGTTGAGTGGAAACAACCTAAGTCAGTGACAGAGATTAGGAGTTTCCTAGGATTAGCCGGTTACTATATGAGATTTGTTGATGGTTTCTCTAGAGTAGCTGGTCCTTTGACTAAATTGTTGCAAAAGGGAGTGAAGTTTGAGTGGTTAGATGCGAGACAGAAGGCTTTTGAGAAATTGAAAGAAGCTTTGACGAATGCTCCAGTGTTGGTACAACCAGTTTCAAGTAAAGAATTTGTGATCTATAGCGATACTTCCTACATAGGTTTAGGGTGTGTCCTAATGCAAGAAAGAAGATTTGTTGCTTATGCTTCGAGACAGTTGAAGGTGCATGAGAAGAACTATCCTACTCACGATATTGAGTTAGCCGCAGTTGTGTTGCATTGAAGATTTGGCGTCATTACTTGTATGGTGAGAAGTGCATAGTTTACGCCGATCATAAGAGCTTGAAGTATTTGATGACTCAGAGAGAGTTGAACTTGAGGCAGAGAAGATGGATTGATCTGTTGAAAGACTATGGTTTGACTATAGAGTACCATCCGTGTAAGGAAAATGTAGTAGCTGATGCGTTGAGCAGAAAAGTTGCAGTTGAGTTGTGAGCTATGTTTGCTAAGTTGAGTGTATCCAGGGTTTGTGGTTTGATTACTGAGTTGCAAGTAAATCATTCTTTGATTCAGTTGATTAGAGAGAAGTAGTTGCAAGATGTGTCTTTAGTTCCGCATGTTCAGGACATAGCCGAAGGTAGACCGACCGAGTATAGTTTCAGTGGTGAGAATGTGTTGTGTTTTAGAGATAGAGTTGTAGTACCTGAAGATGTTTAGTTGAGACGTCTGATTTTGAGTGAAGCACATTCGAGTCCTTTTTCTATGCATCCAGGTAGTACTAAGATGTACCGTGACTTGAAGAATGATTATTTCTGGGTTGGTTTGAAGAAGGATGTAGTCGAGTATGTTAGCCGTTGCATGGTTTTTCAGAGAGTGAAGGCAAAACATCAGGTTCCTTCAGGTTTGTTACAGCCTTTGAAGATTCCGGAATGGAAATGGGAGAGGATCACTATGAACTTTGTGTCGGGGTTACCGTTGTCTCCTTCGAAGAAGAATTCTGTTTGGGTAATAGTTGATAGATTCACTATGTGTGCTCATTTCTTAGCGGTGGACACTACATATTCTTTAGACAAGTTGGCGAATTTGTACATTCGCGAGATTGCGAGACTTCATGGAGTTCCGAAGTCTATTGTTTCAGACAGAGATCGAGATTCACTTCGAGGTTCTGGAGTTGTTTACATAGTGCTCTAGGTAGCCGTTTGTATTTCAGAACTTCTTATCATTCGCAGTCCGATGAACAGTCAGAACGAGTGATACAGATATTAGAGGATATGCTTCGTTGTTGTGTGATTGACTTCCAGGGTTCTTGGGAGAAGCACTTGCTCTTAGTTGAGTTCGCTTACAACAACAGTTACCAGGCTAGTATTCAGATGGCTCCTTATGAGGCTTTGTATGGTAGACGATGTAGGACTCCGATCTGTTGGGCTGAAATAGGTCAGAGATTGTTATCTATGCCGAATTTGCTTAAGGGGACTACTGATAAAGTGAAGTTGATTTGCGACCATTTGAAAGCAGCTTCCGATCGTCAGAAGTCTTATGCAGATTTGAAGAGAAAAGAGATTGAGTTCTCAGTGGGTGAGAAAGTGTTTCTAAAAGTATCTCCATGGAAGAAGGTGATGAGATTTGGCCGGAAGGGCAAGTTGAGTCCGAGGTTTATTGGTCCGTATGAGATAGTTGAGCGGATTGGGCCTGTAGCTTACCGTTTGAGATTGCCTTCTGAGTTAGAGAAGATTCATGATGTGTTTCATGTGTCGATTCTTAGGAGATATAGATCAGATCCATCTCATATTATGCCCGTTGAAGAGATAGAGTGGAATCCGGATTTGTCTTATAATGAAGAACCAATTGAGATACTTGCTTCTAATAGCAAGGTGTTTCGTGGCAAGACCATAGAGTTGGTCAAAGTGTTGTGGAGACATAGAGGTGTGGAAGAGGCCACGTGGGAGAGGAAATCTGATATGCTTGAGCAGTTTCTGTACTTGTTTCCGTCAAGTAATTTCGAGGACGAAATTCCTTAAGTGGGGGAGAGTTGTAACACCCGGGTTTGGGGGTCGGCTGAAAATGATATTAAAATAATATTTTGAGTTTCAGTTTTATAATTAAAATAATAAAATATTATTTTGGGCCCCGAGTTTTCAAACAAATAAATTATGTTGGACATGTTTTGGTTTTAAAGCCCAATTCCATGGAATTGGGAAATTTAAATGGCTATCCTCATTAATGGCACTATGGTAATTAAATGGTCTTTCAATTTAAATCCCCTTTTTATTAAAATAGTTTTCTTTGTCATCTTCTTCCCTCTTCACTTCTTCATTTTCACGACAAAAGAGAGAGATTTTCTCCATTTCACTATTCCATCACCTTACATCTTCATCTTTGGTGCTTTTTCAAAGGTAATTACATTTTTGACTTGGCATTATATTCCTCTTCATTTTGGTACCATTAGTTTTCATTAAAACCATGTATTTTATATTTTTGGTTTTTCAAAGAATTTGTCAAAGGTTGAAGAGGTATACCTTAGCTTCAGATTATTCTGATTTTGATGTCTTGGTTGCTAGGGCCAAGGAGATCGAGCATAGCTTGGGGCTGACCAATCGTTCAAGAGGATCTAGTTTTGGAAAGAGGAATAACAACTTCGATCGTGGTGATGCCAAGAGGCATCGAGGCGGTGGACATCAGTTCGACCATAGACGTGGCAGTGGCCACCATGGTAGAGGCCACCAGGGCCATAGAGCTGGAGGGCGGTTGCCCGAGTGTACTCGTTGTGGGAGACAGCATTCTGGAGAGTGTTGGGGTAACTTCAATGCTTGTTGGAACTGTGGTTCGAGGGACCACTTTAGGAGAGAGTGTCCGCATCAGGCGGCACAAGTACCGAATCTTGCTCAGGCTCCTGCGGGAGCGATAAATTATCAGAGAGGCCGTGGGCGCGGTCGTGGTCACTTCTTGCCGAGGGCTGATGCACCTAGGATAGAGGCACCGAGGAACCTTGCTGAGGTTGTGGCAGTACAGCCAGAGGCCGGTGGACCATCTAGAGTCTACGCTCAAAGAGAGGCAGTGAATGACATTGATGTGATAGCAGGTAATTTTGAGTTACAGTCCATGTCTTTGCTTTCCTTAGTTGATTCGTGTTCTACGCATTCTTACATTTTGAGTGAGCATGCAAAGAAATTAGACATACATGTTGAGATCTTAGATGTAGGTATGCATGTGACTAGTTCTTTCGGTGAGACAGTTGTAGTTAGACGGATGTATAGGAGGTGTCCGCTGAAGATTCAGGGTCATGTGTTTCCTGTTGATATGATGGATCTTCCGTTCTATGAGTTTGACATTATTTTGGGTATGGACTGGTTAGATGAGCACAGAGCTAGTGTAGACTTTGAGACTAAGAGAATTTTTTTGAAGCTTTCTGATGACTACGAGGTGGTTGTAGGAGTAGGCGAGAACATTAAGTTCTTGTCGAATGTTGTGTCAGCTTTAGAGGCTCATAGGTTGATGGATTCCGGATGTGGGGCTTTCTTAGCATATGTGATGAATCCGAATATGAGTGAGGTCGGACCGAAAGACATCAGAACAATTTGTGATTTTCCGGATGTGTTTCCTGAAGTGTTACCAGGGTTGCCTCCTGACAGAGATGTAGAGTTTGTGATTGAGACTGTTTCAGGGTCTACTCCAGTTTCTATTGCTCCGTATCGTATGGCTCCGAAAGAGTTGAATGAATTAAAGAGTCAACTTCAAGAGTTGTTAGACTGTGGTTTCATTAGACCTAGTAGTTCACCTTGGGGTGCTCCTGTGTTGTTTGTAAAGAAGAAAGATTACATCATGCGAATGTGTATTGACTATAGGCAGTTGAATCAATTGACCGTGAAGAACAAGTATTCGTTGCCTCGTATAGATGACTTGTTTGATCAGTTGAGGGGTGGCTCAGTGTTTTTGAAGATAGATCTGAGATCAGGGTACTATCAGTTGAAGGTGAAAGAGTGTGATGTTCTGAGGACAGTTTTTAGGACTAGATATGGTCACTATGAGTTCCTTGTGATGCCGTTTGGGCTCAGAAATGCACCTGCAGCATTCATGGATATGATGAACAGAGTTTTCAGAGACTATCTAGACCGATTTGTAGTTGTTTTCATAAATGACATCCTTGTATACTCAAGATTAGAAGAAGAGCATGATGGGCACTTGAGACTTGTTTTACAGAGATTGATGAGTAACCAGTTGTATGAGAAATTGAGCAAATGTGAGTTCTGGATTCGAGAAGTTGTGTTTCTTGGCCATGTTGTGTCAGCTGAAGGTATCCGTGTGGATCCGACGAAGATTGAGGCTATTGTTAAGTGGAAACAACCTAAGTTAGTGACAGAGATTAGGAGTTTCCTAGGATTAGCCAGTTACTATAGGAGATTTGTTGATGATTTCTCTATAGTAGCTGCTTCTTTGACTAAATTGTTGCAAAAGGGAGTGAAGTTTGAGTGGTCATATGGGAGACAGAAGGCTTTTGAGAAAATGAAAGAAGCTTTGACGAATGCTCCGGTGTTGGTACAACCAGTTTCAGGTAAAGAATTTGTGATCTATAGCGATGCTTCCTACATAGGTTTAGGGAGTGTCCTAATGTAATAAAGAAGAGTTGTTGCCTATACTTTGAGATAGTTGAAGGAGCATGAGAAGAACTATCCTACTCACGATATTGAGTTAGCCGCAGTTGTGTTTGCATTGAATATTTGGCGTCATTACTTGTATGGTGAGAAGTGCATAGTTTACACCGATCATAAGAGCTTGAAGTATTTGACGACTCAGAGAGAGTTGAACTTGAGGCATAGAAGATGCCTTGAGCTGTTGAAAGATATGATTTGACTATAGAGTACCATCCGGGTAAGGCAAATGTAGTAGTCGATACGTTGAGCAGAAAAGTTGCAGTTGAGTTGCGAGCTATGTTTGCTAAGTTGTGTGTATCCAGGGATGGTGGTTTGATTACTTAGTTGCAAGTACAACCTTCTTTGATTCAGTTGATTAGAGAGAAGCAGTTGCAAGATGTGTCTTTAGTTCCGCATGTTCAGGACATAGCCGAAGTTAAAATGACCGAGTATTGTTTCAGTGGTGAGAATGTGTTGTGTTTCAGAGATAGAGTTGTAGTACCTGAAGATGTTCAGTTGAGACGTCTGATTTTGAGTGAAGCATATTTGAGTCCTTTTTCTATACATCCGGGTAGTACTAAGATGTATCGTGACTTGAAGTATGATTATTTTTTCTTGGTTGGTTTGAAGAAGGATGTAGCCGAGTATGTGAGTCGCTGCATGGTTTGTCAGAGAGTGAAGGCAGAACATCAGGTTCCTTCAGGTTTGTTACAGCCTTTGAAGATTCCGGAATGGAAATGGGAGTGGATCACTATGGACTTTGTGTTGGGGTTACCGTTGTCTCCTTCGACGAAGAATTCTATTTGGGTAATAGTTGATAGATTCACTAAGTGTGCTCATTTCTTAGCGGTGAACACTACATATTCTTTAGACAAGTTGGCGAATTTGTACATTCGCGAGATTGTGAGACTTCATGGAGTTCCGAAGTCTATTGTTTTAGACAGATATCCGAGATTCACTTCAAGGTTCTAGAGTTGTTTGCATAGTGCTCTTGGTAGCCGTTTGTATTTTAGTACTTCTTATCATCCGCAGTCCGATGGACAGTCAGAGCGAGTGATACCGATATTAGAGGATACGCTTCGTTATTGTGTGGTCGACTTCCAGGGTTCTTGGGAGAAGCACTTACCCTTAGTTGAGTTCGCTTACAACAACAGTTACCAGGCTAGTATTCAGATGGCTCCTTATGAGGCTTTGTATGGTAGACGATGCAGGACTCCGATCTGTTGGGCTGAAACGGGTCAGAGATTGTTACCTATGCCTGTTGAAGAGATAGAGTTGAATCCGGATTTGTCTTATAATGAAGAACCAGTTGAGATACTTGCTTCTGATAGCAAGGTGTTGCGTGGCAAGACCATAGAGTTGGTCAAAGTGTTGTGGAGACATAGAGGTGTGGAAGAGGCCACGTGGGAGAGGAAAGCTAATTTGCTTGAGCAGTTTCCGTACTTGTTTCCGTCAGGTAATTTCGGGGACAAAATTTCTTAAGTGGGGGAGAGTTGTAACACCCAGGTTTGGGGTCGGCTGAAAATGATATTAAAATAATATTTTGAGTTTCGGTTTTATAATTAAAATAATTAAATATTATTTTAGGCCCCGGGTTTTCAAACAAATAAATTATGTTGGACATGTTTTGGTTTTAAAGCCCAATTCCATGGAATTGGGAAACTTAAATGGCTATCCTAATTAATGGTACTATGGTAATTAAATGGTCTTTCAATTTAAATCCCCTTTTTTATTAAAATAGTTATCTTTGTCATCTTCTTCCCTCTTCACTTCTTCATTTTCACGACAAGAGAGAGAGCTTTTCTCCATTTCACTATTACATCACCTTACATCTTCATCTTTGGTGCTTTTCCAAAGGTAATTACATTTTTGACTTGGCCTTAGCTTCCTCTTCATTTTGGTACCATTAGTTTTCATTAAAACCATGTATTTTATATTTTGGGTTTTTCAAAGAATTTGTCAAAGGTTGAAGCTTTATGAATTTCTAACAAAGCTTTTGATTATTTATTGTTAGATAAGTTGTTTACAACCCATAAGGTCCAACATATATGAATTTTAAAAAGTTTTACAATGATTCTCTGATTTGGGTTTTATAGGGGTTTTTGAAGGGTTTAAAGGTTGGTTTTGGGTGTGTTTGATGTTGGAAATTGAGGGCTGATGTTAGTGTAATAGTTAGGGGTTGTTTTGGGAGCATTTAAGTGTGTTAAAAAGGTAGGGACTCAAATACATGGAGAGCTCTTGAAGGGCAGACGAAGCGACAAACCAGAAGACCGGCGAGGAAGTTGACGGGAGAGACGACGACTGGACAATCTTCATCGACAAGTTGAGTAAGAGAGTCTACAGGGCAGCACTGTGGGAACTATGTAATCATTATGGAAGGGTGCGTAGGGTTTTCATCACCGGTATCAACAGGAAGGAGAAGTACAAATGCATTACCTTCGCCTTTGTGACGACATCTACCAATTAGTACATGACTGCCATTATTGCGAACCTTAATGCAACCAAGATTGATGGAGGTGTGGTAACGGCTGGCAAGGCTAAGTACCCAAAACACGATCATAGTAGAGCGAATAAGGGACAAGGAAGTTTGGAGATGAAGGAATACCGTAATTCCAGGGCAACGAAAGACCAGGTCTCCTTAGAACGTAGAAGTCAATGTAATCTATTGGTGGATGATAAGTTGTATTATAGGGACGTCCTTCTCAGAAACATTCCACCTACATCGGAGCGGAATGAGACACTGAAAACTCAACCAGCTACAAACGCGGGTACGGACAACCTTACCAGGGAAACATTTCAGGTGGGCTACAATGATGAGAGCTTTTTCGACTTTAACGTAAGCTCGAATGAGAACGAGTGGTTAAAAAGTTGCATAGTGGGGATTTTGAAGAATTCATATGAGGAAGGTATTGTCAAACAAGCGTTCAGTTTCGAAGGGATCAAATCCAGAATTTCTAAATGGGGGTCCTCTTGCAATACATACATCATCAAGTTCAAGTCCCCTACTGAGATGAACGAAACGTGGGATACAAAAAAGGAGGCAATCGGTTTTTGGTTCGACAATGTGTATCCTCTGCTGATTGATAATATACCTTACCAATTCTATCATATATCCCTGTCAGATGTACCCTTACACTGCTGGAACGAATAGTTCTTCAAGACTTTGGGGAACCGGTGGGGTAAATTCATAAGCTTGGAAGAAAACACAAGGAGTATGAACAAGCTAGATAGGACCAAATTTCAAATAAGGTCAGTAAGCACGTCTGACATCCCAGATATATTAAGGATAATTTGTAGGGGATTTCTCTACCGGATTAAAATCAGCATTGTTACTATAGAGGAATGGGACTCCCCGAACCATTACGATGACGAAGGGAACAAATACGTGGACTCATGGGAAGAAAGCAATTCTGATGAAAATTCGAACCCGCCGCAAACCGCTTCGCCGGAAGTTGAAGGAAGAAACGTTTCTCCTCCCTCCGCCGTAGCCAACGCCCAGTGTAGTGACCCCTCAAAATCTAAGCCAAAAGATGTAAATGCTGCCTCGGAATCACATCCTCCGCCGAGAATTAATGAAAACTCTGGCCCCCCTAAGATCTCCGATATTAACGGCAGTAATTTAAATCATGTGGATCCTAAAGAGAACAACCCAAGCCCAAGTCATAAATCGGGTCCATCCCAGACTTTTAACTTAGCAGAAACTGGGCGTCAGTTTGGGGCGTTTTTGTCTTCATCACTGGGTTGCAAGCCCACTCTAGCGGAGGGCCCAGCCCTGGTCTTTAATCAGCCACAGACACGAGATTCTTTGTCTGCTTCTCAATCCCCCATTTTATTTCCTAACAAACAATTATCCGCTGAGTTTGATTTTCCATTTAATGTCGATTCCATAGAGGCAACCTCTCTCGATGATCATAGTTCTGGGTCTTTTTTCCCGGACAGCTTTGAAATATTGGGTCTATCATCCCTGGAAGGAGAACGAGTCGATGGAGTGGTTAATGGTTTCTATCGTACAGAAATTAGAAGAAAACTGAGGAGAGATATCCGCGAAGCTTGCGAGAGATCGCCACCATTGAGGAAGGCTAATTCGCCCTCTTCCCCAAGAGACCCATCCTCTATAGTTAGACAAGAAGCCGAAGTCGTCTGGGAAATTAGCAACATTTTGGAGTTCTCTTTCGTTAGGGGGAAAACGCGGTTACTCAGAAGGTAATGGAGCTGGAACAGGAGGTAAGGGGGGCTGTTAAAATCTCTCTTCTTAAGGGTTCTATTATCATTTCAATATGAGTCTTTCAATCCTTTTGTGGAATATTATGGGAATTAGGAAAAAAGAAAAACCTAGAGCGGTTCAGAGGTTGATTCAACGGCTTAATCCAAGAATAGTTCTCATACAAGAAACCAAATTGGGATGCATTAATGGTATACTGATTCGAAAATTATGGAATAAATCAGATTCTAAATTTGCCTTTTCACCGGCGTCTGGTTCTTCGGGCGGTTTGTTGTGCTTATGGGATGGAGGCTTTTTCCAGGTTCGAGACATTCACATTTCTGCCAGGTATATTGCTCTAATTAGGATCATTACTTCTAAGAATCTTGAATGCGGGATTGTTAACATTTATGGGCCAGCTATAGACTCGGACAAAGAAGGTTTCTTAAGCGAGCTATTATCTTTCACACAAAGGTTTGATATCCCATGGTGCTTGGGAGGAGATTGGAACATGTTCACTGATCCGAGTGAAAAACTGGGTTTCTCCCTGAATAACTCCATGATGAATCTCTTTCGATCCTTTGTCTTTGATGCTGCGTTAATGAATCTTCCGCTCCAAGGTGGGTCTTTCACTTGGAGCAACAACCGTGACCCCCCACCTTCGTCCGCCTTGATCGATTCTTGGTTTCAGCCACGTTCGAATCTGCGTTTCCCAGCATCAGGCAACGCCTGTTGGACAAGTCTATCTCCGACCACAATGCCATTGTGCTACACGAGGATATAAGTAGTTGGGGCCCCAAACCTTTTAAAGTTTTCAACTACTGGTTTAATGAAGATGGCTTTTATGAGACAGTAAGGAACTCACTGCTCGAATTAAAACAGAAGAATTCCATAATCAGCATAAGGGGATTATTGAGGGGATCTAAGTTGGCAGTAAGAAATTGGTCTGCAAATTTTAATAGGCCCTCTTCCTCATCGATTGTTCTGCTTGAAAAGGAGATATCTATGCTCAAATCCAAAGCTCAGTCAGGATCTGATACATGCAATATTTCAAATCGATTGACTGAGTTGAGATTTAAATGATGGGAAACATACCGTAAAGAGGAGAGCACGTGGTTGCAGAAGTCGCGTCTACGGTGGTTCAATGAAGGAGACAGAAACACAAGATACTATCACTCAGTTGTATCAGACAGACGCAGAACTAATGCGATTGAATTTTTGGAAGTCAATGGAGAGGTTTCAACGGACCCAATTGTTATCAAATCTGCCATCAAGGACCACTTCTTCAAGGCTTTTAACACCCTTCACGGGCTACAACTTGATGATTTTAAACTAAACTTCTCTCGTATCTCTTGAACCAAGGCGAAGGAATTAGAAAAACCTTTCTCAGTCGAAGAAGTATGGTCTGCTCTGCAAAACTCTTACATGAACAAAGCGCCGGGGCCCGATGGATACAATATCGGATTCTTTAAAATATTCTGGTCTATTTTAAAGGATGATATCATGAAATTCTTTGACAGCTTCTTTCACGGCAGAAACTGGGAGGCGGGAATCAACCCACCTTCATTACCCTCATCCCCAAAGTGATCAACCCAGTGTCCCTAGACGAATTTCGCCCTATAAGCCTGGTCGGGAGTATTTACAAGATCTTATCGAAGGTACTATCCTAACGTTTGAGTTCAGTTATAGGGGATATCGTTGGTGAGTCACAATTCGCCTTTGTCCCGGGTCGACAAATCCTGGATTGCTCGTTAGTCGCTAACGAAGCAATTGACTTCATGGTTAACGAAAAGAAGAAAGGGGTGGCTTTTAAAATAGACTTTCACAAAGCCTACGACTCAGTTAACTGGAGTTTCTTAATTTCTATCTTTCGTAAGTGTTGTTTTGGAAAAAGATGGTGCAAATGGATACTTCACTGCATTTCAACAGTTTCAGTCTCCATTTTGGTTGATGGGGCCCCAACCGAATCATTTTGTACTTCTAAGGGATTAAGGAAAGGTTGCCCCTTATCCCTTCTTTTGTTTAATCTAGTGGGGGAGGCTCTTAACCTGCTCCTTGCTAAAGTTGTAGACAACAACCTATTCGAAGGATTCACAATTGGCCGAGGTGTTGACAAGGTAAATATTTCACATTTGCGATTCGCTAATGACTTGCTGATTTTCTGTGGGGATTCTCTAAATCAAGTCAGGAGTGTTAAAAGAGTCTTACGAGTATTTGAGTTGGCAACAGGGTTGAAACTAAACCTCAAAAAGAGCAAGATTTATGGTGTTAATGTGGATGAGAAAAACATCAACTCATGGGCTGATACAATTGGTTGCTCGGCAGACAAACTTCCTACTAAATATCTGGGCCTTCCACTCGGAGCCAAGAAGAACTCAATGGCACTATGGGAACCAGTGATCAAAAAATTTGAAACTAAATTGGAAGGATGGAAGCTGAGATTATTATCTATGAGCGGAAGGATAGTACTTATCAAATCCATCCTCAAAGTCTACCAATTTACTATTTATCTCTTTTTGATTGCCCGTTTCTGTCTCCACAAAATTGAATAGACTAATGTCACGATTCTTATGGGGTGGTGCTGAAGACAAAGCCAAAATTCACTGGATCAATTGGGAGTCGATTTGCAAGCCGACTGGATTGGGAGGTCTTGGTATTCTGAACTTAGATATATTTAATCGGCCACTGTTGGGCAAATGGGCTCTGCGATATGGCAATGAACCAAATGGAATACGGAGGAAGGTCATCTCGAGTAAAACCTATCCAAAAAACAACAACTTAATCCCAACAAATACTGCCCCGAAACTCACTTCATGGATATGGAACATAATCACCAAGTCACACTACAGTGAGGATACTTTCAGCGGGTGTTTATGATCGAATTTAGTGTTGCAAGTTGGGGATGGGAACTCCATCTCGTTTTGGCATGATGTATGGTTTATCGATAGGTCCCTTAAAGACAATTTCCCTCGCCTTTATGCCTTAGCTATTGAAAAAAATGGATGCATTGCGGACTTTGGATACAAATCTGATCGCTCGTGGTTTTGGAACATACCTTTGAGGAGGAGGCTCTTTGAGTGGGAGCGTCCAGTTTGGGATAACCTATACTCTCTTCTAAACAACTTTAAATCGTCCCCTTTTGATTATGATTGGGTTCGATGGTCGGGGTCGGGTGATGGCACTTTTTCTGTGAAGTCTTTGCAAACAATGTTTTATGGCTCTATCCCCGCAAATAACTTCTGGAGTAATTTTATTTGGCGAGGAGTGGCTCCCCCTAAGGTCGAACTATTCGCCTGGCAGGTGTGCAAGGGTCGGATCCTCGTTAAACTTGAACTACGGAAAAGGGGCGCAAGGCACGGAAACAATCTCACATGCCCTCTCTGTTCCATGGAGGATGAATCTGTCCCTAACCTTTTTTTTCACTTGAAAGGTAAGTTGGTCTCTGTGGAATAAGTTTTTAGCCTACGTTGGTATTGTCTCCGTACTACCGAACGAACCCATGGCTTTCTTAGAATGCTGGAATGCTCTTAGCTCCTTTTCAAACAAGAAGATCTGGGCGTTAATCCCATTTGCGGTGCTATGGACTGTTTGGCTAGCGATAAACGATGTGATCTTTAACGACAAACATTTGGATGCCACACAAATCTTTATTTTGATAAGATATCACTTGGCAATCTAGGTTAAAGGAAAATACAGTAATTGTTGTATACTGAAGTACTGCATTATCAGTGATCCTTTGGTGGTTGTAGACGCCAATTTAGAGAAACCAAAGCCTGCTCACTGCTTGCGTTGGTCACCCCCTCCTCTAGGCTGGTTGAAGCTGAACTCTAATGGTGCTTCCAAAGGAATCAACTCGAATGGAGGTATCATAGGTCTAGTGAGGAATTATGATGGAGTAACTTTGTTCCAGTACTTGGAATCTTGCGGCAAAACACCTCCTCTTATGGCTGAAATTTTGGTCATTAAGTTTGGGATCGAAAAATTCATTTCCTTTGATTGGGGTGGCAACTTTCTATTATTGGTAGAATGTGATTGTCAAGTCGTTGTTAAATGGTTAAAACAGGAATTAGCGGCTCCGGAGCTGTATGCTGAAATCGTAGCAGGCTTGGTGGAACTAACAAGAACAAAAGGTATCTTGGTTAGATGGATTCCTCATTGTTGCATCACGTCTGCTGACCTCCTAGCCAAGGCCGGAATAGGGTAAAACCTCTGCTTGGCACCACAAGTTGATGCCTTCAAGAAGATCCTGCTACCCCAGGGTCTTTATTTTACATTAATGTTCCTAGTTTAACCTTCAGCATTATATGTAAGTTTTCTTTATGACGAACTATGTACTTTGAAGTTATTAATAAAATATTAGCGAGCACTCTTTTCCCCCTACCTAGGCCTAGAGGAGGTTTTTAACGAGGCCCTATTTACACTTAAAAAAGTGTGTTAAAAAGGTTGAAATCATGAGTTTTGGACTGGGTTTCATGGCTACTCGGGTTTGAAGTTTTGGGGTTGTTCTTGGCTTGAAAATCTTGTGTTTTATGCTTGATTAGTGTTCTGGGTTTGCTACATTGATGTGTGATCTGATTTGAGGTTGTTTTGATTGTGTTGAGTTGATTAGAAGCAAGAAATTGTGTTGGTGAAGCATCGGGAACAAATCCGGAATCGTTGGAAGCTTGATCAGGTAGTTGGTTGAGCCTGGAATAGTCGATGAGTGGTTAAGTGTTTTTAAATGGTTTTCGTGTATTGGTTCAAGAATGTGGACTAGGTCGAGCTTGGTAGACCCACCTAGAGTTGGGATTAGAGTGGTAGCCTAATCCCAAGCTTTAGATAGAGACTATGGTTGATCTTTATATGTTGTGGATGCCTCATGTTTCAATTGTGATTATGATAGTTATGTATATTGTGATATACATGTATGTTGAGGCATGGTTTTGATGCATTGTGATATGCATGTGGATTGTGCATGATGGTGATCATGGTGAGTACGTGCTAAGCACGGAAGTTGTTATGAAATGATATTGTGGATTGTGTTTAGTATTGGCACTAGTATGCTTGGGTACAATGATCGATCATTAGGATGTTTAGTGTGCACACGTGAGTCAAATGCGTGCGTGGTCTTGGTGATGGTAGTCATCAAGATGGAGTACGGGTTCGCCCGGAAAACCTTCTTATATATGTTACTCGGTGATGATTGTAATCCCATAGACGGGGCGTGAGGATGAGTGGAATCCCCTCAGCGTGAACGGTGATGAGTGTAATCCCACCGTAAGGTAATGGTTGTTGTTGGATGTGAGTTCCAACGTTTATCTGCGTATTCGAGTCATAGCTAGGTGCCAATATGATGTGTTATGTGTTGCCAACATGGATTAAAATATGTGGTTGCATATGATGTGGATTTGAACTTGTAAAGCAAGACATAATTTTGGATATATGTTCATGCATCATGTATATTTTGGCTCTTGCAGATCGAAGGTAAGATCATGCATTCTACCATGGTTGTGCTCGTGCTTGGACCCTGTATTGTCGATGTTTGTTTTTAATGAGCTTACCCTCACTAAGCCTTATGCTTACGCTCTTTTTTGTTCGACAATACAGATCTGTAGTTCGTGGGTTGCTTGTGCAAGGAGAGGCCTCCAAGTGTGCTTTGTGGTGCTATCTTAGCTTTCAAGTATGGACATTTAAGTTTTAAGGTGTAATAGTCAAGCAATGGGATATGTATTTGTTGTCTTGAGCTTTTGGACATATATGGATGTTTGGTTTTAGGAGCATGATAGACTCCTTTATGATGTTGTTGGTGTGGCTTGTTGATGCCATGTTTGGATTGTAAACCATGTTTAAGTTTCTTATCATGTATGTTGGCCTTGTGCCTTTTTGGATGTCTAAGTGTATGTTTGTTGATGCATGAATCTTAAATGTTATGTATGAAGCATGTGTTGATGTTGTTGTTTCCTTTAATGTATGGCTTCTTTATGTTTGGAGTGTTAAGCATGCTTGTAGATGTTTGGTTTGCCTTAGAGTTGTTGTATGTGTGTTGGGGGAGGTTTTAGTTGAGTTTTGGGACAGCCTTGTGCCATAAACCAGCTAAAACCAATCTGCAGATAGAGGGCGTTTCAAAACGGTTGGCCCCGTTTCGGTACGGTCCCTTTGTTTTTGGCCAGGCGTCTCGGCACGCTAGGGGCCGTTTTGAAATCAATCACCGTTTGTTGGAGACAAAACTAGACTCACAGATGGTTCTACATATATAAAATTCATCTTCTAACTAAGCATATTCAATTTTCTATGAATTTCTAAATTACTGCCAGAACAAAGCTATTTTTGGGGAGATTGCAGAACGATTGTTTTTAACTAATTTAAATGCTCTATCTTAATCATAATCATCAGAAATTCATTCTCAGTTCAAGAAACATTATTTCAATATTTCAGCATGCTTTCCTCCTCTCTTTTTTTATCCTTCATTTTAATACTCATTATCCTTTAACAAGTATAATAGTCAACCCAATCCATAATCATGGACCCAAAGCATTACATTTCTAAGTTTCTTATTCAACTTTAAAATCATGCAATTAAGCTAATCATGCCCAACAAAATATATATATATATATTCAAGTAATTTGTATTCGGCTTACCAAGTATAATATTTTCTCCAACTCATTCTCATGGATGATTTCGGTGATAACATGGAGTGGAGAAGATGATTTATTTCCTTTTTATTTTAATTCTAAAAAGATAAGGTAATATCCATCACTTATGTAACATGATAAGGACACATGGAATCCACTATCCATTCTTGGCCAAATAGCCATGCAAAACCATAACTATTTACTTCAATTCAATTTAGTCCTAAACTCAAATTCCATCCTTTACAAATTGATCCTTAAACATTTAATCTTAATTTAATTCTTAACAATTCACTTACTAACTATATTCAATGGTCGTAAATACTTCCTCTTAAAGATTCAAAAGAGTGCTCTAAATTATTATAATCAGTAATAAATACCAGCCCAATTTTCGGGGGTGTTACAAGAACTGGTAAGGATGTTGAGTTTAGGAGTTATGGTTTATGTAGGAATGCTAGTAAGTTGGTTAAGATGTTGTGGTGACACCGAGGAATTGAAGAAGCAAATTCCTCATCTCTCTCATGAAAATTTCGAGGAAGAAATTTTTTAAGTGGGGGAGAGTTGTAACGCCCCAAATTTGGGCCTAGGAGTTAGCTAAATAGATTAGATGGTTCGGATGAACCAGATTAGTTGGTTCGAATTAGTTTCAGGAAATGAATTCAAATAAATGGTTTTTGGCTAAAGTAAAATACAAAAAAATATCCCAAAATGTTTAATTAATGTACTAAAGATGTTTGAGGTGTCGACTTGATAATATTAATTCGGATTAACTGACATTTTGAGTTTGGTGACTAAAATGTAAAGATTTCAAAACAGTTTTAGGACTAAATCGTAAAAGGGTCAAAACTTAGAATCTTTAAGGAGCTATTAAACCCTTTGATTTTATCAGACTTTTTCCTTAATTCTGACTATTTTAAAATAGTTTTAAAAATGTTTAATAAAATAAAATAAAAGGATTTTACTTAGTTTTGTTTTAATTAGTCAAAATATTTTCTTACGTAACTTCTTTTCTCCAAGCATTTTCTCGTAAATTCTCAGTAGCCAAACTACTATTTTCTCACTAAGAATCCCATGAATTTATCTTCTAATCTTGCTTTTGATTTCAACAATTGGTTTCCTTAGTTCTACACCACATTACCTTGGAGATTTCATCAAAATCAAGCCAATTAAGGAGGTAGTCTATGATTCAAGGTGATTTTCGTTTTTCTCCTCTAATAAAAGGTTCTTTACTGAAATTCCTACGTTCTTGATCCTTTACAATTGATTTTTAACATGTGTTGGTAATTAAATCAATATTTAAAGGTTTAATGTTATTTAATTAAGAAATTGATGGATCTTTGTTATGAATCTGAATAATTGTGATACTGGTTGATTTAGGTTACTTCTAAAGAGTATTTTAATGTTGAAAGATTGTGAATAGTTAGATTTGAGGTGTTTATGGTGTTATTAGGTTGTTGGAGGTATTACGTGATGATGTAGGGGTTTTTGGATGTTAATTGATGATGTTAATTAATTCAAATCGTTAATATAGAGCTGGGATTTGTTTAAGATGAAATTGGAGGTGTTTTCGGTTGTTTTTGGAAGGCAATTAATGGTATATAACAAAATGTTGTTGGGGATTGATGTTGCTGGGATTATGGATGCACAACGATGCATTAAACATCTGTTATTATGTGAATAAAACATGGGAGATTAATCCTACAACGATTGACAAAGAATTGGAGGCGTCAGAAGCTTGAATTCTCATCAGCGAGGAAAGCTTTGCGTTGTCGGTGAGTGGAATTGTGTTTTGAAGCTCAATAAAGGTTCGAAAGTTATCTCGGGGGTTTAGTTTAAGCCTAGAAAGCTTGGATAATCTCGAAAGTAAGTAAAATAGGGTTTATTCTTAATTTCTAAGTTTTTACATATGTTGTTCAAATACATGATTTAATTACAAGCATGTTTTGTTACCTACTATATTATACTTGTTTTTCCATGAGAAATGATATACAAATGGTGATATGTATAAATGCCTATGAGGTTTGGCAAATGGTTTCCAAAAGGGAAATTTATATGGTTTTTCAAACATGATTATTGCATTGGAAATTAGTTTATATGTTGCATATGGATTAATAGTGAGGTAACTCGGATTAAAAGTATATATTGGCTAAGTGATAATGAATTAAATATTATCGAATATAGTTGGCATGCCATAGGGTTTAAAGTGCACTATAATAAGTCGCCCTATTGTATGTTGAGGGGTAATCTCCAACCATTGAGAAACACATCCGTTGAGGGGTTACTCTGGCTGGTGGATAAATGTGTGTTTAAAGGTACCACCAAGAAAAAATGTTTGTTTAAAGGTACCATCACGGAAATCCGAGTATCCGATGTATTTTCGCCAAATGTGATGAAATGGTTTTGGTCACTTTGATGCCAATATATATGTTTGTATATCAATAATGTATCATGTTGAATATGAAAGATGGATATGATGTGATTCATGATGATGATGCTCCTTAAGCTATGCTATTGAAATGATTATGCATATGGAAGCTTAATTTGAGGATTTGCATATAGGACTGTGCATGTAATCCATGATACATGATTTTGCATATAATTATTATGCTTGAAATGTTTAATGAAACATATGAAAAGGATTTTGATGCATAAAGATGTTATGCATGTTATGTTTTGGAACAAATGGAGAAAGACTTGATTTGATTAAGCATGTTTTCCATGACATACAAAATGTTCTCCTCAAAAGTGTTTTGTAATGCATCGATGTTTTCCTTAAGGGCTCCCTCACTAAGCATTATGTGCTTACGCTCTGTTTTTTCCCATTGATGCAGAGTAGTAGAGTTGGGGACTGCACATTCTCGGCAAGCGTGGTCTAAGGACATGACTAACACATGAGTATGGAACTCGATTTTTAGTTTGAATAATAAGGCAATGTGTTACCATGTTTAGGGGAGAATTTGTAATATGATTTTTAATGGTATTGTGGTAGTTTTAATGATGCGGTTTGAAGGATTAGATTGTTGATGTTTGAGGTTTAATTTTTGATTGCATGCATACTTGTTCTTGGTGATTGAAAGATTTTATAGTATACATATAGGGTTGATTTGCCTATGCCTATGCCTATGCTTTTGTGGTTCAAGCATGTTTAAAATGTTGGTATAAGACCATTGATGGGACGCCTATGATGAAATGTACGTTGAATTCCTTTTTGGATGTTGAGTTAAATGGTTTTAGGAAGCATGCCTCTAAAATTGCGACTCGATGCAATTTTCCATTTAATGTTTCTATTTTATGAGCTTAAGGCTTATCTTAGTCCTTGATTTAGTGAAATTTAAGAGTAAGTCTAATTAAGGCATGTTTGAGTTACCAATTAGGGTGAAAACTAGCAAATTTGGACAATTCAAGAGTAGGGGTATCGATACGCGTGACCTGGTACTGATACAAGTCAGCGTAAATTTGGCCTGGGTATCGGTACACGGGAAGGCGTATCAATACGGGTATGTGTAAGATTGGCTATGGTATAAATACTCGAGGAAGATTATTTGTACGAGTTTGAGCTATTAGAATTTGGAATTTCGGCCTTCTTGCTGTATCAGTACGACCCTATGAATAAGCCTGGTATCGATACAGTGTCCCACGTACCGATACACCAATGCGCTATTTCAATTAAAGTGTTGTTACCGATACGCCAATGCGCTATTTCAGTTAAAGTGTTGTTAAGGTTTTATATTCTTTCATTTTTGGTCCCTAATTTTCATGTATGCAATTGGATGAGTTTGATTGATCGTTTAGAGCTGAAATTGGACAAGTATGCATGTAACCTAACTAATTGAGGATTGGTAATTTTGGACTTAACTAAGTCCTCCTAATTTTCCAGATTTGCAATTTGGTCCCTAAATTGCAAATACGCGTAATTGGATGTCAATTCGACGCCCAATTCAGTTGAGTTTTCACCCACTGCCAACATGATCACCTTAGGTCATAATATTGTATCTAGACAAGATAAAAAGAAAAAATGGACCAAATCTTAGTTAATTTCTTCGAGTTTGTTTCAGCAAACTCAATGTAGCTTGCTCGGTTCGGTCTGTCGTCTAGGTCGGGTCGAGGAGGTTACAGATATATGATACCGGTTTCAAGCCACTTTATGATCTCCTTCATCACAACTTGCTTCATGGCCAGGTTAAGTCTCTTTTGACCCTCGATGGAATTGTTGTGGCCTTCCTCTAGTAGGATCTTGTGCATGCACACTGTTAGACTGATTCCCTTCAAATCTGCAATTGTCCAACCTATTGCCTTTTTATGCTGGGCCAACATATCAATCAATTTCTTTTCCTATTCAAGCTGCAACTTAGAAGAAATGATTATAGGCAAGATGTTATCCTTTCCCAAGAAAACATATTTCAATTGCTCTAGCAATTATTTTAATTGTAAAATAGGAGGTTGCTCAATGGAAGGTTTGTCAGGTTTACGTTCTTTACTTGAATAATCAAGAGATTCGAAAATTTTGCCCGATTGAGTTACGATTCAATTTGCTTCCTACTGCGCCTCGTTGTCTGGCTCCTTAAGTTATTCAGGCTCGGCAAGGTAATTGTCGTGGCAAAACTCTTCCACGTCAAAATTAAATTTTGTGGTTGCCTAAATAGTTTGGCACTCTTTTGGATCATCATCATATTTTAGGGTTTTAAAAACGTTGAGCGTGACTTGATGCTCATTAACTCGCATAGTGAGCTCTCCCCTCTCAACATTTATCAATTTCATCCTCGTTGCTAAGAACGGTCTTTCACAAATAATGGGGGCAAACTCATCTGGTTCACAATCCAAGACAATAAAAGCAGAGGGAAAAATAAATTTATCATTTCTTACCAAAATGTCTTTGATTTTTCCTTCTAGATGAACATAAGATCTGTCTGCAAGCTGTAGCATGAGTGTCGTGGGTCTCGCCTTCCCTATGTCTAATCTTTGAAAGATAGACTTCCGCATAATATTTGTGCTCGCTCCAAGATCGCATAATGCTTTCCCGACATATTGATTGCCATTGGCACAAGGTATTGCAAAACTATCTGGATCTTTTAGTTTGGGTGGGAATCAGTTATGCAACATTTCCATACATCCTTTAGTCAAGGCAACTGTCTCAAACTTGCTCAGCCTTGTTCACTTAGAGACAATGTCTTTAAGGAATTTAGCATAATTAGGCATCAACTTTATTACCTCAACCAGTGGCAAGTTGATGTGAACTTGCTTCAATATATCAAGGAATTTCTTGAACTGGTATTCATGCTTCTGCCTCTTTATCCTCTATGTAAATGGTGGTGGCGGTCTGATCTCTTTGCCTTTACTCGTCTTATCTAGCATGACATTGTTGGATGAAGTTGCCGTGGCAATTGCTGAAGGCTCGTCATTTGTGATTGCCGTGGTATTTTCATAAGGTACATCTTTATGAATAGAGGACAGCTATGCATGTTGATTACTCTCCTTAGGTTAGATAGGATCATTATTCGCCTTTGGTTCACTTCGGGTGGTGATCATTTTACACTGTTCATGGCTTGACCCACATACAACTTCAGCATCGCTGGGCAGATTGCCTTGCGGCCTTGAGATCAAAACTTGGGCAAATTGCTGCGTCTCCAATGATTTTAGCATTTCTCCTTGCTCTGCATCTTCATCTCAGTCCTGTTAATGAAAGAGTTAGTATTTTTCATGAAGTTACTAGTCTCAGCCATATAAGATTCAGTCTTAAGCATAAAAGCATTTAAAGTGTTTTCGAAAGAACTAGTTGGTGAGGACTATTTTTGTGGCAAAAATTGCCATGGCATGTTATGTCGGAATCCTGATGCTTCTGCATTTCGGTAGTTCTGATTATTAGAGTTGTTCTGGTTACTGCATGAAAAATTCGGTTGATGCCGCCATGTTGGATTGTATGTGTTAGAATATGTTTTGATGTTTCGGTTGTAGTTTCCAACATAAAACTGGACTCTGGGTTCTGCGAACACTCAGAAGAATCATGGTTATCATTACAAGAATCACAAAATGAACTGCCCTTTCAATGTTCGGTGGAGTATTCTTCAATGCCTTCGAGTTATCTCTAACCGAAGAATTGATGATTATGCAAGCCTTGGTGATACATCCATGCATTAACCTTGGGTGAATAACAACAAACTTTGCAATCTTATTAGCCACTGAAATCTGATCCTTATTCCTAAGGCAAATTAGTTTCCACCAACGTTTGTTTAAATGGAAAACGTATCCACTCGTTTTGTTAATCTGGCTCTCCTGAGCCTAGATAAATAAATACATTCAAGTTCCTTTCCCAAGTTTCCTTTAAGCGAAATAAAGAACCAAGAATGGATAAACAATGATTTTATTAAATTTAAAACCAAAACCAATCATTCGTCTCAATACACCAACAAAACTTGATAACTCAAGCCAAATTAATCTAGTTCCTGATAACAACGATCTGGAACGAGAGATGTTACAAGAAGCTCATCAAAGTCCGTTTTCGATACACCCGGGGTCTGTCAAAATGTATAAAGACTTGAAATTCTTGTACTCGTGGCTAGGCATGAAGTCGGCTATCACTGAATTTGTGTCCAAGTGCTTACCGTGCCAATGAGTCAAAGCCGAGCACAAAGTCCCTACGGGATTACTTGAACCGATCGAGTTACCGCAATGGAAGTGGGATCGGATTACTATGGATTTCGTAACTGGTCTTCCTTGCACTACAAGAAAGAATGATGTCGTGTGGGTGATCGTTGATATATTCACGAAATGGGCTCATTTTCTCCCTATTTAGATGAGCCTGAGCTTGGATAATTTAGCCGAGCTGTATATCCGAGAAGTGATTCGACTACATGGTGTACCAACCTCGATAATTTCTGATAGAGATCCTAGTATTTCATCCTGGTTTTGGAGATCCTTACAACGAGCTCTTGGAACCAAACTGAATATGAGCACTACATTTCATCCACAAACTGATGGACAATCGGAATGGGTAATACAAGTACTCGAAGATATGTTACGTGCTTGTGTGATCGACCTCGGTAAGAAATGGGAGAAATCCCTACCACTCGTATAGTTCACCTACAACAAAAGTTACCAAACGTCGATCCAAATGGCCCCGTATGAAGACTTGTACGGGAGAAGATGTAGAACACCCTTGTGTTGGTCGAAATTGGGTGAAAACAAAGTCTTGAGGCCTCAATTGTTACGGGACGGAAGAACAAGTTCGGTTGATTCGTAATCGACTGAAAGAAGCCTTCGATAGAAAAAAGGCGTATGATGACTTGAAAAGGAGAGAGATCCAACACAATGTTGGAGATAGAGTCTTTCTCAAAGTGTCACCATGGAAGAAAGTCTTTAGATTTGGGAAGAAAGGAAAGCTTACCCTCATTTCATCGGAGCTTTCAAAGTTACTAAAAGGATAGGTCCAGTGGCTTATCGTCTAGCACTCCCTAATGAATTCGACAAGATACACAATGTCTTCCATGTTTCTATGTTGCAGAAATATCGATCTGATCCATATCATGTTCTTGAGCCCGAAGAAGTCAAATTGAATCCTGATATATCATATGAAGAAGAACCAATCCGAATTCTTGACCACAAAATCAGAAAGCTTAGAAACAAAATCGTTAACCTCGTGAAAGTCCTTTGGAGGAATCACAAAGTTGAAGAAGCGACATGGGAACCGTAAACAACGATCAGGAAATGGTACCCTCATCTATTCACGTCAGGTAAATTCGAGGACGATTTTATTTTTAAGGGGGGGATTGTAATACCCCAAATCCTAGCCTAGTAGAAAACATGATTTAAATAGAAAAGAAAAAATGGTATTGTAGTGTAAGAACATGAAACATATATATAAATACATTCAGTGGAACATTATAACTATTTAATATTATATGTATATATATATATATGTAATATATATAAAATAGATGATAATTATAATTAAAAGAATAAATAATATTATATAATGAAGCATGGTGGAATCATTAGTGGAAATACATGGTAAAGGGCAATGCCATGTGTCCCTTTCTTAAGTGATAACCGGTCACTTTGAGTTAAGGGTAAACATGTGTAATCCACATTGATTCACCATCATCTTCTCTAGCATTTCCCCCGACCTAAAAGTGAGAGAAGAGGGAACAAAAATTCTAGTGAAAAATTGAGAAGAGAACACAAGATTGGGCTGGAAATCCTTTCTAGAATTTGCATGCATGTTCACTTAAAGTTCATGTAAGTGTTTATGTTGTTACTGATCTTGTTCTTGAAAGCTCGTTTGTTTTATTGAATTTCGGGTTGTTTACTGCTGGAAAATTATGATTAGATGCTCGATTGTTCATATGAATTGATGGGTTTGTGATTGAATTGAATTTAAACTAAAATTACAAAGTAGAAACATGCTAGAACACCAAAACTACCTAGATTCGTACATGCAGGACAACCTGTAGAAATCTGCATTTTTGAAAATGTTAGAAGCAAAACTGGGAAAATTTCCATAGGACAAAGTTGTAGGAATTTGAACTTACTATAGGATAGAGGTTCTGAAAGCATGAAAATGTTCACAGGATTGCTGGAAAACGAGTGAGAACAAAACTGGTCACATTTGGAACTCAATTGGTGACTAAGGATTGTTTTAGAATAAATATAAAATATTAGTACTCAAATGAATAAAATAACGGTTGGAAATGATACTTAAATAACCAGGAAAACACTGGTAAAAAGGGATAAAATAAAGGTAAAAACCGTCCCTTCTGTTACATAGTTCTCCTGTCCCCTAGCTCTAAATTCAATGTGAGCAGGGGAGCTGGGATTCGAACACATGTCCCTTAGCTCTAAAATCATTGAGCTAACCACTGGGCTAAACTCCAAGTGCTGATATGTTTTAGCACAAATTATCTTTAAAGCAATCAAACCATTGGTATATTTTTATTATTTTTCTTCTTGTTCTCACATGTCCAAGCATTGAAAACACCATTTCACCCTCAAGATGTTCTCCCTCTATTGCCGAGATAGGTTTCACTTAGCCTATTCATGTGGATGGCCAAAAGCTTCAATCTACTGCAGTTGCCCCAACAGTTAGTGTTTTTATAAGATGGACGGCTGATCTTCACGACCGATTCGTCGATGCCGTAACTAAACTCGGTGGCCCCAACAGTTAGTGTTTTTCTAAGATTAATCGTGTGCATTTTCCTATTATCACGTCTTAAACTGAGAAGTTCTGTTTTCAAAAGCAACTCCAAAGTCTGTCCTAAGACTGATTACAGGTATACGACACATTGACATTAATGTTTCCGGCTTGTTTCTCAATTGCTTTAGTATAATTTGCTTTTCCAGTAGAAATACACACTAGGACTACAGTCGAGGAGGCCAAATGCAGCAGACCAAAACAAAGAGAATGGTGGTAAGTTTGTTGGCTCAAAACCCACATTTCTTTTTCCAAATATTTGATTGAATCAATCGTTAGTATTTGTTATGTTTATGTAGGGAGTTCGTATGTACAATTTAGCAATCATTCTTCGGGGATTGTCATCAATTCAGCAAGGGCCAACAATGAGAAGAGGTACACACAATTAGCTCTATTTGCCTATCCAAGAAATTGCAGGTTGGAACAATTGTTGATCTCCATAGGGATGTTACCTTGGAGATTATTGTGGCTTAGATTCAGTGAAATGGTGAAATGGCCATCCACATGAATAGGCTAAGTGAAACCTGTCTCGGCAATAGAGGGAGAACAACTCGAGGGTGAAATGGTGTTTTCACTGCTTGGACATGTGAGAACAAGAAGAAAAATAAGAAAAATATACCAATGGTTTGATTACTTTAAACATAACTTGTGCTAAAACATATTAGCACTTGGAGTTTAGTCTAATGGTTAGCTCAATGATTTTAGAGCTAGGGGACATGGGTTCGAATCCTAGCTCCCCCACTCACATTGAATTTATTTTCTTTGTTGTGGTGGTGACACGTGTCACCACCACATTAGTTTGAATAAAAAATTAAATAATATATACAGGAGAGAGAAAACAAGAAAAAATATTTAAAAAATAAGAAAAAATTCTACGTCAGCAATTTCGTTAATTTTTAACGACGAGGACCAAAACATGAGAATTATGTAAAGAAGGGACGGTTTTGCAAGAAAAAATAGTTTTGGGACTAAAATAGGAAGACAGTAATAGTTTGGGGACCATCGGTGTAGTTTTCCCTAAAATAAACTAGTAAGGTTCCTAAGTTGAAAAGATCACTAAAGTGGGTTAAAACACAAGATCAGCAGATTTGATCATGGAAAATCACCTAACTTAGAACATTAAAATGTATTGATGTAGAAATTATAAAAATATGTTATATACATGGTTAGAAAGCTGGTTGAATAAGCTTTCTAGGGATGTAAAGTAATTGAAAATTCGATGTGTATACTAAAAGTTATGGGCAAAATATTGAAGGGTGTACAAACTACCTGAAACAAGGCAGTTTAGTGTAAAATGCAAATGTACCTACTTATATGTGTTAAAGGGATGATTTTTAATGATTTATTTGTCTTTTTTATACATGTAACGGTAGACCAAGCGATCGAAGAGGCTTGTGAGGGCATTAAGGCTGGGAAAACAAAGGAAAGAAACAAGGGGATTGGCATTCAAGATTAGCTTGTAGTTCTTGTGAGTGTAGCTATCAACAGGGATGTGAATTGGGTCCTAACCAAGCTTGATTATGATTCTATGTTATTTAGTTGTTGCTATGAAAATGAACTTAAAATATATTTGGTAATTAACTAAGGGAAGAATGGTATATACTAAGCTTGATAAATGTATAATATGTATTAGACCTTGAATTATTACATGATGCTATGACATGTTTAATGCCTTGAATGTCGTGACATGTTTAATGCCTTAAATGCCGTGACATGTTTAATACTTTGAATGCCTAAATTGGATACTTTATGAATCATGCTTAAAGAATGATATATTGTGAGAATGAACTAAGGTTCACTAGCCTAAGGATTCCATGATCTTGTTAAATGTCTAATGGCATCATGGTTAAGCTTGAAATGTGCCTTGAACATGCCTTGATTCTTGCCTTGTTTGATCAAATGTATCTTAATAAATGAACACCAAACTAAATGATGCCTTTGTAGCTAGTGAGTAATAGGTAGGATGGCATGCCATAGAGTCTTGAGCTCATTTGTGTTGGGTGGTCTATGGACCGGGCTAAGGCTTTTAATTGGCGATAATAGGAGGGATGTATGTGTTATGGTCTTTGGCGACAGTAGGAGGGATTTGACCAGCACTACGATGCATCTTTATTTGGTGACAGTTTGGTTGGTGACTCGATTACCTAGACTTGACTACATACCAAGGCCAAAACTTGAATTGATTATCTAATATTGCTACAACAAAGCTTGAATATCCTATGAATCTGAAATGAAACTTGAATTGAGCCTATACTTGAATTTGATGGTGTAATCCTGATAATATAAAATTTGCTATTGCATGTAATTGAAATGAATCTTGAATCATTTGCTTAAACTTGCATATGCCATGATATTTGATGTGTGACATGTATTCATGATTTCAATGATAGCATGTAATGTTGGCTTGAAAATTGATTTGTGATAAATATATACTAGATCTTGAAATGTCATGCCTATTTGGAGTAAGTTACATGGAATGATACATTGCTCTATATGGCCTAGATTATTCAAATATCTTATACATGCTTAGGCTTGATGTACTTGAACCTAGCTTGGCATTCCTTGATTAAAACACACTTGTTAAATGAATAAACTTGCTTAGCTTAGGTTGCTACCTCACTAAGTACTTAACCGTACTTAACACTTTTGTTTTCATTCTTCCTAAATTACAACTTAATAGATTGCAAGCTTGGTTGAGTTGGAGGCAAGGCAAGACAAGCTAAAGCACAAGTATGGTTATGACTTTTTGTATAGTCCTAGTTGTTGGCCATAGTCTTGTATCTAGCTTTCATGTTCATGCATTTTGAGCCTAGTAAAGGCTATGTATGTATTTGATATGATATGGCATGTATAACTGGCTATGTGACTTGTTTGGTAGCCTAGTTGATCTAAGTATTATGCTATGGTATATGAGCATGGATGACTTTATGTTGCGATATATGATTTCTTGAAAGCCTTTATGATTGATAGTTGTATTGATTCGTGCTTTGATTGCCTATCATGATTTAAGAATGATGAATGCTTACTTGCTACAACATTGTATTGTTATGCTCATATGCTATTGTAAATGCTATAACATGTTTTGATGTTTTTGTTTAAATTGATTGGTTGAGTTAAGAATTCCAGGGTATAATATATGGTTTGCTTTGGCATTTGAAATGGTTAGTTTAGTCATGTACAGGTTGTTCAAATGATGCTATAGCAATTATTGTTTCATGATGATATGTTGTGGCAAATATGTTTAATGTTCGTATGTTATAGCAATTATTGTTTCATGATTATATGATATGGCAATTATGTTTAATGTTTGTACGTTATAGCAAATATGTCTAATGATTATATGTTATGGTTTGGTTGCAATATGATACATGATGATTGTTTGATTAGAAATCTGACTTACCTATTAGGGGTAAGTTAGGCAAAAGTTTTTGTTGGTTCATGTTTTTCCTTGCTTGAGTAATGCCTCTTATCCGGTTTACGACTAAACCGGGTGATGGGTGTTACATTTGTTGGTATCAGAGCTTCGGTTTAGTTGATCCTTGGACTAAACCGGGCTTATTGCATTATATAGGAATTAATTGGCCACCTAGGAGTTGTATATGTTCGATTAAGCTTGCACTTGCCTAACCAACTCTTTCTTGATTAGCAATATAGAATCATGTCCGAAACAAGAATAGAGAGGGATGATGAAAGTCTCGTAGAGTCCTCCAACGAGGGCGAGAGTGTTCAAATGGCGCAAGGACAATCAAACGCTCGTAAGAGTAAAGAACGAGAGCAAGAAGCTCCAATGAATAATGAACAAAAAACGGCAGCCCCTGCTTCCAATCTGGTGCAACAAGTATGCCTTGAAAGCATCAAATAAGTGTTTGATCAGCTTGTTATGTCCTTAAAACGAGACTCCCCTGCTCCAGCACCTGCTCCTGCACCATCTAGGGCTTCTATCAACAAGCTCGCTCAACACCGGGCCTACACTTTCACCGGTGTTGACGAGGTGAATCCCGAAGTTGCTGAATATTAGCTAGATGCCACTACTCGGATTCTCACTAAACAACTCTCTTGTTCAGATGAACACAAACTCGAATGTGTCGTCGCGCTACTTGCGGACGAAGCACTAAGTTGGTGGGAAACCACTACTCTAATTGTACCTCCAGAAAAGTCACTTGGAAAATCTTTCTCGACTAGTTCAAAAAGAAATACTTTAGCGAAAAATATCTCACTGAACATCAGAAGTGGTTCTTATATTTGAAACAAGCTGGGAGACCTATCGAACAGTACATGAGTGACATTTGTAAGTACTGCAAGTACGAGTCCGAGTATATCAAAACCGAGGGGGATAAGACCAAGATGTTTATCGAAGGTCTTAAAGATGAACTCAGCCCTATTTTCACGGCCCTTGAGATCTCGTATTTTCAAAGTCTTGTCAACCGAGCTATTTCCACCAAAACAAAGATGAGAGCTTCAGAAAAACGCAAGCACAATCAATCCTGGAAACACAAGCGGTCGAGGCAAGATGATAGACCACAATGGCAGTCCAAAAAGCCTAAGTACTCGGGTGGAAATACTTTGAGTCATACTCACTTCCAAAAGAGTAGTTAAATACCAAAACCCCAGTCGATAATCAAGTATTCAACCTCGATAATGTCTGTTGATAGTATAGGTAATATGGGCAAAGCTTCACAAGCTCATACTTGCAAATTCTGTCAAAAACATCACTCGGGTCAATGTAGGACCAAATCCAATTTGTGTTATCTTTGCAGAGGATCTGATCACTACATCAAGGATTGTCCGTATAATCTAAACAAGCTTCCTACTCGATCTCCAGTGCTTTCTAGTTCAGCACCAAATGTTCGAAATAAATCTCCCCAACTTGTTTACTCGGGAAATCAGGGTAAAGGTAGAAGGCCATCCTCGGCCACCACACACCAAGAATCTCGAACTCCTGCTCGTATTTACCACATCCGAGGAATAGAGGAGGAAGAAGCTCCCGATGTAATCGCGGATACGACCGAGTTAAACTCAATTCCTGCTTATTCTTTGATTGATTCGGGACCCACCCACTCGTTCATATGTTCAGCCATGTTGTTAAAAACAAAATTGAAACCTGAAACTATAAATTATAGATTTATAGTGTCAAACCCAATATGAGGCTTAAGGAATATAAACTTTGTTTGTAAAGACACTCATGTGACTATTCGAAATGTACCCTTTCCTATTAATCTTCACGTGTTACCAAATTGTGAGTTCGATCTAGTACTGGTGGTTGGGATAACATGAAGCCTAGTTAGATTGTCAAAATAGGAGGTTATATTTCTGGGGTTTAGGAAAAGAATCAATCCTATTAATAGACAAGAAACTGGAATCTATCTTAGCTGCTATGGATTTACAAGATGAAATTGATTTCGGCTTACCTTGTATGCATATTGTTTCTGAATACATCGATGTTTTACCCGAGGAACTTTCTAGTCTTCCTCCAATTCGAGAAGTGGAATTCGAAATTTAAGTTCAACCTGGAACGAATCTGGTGTCCATTGCGCCTTATCGTATGGCACATGTTGAGCTAAAAGAACTCAATAAGCAAATTCAAGAACTAGAGGACAAGGGATTCATCTGACCTAGCATATCTCCCTAGGGTGCTCCTGTCTTGTTTGTGAAAAATAAAGACGGTACAATGCAACTTTGCATTGATTACCGACTTTGAACAAAGTGACAATAAAAAACAATTATCCTTTGCCTAGGATAAAAGACTTGTTCGACCAGCTCAAGAATGTTGTCGTGTTCTCCAAGATCGATCTTTGATCAGGTTACTATTAAATGAGAGTGAAAGAAAATGATGTGCCCAAAACAGCCTTCCAAACTCGTTACGGCCATTACGTGTTTCTTGTGATGCCATTCGGGTTAACGAATGCCCCTGGTGTGTTCATGGACCTGATGAATCGAGTTTTCAAGCCTTATATCGACAAGTTTGTGGTCGTCTTCATAGATGACATTCTTTTCTATTCCTGGAACAAGAAGGAACATGTTGAACACCTCTGAATAGTGCTCCAAACATTCCAAGAACGTCAATTGTTCGCCAAGTTCACTAAATGTGAATTTTGGCTATCGGAAGTTTCATTCCTCGAACATGTTATCTCAGCTGAAGGAATCAAAGTTGACTCCAAGAAAGTTCAAACTATCCTAGATTGCAGACCTCCGAGAAATGTGAGCGAGGTCTGAAGTTTCCTCGGTTTAGTTGGGTACTACCGAAGGTTTATGAAAGGGTTCTCGGAGATTGTTGCGCCATTAACCAAACTTATTAGAAAAGATGAAGCGTTCGAGTGGTCGAAAAGGCAACAACGAAGTTTCGACCAACCTAAACAAGCCTTGACTCATGCTCTGGTTCTTATCCAACCAGAATCGGGAAAAAAATTCATCGTATACAGAGATGCAACACACTCATGCCTCGGGTGTGTCTTGATGCAAGAAAGAAAAGTGATCGCGTATGCATCTCGACAATTGAAACCTCATGAGCTGAATTATCCCACTCACGATCTCGAGTTAGCGACCATTGTGTTCGCTCTAAAAATTTGGAGACTCTACTTGTACGGTGAGATGTGCAAACTGTTTACCGATCACAAGAGTCTCAAACACATCCTGACTCGGAAAGATATGAATTTGAGACAAAAAAGATGGCTTGAACTACTCAAAGATTACGATCTGATTATCGACTACCATCCGGGTAAAGCAAATGTGGTTGTCGATGCCCTTAGTCGAAAATCGTACTCGGGTAACTTCTTGAAATCAAATCCTAGTGAATTTCATTTTAAATAAATCTTTCTTGTTACATATGTAACCATTCGAATTTCCCGTTAATAGACTTGTTCGAATTCTTGTAGCTTTCATGGCCATCAATGCACATTTCTGTTTATTCAAGAAACAAGGATTCTTGTCCGAGCTACAAGTGCAATCTAGCTTAATTCTGAAAATTAAAGAATTGCAAAAAGTCGATCTCGATCTTCCAAAGATCAATTTGAAGCTTGGTTCTGAGTTTAATCCTGATTTCTCCCTAAAGTCGAATGGACTCCTCTATTTCCGAGATAGAGTGTGTGTTCCTGATAACAACGATCTGAAACGAGAGATGTTACAACAAGCTCATCAAAGTCCGCTCTCGATACACCCAGGATCGGTCAAAATGTATAAAGACTTGAAATCCTTGTATTGGTGGCCAGGCATGAAGTCGGCTATCAATAACTTTGTGTCCAAGTGCCTAACGTGCCAACGAGTCAAAGTCGAGCACAAAGTCCCTATGGGATTACTTCAACAGATCGAGTTACCGCAATGGAAGTGGGATCGGATTATTATGGATTTCGTAACTGGTCTTCCTTGCACTCCAAGAAAGAATGATGGCGTGTGGGTAATCGTTGATAGATTCACGAAGTCGGCTCATTTTCTCCTTGTTTGGATGAGCTTGAGCTTGGATATTTTAGCCGAGTTGTACATCCGAGAAGTGATTCGGCTACATGGTGTACCAACCTCGATAATTTCCGATAGAGATCCTAGATTTTCATCCCGATTTTAGAGATCCTTACAACGAGCTCTTGGAACCAAACTGAATATGAGCATTACATTTCATCCACAAATTGATGGAAAATCGAAATAGATAATACAAGTACTCAAAGATATCTTACGTGCTTGTGTGATTGACCTCGGTAAGAACTGGGAGAAATCTCTACCACTCGTAGAGTTCACCTACAACAAAAGTTACCAAACGTCGATCAAAATGGCCCCCTATGAAGCCTTGTACGGGAGAAGATGTAGAACACACTTGTGTTGGTCAGAATTGGGTGAAAACAAAGTCTTGACACCTCAACTATTACGAGAGACGTAAGAACAAGTTTGGTTGATTCATAATCGACTGAAAGAAGCCTTTGATAGACAAAAGGCGTATGCTGACTTGAAAAGGAGGGACATCCAACACAATGTTGGAGATAGAGTCTTTCTCAAAGTGTCACCATGGAAGAAAGTCTTTAGATTCGGGACGAAAGGATAGGTCCATTGGCTTATCTTCTAGCACTCCCAGTGAATTCGACAAGATACACAATGTCTTTCATGTTTCTATGTTGCAGAAATATCGAACTGATCCATCTCATGTTCTTGAACCCGAAGAAGTCGAATTGAATCCTGATCTATCATATGAAGAAGAACCAATCTGAATTCTTGACCATGAAATCAGAAAGCTTAGAAATAAAACCGTTCACCTTGTGAAAGTCCTTTGGAGGAATCACAAAGTCGAAGAAGCGACGTGGGAACCAGAAACAACGATGAGGAAACAATACCCTCATCTATTCACGTCAGGTAAATTCGAGGATGAATTTATTTTAGGGGGGAATTGTAATACCCCAAAACCCTAGCCTAGTAGAAAACATGATTTAAAAAGAAAAGAAAAAAATGGTAATGTAGTGTAAGAACATGAAACAAACACACACACACACACACACACATATATAAATACATTCAGTGGAACAATATAACTATGCAATATTATATGTATATATGTGTAATATATATATATATATATAATAGAAGATGAAAATTATAATTAAAAGAATAAATAATATTATATAATGAAGCATGGTGGAATCATTAGTGGAAATACATAGTAAAGGGCAATGCTATGTGTCCCTTTCTTAAGTGATAATCGGTCACTTTGAGTTAATGATAAACATGTGTAATCCACTTTGATTCACCATCATCTTATCTAGATTTTCCACCGACCCAAAAGTGAGAGAAGAGGTAACAAAAATTCTAGAGAAAAATTGAGAAGACAACACAAGATTGGGCTGGAAATCCATTCTAGAATTTGCATGCATGTCCACTTAAAATTCATGTAAGTATTTATGTTGTTACCGATCTTGTTCTTGGAAGCTTGCTTGTTTTATTGAATTTTGGGTTGTTTATTGCTGAAAAATTATGATTAGATGCTCGATTTTTCATATGAATTGCTGGGTTTGTGATTGAATTGAATTTAAACTGAAATTACAAAGTAGAAACAAGCTAGAACACCAAAACTGCCCAGATTCGTACATGCAGGACAACCTGTAGAAATCTACGTTTTTGAACATGTTAGAAGCAAAACTGGGAAACTTTCCACTAGACAAAGTTGTAGGAAATTGAACTTACTATAGGATAGATGTCTTGGAAGCATGAAAATGTTCATAGGATTGCTGGAAAATGAGTTAGAACAAAACTGGTCACATTTGGAACTCAATTGGTGATTAAGGATTGTTTTAGATTAAATATAAAATATTAGTACTCAAATGAACAAAATGATGGATGGAAATGACACCTAAATAATAGGGAATACAATGGTCAAAAGGGATAAAATAAACTAGTAAGGTTCCTAAGTTGAAAAGATGAGTAAAGTGGGTTAAAACACAAGATCGATAGATTTGATCATGGAAAATCACCTAACTTAGAACATTAAACTGTATTGATGTAGAAATGATAAAAATATGTGCTATACATGGTTAAAAAGATGGTTGAATAAACTTTCTAGGGATGTAAATTAATTGATAATCCGATGTGTATCTTAAAAGTTATGGGCAAAATACTGAAGGGTGTCCAAACTGCCTGAAATAGGGCAGTTTAGTGTATAATGTGAATGTACATACTTATATGTGTTAAAGGGATGATTTTTAATGATGTATTTGTGTTGTTTATACATGTAATGGTAGACCAAGAGATAGAAGATGCTTGTGAGGGCATCAAGGCTGGGCAAACAAAGGAAAGAAACAAGGGCTCCCTGATCTTGTTAAATGTCTAATGACATCTTGGTTAAGCTTGAAATGTGCCTTGAACATGCCTTGTTTGTTCACATGTATCTTGATAAATGAACACCAAACTAAATGATGCGTTTTTAGCTAGTGAGGTCATAGGTAGGATGGCATGCCATAGAGTCTTGATCTCATTTGTGTTGGACAGTCTACGGACCGGGCTAAGGCCCTTAATTGGTGACAGTATGAGGGATGTGTGTGTTATGGTCTTTGGCGACAGCAGGAGGCATTTGACCAGCACTACGTTGCCTCTTGCTTTTGTGACAGTTTGGTTGGTGAATAGATTAATTAGACTTGACTACATACTAAGGCCTAAACTTGAATTGATTATCTAATATTGCTACAACAAAGCTTGAATATCCTATGAATTTGAAATGAAACTTTACTTGAGCCTATACTTGAATTTGATGGTGCAATCCTGATAATGTAAAATTTGCTATCGCATGTAAATGAAATGAATCTTTAATCAATTGCTTAAACTTGCATATGCCATGACATTTGATATGTGACATATATTCATGATTTCATTGATAGCATGTAATGTTGGCTTGAAAATTGATTTGTGATACGTATATACTAGATCTTGAAATGCCATGCCTATGTGTGGAGTAAGTTACATGGAATGATATATTGCTCTATATGGCCTAGATTATTCAAATATATTATACACACTTGTTAAATGAATAAATTTATCTAGCTTAGGTTGCTACCTCACTAAGTACTTAACCGTACTTATCACTCTCGTTTTCGTTCTTCCCAAAATACAGCTTAATAGATTGCAAGCTTGGCTGTGTTGGAGGCAAGGCAAGACAAGCTAAGCACAAGTATGGTTATGACTTTTTGTATACTCCTAGTTGGTGGTCATAGTCTTGTATCTAGATTTCATGTTCATGCATTTTGAGCCTAGTAAAGGCTATGTATGTATTTGATATGATATGACATGTATATCTGGCTATGTGACTTGTTTGGTAGCCTAGTTGATCTAGGTATTATGCTATGGTATATGAGCATGGATGGCTTTATGCTACGATATATGATGTCTTGAAAGCCTTGATGATTGATAATTGTATTGATTCATTCTTTGATTGCCTATAATGATTTAAGAATGATGAGTGCTTACTTGCTACAACATAGTATTGTTATGCTCAGATGATATTGTAAATGCTATAGCATGTTTTGATGTTTTCGTTTAAATTGTTTGGTTGAGTTAAGAATTCATGGGTATAATATCTGGTTTGGTTTGGCATTTGAAATGGTTAGTTTAGTCATGTACATGTTGTTCAAATGATGCTATAGCAATTATTGTTTCATGATGATATGTTGTGGCAAATATGTTTAATGTTCGTATGTTATAGCAATTATTGTTTCATGATTATATGTTATGGCAATTATGTTTAATGTTTGTATGTTATAGCAAATATGTCTTATGATTATATGTTATGGTTTCATTGCAATATGATATGTGATGATTGTTTGATTAGAAGTCTGACTTACCTATTAGGGGTAAGTTAGGAAAAAGTTTTTGTAGGTTCATGTTTTTCCTTGCTTGAGCAATGCCTCTTATCCGGTTTACGACTAAACCATGTGAGGGGTGTTACAACTTAACAACTAAGACAGTAATTTTTACTCCTGTTTTTGCACAATTTCAACAAGCAATTCCAGCTTACATAGTAAACAACATAATAGAAAATTATGGATAGTAATGTTTCCAACTAAGCCACCCACTTGGTTTATTTTGAGACTTAAATGAACATGAATTAGTGCATCAAGGTAAGGTACTCTAAACGTAAATTTTAGCATCTACATACCATATTTTCATAAACACAATCTAACTTACACTCACCTAAAATTGGGCTCTGATATCCCTCGATTATCGATTTAATCTTCAGTACAAGTTTTTCCTCGATCCCGACACAATTTGATTTCTTTATTCTTCTCGCACTCAACCATGGCGGTTAACAAAGGTCGAAGAAACCTTTCCTCCATCTTCCTAGACTAAGGAAGGAATAGGGAATAGCCATTTCTAATTTTTTCTTTTATTTTCATTTAATTATCAACTCACTTAAGTAATTTAACCATTCATTAATTCCTTCGAACAATAACATGTGAAAATATCCATATTTGCACTTAATTCAATTTAGTCCTTGGAAATCAAACCTACTTCTTACTTCTCCAATTTAATATCAAATTGAATAATTCTTTTGCCAAAGTAATTTTGGTTCGATAAACACTAAATCCATTATTTGAAATAATAATTTACTCATCGAAAACGAATTCTAATACAAAAATTAGATTAACTACAATTTAGTCTTTATATTCGATACCATATAAAATCTCTTTAACACATTTTAGTACTTTGTCTTTCCAAATATTTTCATCCATCACCCATGGCTTAATTCATACAATAGTCCTTTATCTTTCCAATTTTATACTTTTAGCATTCCGATTTGCACTTTTCACATTTGTACCTATCTTAAATTCTTTCCTATTTAGTCATTGAACACTCCCAAAACACTTTACAATCTAGTCCACCTTAATTAATCATACTTTTAGAAATTTCAATAATTAAGAAAACTAAAATAAAACATTCTCTAATCACCGAAAGTCAAAGAAATTCTAGACCGTTATTCGAGGTGTTACAATAACTTCTTGCAATTATGAACTCAAAAGAGAACTCATGACTCTGTAGAAAACATATATTTTAGGCCCTTTTACTTAGCATATTGCATGTGTACAAGCTCATATAGCTGCATCTAGAATTAGCTTGCATGTAGTTATGGAGTTTAATGTTTGAGATTACTGTTTATATATACTGATGTTATTAATGGGAAAGGTAGGGTATTTTAGCGGTGCTTGTGCAAGAAGCAAAGGAGTGCAAGGAAACTATGAAGCTCAAGGAGTATTGGAACTGCACTCTCTCATGATGGATTGGATGGCACAACATTGTTGTGAGGTTGGAGACAAATCTTAGATCCTTTGACGACAAGAAATGCATGGACTCCTCCCCTTTATGGACTCATTGAATGATGCAGAAAGCTAGATCCTCACTAAAGGATCACATGACTTTAGGGATTCCAAACCCTAGATTTGTTGCCTCTATATAAAGATAGCTTGGGAAACAATTTGAAAAAGAGTTTGATTGGAAGAAAAAATTATTTGTCTTAAACTATCGGAGAACCACCATCGTTGAAGTTCTAGAGGAGTCTCCAAGCAATGAAAGTTCTCGAGACATGCTTGAGGAGTTTAGAGCGCTGTAGCATCGGTTCAAAGGCTTGAAGAATAATTTCTAGGAGACTTGGATTTTCTTTCTCTCTTGTTTTATAAATTGCTATGGATTATACTTTGATTATTATAGATGTTATTTGCTCAGAAATGAGCTAAATACTTTTTGTTGGATTTATTGTTTTAAGATACTTTGCTTTATTATTGTTCAATGTTATAACATCTTTTTCTTATCTATTTTGTTCATCGAACTTAATGCTTAATTTTGTAAGAGCTATTTAGAGAGGCCTTTAATTATTGGTTTGTGGCTTAAAATCGAGAGTGTTAAGTTAGACCATGTGAACAGTGAAGCTTAAGTTGTTAACTTGAGTTCTAATATGGCTTAGAAATAAGTTTAGAATTTCAATGAATAATAAGGGGACCTTAAATAGATAATAAGTTGTTAGGGTTTACACCAAAATGTATTGCCGTAGAATCTTATTATCAACTTCTATATATCGAGAGAGCTTAGGAGTTTATTAGAAAATCATGTTGAGTAGATAAGAGTTGACTCGTCTCTATAACATTCAAATGGTAATGAGCATAGTTCTTAGGCAATAAACCCAACATCCATCCTTATTATAATCTTTTCTACAACATCTATTTGTTTTTTGATCATTGCTTCATCTTTACTTTTATCACATCTAGGTAATAATCTTATTATCACACCATCATTATTTCACTAACTCTTAAGTGCGATTGGTTTTAGTTTATCATTCCAGTCCATTTGGTTTCGACACTCTACTTATCACTTTATTACTTGAGCGACGAGTGTACTTGCTCTAATTTCTGCATCCATTATACACGCATCAAGAAATTTATTTAATCAATCAAAATCTAAAAAATTATGAAGAAGTCTTCGTCCTTTTATAGGAAAAAGATGGCTAAGAATATATAAATTCTAATTAGACACAATTCTACTAGTGAATAAAAAAATAGAAAAGAAATCATCACATAAGCTCCTTTTTTGGACAACAATTAATGAAGGCCATTGGATGATCTTTAATCCAATGGTTAAGAGAAATCCTCCTAGGGCAGCAAGTAGGATTCCATGTAGAGGTTAGAGTTCTTGTTGAGTACATATTTAACTATTTTAAGTCCTAACAAAGTAGAAAATAACTTAAAAATCCTAAGTGGGATAACTCATTTATTAGACCCAAACTTTATAACATAGTTTTTGGTCTAAATATCACAAAATAAACCCAAAGAAAAGGATTTGGGATTAATCTAGTATGGGATTTTCTAGCATGCACAATCTTCACTAAAATAGTCGTATCTTGAGCTCCAGTGTCTAATTGATGCGTTTCAAAGTGCGATGGAAAGCTATGAGAATGACTCATAAGTTGAAAGGAGACTTTGTAGTTCAAATATGCCCAGATCCTAATCAAAAGTTGAAATAAGTCAACTATATTTATGGTCTTCCAATTAGACATTTTCAAACATGTATCATTCCCCATCCTCAAAAGGATTTGTCCTCGAATCTAAAAAAGGTAGTGGAAGAGAATGGAGCATCATAGTATGATAAACATATTTTGTAGATACCTGGATCGAAGACAAGTTGTTTCCATCATTTGGAGTTGGATGAAAATGATTGTTGGTGTGGGAAAACTCGAAAGAGTAGATCCTCACCATGTTATGCTTCTCATGGAATTGTGTATGCTTTCTTTTTGTGTGGATCAATTCTTCTTGCTTCATATCATGGCTAAGGAACTTCATGTCTTGGATTGAATCAATGGTTCTTGGTATGCTATGGAGTTTAAGCATCTCTTTGAAGAACAAGTGGTGTTCTTTGTCTCTTTCTGGCAACAAGACTCGAGTTAGACCACCTAACATATCACCCATGTATTCTAAGTGTTTAGAATCGGGTTTATCACTCTCGTAGGTGATAGGAGTAATGGTTTTTTCTTCAAAAGCATAATCTTGGTTCTTGCATTTGAGACTTGGTAGATTCCCGGTTCCAATGGATGATTTTGCTGGTTGGGACATATCATTCTCTGGCGTGTTGCTCACTTCTACAACATAACTCATCAATGGTTGTTCACTATCACTTTCCTCATGTCCGGAAGATGATTCTTCTTCAACATCAACATTAGCACTAATGCTAGAATATGACATACAAGTATGAATAGAATCAAGTGTACCTTTTGGATGTGGTGCATCATCATATGTGTTTTCTTTTGGATGATCATTAAATTCTTCATCATGACTAGGCAAGGTCGAGTTCTCTATGGTCACATCTTCCCCGTGTACTTTAAGATAACAAATTTGTTCATCATTATTGGATCTTGCTTGCACTGGTTCTTGTATGATATTCTACTCTACTATGACGGTTTGCAATTTCTCATCGAAGCGTTCTAACAATTGTGTTAATTTTTCTATGGTATTGGCCAAGGATTCAAGGGTCCCTGGTTTGTTGCTTTTCTTTTCATCGAAACATGTAACATGTCTCGAATGCTGCTTTTCATACTCATCATGATCATATCTAGTATTAGAGTTATTATTATAATCGTCATAATAATAATCATTATATTTGGTATGAGTAGAATGTTGTCGAGGTTTATATGACATGTTGAATCCTATCAAACAAACTTTAAATTCTCTATGAATCCAAAGAAACGTTAAACACCAATTGATTTTGTAGTTGCAAGGAAAAAGGAAATATATGAAACTTTTAGTCCGACAAACACAAGGAAAAAAAAGTATTATATGATTTATAAGGTGAAGAAAGGACAAAACAAAAGAACGTTTGTAACCCCCTTAGCCCGGCCTAGACGCCCGACCCGATCTAATAAGATTACACGGGGAAAATCAAAGTCAACTCGTTAAAGTCAACCTCGATTAACGACCTCTTTTTTTTTATCTTCTCTAGATGCACATTATTACCATATATGTTCAACAAAGCGATTAGGAAAAAATGGCACATCGATCGGAGTTCAATTAGGGGTTCAATTGCATACATTAGACTTTTAGGGACTAAACTATAATTTCCATAAAATAAGGGACTTTCAAGATTTTAAAGTTACCAATCTTCAATTAATCATGTAACATGCCAACATGCCAAATTTCAGCTCAAACGGATCATCCAAACTTATTTGATTGCATACACAATATTCAGGGACCAAAATGCAACATTTCCAAACTTTATAAAGGATTTCTTTTAACTGAATTTCAACTGCACGTATCGATACGCCTTAGCCCGTATCGATACGCAAAATGGCAGTAGCTGTAACCCCCTCGTCCCGGTCTGGCCGGATGACCGGTCCGAGTGAGCTACACGGGGAAAACCGAGTGAAAACTCCCTAAGGAATTCTCCCTCGGTTAGCGACCCTATTTTTTTTTCATTTTAATCTTGTCTAGATGAGATTTACATCCTAAGTGATCATACAATGGAACAATATTTACGAATCAATCAATCGAACCCAAACTAACACTTAAAAGCCCATTTTTAAAGTTGAACTGCAGGCGGTATCGATACCCTTAAGAGGGGTATCGATACCCCTGTGACTAGGTCAACAAGGTTTGGTCAACCTGAGGAGACAGTATCGATACCCCAAATGAGGGTATCGATACCCTCCCCTAAAGTTGACTTTCCCCGGTCAAAGCCAAGACAACGGTATCGATACCCTTGAGATGAGTATCGATACCGAAATCGACAGTAGCTCCAGTGGCCAAAAAGGTATCGATACTCCCCCTCGAGTATCGATACACGAAGCCTGAAACCACATGGTAGTATCGATACCAGATCAACGGTATCGATACCCCAGCTACGAAACTGCAGGTTTGAGCTGATTTAGAGCACAAGGAGGCCCCTAAATCCCTCTAACCCTTCAACCAACACACTATCATCAATCCCTAAGGCAAGCCAACCATAAAGCATGCATATTTAAGCCAAGGGAGTCAATCAAACATGGATTTAAGCAATCATACATAGCATTCAATTCATTGAGCAATATAGGCATTAATAAGCATACTTGAAGGCTCAAATGGTCTTAAAAGCACAAGTCAAACTCAAGAGGTTTGCATCCATACATAAGGCAACCTAAACACCCTAAAGCATGCCATCATACACATCAACAATCATCAAGGCATTACATGCATACAATCCATATCAAACCAAAACAACATCCATCAAATGAGTCACACATGCTCATACAAAGACACTTGCCACATTGCTAGCTATTACAAAATCGGTAACCATACTTGAGCTACAAACTTGGAAGCCCTTCTTGCCTTGCCTCGAGCTAACACCACGCTAATGATCTGCATTGTTGAACATTGAGAGCGTAAGCCATAAGCTTAGTGAGGGTGCTCTAAAACGAAAAACAACAACAATGCAGGGTCCAAGCATGTAATCCTAGTCTCGTACATATCAAGCATTGCATAAAAACAAGTAGACTTAGCTAGTCTTTCGAGTGGCATATATGGTCTCTCAATCCTAGCAAGATTTCACATCAATATCAATTACATATATAATACCATATATCAAAACCACATATCACCATCATATATCACATTACATAACAAGTTGAATTGGCCACTTTAATTACCCCGATTGTGCGGATATAAACCTTGACAACACTTTACCTCGGTGCGATTCCACTCATCACCGGACCTTGCATGTGCGGGATTCCACTCATCGCCACATGCCCTACGGATGGGATTCCACTCATCATCCCGTAGAAATACAATAAGCTTCCGGTGGAATGCTACATCACCGTACTCCTCCTTGATGACTTAACGCCATCAAGGCCACGTACGTTTTGACTCAATTTGTGTGCACACTATCCTAATGATCGATCATTTACAACCGGTAATTTTTGGTGCCAATTATTATAACCACAACATGTATCACCAACCACATATCATCAACACATTCAGGCTCAACACATATATCCACATCATGATATACATATACATGCACCATCTAATCACAAGCATTGAGCATAGTCATCAAGCACATAGCATTTAAGGAAATTAGGCTAAGTTAACTACTTGGATTAAAAGGAAGTGGCCTACCAAGCACACTTGCACACACACACACTACTCATACTCGAACCAACTTTAAAACAAGTTTAGACCACTCACCGTCCTTCCTTAGCAAATCGAACAATCCTCCTACGCACCCGGATTCGGTCCCAAAGCTCCTTCAACGTTTCCCCTTGCTTCTAGCCAAGCAAAACACACTTATTACACCACAATTCAATGCTAAAGCTCAACTATCAATTCACTTCACAACATAGACCAAATTTCACAAATTCCCCAAATCATAAAATCTCCCAAAACTCAATTTTCGTGCTTCCCAAAACTCTTGCTGAAAAACCCACTTCCAAACACCCAAATGGCTTCCAAACCATCCCAAAACACTCTCATACCAAAGGTAAACCAACAGCCCATCAATTTCACCCTTAAACCTACCAAAACCCAATTTTTGACATCTTAAATCTAGCCTTAAGACATCTCTACGAATTTCTATCAAAATTCAACCAAATTTAAGTATATGGTGTATTTTATCATGCTTAAACAAACCCCCAACATAATTTAACAAAACAAATTAAAAAGCCCCATCAAAATCCCCAAATCCATATGAACCCTAATTTTCAAAACCCACAATTTTTGAAATTCAAGACCATGGTTAGATAGAGATTGAAGAGGAGAGTTAGAAAATATAATTACCTTTGAAAACCGTCTTGGATTGAGGAAGAAATGAATGGAATAGGGTTTGTAGTGTTGGGAGAGTTTGAAAAGAGAAGATGGGGTTTTAACATGAAAAGGAGATAGGAAAGAGGGAAGACAATTTTTTTGTTAAAGTAGTCTAGCTTTTTAAAAGTTTTTGGTAAAATTGCAACATTGGTCCCTCCCCTTTCGATTGAAGCTTAATTAGGTCACTACTTTAAGTTGAATTATTTTATTTAAATTTAATTGACTCGAATTATAACCCGGCTAACTCCTAAGCCCAAAACACGGGTGTTACAACTCTTTCCCACTTAAGGAATTTCGTCCCCGAAATTACCTGACTGAAAGAGATACGGAAACTGCTTTTCCATATCCTCCTTCCTCTCCCAAGTGGCCTCGTCCACACCTCTATGTTGCCACCTCACCTTCACTAACTCAATTGATCTACCCCTCAACACTTTACTGTCTGAAGCTAAGATCTCCACTGGCTCTTCGTCATAAGTTAAATCCGGATTCAATTCAATTTCTTCTACGGGCATAACATGTGATGGATCGGACCTATACTTACGAAGCATGGATACATGGAACACATCGTGTATCTTCTCTAACTCGGATGGCAAACGCAACTGATAAGCAACCGGACCAACTCTCTTCACAATCTCATACGACCCTATGTACCTCGGACTCAACTTCCCCTTTCGGCCAAATCTCATCACTTTCTTCCACGGAGACACTTTCAAGAACACCTTCTCACCCACTGCGAACTCAACTTCCTTCCTCTTCAAATCGGCATAGGACTTCTGCCTATCCGAAGCAGCCTTCAAGCGATCACAAATCAATTTTACCTTGTCGGTTGTCCCCTTGAGCAAATCCGGCATAGGCAACAGTTTATGTCCTACCTCGGCCCAACACACTGGAGTTCTACACTTTCGACCATACAAGGCCTCATACGGAGCCATCTGAATGCTCGACTGAAAACTGTTGTTGTACGCAAACTCCACTAGAGGCAGATGCTTCTCCCAAGTACCCTGAAAGTCAATGATACAACATCGCAACATATCCTCTAAGATCTGAATAACCCTCTCTGACTGACCATCTGACTGAGGATGATAAGAAGTGCTGAAGTTCAAACGGGTACCCAAAGCTGTATGCAAACACTCCCAAAATCTAGAAGTAAACCGCGGATCCCTATCTGACACAATGGACTTCGGCACTCCATGTAACCTCACAATCTCACCAATGTACAAATCGGCCAATCTATCTAAGGTGTAAGTAGTGTTGACTGCCAAGAAGTGAGCACACTTCGTAAAACGATCCACTATCACCCAAACTGAATTCTTCTTCGTAGGTGTCAAAGGCAAACCCGAAACAAAATCCATGGTGATGTTCTGCCATTTCCATTCCGGAATTCTCAACGGCTGTAACAAGCCTGAGGGAACCTGATGTTCCGCCTTCACCCTCTGACACACTAAGCACTTACTCACAAAGTCGGCTACATCTCTCTTCAAGCCAACCCAAAAGTACTCATTCTTCAAATCACGGTACATCTTCGTACTTCCAGGATGCATAGCAAACGGGCTACTGTGAGCTTCAGTCAAGATCGTACGTCTCAAATCACTGTCTTCAGGCACAACTATTCTATCCTTGAAACATAAGACCCCATCGGAACTGAAACTGTAGTCTGAAGATCTACCTTCGGCTATATCTTGCACGTGAGGTGCCAAAGATCTATCTAAGAGCTGTTTCTCTCGAATCATCTGACCTAGAGTAGGTCTAACCTGAAGCTCGGCTACTAAGCCACCATCCCCTGACAAACTCAATCTAGCAAACATGGCTCTCAAGTCCACGGCCACCTTCCTACTCAATGCATCGGCCACTACATTGGCCTTACCCGGATGGTACTCAATAGTAAGATCATAGTCCTTTAGCAACTCTAACCATCTACGCTGTCTGAGATTCAAATCTCGCTGAGTCATAATGTACTTCAAACTCTTGTGGTCGGTGTATACTGTGCATTTCTCACCATACAAATAGTGTCTCCAAATCTTCAGAGCAAACACAACTGCAGCTAACTCTATGTCATGGGTCGGATAGTTGCGCTCATGAGTCTTCAACTGTCTTGAGGCATAAGCCACTACTCTTCGGTCTTGCATCAGAACACATCCTAACCCTACATACGAGGCATCACTATAAATCACATAGTCCTTCCCGGACTCAGGCTGAATCAAGATCGGTGCTTGGGTCAAAGCTTCTTTCAATTTTTCAAAGGCTCTCTGTCTTGCATCTGTCCACTCAAACTGAACACTCTTCTGTAGTAGCTGTGTCAACGGAGCGGCTAATTTAGAGAAACCTTCCACAAATCTTCTATAGTATCCGGCTAAGCCTAGGAAGCTACGTACTTCTGTCACTGACTTTGGTTGCTTCCACTCAACAATGGCTTCAATCTTCTTCGGATCAACTCTAATGCCTTCAGCTGACACTACATGTCCTAAGAAGACTACTTCCCGGATCCAGAATTCACACTTGCTGAGCTTCGCATACAACTGATGATCTAGCAAAGTCTTCAAAACAAGTCTCAAATGTCGGTCATGGTCTTCTTCAGCTCGCGAGTACACCAAAATGTCATCAATAAATACAACCACAAACTGATCTAGATACTGATGAAAAATCCTATTCATCATGTCCATGAAAGCTGCCGGTGCATTAGTCAACCCAAATGGCATGACTAAAAACTCATAGTGTTCATACCTAGTCCTAAAGGCCGTCTTCGGTACATCAACCTCTCTAACCTTTAGCTGGTAGTAACCTGATCTCAAATCAATCTTCGAAAAGACAGACGCCCCTCTCAACTGATCAAACAAGTCATCAATTCTAGGCAACGGATATTTGTTCTTCACTGTCAACTGATTTAACTGTCTGTAATCTATGCACATTCTCATACTTCCATCTTTCTTCTTCACAAACAACACTGGTGCACCCCAAGGTGAAGAACTAGGCCTAATAAAACCTCTATCTGTCAATTCTTGCAACTGAGTCTTCAACTCTTTCAATTCTTTCGGTGCCATACGATACGGAGCAATCGAAACAGGAGCTGAATCAGAATAAGTCTCAATGCTGAACTCTACCTCTCTGTCCGGTGGTAACCCTGGCAATTCTTCCGGAAACACACTAGGAAAGTCACATACTGTCCGGATGTCCTGAGGTCTAACCTCACTCATGTTAGGGTTCATCACATACGCTAAGTATGCTTCACACCCCAACTCCACTAACCTCTTAGCCTCTAATACTGAAACCACATTGGACAAGAACTTCACATTCTCACCCACCACAACAATCTCATAATCATCTGTGAGCTTCAAAGAAATCCGCTTAGTTTCAAAATCTATCCTAGCTCTATGTTCTGTGAGCCAATCCATACCCAGAATCACATCAAAACCATAGAAGGGAAGTTCCATCATATCCACTGGAAACACATGCCCCTGAACCATCAACGGACACCTTCGGTACATCTTCCTAACCACTACCGTGTCCCCAAAGGAACTAGTAACACTAACTCCTACCTCTAACAACTCACAAGGCAAATTCAAAGACTGTGCATGCTCACTCAATATGTAGGAATGTGTAGACCCAGAGTCAATCAAAGAAAGCAAACCCAAAGACTGTATCGAGAAATTACCTGTGATCACATCGGTGTCATGCTGCTCCCCGCGCTGAGCGTAAACCCTAGCCTGTCCTCCGCCCTCCAGCTGGACTGCGACTACATGAGCTAAGTTCCTCTGACCATCGTTCCTCGGCTGGAAATTACCCCTACCGCGCTCGCGACCTCTCTGAAAGTCATTGGCTCTAGCAGGAGCCTGAGCTGGTGCCTGTCCCACCTGATGTGGACAGGCACGCCTAATGTGGTCTCTAGCACCACAACTCCAACAAGAGTGATAATTTCCCCAACACTCACCGGTGTGGTCCCTCCCGCAAGAAGCACATGTGGGCAACTTCCCACCAGCTCTCTGGCCCTGGTGGCCCCTACCGTGGTTACTGCCACCACGCCTATGATCATACTGATGCCGGTTGTCCCGATGCCTCTTGGCATCTCCTCTATCAAAGTTGCTGGACCTCTTACCGGAACTAGATCCACCTTACCGCCTGGTCAAACTCAAACTGTGCTCCAAGTCCTTGGCCCTCGAGACCAAGACATCAAAATCAATGTAATCAGAAGCTAGAGTATAAGTCTTGATCTATTCATTCAGCCCATATCGGAAGCGGTTACAACGCTCCACCTCAGTAGGTACAAGTTCAGGTGCATACTGACTCAGCCTGACAAATCGGATCTCATAATCAGTCACGGACATACTCCCCTGAGACAATGCCATAAACTCTCTCTTCCTCTCATCGAGGTATCGCGGACCCAAATACTTCTTCCGGAAAGCTGTCTCAAAGAACTCCCAAGTGATCTCGGCCTCATCCATCCCCGAAGTAACGGTGACCCACCAGGTGTAGGCATCACCCTGAAGCAAGGACTCAACACAGCCCAACTTACGATCACCAGTACACCCCATCTGAGCAAGGATACGGACGGTCTTCTCAAACCACATCTCTGACCTCTCCGGAGTAGCACCTCTAAACTCTTCGGCCCCAAGGCCCCGAAGTCTCTCTAATGGCAACCCGGTGCCCTCACCCTGATGATGAGCTGCCTGACCCCCAGCGACTGCAGCCTGAAACGCTCCGACTATTGCCTGAACCAACGGAGCTAAGTCAATTCCGGCCGGTCCTTGGCCACCTTGGCCACCTTGGCCTCCTTGTGGTCCCATTCCTTCGGGCCCGGCCTCGCCTCCCACTCCCGGTGGAGGAGGTGGTGGTGGTGGAGGTGGTGGAGGAGCTCCAACTCCAACCACTGGCTCTCCCACTTGAGCCTCAACTCTCACAACTGGCTCAACTCTCGGAGCCTCTGCCCGTGGTTCCGGTCGAACCATCCTAGGCCTCTCACGTGGTCTCATGATTCAACTAGCAAGGTATAAACTACAACAAGAAACAATAGGATTACGTTAGCCAAAGCAAGGGTCCAATAGTGCTCAAGTATTCCTCTTTCAAAAATCCTTTTTAAATTAAGTAGTAGTAGCAATGGGCACACACTCACACGAGACACGACCATTCATGCATTCAAAACATCATACGATCAATAAAGCATCAAGGATTCATGGCAAATCATGCATCGAACAACACAAGCATTTAACACATTAATCTTACCTCACTTACCTGCCCGAGGTCTCGGTAACCTCAGGCTCTGATACCAACAAATGTAACCCCCTCGTCCCGGTCTGGCCGGATGACCGGTCCGAGTGAGCTACACGGGGAAAACCGAGTGAAAACTCCCTAAGGAATTCTCCCTCGGTTAGCGACCCTATTTTTTTTTCATTTTAATCTTGTCTAGATGAGATTTACATCCTAAGTGATCATACAATGGAACAATATTTACGAATCAATCAATCGAACCCAAACTAACACTTAAAAGCCCATTTTTAAAGTTGAACTGCAGGCGGTATCGATACCCTTAAGAGGGGTATCGATACCCTTGTGACTAGGTCAACAAGGTTTGGTCAACCTGAGGAGACAGTATCGATACCCCAAATGAGGGTATCGATACCCTCCCCTAAAGTTGACTTTCCCCGGTCAAAGCCAAGACAACGGTATCGATACCCTTGAGATGAGTATCGATACCGAAATCGACAGTAGCTCCAGTGGCCAAAAAGGTATCGATACTCCCCCTCGAGTATCGATACACGAAGCCTGAAACCACATGGTAGTATCGATACCAGATCAACGGTATCGATACCCCAGCTACGAAACTGCAGGTTTGAGCTAATTTAGAGCACAAGGAGGCCCCTAAATCCCTCTAACCCTTCAACCAACACACTATCATCAATCCCTAAGGCAAGCCAACCATAAAGCATGCATATTTAAGCCAAGGGAGTCAATCAAACATGGATTTAAGCAATCATACATAGCATTCAATTCATTGAGCAATATAGGCATTAATAAGCATACTTGAAGGCTCAAATGGTCTTAAAAGCACAAGTCAAACTCAAGAGGTTTGCATCCATACATAAGGCAACCTAAACACCCTAAAGCATGCCATCATACACATCAACAATCATCAAGGCATTACATGCATACAATCCATATCAAACCAAAACAACATCCATCAAATGAGTCACACATGCTCATACAAAGACACTTGCCACATTGCTAGCTATTACAAAATCGGTAACCATACTTGAGCTACAAACTTGGAAGCCCTTCTTGCCTTGCCTCGAGCTAACACCACGCTAATGATCTGCATTGTTGAACATTGAGAGCGTAAGCCATAAGCTTAGTGAGGGTGCTCTAAAACGAAAAACAACAACAATGCAGGGTTCAAGCATGTAATCCTAGTCTCGTACATATCAAGCATTGCATAAAAACAAGTAGACTTAGCTAGTCTTTCGAGTGGCATATATGGTCTCTCAATCCTAGCAAGATTTCACATCAATATCAATTACATATATAATACCATATATCAAAACCACATATCACCATCATATATCACATTACATAACAAGTTGAATTGGCCACTTTAATTACCCCGATTGTGCGGATATAAACCTTGACAACACTTTACCTCGGTGGGATTCCACTCATCACCGGACCTTGCATGTGCGGGATTCCACTCATCGCCACATGCCCTACGGATGGGATTCCACTCATCATCCCGTAGAAATACAATAAGCTTCCGGTGGAATGCTACATCACCGTACTCCTCCTTGATGACTTAACGCCATCAAGGCCACGTACGTTTTGACTCAATTTGTGTGCACACTATCCTAATGATCGATCATTTACAACCGGTAATTTTTGGTGCCAATTATTATAACCACAACATGTATCACCAACCACATATCATCAACACATTCAGGCTCAACACATATATCCACATCATGATATACATATACATGCACCATCTAATCACAAGCATTGAGCATAGTCATCAAGCACATAGCATTTAAGGAAATTAGGCTAAGTTAACTACTTGGATTAAAAGGAAGTGGCCTACCAAGCACACTTGCACACACACACACTACTCATACTCGAACCAACTTTAAAACAAGTTTAGACCACTCACCGTCCTTCCTTAGCAAATCGAACAATCCTCCTACGCACCCGGATTCGGTCCCAAAGCTCCTTCAACGTTTCCCCTTGCTTCTAGCCAAGCAAAACACACTTATTACACCACAATTCAATGCTAAAGCTCAACTATCAATTCACTTCACAACATAGACCAAATTTCACAAATTCCCCAAATCATAAAATCTCCCAAAACTCAATTTTCGTGCTTCCCAAAACTCTTGCTGAAAAACCCACTTCCAAACACCCAAATGGCTTCCAAACCATCCCAAAACACTCTCATACCAAAGGTAAACCAACAGCCCATCAATTTCACCCTTAAACCTACCAAAACCCAATTTTTGACATCTTAAATCTAGCCTTAAGACATCTCTACGAATTTCTATCAAAATTCAACCAAATTTAAGTATATGGTGTATTTTATCATGCTTAAACAAACCCCCAACATAATTTAACAAAACAAATTAAAAAGCCCCATCAAAATCCCCAAATCCATATGAACCCTAATTTTCAAAACCCACAATTTTTGAAATTCAAGACCATGGTTAGATAGAGATTGAAGAGGAGAGTTAGAAAATATAATTACCTTTGAAAACCGTCTTGGATTGAGGAAGAAATGAATGGAATAGGGTTTGTAGTGTTGGGAGAGTTTGAAAAGAGAAGATGGGGTTTTAACATGAAAAGGAGATAGGAAAGAGGGAAGACAATTTTTTTGTTAAAGTAGTCTAGCTTTTTAAAAGTTTTTGGTAAAATTGCAACATTGGTCCCTCCCCTTTCGATTGAAGCTTAATTAGGTCACTACTTTAAGTTGAATTATTTTATTTAAATTTAATTGACTCGAATTATAACCCGGCTAACTCCTAAGCCCAAAACACGGGTGTTACAGTAGCCAAAGTTGAGAAAGGGTATCGATACACTTCCCTCGTGTATCGATACACCCTACTAAAATTACACAGGTGTATCAATACACTTGATGCCCGTATCAATACACATGTACCATTTTAGCTTAAGGTGTATCGGTACACTTCCCAAGTACACTTGATGCCCGTATCCATACACCTAATACTCGTATCAATACACATGCACCATTTTAGCTTAAGGGTATCAATACACTTGCCCGAGTATCGATACACATACCAGAAATGCTTAAGAAAAAGGCCCAAAAACACTGTTAACATCATCTAATCATGTCCTAATCATTCATACATACAATAATCAACATACCAACACTTATGTATCAACAAATATTCACCATATAAGCATCAAGCATGGCAAGTCATGGAGAGTCACTAACTATTCAAGCATGCTTTTAAAACATTAACCATAGCATATCCAAAATGCAAAATGAGGACCCAAGTACCACACAATGGCCACTTACAAGTCCCAAACCATAAACCAAACTTGTTCAAGGTGTCACATAACACCAAGCATCACGTGAGTGAAAATCCCTACCATTGGCTCTTATTACACTAAAGTAAAACCACATACATTGTTTAGCCAAAAACTCTTGGAATCCCCTTGCTCTTGGGCTGCCTTGATTGCTCAATTCTCTGCATTGATGAAACAAATGAGCGTAAGCATAAAGCTTAGTGAGGTCCGCTATAAAACCAAACATTCATCAATGCATTTTGAAACCAAAACATCATCCTTTGTAAACATATGCCTTCCTTTAAAACATGCACTTTAGAACACCAATACACTTTCAAAACCACATGCTCATAGCATCATTAATTACAACAACAAGAACCTTTGCTCATGCTTAAACCAAGCATCATATGCATTCTAGCATAATTCTCAAGCATCACATGCTTTCTCTAAATAAATGTTCTTCATTAAATCATTATGCCAACATCATCATATTGGCTCACAAGTGATCTTAAACATAAATCATAACAAAACACATCACATTTGGCACAATCAGATACGCGGATTACAAGTGTTGTCCCACACGCTTCATACACACTACCGGCTTCACAAGGTGGAGTTCAATGGCACAATCACAACCCCTCAACACCCGTTATGGAGTTAAATGGCACAATCACAACCCCTCAACACCCGTGATGGAGTTAATGGCACAATCACAACCCCTCAACACCCGTGATGGAGTTAATGGCACAATCACAACCCATCAACACTCGTGATGGAGTTAAATGACACAATCACAACCCCTCAACATCACTCATCGGTAGTTGTATAACCCACTAGCGAGAGTCGGGACACAAAACAAGGCTTACACACAGGAGCTACCTCAACCATTGTAATCACCTTAACCAAGCTCACACACGGGAGAATTCCTCCACCGTAGTGTCGCTTAACTAAGTCTACCCACGAGAGTCATCCTCCATCGTGGTGACGCTAATTCCTCAATCGTTAGGGTACTTGGATGGAGATTACGGCACAATCACAACCCCTCGACATCCAAGGCGACTTTATTCACGGTGCACCCAATCTTATAGCCGCCTAACTATATCCGATTAAAATAACCAAGACTATTTACCATCACTTGCCAATATAATCATTAATCATCATTAATTCACTGTTTTACAAGCATAAACCACAATGCAACTTTCACAAGCATTAACATGCTTAAAACCAATTGCATAAATCATATAAACTCAAGGATCACTTACCATGTGCATCATTAACAAAATGGCATTTAAAACCAGCAACATCATTGCTCAAAACATGCTTTAAAACAGCAATCAAAACACATTTAAATCAAGTGCATTTTAAACCAAAACATAGCACAATCTGAGAGAGACTTTCGATTTACTTACTCTTGAGCTTAGCTAAGTGTTTCAAACTTACACTAAGCCCCCAAAACCACGTTCAAAACGTTTCAAAGCTGGAAAACTCTTTTCCACTCACCGATACACGAAACCTTGCTCGCCGACGTGAAGATCACCCTTCCGAAGCCTCCAACAATGCTTTGTTTGCTTCCGAATCAAGATCCCCTATTTTCACATAATCAAAACTGAGATCCAAATGCATTAAAATGCATTTCAACACCAGCAACCAATCACAAACTCGTTGCTCACCCAAACTACACCAATTTACCCATCCGAAACAACCGAAAACTCAATCGATTGCTTCCTAAACCAAGCCCAGCCAAAACACATCACTTCTAATCAATTATAAACATCAAAACACATCTAATAAACAACCTAACCCATCCTTATACCTCCAGCAAGCAAGATTCCAGCATTTCACCTCAAAAACTCACTTAAAACTAACAAGAAACCCAAGGATATCAAGGATTTCGAGATCTGTGTTATCAACACCTCATTTTTACATATAAATCAACTTAGAACTAAATTAAAACCAACACAAAACAGAGCGTAACTCAACAAGTCCGAAAATCAAGATTTCAACCATGTTTTTACAAGATTTTGATCTCCAAACAAAACTATAATGAAAACTCAACCAAAAATAGTATTTGGAAGCCAAATATCTTGGGAATTTAAATAAAGAACTTTGATTAGAGGTTAAGAATGGGATTTACCTCCAATCCTTGCTTTTCTTAATGAATGGCAAGTTTTCTTTAGCCAAATCTTGAAAAGCTTGAGAGGATTTCTTTAAAATTGATTAGGAAATGTTAGGAGAGTGTTTGGGAGAAAAGATTTCTGGAAAAAGATGAATGAATTAGTGTTTGGCTGAAAATGAGAAAGAATTGGTAGTTACGTAATTGGAAATCTCTAAATAACTACCTAATTTAATTAATTATAGTAAAACCAAATAAACCTTTTAATTAAAACCATTTAAAGCACATGTCATATTAAGGAAAGTTCAAATTGGCTTAAAGCCCCCTAAAGATTCTAAGAATTTGGCGTCTTCTTTAAAAATCACATTTTCTATAGTTTTGAAACTTTACAATTTGGTCACTACTCAAAATGTCCCACTTCCAAACTCTTTTTGTAAAATTGATTTGACAGACCTCTTAAAAATAATTTTAGAGGATTTGAACAATTTTTACCATATTTTTATCCTATCCCGATCCTTAATTTCCTTAAATCACCAAACTTGATTCGAACTATTCCCGACCGGTCCGATCCGATGTCTAAAACATCTAGGCCCAAAACCAGGGTGGTACAACTTTAAAACTAAGAAGAAATAAGTGAAGTAAAAAACCCTGAAAAGCAATTTGACACCAAGAATATCAAGAATTATCCCAAGAATCGCCCCAATCTGATACCAAATGATATGAGTGCCTGGTATGGATGTTGAACCAATCCTATGTGCTAGACCAATCAAGGAGAGTTGGTGATCGTTTCTTAAAGTTTAAAGAACAATGGTTTTGAGTTTCTTGAAAATTCTAGAAATATAAAACAAAATAAGATGATAGACTAGAATATGAATAATAAGATTAAAACATAAAAAATAGAAAAATATAGGTAGAAGAATAAAGAATTCAAATATGAAAATTTAATTTTAAGTTAGGTGATAATGGCTGATCGGTGAAATGACGTCACCTGATTTGTGCAAGCGAACACACGTCGATGCAAGTATAGTTGACAGGTAGTTCCTGCCGGATATCGATCCCATGAGGACGGTTGTTCAGACGTCTACCTATTTCAAAGCAATAAGTAAGAAAGATAAGGTAAATGCAAAAGGTAATGTCGAAGCAATGAAAGGTAAATGATATGTCGCAACAATGTACTGAAATTAAAACAAAAACAATATAATGTTGGCAGTGGGGTTCCCTCTGTGTTTCATCAACAAAATAACGAATACTAGCAAGAAACAAAAGAAAATATAATTGTCGATGCAATAAAGCACATGAAAATCTTACCAATCTTGATTTCTAGCATTACTCAAAGACTTATATAAGCCCACTCACCACACCTCTCAGTCATGGCTAATAAGCAAATGCAAGAAAAATTGACTCAACTTTTGTTGTACTCACATGCAACTTTCCTTGCCCTAAATGTTAACTTGAACTAGCATTGCAACTCTCATTGACAGTGGATGCAATTAAAACATTCATGCATAAAGACATTCAAACCTAAAGGTCAAAAGATAAAGGAAAAGCTTAATAAGATAAATATTCAGTCAACATTCATAAAGTATTTTCATACAAAATGAAATTAAACCATAATCATCAGTGTTTAAACAAAAGAAACATTAAGAACCGAATGGGGAAAGCTATCCCTAGCTAACTCGATTGCTCCTTGATGCTTCCTCTTGCTTTGCACTCATCGTGGCTACTTAATTCTTCATCGGATTCACCTTGGTTGCCCCATGGAAGATTTAAGCCACCATGGCCATCAAGAGAAAACTCCAAAACCAAGGAAAAAGATTATAAGATACGAGCCTCCTCTTTTAGGGTAAGAATATATATACATATCCTTATCACTTTCCAATTGGGTGTTTATAGGTATCCTTCATAGATTCTCTGAATAATATTTTGCATAGGACATCTATACTAATGAACAACTCATAATTCTTTGATCGTATCTTGACAATTGTCATTGTGACGACAATAACTCTTTCATTGCGCCTACATCAGGTTCGGACAAAAGTTGTTGTAAGTATGTAACCCCCTCGTCCCGGTCTAGCCGACAGATTGGTTCGAATGGGTCACACGGGGAAAACCGAAGTGAAACCTTTTAAGGTCCCGCCTCGGTTAGCAACCCTAGGAAAATTTTCTTCAATTATCTTGTCTAGATGGATCATTAAATCCTATGTGTGAAACGAAAGCGGATAAATAAGACAAGACTTTGCAGATGAAACGTAAGTTGATATAAATTTACCATGTATTCAAGTTAGTTCGATTCCTTGCACATGCAACCGGACCAAAGATAAACGAATACAAACATGGCTCACATGGAAGCTTACAACAAACAAGACCCATAACCAACACTTCAAGACCTTTAAAGATGCCAAAAGCCCAAATTACAGGCCTGTGTTTCGAAACAGGCTTGCTCGTTTTAATACACGGGCCCTAGTTTTAAAAGCCAGACTACCCGTACCGATACGACCCACCTCGTTTTGGTACAGGGTCCTTTTTGGCCTAGACGTTCCGAAACACGTTCCAGAACAGGCCCTAACAGTAGCCAAACCGCTTTCGGTACGCGTATCGGAACAATGGTTTACAGTAGCCAAACCATAACAGAACGCGTTTCGATACGGGTATCTCTGGAACCACACCTGTTCCGAAACCACCTTACCCGTTCCGAAACCACCTTACCCGTTCCAAAACGCCTGCAAGCTGTGTGTTTCTAAAAACCAGTTTTTGCATCTCCAAACGTCCCCAACATGCCTCAAACATCAAGAATCAAGAATACAATGTGCATACACATACTCTAGAGGCATACACCCTACTACAAGCATGTCCGAACACTTAACATACATAAAAAGGCCATTCAAAAAGGAAATCAAGCATTCACCAAAATACATTACATATCAAGTCTACATGCCTTTAAACAAACACACATAGCATTCATGGAATATGGTCCTAATGCCTTCAAAACACAAAGCATTATGCAACGAAATAAACATGGTTTACCATCCACGACATAGAAGCATAAACATAATCAACGATGTATTATCACTCAACATGCTAGAACATCAACAAATCAAACTAAGGAGTTTGGCACCAACTCCATACAAGTCTAGCACCCCCATTGTCTAGGCATTATTACAAAGACTTAAACCATACTTGAACTACTTGAGAACTCCGAAAAGCTCCTCCCTTGTCTACTTGCCTTCCGTAACTCCAACGATATGCATGTTGGAAAAAAGGAGAGCGTAAGCTTGGAAGCTTAGTGAGTGAAGCTCTAAAAACTCATCAATCATGCAGTTTTCAAAACACATTTCTTAAATAATAAGTAAACCATTTAAATGCACGAAAGGAAGCACAACAACACAATTACATGGTTTGCACATGCACAACCAAAACACAATGGGACCACACATCACCGTTCAACTAGTAGTTTTCCGATGGGACCACACATCACCTTACTCTTCTACTAGTCACTACCGGTGGGACCACACATCACCATAGTTACGACAACCATCACGTGAGGCTCGACACCAACAACGACTACACCGCAATATCAACGGAAGCAAATAAAATCTACAAACCACACACAATATCTTAACAATTGTTCATGCATCAACACTTAACAAATCAAGGCATAGTTAGTGAACTTACACATGGGTTTAGGTTAGCCCTCAAGGCTCCACCCAAACCCCCAAGAACCCTTTTCGAAATCAGATCAAGTTCAAAACATTTTCACTCACCGATGAAACCCAACCGAAAGCCGAAACACCGATCTCAAGTCTCCAAATTCCCCGGAATAGTGCCCGAAGCTTCTCCGATGGTTTCCCTTTATTCTAGTCGATCAAAAACAATGTATTACTCAACCAAATCATCACCAATCACTGTCACAACCACAAGCTACTACCACAAGCCAAATTCTTACAATTTGATACCAAAACCAATACCATAAACCTCATTTTCGTACTCCTATCAAACCCAGCAGAAAACTACTAATTCCAACACACAAAACACCTTCAAACACCTTCAAAACATCTCTCTAACATTGTTATAACATCAGCCCCACTCTCCAATACAAAAACACACTAAAAACTCAAGTTTTGACACTTATAAATATCCCCAAAACCAAATTTCGGGATTTTTGATAAAAACCCTCATTTTGAGATATGATGTACCTTAGGGCTAGATTAGTTCAAAACTTAACTCTACAAATCAAGAACAAGTGAAGAATCCATTAAAGTTTCATAATTTTCTTCAAAGCTTTGAAAACTTGAAATTCTCTACAATGGTGTTTTTCAAAAACTAAAACCATCATCGTGTTAGGAATTGAGATGACAAGTCAAAAATGGCCTTACCTCGTTGAAATCACTTGAAATGATGAAGGAAATGAGTGGAATAGTATCTAGGGGTTTTGGGAGGTTTTGACGTTAAAAGTGGATGGAGGAGGAAAATGAAGAAATGTTTCAAAAGCCCTTTTTTTCTCATCTTTTTCCTACTTTTAAAAATTTACAACTTTGCCATTAATGAATTTCAAATCCTTTTAAAATAAAACCAAAGTATATTTTAAATAAATGGAGCCCACGACTAAAACTCGATTTACCCGAGTAATGTCCGGCCCCTAAACTTGGGGCGTTCCAAACTAACTACCAGCTAATTGTCCTTTGATCTTATCTTTTTGCTATCATCATTTGATCTTATCTTTTTCATAGCTATCGATGCGGCGACAGTCCTAACCGCAATCTAAAAAATGCTTATACAATGAAATTAGTATTGTAGTGACATCCCAATACGGCGACAACCCTGGCTGCAAATATGAAAGAACTCATGCACCAACATTTGTAGAAAATGTAATAAATTCAAGAATAATTCAAAAAAGAGCTAGTGAGTTAAGAAAATGCAAATACAAAGATAAAAAATGCTAAATGCATGAAAAACATAACATGATGGTGACAAATTAACCAATAAATAAGGTGAAAACACATGTCTTTTAAAGTACCATCACACCCTCAAACTTAAGTATTTGCTTGTCCTCTAGCAAAATAAAATAAAACCAGCAAGGTTAAGCATCAATTGATGAACATTCTAGCAACTTGAATCATCTCAACTATCAATGAATCAATTACATCTACATGATAGAAGATTGCATCGACAACTTAGGAATATGAATGAATGAACTTGCAATTCATCAAAGCTAGCATCACGCCTTACATCTCAAATTCCTCCAACCTAAACAACCTTTATTTCATTATACTATGTAAGAATAAAATATATTATAATTTTTTATTTCTTTCTCTTTTTAATTTTTTAGAAGAAGAGAGGGATGTCAAAAAATGAATGCACCCTAAAATCCTAAGAAGTAATAAGTTGTGCAACGAACCCCGAGAGAGTACTTCATTACTTTGATACAGACTCATGCAGCGACAACCTTTGTCCAGATTCATTTTTCTAATGCATACATTGGAGTGTTCCCCTTAAGGTACTTTCATTATGCACCCACATTGGGGTGTTCTTTATTTACACATAATATGGTCTACAAACATATATAACATCAACTAAACTACGCAAATTTATAAGATTTAAGAGATGATGCTAAATAGTCATTACTCAAGCAACCAAATTCATTCATAACAAAATTCTAATACAACATTCCATCACATGCATCCAACCAATTCATTGACAATCAAGATTCAAGAATTAAGCATCGAATGTGAGAAAAATATTTATAGCAAAAAATTAACCTTGCATTTGCTTAATTTTTTTTAAAAGGGGTGCATTTTAAACCCTATGTTTATACCCACAAACGTAAAGATTGCATTATCCCCAATGCAATGCAATGCAATGGCAATGTAATGACCATACAGATGCAATGACAAAATGCAATAACAAAAGGAAAACAACAACTACATGAAGTGCATGACCATAACAAACTAAAAAAATTAAAAAAAAAACAAACTCAATGTTCTTGAAATTAAAAAATTAAAAACTTGATCGGTGAATAATCATCACACGCTAAGTGCAAGCAAACACTACCCATGCAAGTATAGAAACATGACGTTCCTGTTAGATATCAATCACATGAGGATGAGTATTTAGTTATAATATTATGTGGCCACAAGCATGAAGAATGTGTAAATGGTCTATTTTATATACACATTTTACTTGTCTTTCGCGTGTTTTCAATCCCATTTAGTTGCATGTAGGATAGATTGTATATAGTTTGCATGTAGATAAGGAGTTACACTGCCTGCGCTTGAATGTTATATATTTTGGTGTTTTTATGGGAAATGTGGTGTTTTGTGATGCATGTGAAGGATGCAAGAAGATGCTGGAGGATTGTTTGAGCGATAGACTAGCAGATCTCATGGCCGGAGATGACAGGTAAAAGGAGTTGGAGATGAATCTTTTTTTATCCACGTGGACTTTCTCCTTGATAATGAATATTAAAAATAGTGGGGAATCAATGGCCCTCTTTAAGAAAGCTGTGTGCACTTTAGAGATCTTAAACCCCTGTTTATCTGCCTATATAAGAGAGATTTGGACGCCAATCCAAATTGAGAGTGCGATTATAGAGAACAATCCTAGTATAAAGCTTGTGGAGAACCATTAGAGTGAAGGCTAGAGAAATCTCCTCATGATTTCCGCCATCGAGAGAGGCCGACGGAGTGGGAGACTTACAACAATAGTTGGATGGAATGAAGGGAGTTTTTCATGGACGCTCAGCTCCTTTATTTTCATTCCTTGATAATATGTCATACTTTATTTTTAGTATGGATGTTTTAGGCTCAGACACGAGCTAAAAGCTTTAGTTGGGATCACTGCTTTCCATGATTTTATGTTTTGATTATTTTGTTCATCGTTCTTCATGTGTAGTTATTGTAAGAGCTATCGAGAGAGACATTTTAACTATTGATTTGTGAATTAATATTCAGAGAGCTAGGTTATACAAATGTGAATAGTGGGGCTAAGTTGTTAACTTAGTCTTAATCTAGCTTAGACATAAATTTAGTGTTCCAACGACTAAAAGGGAGTTGTTAAACAAATAATAGAACTGTTAGGGTTCACGCAGACATGTATTACATCAGCTTCAATATTATTAACTTCTAGACATCGAGAGAGTAAGAAATTCCTTAGAAAATCCTATCGAGTACATAAAGATCTTAATGGTTTACGCAGACATGTATTGCAATTTTCTATAGCATTGAAATTAGTAATCAAGCATATATCCTTATCAATAATCACAGCTTCCATAATTATATATTATTTGCCGTAGCATTTGTTTGACTTAATCATTGTTTTCCTTTGTTTAATTGTTTTAAGTTTTAATAAACCAACATCATCTTATACTTGCAAACATATTCTTAAGTTCGATAGCTTCATAGTTATTGATCCAATCCTCATGGGTTCGACACTCTACTCATCACTTTATTACTTGATTTGACGAGTATATTTGCTCTAAAGTGCATCACTATTTGACAAGCATCGGGTTTTTGGCGTCATTGTCAGAGATTGGCAATTGATAATTACATTGTAATTGCACTTAAGATTTTATTTTTTTGGATTTAATTTTTGTTTTTGTTTTAATTTTTCTTTCTCATATACTTTCCATTGCATGATCAGAAGGTCAACTTAGAACCTATTCTTCTATTAAACCCAAAGATCAAAAGAACTTTGAGGAGTTTACGTATAGAGAGAAAGAATATGGTGAACAAGAATGAAGGGGACGACCATGAGAATGCGCGTAACCGCAACATCCCAGTCGATGGACAAGGAGTTATTGGTGCGGCCCAAAAAATGGCGAGGAATCACATGAGGATCCACCACTAGCCAGACCTAGAAGGCCCATTAGAATGAACATTGATCATGTTATCTTTAACCTTAATCCATCGATTGTTGTGCTAGATCTAGGGACAACTCACTTTGAGCTAAAGCCCGTTATGTTCAACATGCTCAACTCAATTGAAAATTTTGGACGATAAACAAGAAAGAATGCTCGAGAGCATATTCAAGCTTATCTGGAAGTTTGTGATTGTTTTCAAAAAACAGAGATTCATGATGATGTATTAAGACTAAAGCTATTTCCTTACCTCTTGCGAGATCGAGCCAGGGCATGGTCGAAGACTTCTCCCTTAGGATCTATTACATCCTAGGATGACTTGTGCGGCAAGATTTTTCACAAATATGATCCACCAAATGTACACAATCAAAAGCGGAGCGACATCATCTCATTCTCTCAATATGATGATGAATCCATGTACGGATGTTGGGACATATACAAAGACATGTTAAGAAAGTGCTCGATTCTTGGATTCCATGATTGGCTACAGATAATGATGTTCTATAATGGCGTCAACGCACCTACAAGGATGATGATTAACTCGTCAACTAATAGAACTTTGCTTGACAAAGAGCCTGACGAGGATTTTAACATACTTGACCAGATAACCAACACCGACTACCAGTTACCAAGGGATTAAGGCTAGGACCTAAACCTTCAAGAACACTGTAACGCCCCAGTTATGGGCCTAGCAATTTGTGGTTTAATTAGACGGTCTGGTGGACTAGGTTAGAGATTCGAGCCAGATTCAGGATTGAATATTTTTATATGAGATAAAAATATGGGGAAATGGTTAAAATCATTATTTAATATATAACGATTAATGGTGAAATCAATTTTGGGAAGAAACAATTTGGAAATGAGACATTTGGACTAGTGATTAAAATGTAATTTTGGGAAAACTATTTTGGTGACTGTTTTGAAAAGAGTCAAAACTTTAAATCTTTAAGGAGCTATTTTATTTTAATAAGTTATTTCCCTTAATTTAGTCCTTTCAATAATTTTTTAATTAAATGAAAATTAAGGATGAGAAGGACTTTAATAAAAGTGTTTACTTAAACAAAACATTGTCTTACGTAACTTCCTTTGACTCTCAACTTTTCTCTCTACTTTCTTATCAGCTAAATTAGCTTTTCTCTTCTACAATCTCCAGAGACTTTCTTCTTTTCATGCAACTTTGATTTCTAAATGATTTCTTTGGATTTCTACAACAAGCTTCATTTGTTTTCTTGAAGATTTCAATCCAATCTTGCCAATTAAGGGAAAAGCAAGGGATTATAGGTAATCTTCGTTCTTCTCCTCTAATAAAGGTTCTTTATTGAAATTTCCCCAGTTCTTGACTCTTTAAATATGTTTTCTAATGAGGTATTATGATTTAATTGGGTAATATAATTGCATCAAGATTTAATTGAAGGATTTATGTGATTTTCAGATTAGATCTATTTTGCTGAGTTTGTGATTGATTCTAATCTTGATTTTGATGTTCAATAATTTTTCGATAATGATTTTAACATTGAAATCCCGAAATTATATGAATTTGTAATTGTTTAGGTTGATAGTTTTGTGCTTTGGGGAAGTTGTGGTGGTTTAACGGTTGTTGGAGGTAAAAGGATTTTATAAGATGGTTTTTAGATGTCTTTTGGTTTTAATTGATGGTTGAAAGTGTTAAGTTTTGACTGGGTTAAGTTTGAAAGTCAATCGATGTTATTTTCGGTTGTTCCGGATGAGCTATTGGTAGCTTTTAGAGGGGCAATGTTAAGGAATAGATTCATGGGATTTTGAATGCATTATGATGCATTAATCCTCAGTTGTAATATGGTTAAAACATGGGAGGTCGATTCGTTGGCTTCCGGTGAAGCGTTGGAGGCTTCGGATGCTTGATTCGCGTCGGTGAATTGAACTTTTGCATGTCGGAGAGTGAGAAAGAAACCTACAGATTTAAAAAGGTTTGAAGATGGTTTTGAGAACTTAGATTGAGACGCTAGTCTAATTTCGAAAGTAAGTATAAGTGGATTTCCTCTCTCCGTCATGCTTTTATGAAATGGTTTATGCACTTATTTTTTATTTCATGGAACCTACTTTTTATGCATGTTTTTAAGTATGTGATATGATGTTTTTTAATCATGAAATTATGATGGATGCACATGTTAAGTGATCCATGTAAGTATGGTTTATACTTGTTTAAAAAACATGTGTTGCTACTTTGGTAAAACTGGATTTATATTGATGCATATGAAAACAGTGGGTTATTGTTTAATAATGAATTATATTGGCAAGTGATGTGGTTTAAAATGTTATCGGATCTAGTTGGTCGGCCATAGGATTGAGTGCACTATAAATAAGTCACCTTGAATGTCGAGGGGTTGGTGTCTCGTAACTCCATCCAAGTACCCTAACGGTCGAGGGGTTGGTGTCCCATAAGCTCCTATTAGTGGGTTAAGCATCTAACCGATGGATGGGGTTTGTGTTTTCGTGGGTTGTGATTGTACCAGAGTGTTAGTGTACCGCGATTGTGATTGTATTGCTATTCTGGTTGAAATGGCTTGAAGTGTTATAAGAACACTTGCTGAATCCGTGTATCCGATATTAATTATTTTTGAAATGGAACTTAGTTAATGATCACTTGTAAGCCAATATAATTGTTGATGTATCATGAAAAGGTTTAAGTTGTATAATTTAATTTGTACTTGTTTACTCTTTAAGCTTTGCATATGGTTGTTATGCATGGGAAGGCGTAAACCGAATGTTAGCAATGGGATTTGTTGTTGGTATTTGATACATGTTGCATATGGTGTAATATGCTGGTTTTTGAAAGTGTTAAGTGCATGGTTTCAAGGCATGATATTTTATAAATGAATTGAAATGATGATTTCAATGGTTTTGAGAAAATGGTTCTAAAATAAATTGCTGGTGTTTTGTTTTTGATCACTCCTCACTAAGCGTTGTGTGATTACGCTTTCCTTGTCCATCAATGCAAAAATTAAGGGCAGCGAGGAAGCAAGAGACTACACAAGACTTGGTATTGAAAGTATGTTTTGAATTAGACTATAAATAAAAAGGGCAATAGGGGTTTTGTAACGCCCTGGTTTTGGGCCTAGATGTTTTAGACATTGGATTAGACCGGTCGAGAACGATTCGAATCGCGTAAGGTGATTTTAGGGAATCAAGGATCGGGATAGGGTAAAATTGTGATAAAAATTGCTAAAATCCTCTAAATATATAATTAGGGGGTTGGTAAAATCAATTTTACAAAAAGGGTTTTGGAAAATGGACAATTTGATTAGTGACCAAATTGTAAAGTTTCTAAACTGGGAAAATGTGCTTTTTAAGGTGGAAGCCAAAATCATAGAATCTTTAGGGGGCTTAAAGTCAATTTGACCTTTCTTCAATATTACATGTGATTTATATGGGTTTTAATTAAATAATTTTAATTAGAATTTGATATTAATTTATTGGTAGTTAGTGGATTTTCAATATGACGGAGGCGAGGCAAAAAGCTTTTGAGAAGCTGAAGGAAGCTTTGACGCAAGCTCCTGTTTTGATCCAACGTGAGTCTGGAAGGGAGTTTGTGGTCTATAGTGATGTGTCCATTGTTGGTTTGGGCTGCGTGTTGATGCATGAAGGTAAGGTGGTAGCCTATGCATCTAGGCAGTTGAAGGTGCATGAGTGCAACTACCCTACTCATGATCTTGAGCTTGCGGTTGTGGCGTTTGCCTTAAAGATTTGGAGGCATTACCTGTACGGGGAGAAATGTGTTGTGTTCACAGATCATAAGAGTTTAAAATACCTTATGTCTCAGAAGGGGTTGAACCTTAGTCAACAACGTTGGGTGGAGTTGCTTAAGGATTATGATCTGACTATCGGATATCACCCGGGAAAGGCTAATGTCGTAGCTGATGCTTTGAGCCGAAAAGTGGCTATGGAATTGAGAGCGATGTTTGCTCGCTTGAGCATGTCGCGTGATGGTGGTCTTATTGCAGAATTGCAAGTGAAGCCATATCTGATTCAGTTAATCAAAGAGAAGCAGTTGCTTGATGATTCCCTTGTTTCGAATGTTCAAGACATTGCGGAAGATAGACCTTCGAATTTCAGCTTTAGTGATGATGGTGTTCTTTGTTTTGAGAGTCGAATAGTGGTGCCAGGTGATGTTGAGTTAAGGCACACTATTCTGACCGAAGCTCATAGTAGTCCTTTTGCTATGCACCCGGGTAGTACAAAGATGTATCGTGACCTAAAGGATGAGTACTACTAGGTAGGGTTGAAAAAGGATGTGGTTGAGTTCATTAGTAAGTGTATGGTGTGTCAGCGAGTGAAGGCTGAGCATCAGGTTCCTTCTAGATTGTTGCAGCCTTTGAGAATTCCAGAATAGAAGTGGGAGAGAATCACCATGGATTTTGTGTCTGGTTTGCCTTTGTCACCGACAAAGAAGAATTCAGTTTGGGTGATTGTGGATCGGCTTACGAAGTGTGCGCATTTTCTGCCTGTGCATACTACGTATACCTTGGATAAGTTAGCTGAGTTGTACATAGCTGAGATAGTGCGATTGCACGGTGTGCCAAAGTCCATTGTGTCGAATAGAGATCTGAGGTTTACAGCGCGATTTTGGGAATGTTTGCATCAAGCCTTGGGTACACGGTTGAATTTCAGCACTTCTTATCATCCGCAGATGGATGGACAGTCAGTACGTGTGATTCAGGTGCTTGAGGACATGCTGAGATGTTGTGTGATAGATTTTCAGGGTTCTTGGGACAAGCACTTATCGTTGGTTGAGTTTGCGTGTAACAATAGTTACCAGGCAAGTATCCAATTTGCTCCATACGAGGCTTTGTATGGGAGGAGATGTACAACCCCTCTTTGTTGGGTAGAAGCTGGGCAAAAGTTGATTTCAATGCCAGCTATGCTTAAGCAGCATCGGATAGGCAAAAGTCTTAGGCGGACTTGAAGCGTAAGGAAATCGAGTTTGCGGTTGGCGAACGTGTGTTCTTGAAAGTATCGCCTTTGAAGAAGGTGATGAGATTTGGGCGTAAGGGTAAGCTTAGCCCAAGGTTTATTGGACCTTACGAGGTTGTGGAGCGTATTGGTCCCGTGGCATATCGGCTGAGATTGCCTGCAGAGTTGGAGAAGATACATGATGTGTTTCATGTCTCCATGTTATGGAAGTATAGATCAGATCCTTCTCATGTAATGCATGTTGAGGAGATAAAGTTGAATCTGGATCTGTCTTATGATGAGGAACCAGTGAGAGTTCTGGACATGAGTAGCAAAGTTCTTCGTGGCAAGACGATATAACTTGTGAAGGTGTTGTGGCGACACCGAGTAGTTGAGGAAGCCACGTGGGAAAGCAAGGCAGAGATGCTGAGGCAGTTTCCGCATCTCTTTCCATTAGGTAAGAATTATGAGGACGAAATTTCCTAAGTGAAGGAGAGTTGTAACACCCTGGTTTTGGGCCTAGATGTTCTAGACATCGGATCGGACCGGTCGAGAACGGTTCTAATCATGTAAGGTGATTTTAGGGAATCAAGGATCGGGATAGGGTAAAATTGTGATCTAAATTGCTAAAATCATCTAAAAATATAATTAAGGGGTTGGTCAAATCAATTTTACAAAGAGGGTTTTGGATAACAGACATTTTGAGTAGTGGCCAAATTGTAAAGTTTCAAAACTGGGGAAAATGTTCTTTTTAAGGTGGAAGCCAAAATCTTAGAATCTTTAGGGGGATTAAATTCAATTTCACCTTTCTTCAATATGACATGCGATTTAAATGAGTTTTAATTAAATAATTTTAATTAGAATTTGATATTAATTAATTGGTAGTTAGTGGATTTTCATTTGACGTAACTACCAATTCCCTCTAATTTTAGCCAAACACCATTTTCTCTCATCTTTTCCAGAATTCTTTCTCCCAAAAATCCCCTCAACATTTCCTAAATCTTTTTCAAGAGATCTTCTTTAATTCTTTAAGATTTTTGCAAGGAAAACTTGTCATCTATTGAAGGAAGCAAGGATTGGAGGTAAATCTCATTCTCAACCTCTAATCTAAGTTCTTTATTGAAATTCCCAAGATATTTGGCTTCTAATAACTATTTTTGATTGGTTTTTCAATATAGTTTTGATTTGAGATCAAAATCTTGTGAAAATGTGGAGGAAATCATGATTTTCGGACTTAATGTGTTGGGCATTGTTTTGTGTTGATTTTAATTGATTTCTAAGTTGGTTTATATGTTAAAATGAGGTGTGATTAATATAGATCCCGAAATCCTTGAGATCCTTGAGTTTCTTGGTAGTTTTAAGTGTGACTTTGGGGTGAAATGGTGGAATCTTGATTGCTGGAGGTATAAGGATGAGTTAGGATGTTTATTAGGTGTGTTTTGATGTTGATAATTGTTTAGAAGTGTTATATGATGGCTGGGCTTGGTTTAGGAAGCAATCGATTGAGTTTTCGGTTGTTTTGGAAGGATATTTTGGTGTAGTTTGAGTGGGCAACGAGTTTATGAATTGTTGCTTGTGTTAGAATGCATTTTATGCATTTAGATCTCTGTTTTGATGATGTGAAAGCATGGATCTTGATCCGAAAGCTAACAAGGTGATTTTGGAGGCTTCAGAGGTGTAATTTCCGTGTCGGCGAACGAGGCTTCGCGTATCGTTGAGTGGAAATGCAATTTCTTTCTTTGTAACACCTTGAGCATGCTCTTGGGAGCTTAGTGTAAGTTTGATACACTTAACTAAGCTCAAGTGTAAGTGTCTCGGTAATCCCTCTCTTGGAAATGTGCCAAGTTTGATGAAAATGCATTTGATGTAAGAGTGGATTTGTTTACTATTTTTAAGCATGTTTAAGAATGGTTTAATGCTGAATTTTAATGTCATTATGTTAAGGATGCACTAGGCAAGTGATCCTTGGTTTTCTTATGAAAATGCATATGAGGTTAAGCATGTGTGCTTGTGGAAATGACATTGTGGTTATGCTTGAAAAAAAGTGGATAAATGTGGATAAATGAATATATTGGCAAGTGATGAAAATGATTTTTGGTTACTTAAATCGGATATAGTTAGCCGGCTATAGGATTGGGTGCACCGTGAATAAAGTCGCCTTGGATGTTGAGGGGTTGTGATTGTGCCGTAATCTCCATCCAAGTACTCTAACGATTGAGGTTAAGATCACAACAGTGAATGGTTAGTCCCGTGTGTGAGTCTTGTGTATGTGTCCCATACTCTCGTTAGTGGAATTATACAACTACCAATGACTGATGTTGAGGGGTTGTGATTGTGCCATTAATCTCCATCACGGGTGTTGAGGGGTTGTGATTGTTCCATTTGTCTCCACCTTGTGTAGTCTGGTAGCTTGTATGAAGCGTGAGGGACAATGCTTGTAATCCGCGTATCCGATTGTGTCTTGTGTTGAAATGGTTTGTGGATTATCACTTGCAAGCCAATATTAATGTAAATGAATTAAGTGAAGCATGAGATGCTTGTATATGATGCAAGGTTGCATGAGATATATGTGTATGATGCAAGGATGCATGTGATGCTTGTTAAGCATGAGCAAAGGTTTATTTGCTGTTGTAAATTGATGCATATGTGCATGAGGTTTCAAAAGTGCATTGAAGTCTTGAGAGGACATGTTTTATAAATGGCATGTGATGTAAAGTGTTGATTTTGCAAAACATGAGACATACATTGATGAAGGTGTTTAGCGATCCTCACTAAGCTTATTGCTTACGCTCTTTTGTTTCATCAATGCAGAAAATTGAACCTTTGAAGGCAGCCCAAAAGCAAGAGGAATCCCAAGCTTTGTTAAAAAGATGTATGTGGTTCATCTTTAGTGTAATAAGTGGCAATGGGTGGGATTTCTACTTTAGAATGTTTGAGAATGTTTCCCTTACTTTGAGCGTGTTTGTAGTGGATGCAATTGCTAGAGCTTGGAATGTCCTTTTAAGCTGAAATTTGACGGAGAGGCATGTAATATAACTAATTATATATTGGTAATCTTAAATTCTGCAAAGTCCTTACATTTTCTAAAAATTACATTTTGGTCACTAAACGTGTAATTCATACAATTGAGTCCTTAAATGTTTCTCGATCGATGTGCCCTTCTCTCATACGATTCTTGTGCAATCACATAGGCTTAATGTGCATCTAGACAAGATAAAAAGGAAAAAAGGGTCATTAATCAAGGTTGACTTTCGGGTTGACTTTGGTTTTCCCCGTGTAATCTTTGTAGTTCGGGTCAAACGTCTAGGCCGGGCTAAGGGGGTTACAGGTTTTGTTGTTATTTGGGAGATTAATGTTAAACTTCTTGTTTAATCGTGATTGAGTTGCTATTTTGGACTCGTAAATGGCCTCTAATGGTTGGTAATTGCTTTGGTTCGGTTTTTGAGCTTTGCTTGGCTTGGTTTATATGAAGCATGCCTATAGTTTACCAATTGAAGCATGTTGCTATGAATTGATGCTAATTTTGATGTGTTTAGTTGAGGATCTAACCTTAAATATGTCGGAAATATGTTAGAAGCATGTTAGGGTGTTTTGGTGTCCTCAAATGCATGTTAAACCAACAAAAGTGGGAATTACATGCCTAAACGTATGGGTATGCGTATCTTCGTATCGGTACAGGTAAGCCATTCTAGGCTTAGTATTCCGGTATGTGGCCCATCGTATCGAAACATGCAAGCTCAATCATGCTTAGCGTTTCGGTACGCGGGGACTCGTTTCAGTACGTGTCATGTGTAAATGGCTTATTGTTTCGGTACACGGGGGTGTATCGGTATGGGTTTTGGCCACAGGAATTTAGGGGAAATGAAATAACAAAACTGTACCGATATGGGTCATAGTGTACCGATACGTTTAGCCTCAATTCAATTAATTAGTTTAATCTAAAGTTTTTTTCTTACGTTTTAGTCCCTGAATATTGTTGTTGTGATTATATAAGTTTGGATGATCGAATTGAATTGATATTTGACATGAATGCATGAAACATAGTTAATTAAAAGTTGGTATCATAAAAAAGGGTTAAGTCCTTGTAATTTTATACATTTTCAATTTGGTCCCTTAATATTTGTGATTGTAATTGAATGTTGTATTGATGTCCGATTTGAGTGAGATTGAAACTGTTGCCAGCGTGTACGTTATAGGTTAATAATTTGCATCTACACAAGATTCAATAATTAAGCATCTAATGTAAGAAAAAAATTTATAGCAAAAAATTAATCTCGCGTTTGCTTAATTTTTTGTGTGAAAAGGGGGTGAATTTAAAACCCTATGTCTATACCCACAAACTTAATGATTGCATTATCTCCAAAGCAAAGAACAAAATGCAATGGCAATGAAATGACCATACAGATGCAGTAAACAAAAGAACAAAATGCAATGGCAATGAAATGACCACTAACCATGTGTTCATGAAATTAAAAAATTAAAAACTTGATCGGTGAATAATCATCACACGCTAAGTGCAAGCTAACACTACCCATGCATGTATAGAAACAGGACGTTCCTGTTAGACATTGATCACACGAGGATGAGTATTTACTTATAATATTATGTGGCCACAAGCATGACGAATGTGTAAATAATATATTTTAAATACACTTTTTACTTCTCTTTTTGCGTGTTTTCAAGCCCATTTAATTGCATGTAGGATATATTGTATATAGTCTGCATGTAGAGAGGGAGTTACACTGCATGTGGTTGAATGTTATATATTTAGGTGCTTCTTATGGGAAATGTGGTGTTTTGTGATGCATGTGAAGGATTCTAGAAGACTTTGGAGGATTGTTGGATTGATAGAGTAGCAGATCTCAAGGCCGGAGCTAACGAGGTAAAAGGAGTTGGAGATGAATCTACTTTTCCAGGTTCAAAACAAAGTTTGCCTCTTCGCATCTTTCAAGAACCTTCTGCAAGTTGCCTAAACAACCTTCAAAACTGTCTCCAAAGACGGAAAAGTCGACCATGAAAATCTCTAGGAAATCTTCCACCATGTCGGAGAATATTTCCATCATGCACCGTTGGAAGGTCGTTGGTGCATTGCAGAGCCCAAATGGCATTCTTCGAAAGGCATAGGTGTCCTACGGGCATGTGAAGGTAGTTTCCTCTTGGTCCTCCGGTGCAATTGCTATTTGATTATAACCTGAATAACCATCAAGAAAACAATAGTAAGGTTTCGCCGCTAATATATCAAGCATTTGATCAATAAAAGGTAAGGGGAAATGGTCCTTTCGGGTAGCTTTATTAAGCTTCCGGTAATCCATACAAACCCTCCAACCGGTCACAGTCCTGGTTGGGATTAGTTCGTTTTCTTCGTTGGTTACCACAGTTATGCCTCCATTTTTGGGTACACTCTGCACCGGGCTCACCCACTTGCTATCCGAGATGGCGTATATGATTCCGGCGTCGATCCATTTGATAATCTCTTTCCTCGCCACTTCTCGCATAGCCTCGTTCAAACATCTCTGGGCATCAATAGTCGGCTTATGATCATCCTCCAAGAGAATCTTGTGCATGCATAATGCCGGACTGATGCCTTGGATATCATCTATAGTCCATCCAATAGCCTTCTTATGCTGTTGTAGCATTCTGATAAGCCGTTGCTCTTGTTTCTGCATTAACTTAGAAGAGATTATTATGGGCAACGTATCATTTAAACCAAGAAAGACATATTTAAGCTGCCCTGACAGGGGCTTAAGATCTAGAACATGTGGCTTTTCAATCGAAGGCTTCTTGATTATATGTTCATTCGAGGTATAATTAAGAGGCTCGAAGAACTTACCTGGACGAGTGCCTATCCAAATTTACCTCCTCAGGACCTTCAGTGTCGGATGTTTCTAAGTCGGAGGAGTCACTTTCGTCATTGCTGCCGTGATAGTTTTCCAAGTGACTGCTGTGGCAGTGACCAATCTTTCTGTCGTGGTAGCTTGACCTGATGCAGGGTTGGTCAAGGATTACTTTAGAGATTGCCTTGCAATCTTCTTTTGCATCAACATGCTTAATTGCTTGGAGAACATTGAGTTCAATTTCTTGATCATTCACTCACATGGTCAGTTCTCCTTTTTCCGCATCGATCACGGTTCTTCCTGTGGCTAGGAAGGGTCGCCCTAGGATGATCGGTGCGTTTTCATCTGCTTCGGAGTCTAAAACAAGATAGTCAGCAAAAAAAATTATCCACTCTTACGAGAATATCTTCGATCTTCCCTTCTGGTTGTACGTAAGAGCGGTCTGCCAGCTGCAGCATGACTGTCGTGGGCCTTGCTCGTCCAATACCTAATTTCTGAAACACAGATTTGGGCATTACATTTATGCTAGCACCAAGATCACAAAGTGCCTTACCCACGAATTTGTCACCAATTATGCACGGTATGATGAAGCTCCCAGGATCCTTCTACTTCTGGGTGGATACCTGTGTAAGATAGTCATGCATCCTTCTGTCATCTTCACCGTTTCGAATTCCCCAAGTCTGGACCTCTTTGACATTGCGTCCTTGAGAAATTTCGCATAACCGGGTATCTGCTTGATGGCCTCTAACACCGGTATGTTAATGTGCACCTACTTAAAAATATCATAGATCTTTTTGAGTTGGTACTCTTGTTTCTGTTTCTGTAACCGCTGTGGCAAAGGAGGTGAAGGACGGTAATCTTCAAGACGTCCTTCACATGGTATTCGGATCTGAGGAGGTTTAGGTTCTTCAATATCCTCTATTTTCTCCTCTGTCCCTTCTTCTGTCGTGGCAGGAGTTTCGACAGCATGTTGTTCTTCCTCTGCCGGGGCAGTGTTCACGGCAGGTGTATCTAAGGTCGGTTCCTCACTTGGTATGTTCTTCATCTCCGGCCCTTGTAATTGTTTCCCACTCCTAGTTGCAATTGCTTTACACTACTCATGTGTTGATTTTCTAGTGACCTCAGTATCACTAGGGAATCCTTTGTTCTGCCTTGGCTTGATACGCTGGGAAACTTGGCCCATTTGTGTCTCCAGAGATTTCAGGGGAAGCCTCATAGTTTGTCATCCTAATTTATGTCTTTTCCATGAATGACTTAGTTTTCTTGACAAAGTGATCCATGTTCGCCATGTATGCTCCTATCCGTGACATAAATGTTGCCAAAGTTTGTTCCAGTATACTAGGTGCGACTGCCAACTGCTGTTGTGGCTGCTGTCGCGACAGAATTATGGATGTCCCTTGGTTTTGGTTGTTCTACATTGGAGGATTCAGTGCATTGTTCGAATTGCTCTAGGAAAACTTAGGATCTTTCCTCTAGTTGGGATTGTAATTGTTGGAATCATAGTTTCTCGGTTTGTTGTAATTCCCAACATACATCCCTTCTTCCAATTGTAATGGACAGTCTTCTGAACTGTGGTTGCCACTACAGGTCTCACATACCTCTTCTGCAAAATATACGGCTTTAGAATCTTTTCGCTTCAGATTTTCTACCATCTTTGTGAGGTATGCAACCTGTGATTTCAAGGAATTGTCAGCTTCATAATCCTATACAATTATCCCTCGTTTGCCCCCTCTCCTAGCTATAAAAAATTGCTCATCATTCTTTGCTAGGTTTTGTATCACTATCATTGCCTCGTCTGGTTCCTTATCTAGTAATAGCCCATTTGCTGTTGAATCTATTCTCATACAAGTGTGTGTATTGGCAACGTTGTAGAATTTGACAACCTGATTCCACATGGGGAATCCATGCATCGGGCATTTCCGAACAAGAGTTGTATATCTCCCTCATGCCTCGTGCATTGGTTCGTCATCCTCCTATTGAAAAGTAGCAATTTCGTTACGCAATCTTTCAGATAAATGAGAAAGATTAAAACGAGATAAGAATTCATGAGAGAGATCTGCCCAAGTTCGTATTGAATCCGGTGTAAATTTATTCCACCAAGTTTTATCTTTGTCTCTCAGTGAATGAGGAAATAACCGAAGCCTCAGTACTTCCGGATTGATTCCTGGCAATCTAAATTATTCACAAATTTCTTGGAACGTTTTCAAATGTTCTCGGGCATCCTCAATTGCAGAACCACTAAACTGGCCAGCAGAATTTATCATACTGAACATGACAGGTTTCAGCTCGAAGTGTTCCTCTTCCACGTCTGGCAAGATGGTTTCCAGTTCAACATGGTCATTGACCATGTAGTCGCGGAAGGACTGCCGAGCGGCAGCGTTATCAAGCCGTTCATTCCGGACATCTTGGGGAGGATAATTAATAACCCTTTGGTCATTGCTGTGTGAGTCATCTACCATGTCGTTCTGCCTTCCATTCATCATTGCTTCTAGTTACTCCTCAAGATAGTTATTTCTTGCTATCAAGAGTCGAGCTTGGTTCTTGAGTTGATACGTGCGTTCGATTTCGGGGTCTAGTTCGTACTCAGGTTCTTTTCCTCGTCTAGATCTGCGCATATGCAAACAGAAAACCATGTGAAAAGCACAGGGTAAATAATACCATTAAAAACAGAAAAATAAAAAGAAAAAGTGCAATAATAGTAAGGGTAAAGATATGTTGCCAGTCCCCAGCAATGGCATCAAAAACTTGTTGTGTGTAAAAGAGTCCTATCACAAATAGTGCAAGTGTACATGACGCAAGTAGTAAAGTGTTACTTGGAGTATCGGATATCGTCTCCACAGGGACTGGAAATAACTTTATCCTAGAATTGCTGCACAAGAGAGAGAAAGAATTTAATTTGATTGATGAAGTAATCTTGGGAAACAAGTAAAGTAAAAGATAAAAGAATCAGGTTTAAGAAATAGGGCGGTATTGAATTGCTCAGTAGAGCAGGTGTTGCACTGTAAGAGAAACTTCTGTTCTGTCGTCGTCCCTGTCGCGGTAGCACCTGTCGCGGCAGAAGTCTGTTGATGTCGCGGCAGCGATCACACAACTCTGCACTTCAAGCTTGGCAAGATTCCATGCTATGACTTGTCCTATCCCTAGGCTCAAGTTCTGTTGACGAAGACTTCTTAGATGATACCTCCCGGCGTGAATCAAAGGGTGAACACCAATGTTGTTGATTTCTTCCTTAGCCACTTAACCTCATACTTATCCTTAAGCCGAGATGGTTTAACCATAAACTGGAAAACGCGTATTTATTCCGTTCGTATGCTTGACTCTCCCGATATCAAACAAATGGATAACCTCACAATGCTCTCCCGATACTTTTGTGAGATATGAAAACCAAAATAAATAAACTTGAAGTTTTTATTGCTTGAACAGAAAATTCCTAAAATAGTACAATCCTTGCAACTACTTTACAGAACCAACCCTTAGCCCTAAGGGGAGTTTAGAACATGATGAAGAAGGGAAAACAACAAGGGTTTTAGGGAAGATGGTTAGGAATGAGATATCCTTCCCTAGGTCGAATTACATGCCTTTATATAGGCCTTGGGTCCAAGTTTTCTAATATGGCAAGAATACAAGTTTAAACTAAAGTACAACTCTATTGGAGATTAAATCTTCTGAGTATATGACTTTAATTCGTCCTCTTTTCTTGCCTTGAGTTTCTTCCTTGGGCTTTGGGTTTGGCCTTCATTCTTCCTCAGGGCTTAGAAAAATATGTGAGTGGCCCACGATAGACCGGCTTGAAGTCCTCTATCTGTCAAGCTCCACTTTACTTGTCCACTTCATCCTTCTGTCGTCATGGCTGCCACGGTAGTGGCCACGGCAGCGTGTGCTCCTCGACTCCAATTCTGTGACCCAGCTCTACTCCTTTGCTGCCCTGAGTCTACCGCAGTAGATACCTGCAAAAGTGAGCAAAATCAGTAGCAATTGTGCTATTTTATCTAGTTGTGATGTTTAATCAGAAATCTATCCTAAATGCAGTGAAATATGCTTGAATGCAGCAGAAATATGGGTAAATGAGGGGTAAAATATAGAACTTTTATACACTCAATAGAGACCATCGATGAGGCGGTGGTGGTGGATTGGGTCGAGGCCACTATGGTCAGAATGTTGCTACACGTGTTCCTACGTATAACCGTTGTGGGAGGAATCACTCGGGGGAGTGCTGGTGTAATTCCGGGACATGTTGGTAGTGTGGAGGTCAGGGTCACGTGAAGCGTGACTGTCCACAGTTGGCGAGGGAAGCACCAGCTCGTGCTATGGAGCCTCAGAGGGGCCGTGGGTGCGGTCGAGGTAATTTTCAGAGACGAGAGGATGGTCAGAGAAATATGGCACATGTAGTCGCGGTGCAGCCATAAGGTTCTTGTCCAATGTTGTTTAGGTGGTGGAAGCTCACAAGTTAATGAATGGTGGTTTCCAAGCATATTTGGCGTATGTAATAAACCCAAGTATGAAGGAAGCACATTTACAGGATATTTGGACAATTTGTGATTTTTCGGGGTATTTCCGGAAGAGTTGCATGGGTTGCCACAAGATAGAGAGGTCGAGTTCTAAAAAGAGACGTATGCGGATACAACTCCAGTATCCATTGCTCCTTACCGAATGGCACTAAAGGAGTTAAAGGAATTAAAGACGTAGTTTCAAGATTTGTGTTGCTTGTAAAATAGTCTATCGCAATGGTAGTGCAAGTGTACACGACGCAAGTAGTAAAGTGATACGAAGTATCGGATATCGTCTCCACAGGGATTGGGCTAATTACTTCACCTTGATTTACTGCACGAAGTAAAGGAAATAATTTAGAAGATTTTCACGAGAATAATATGATAAAAACGTAAATAAAGGATTGGAATATCAAGATAGAGAGAAGGGGCCGGTATTGAATTGCTCGGTAGTGCAGGTATTGAATTGCTTAGGATCTCCAGTTCTGTCGTCGCTCCCGTCGCCAACAGCACCTGTCGCGGCGTCTGTCCGTTAGTTGTCGCGGCAGCAGACACTAACTCAGTAATTCAAGCTTGGCAAGAATCCCAGATTTGCCTTGCCCTATCCCTAGGCACAAGTCTGTCGATGAACACGTCTTTGATGATACCTCCCGGCGTGAATCGAAGGATGAACACCGATGTGTATGAATTCTTCCTTAGCCACTTAACCTCGCCTTATCCCTAAGCACGAGATGGTTCAACTATAAACTAGAGAACGCGCTTTTACCTCTTTCGTATACTTAACTCTCCCGATGCTAAGTAAATAGATAACCTCACAATGCTCTCCCGATGCTCTTGCAAGATATTAAAACCAAGATAAAAGAACTTGAAGTTTATTTTATTGAACTTGAAAAATCCTAAAACAAAGCAACCCTTGCAACTACTTTACAAAACAACCCGTAGCCCTAGGGGGAATTTAGAACATATCGGTGACAGGTAAACGACAGGGTTTAGATTTCGGTTATGGGGTAATCGGGTATGCCCTAGGTTTAATCTATGCCCTTATATAAGCTTTGGGCTCAAGTTATCTAAGGTAACAAGGATTACAACTTTAATTAAAAGTAAGATTCTAATAAAGACTAAATCTCTAAAGACTCCTACTTTCCAGCCGCATCCTTGCTTTTAGGGATTTCCTTTCCTTGAGCTTTGGCTTGACATATCTTTTGATCCGGGGCTTGGAAAAATATTCGGCTTCCACACGACAGACGAGCAGATTTTTCTCTATCTATCGAGGTCCACTTCACTTTTCCTCTTCATAAATCTGCTGTCACCATGCTGTCACGACAGGTCCATGACAGGTTCGTCTTCTTCGGCTGCTTGTCCAGTTCAGCTCTCCTGCTTATCTGCCCTGCGCCTGCCTTCGACATCTACTCTGACAGATACCTGCAAAAATAGCCATCTTTCAGTAGAATCCGTGCCTTTTATATAATTGTGATGTTTTATTGAAAACTAACCTAAATGCAATGCAATGATGCTTGAATGCAGCAGAAATATGGGTTAAAAAGGGTGTAAATAATAGAACTTTTACACACTCAACACACCCCCAAACTCAAGTTTTTGCTTGCCCTCAAGCAATGAAGACTTAAAAGAAAACTGAAAATTTTTGTGTTGGCCTTCAAACAGTGAACTGTCCCTTACCTGTCGCTCATTCTCTATGGTGGCAGTAATCTGTCGGAAAGGTTAGGATCTGTCCGTAATCTCCCTATAGCTCTCGTGCAGTGTGTGCATGCTTGTGAACAGTTATATGCTAATATTCTCTTAGTTTCACTAGAATATTCAACTCCTTAACTCGAATTTTTATGCCAAAGTTTATTTTTTTAGAAGGCACATTTTTATGCTTCTTTTTCTTCTATTTTCAAGCTAAGTTTTTCTAGAGCCAGTTTCGGGCACCTCTAGTTAGCTTCCTAGAGCCGGTTTCGGGCACCTCTAGGTTTTTGATTTTCTTTTGCTAAACTTCTTTCCTAGAGCCAGTGTTAGGCACCTCTAGGGGCTATCCAAGTTCTAAGCTTCCTATTCTAGTTTGGCTAAAAGAAATCTAAGCAATATAACAGTCACAAAAGTGTTTAAGTTTTCAGAACTATAGAAAGGCTCTAAACTTTTCCTTAACCTGTCCTAAAGATGCTGCCACGACAGAGCCGTCATGACAGGTAAATTAACTTCACAGTTTTTAAGCCAACAGTTTAAATTTTTTGTTTTTTGTTTTTTGTTTTTTTTAAAGAACTTAAATAAAAATAAGACACCATAATTACTAAAAGATGTACTAAGACTCCATTAGAATGAAGGGTTGCCACCCCCAAACTCGAGGGTTGCATTGCCCTCAATGCAAAATGACACAAAAACAAATAAAGAAGAACACGATAAATAAAAGTACATCACAAATATATAAGAGCAGGCAGCAATAAGAGGAGAAAAAGAAATAAAAACTTAAATTTTATTCGCTGTCCTCGTTGCTGCTGCTGACGCAGATCTGATGGCGGCGTCTGCGTTGTGGAGGTGGCTGGGCAGGTTCCGGAGCAGGTTGATCAACAGGTTCATCAGCCTGTTGAGGTGCAGGTTCTTCCTCCGGTTGGGGGACAGGGTCGTCAGCAGGTTGAAGGGCAGGTGGCTCCACTAGCCTGACATCGGAACTGCTGCTGCTGTCCCAGCTGCTACTAGTGATGGCTTTGGACAGCCTTCTCTTGTTGGCCACATGCTTAATACGTTTTACCCGCGTGAAGGCGCTGTCCAAATTTCTCCGGACAAGAGGGCTGTCATCAGTGGCAGCTCGCTTGGTGCCTCGAGGGGAGGTGTCTGCCGGTGGGCTGCCGGTTGCCGTCGGGGAAGGTGTGGAGGAGGCAGATTCTCTGTGGGGAGAGACAGGTGGTGTGGGAGTGGGGGAGGGGATATTGAAATAATGGGCGGGGAAGGTGGGGAAAATGACATCCGAAAAATTCAAAGTATTGGTAATGAAATTTACCGTTGCATTGGAGAAGTCACGGATGAAAGTCATCAAACCCATCTGGCGCTCCTCTATCCTCAAGATGGCAGCAAGGATGTGGGCGTTCTGATCTGCCGGAGCGGTGTTGGTGGCAGCTTCTGGGGCAGGTTCGGTGGCAGGTTCATCATCAGACTCAGCAGGAGGGGCGTTTGGATCGAAGGCGTTGAGGGGCGATACGACGATGATCTCCATGAGGCTGGAGATGTTGCTGTCTGTCCAGCCGCTGCCCTTCTTGATTTTGTCTGAAGGGTCCTCCGGTACGGCAGCGCAGCGGCAGAGGGCAGTGATGGTGAAGGGCAGGCAGAGTCGTGAATCTGATCGGAAGGCACAATCGAGGATGTTGTCCCTCATGTATCTGCCCACATTGATGGGCATGTCGTGCATAATGGAGTGGATAAGGGCCAGCCGCTGTCGGTTGACTGTCGTATGGTGGGACGAGGGCAGGATACGCTTTTTGATGAAAGCATTCCATAGTTTTGCCTCAGGGAGTAGCTGCGCCCTATTGACGGAGTTGGGGTTCTTCTTACTGGTGCTCCATGTCGTTCCCGCCTCTGTCAACTCCCTCATGACAGCATCATGTCCGGCAGCGTCGAGGGTGTCCCAAAATTGTTGATGAGCATCATCATTGGGGCCAAAGAAGAGGCCGAATACATGGTTGATGCTGCTGGCGGTGAAGGGAACTGTCACTCCTCGGACAGTGACAGATGTCGCCGTCTTACTTTCGATCGCCGCATAAAATTCCCTGACCAGAGTGTCATTAAGCTCTGCCGGCTGCTCGGCAAAGTCCTCCCAAAGTTGTGCTGTTATGGCCTTCATAATGAACGGCCGGAGTCCCATATGAGGGGCATCTCTGTTATAGATGAAGCTCCGTTCCTCCCATAGTTCTTTTTTAGCGAACGGGGATGCTGCTGCTGAAGAAGAAGCGGCAGCAGCGTTTTGACGGGTTTGTCGTGATGACATTTTGGTTGCAAGGGCTGAAAAAGAAAGAAAATAGATAAAACTAGAGGAGAATAACAAGAGAGAAAAATCAGAAGTGATGAAAAATGAAAAGGGGAAGGGGTTTATATAGCGGTCGAGTAGCTGCCCATTTAATGCTGCAACGGCAGGCGGGAATAACGGGGCGGCAGATTGGATATTGCGTGTCTGACGCGTCTGACACGCATTAACGCGTCTGCTGTGCGTCTGCCGCACGCTTCTGCGTCTGCAGTGTCAGCCTGTTGACAGCCTGTCAAGTCCGTCTGCGCCGGCAGCGGAAACGACAGGTTATCATAAATGGGCTTTATTGGGCTGGTGGATGGGCGGTGGTCTTGGGCCACTTCTTCTTTCTCACTTGATTCCTTTATTTTTTAAAAACTGAAATTAGAAAAATAAAACATTATTCGAATAAGATAAACCTAATTTCCTAATAATAATAAATAATAAAATAAATAAAAATAAAAATAAAAATTAGGTTAAATTAGGGATGCCTTGTGGGGCATAACCTAAAGTAACCACTTCCTGTATTCCTGGGGCTTCAGTCCCCTGATAATGCTTGAGGCGTTGTCCATTGACTTTGAATTGGTGCCCGTCCTTTAATGATTGAATTGTAATGGCACCATGGGGAAAAACTTGAACCACTTGGAACGGGCCAGACCATCTAGATTTGAGCTTCCCTGGAAAGAGTTTCAATCTAGAATTAAACAACAACACAAGCTGCCCTGGGCAGAACTGTCGTGGCAGCAACTTCTTGTCATGCCACTTCTTTGTTTTCTCCTTGTATATTCTTGCGTTGTCGTAGGCCATCGTCCGTATTTCATCGATCTCATTCAAATCTAACAGCCTTTTCTGGCCTGCCTTGTCCAAGTCTATGTTTACTGCCTTGATTGCCCAATATGCCTTGTGCTCTATCTCGACAGGCAGGTGGCAGGTTTTCCCATAGATCAATCGGAATGGAGACATGCCCAATGGAGTTTTGAAAGCTGTCCTGTAAGCCCATAATGCATCATTCAGAAGTAGAGCCCAATCTTTCCTAGTTGGTTTAACCATCTTTTCAAGAATGTTCTTCACTTCCCTATTGGAAATCTCAGCCTGTCCATTGGTCTGTGGGTGGTATGCTGTCGCGATCCTGTGCTTGACACCATATTTCTTCAAGGCGGCAGCAAATACCCTATTATCGAAATGTCTCCCTTCATCACTGATAATCGCCCTAGGGATGCCAAATCTAGAAAAGATGTTTTTGTGAAAAAACTTTTGGACCGTTTTGGCATCATTCTTTTGAGTTGCGATTGCTTCTACCCACTTGGAGACATAATCCACTGCTAGGAGGATGTAAAGATTTCCACATGAGGATGGAAAAGGTCCCATAAAATCAATCCCCCAAACGTCGAAGATCTCGACTTCAAGGATGTTCTGCAGTGGCATCTCGTTTCTCCTCGAGATGTTACCTGTCCGCTGGCACCTGTCACAGTTCCTGTAAAAGTCCTGTGCATCTTTATATAGTGTCAGCCAGTAGAACCCTGACTGCAGCACCTTGGCAGCAGTTTTGTTGCCTCCTAAGTGTCCTCCATATTGTGAAGCATGACAGTGATGGAGAATGTCTTCTTGTTCTTCTTGTGGTACACACCTCCTTATAACCTGATCTGCACACATTTTGAAAAGAAGAGGTTCGTCCCAATAATAATGCTTAACATCATTTTGGAACCTCTTCCTGGCTTGATAATTAAGATCAGAAGGTAATATTCCGCTAACTATAAAATTAACGAAATCAGCATACCAAGGAAGGTCAGAAGACTTACCTGCCGTCATGGCTGTCGCGACAGCGATTGCGGCAGGAAAGAGCTGCTCGTCTGGGAAGGTCTCCAGTATGTGTGTCTCATCAAACGGTAGACTCTGTCCCTTCTCCAACCTCGACAAGTGATCTGCCACCTGATTTTCTGTCCCCTTTTTGTCTTTGATTTCAAGGTCGAACTCTTGTAATAGCAAGATCCATCGTATCAACCTAGGCTTTGCATCCTTCTTTGCGAACAAGTACTTAAGGGCAGAATGATCGGTGTGCACTATTACCTTCGTTCCAAGTATATAAGAACGAAACTTGTCGATGGAGAACACTACAGCTAACAGCTCCTTTTCTGTGGTGGTATAGTTCACTTGGGCATCATTCAATGTTTTACTGGCGTAGTATATGACATGAAACAGCCTGTCCTTGCGCTGCCCAAGTGCTGCCCCGACAGCATAGTCACTAGCATCACACATAATTTCAAACGGTTGCGTCCAGTCTGGTGGCTGTACTATGGGGGCTGTCACTAGCTTTTCCTTCAGAACCTTGAATGCTTCAGTACATTCTTCATTAAAGTCAAAGGGTCGGTTCTGCTCTAAGAGATGACATAGGGGTTTCGTGATTTTTGAGAAATTGGCAATAAATCTCCTATAAAAACCAGCATGCCCTAAAAAACTCCTAATACCCTTGACTGTGGTTGGCGGCGGCAGCTTCTTTATGACTTCAATCTTTGCCCTGTCGACTTCTATCCCACGACAACTAATCTTATGGCCTAAAACTATCCCTTCATCTACCATAAAATGGCATTTTTCCCAATTAAGAACAAGATTAGCTTTTTCACATCTTTCAAGTACCTTTTGAAGGTTGCCGAGGCAGCTCTCAAAATCATCTCCAAAGACAGAAAAATCATCCATGAAAATCTCAAGGAAGTCCTCAACCATGTCGGAGAATATAGCCATCATGCACCTTTGGAAGGTGGCAGGTGCGTTACAGAGTCCAAACGGCATTCTCCTAAATGCGTATGTTCCGTAGGGGCAGGTGAAAGTCGTTTTCTCTTGATCCTCTGGTGCAATAGCAATTTGATTATAACCTGAGTAACCATCAAGAAAACAATAGTAAGGTTTACCCGCTAATCTATCAAGCATTTGATCAATAAAGGGTAAAGGAAAGTGGTCTTTTCGGGTAGCTTTGTTAAGCTTCCGATAGTCCATACAAACCCTCCAACCGGTCACAGTCCTGGTTGGGATTAACTCATTGTTTTCGTTGGTTATCACGGTCATGCCTCCTTTCTTGGGAACACATTGCACCGGGCTTACCCATTTGCTATCGGAGATGGCGTATATAATTCCAGCATCTAACCATTTAATGATTTCCTTACGCACTACCTCCTTCATCGCATGGTTTAACCGCCTTTGGGCATCTATAGTCGGCTTATGATCTTCCTCAAGGAGGATTTTGTGCATGCATAATGCCGGACTAATGCCTTGAATGTCTGCTATCGTCCATCCAATCGCCTTCTTGTGCTGCCTTAACATGTCGATCAGCTGTCGTTCCTGTTCCTGCGGCAGCTTAGCAGAGATGATTACGGGCAGTGTGTCATCACAACCAAGATAAGCATATTTAAGCTGCCCTGGCAGGGGCTTAAGTTCTAAGACAGGTGGTTCAACAGTAGATGGCTTTTGGATTAAATGGTTATCCGAAGTGTAATTCAAAGGTTCGAATAACTTACCTGGACGATGGTCTAACCAGTCTACCTCCTCATGACCTTCAGTATCAGATGTATCGGATTCAGAGGAGTCGCTGTCGTCGGTGCTGTCGTCGTTGCTGTCGTCATTGCTGTCGTGACAGGTCTGTAGATGGCTGTCGCAGCAGTGACCAAATTTTATATCACGGCAGCCCGACCTGATGCAGGGTTGATCGAAGGTCACCTCAATGATGGCCTTGCATTCCTCATCCACATAAGCATGTTTCACCGCTTGGAGAACATTCAACTTAATTTCTTGATCGTTCACGCGCATGGTGAGTTCTCCTTTCTCCACATCAATCAATGATCTGCCCTTGGCTAAGAAGGGTCGCCCGAGGATGACTGGTGCGTTCTCATCTGCCTCACAATCTAAAATAAGAAAGTCAACAGGAAATATAAGCTTATCCACTCTTACCAAAATATCTTCAATTTTTCCCTCGGGGTGAACGTAAGAGCGGTCGGCTAGCTGTAGGGTAACTATCGTGGGCCGCGCCTTGCCAATACCTAGTTTCTGAAAAACAGATTGGGCATTAGATTAACACTAGCACCAAGATCACATAATGCCTTACCCACAAATCTGTCGCCAATTACGCAAGGTATGATGAAGCTCCCCGGATCCTTCTTTTTCTGGGGTGGCTGCCGATGAAGAATACTCATGCATCCTTCTGTCATCTTTACCGTTTCAAATTCCCCAAGTTTAGATTTTTTCGACATAACATCCTTGAGAAATTTAGCGTAACCGGGCATCTCCCTAACAGCATCTAACAACGGAATATTAATATGAACCTGTTTAAAAATATCATAAATCTTTTTAAGTTGAGATTCATGCTTAGTTTGATGTATCCGTTGCGGAAAAGGTGGTGGAGGACGGTAATCAGCAATGCGTCCTTCCCACTGCATGCGAATCTGAGGACGGTATTCATCTTTCTTCTCCTCTGTCGCTTCTGCTGTCATGACAGGCTCATCGGCAGCAGTCTGTTTATCACCTGTCGGGGCAGCTTCCTCGGCAGGTTTATCCAAGGCAGGTTCCTTTTCTGTTTCAGCTTCTTTTTTCGGCCCTGGTAACTTTTTCCCACTCCTAGTAGTAATTGCCTTACATTGCTCATGTGGGGGCGGTCTAGCATTTTCAGTATTGCTAGGGAATCCTCCATTCTGCCGTGGCTTAATATGCTGCGACACCTGACCCATTTGTGTCTCTAGAGATTTCAAGGTAGCCTCATGGTTTGTCATTCTCATCTTGGTTTCATCCATAAAGTTTTCCGTCTTCTTGACAAACTGATTAATATTCTCCATATATGTACCAGTCTGAGACATAAAGGTGGCCAGAGTCTGCTCCAATACACTACTCGTGGCAGGTGGTGGCTGCTGTTGTTGCTGAGGTGGCAGGTTCTGCGGCAGATGCTGTCGCGTCAACAATCTAGGACCCCCCTGATTCTGATTATGCGCCTGTGGATTCAGGGCGTTGTTTGGGTTACTCCAGGAGAATTTAGGATCCTTCCTCCAATTGGGATTATAGTTGTTGGAGTTGTAGTTCGGCTTGTAATTTCCAACATATTTTCCCTCTTCTATATTTATTGGGCACTCATCCCTACTATGATTTCCCTCACAAGTAGCACAAACTTCCTCGACAGCAAATCCTTGTAGTTCATCATCATTCAATAACTTTTTCATGGCTTTAGTAAGGAATGCTACCTGCAATTTCATAGTGCTGTCGGCCTCATAGTCCTTGACAGCAAGTACCCGTTTACCTCCTCTTCTAGCGGTTGGAAACTGCTCCTCATTCTTAGCCAGATGTTTCAAAACTTGCAGGGCCTCGTCCGGATCTTTATCCAATAATAGTCCATTCGCTGCAGAATCAATTCGAATGCGAGTTTGTAAGTTAGCAGCATTATAAAACTTAGTTACCTGATTCCAGACGGGGAATCCATGCATTGGGCAGTTTCGAAGAAGAGTTGTGAATCTGTCCCAGGCCTCGTGCATCGGCTCGTCATCTTCCTGTTGAAAAGTAGCAATTTCATTACGTAATCGCTCAGCTAAATGTGAAGGATTAAAACGAGACAAAAATTCACGAGTTAAATCTGTCCAAGTCATAATAGAACCCGGTGTAAGTTTATTCCACCAAGTTTTAGCTCTGTCCCTCAATGAATGGGGAAATAACCGAAGCCTCAGTATCTCCGGACTAACTCCTGGCAGTCTAAACGAACCATAGATTTCCTGGAACGTTTTGAGATGCTCCCTAGCATCTTCTGTCGCAGAACCACTGAACTGCCCGGCGTTGTTGATCATACTAAACATGACAGGTTTAAGCTCGAAGTTGTCAACATCAATATCCGGCAGCGTGGTCTCCAGCTCTACATGATCGTTCAGCATGTAGTCACGACATGACCGTCGTCCACCTACAGCGGGCGGGTCACCGACAGGCGGGATTTCTTCACCGACAGGCTGATTACGGGCCATCTGCTCTAGCTCTTTCTCAAGGTATTCGTTTCGGTCTAAGAGGTGGCGAATCTGTTTCTTGAGATTAAAGGAACGTTCGATCTCCGGATCTAATTTATACTCAGGATCTTCACCTCTTTTCGATCTGCGCATAAACAGGAAAACCTTGTGAAAAGCAAGAGTTTAAAACGCTAAAGAAAAATTAAAGAAAAATGAAAATAAAAACAGAAACAAAAACGAAAATAAAAACGAGAAGTGCAAGGAAAGAAAGGTGTAGTTATGTTGCCAATCCCCGGCAACGGCGCCAAAAACTTGTTGCGTGTAAAATAGTCTATCGCAATGGTAGTGCAAGTGTACACGATGCAAGTAGTAAAGTAATACGAAGTATCGGATATCGTCTCCAAAGGGATTGGGCTAATGACTTCACCTTGATTTACTGCACGAAGTAAAGGAAATAATTTAGAAGATTTTCACGAGAATAATATGATAAAAACGTAAATAAAGGATTGGAATATCAAGATAGAGAGAAGGGGCTGGTATTGAATTGCTCGGTAGTGTAACGCCCCGGTTTTGGGCTTGGAAGTCTTGGGCGTTGACCGGTTGGTCAAAGTGCTGTTCGAATCGTAAGAGGTTAAATTAGGAAAGCCTAGTTCGGGTTGCATAAAAATTATGGAAAAATGTTCTAAAATCATCTTTTATTATAATTAAGTGAACTGTGAAATCAATTTTGGAAAATGAGTTTCGGAAATGTGACATTTTGGCTAGTGACCAAAATGTAATTTTTGAAAGTTTGGTGGCTATTTTATAAAGGGTTGAAACTTTGAATCTTTAAGGAGCTATTTACCCAAAGGGAGTTTCTCCAGATTTTTCTAAGATATTTTAACCCATAATTCTGATTTTAAAAGAATCAAAAGGAGGGAAAAATCTATTTTGGCCATTTTCTCTTTTAACTACCTATTTTCTCTCTATCTTTTCTCTCAACCCAAACACTCAATTCCAGAGATCTAAGTCTGATTTTCATCACCTAAAAACATTCTTTTAACTCTCATTTGATTACAAATCATTGTGTCTTCAAAACCTCATCAATTGCTTCAAGTTTCATCAAGCTTTTCTATTTCAAAAAGAGGAGAAACTCAAGTTTGGAGGTAAGAACGTCCTTCTCCTCTGAACTTCAAGTTCTTTAATGAAATTCCTTAAGTTTTCAATCCTAATTTGATAATTGATAAAAGGTTTTAAAGTTGATTTGTGGATCTTGGCTAATTATGCAAGATTTTGATGATTTCACATGATTTTCGTTTGATCTGTTAAATCTGTGTTTTGAGGAGTGTTTTTGATGTTAAATGATCATTAAATTGATGTGGAAATGAGTCTTGATTGATGCAATCCCGGATAGGTTGGGTTTCCTAATTTTAGCTTGTGTTTTAAGGTAGCTTTTGTGGTGATCTTGTGGATCTGGTGTTGCTGGAGGTATAAGGATGGTTGTAGGTTGTTTTTAGATGTTAAATGATGTTAATGGAAGTGAGGTTTTGCTGGTTTGTGGCTGGGCTTTGTTTAGAGGTGTTTCGGATGCATTTTCGGTTGTGTTTGGTGGCCGAAAATGGAGGTTTAGTGAGAGCAGCGAGTTTTGATGCTTTCATTGAAGCAATTAATGCATGATGATGCATTAATCCTCTGCTTTAATGTGTTGAAACAGGGGAGGCATCCTTGGATCCAAGAATTGTTGATCCGGAGGCTTGATTTGGTGCTTTGGCTTGAAGCAAAGTGGAAATCGGTGAGTGGATTTGTGAAAATGGTTTTCGGCTTTGAAACCAAGGTTTTGGGAGCTTAGTTTAAGTCTAAACAACTTTGCTAAGCTCAAGTGTAAGTTTTCGGATTACTCTCTTAAGTGGTGGCCATGTTTTGATGTAATGTAAAATGATGATTTTGCATGATTTGGTTACTGTTTTGAAAGCATGATTAAGCATGTTAATTGCTGATGTTTTAGCATGATTTATGCTGATGTTTTAAGCCATGTGTTGAAGGTGACTCTAGGTAGGAGTACCTTGTTTTTTATGCATTGTTAAATGATGATTTAATGCTTTGAAATGCATGATGAAATGGCTTGATTTAAATGCTTTAAAACAGTGGATTATATGATGTATAAAGTGTGTATTGGCAAGTGATGGTTTGTAAAAGTGAAGGTCACTAAGGTGGTTAAAAGTCCTTGAGTGAGCCTTGTTATCTAAGATCATCAAGGTGGTTAAAAGTCCTTGGATGAATCTTGATGCGGACTCTAAGGTGGTTAAAAGTCCTTAGGTGCTCCTTTCCATGGTGGTTAAAAGTCCATGGGGCCAAGGTGTTTAAAAGTCCTTGGGGCCAAGGTGTTTAAAAGTCCTTGGGGTAATTCAAGCTACGGACACAAAGGTGGTTAAAAGTCCTTGTGTGGTCCATTCATGGTGTTTAAAAGTCCATGGCCAAGGTGTTTAAAAGTCCTTGGGGTCCAAGGTGTTTAAAAGTCCTTGGGGAAAGTTGTTGAACTTGATTTCATAAATGAAATGTATCACTTGAGCCAATATGACATGTATAGTACATGAGATGCATGAGATGCATGATTTAATGTTTATGTTGAAGCATGAGATGCTTGTTTAAATGAAATGTGGAAGCATGATATTGCTTGATTTAAAGTATGCTTTGAGCATGTGTAAAGGTTGTTTTCAAGCATAATTTACAAATGGTTTAAATGCATTATTGAATGGTTTTTAAAGAGCACTCCTCACTAAGCTTTGGCTTACGCTCTCTCGTTTTCTTGATTCAATAATGCAGAGCATTAGAGTACATTGAGGGCAGCAAGAGAAGGCAAGCATACAAGTTCAAGTAAAGCTCAATGTATGGAAGGTTTTGTTAAACATTTTAGCTTTTGGTTGATTTGGCAATGGGGGACCAATGTGTATGTTTTGGGAGGTGTTTGAGACTCCCTATGGAGGTTAATTGATTGTTTGAATTGCTGGTTTTTGGATTGAATTGCTATTGCTTGCTTTTGAAGGTTTATTGCTTGAATGATAGCTTAAGTAGGAAGCATGCTATATGAATTGGGGCTTTTCACATGTGGTGTTTAAATGTTGAATTGTTGAAGCAATTGAGGTCCTTGCATGTTGTATGATTAAGTGATGTGGTTTGATGATGTTAATTTGGTGTTTAATGCATGTTTGATGCTGTTTTCGAGTTGTTTCCAGGCAGGGGTATCGATACTCGGGCTTGGGTATCGATACACCTGAGCCAAATATGCATGTTTCTGCCCAGGGGTATCGATACCTCTGAACAAGTATCGATACCATATGAATGGAGTATCGATACCAGGGGGAAGGTATCGATACCCTTGCTTGAGTTTGGTTCTGCCTTCCCCGAGTATCGATACGACACGTGGCGTATCGATACCTGACCGTTAAAATCAGTTAAAAGTATCTTTGGATGTTTCGTTTTATTTACGTTTTGGTCCTGAATCATGTTTGATCAATTGTATGAGTTTGGAATGTCCGTTTGAGCTGAAATTTCACAGAGAAGCATGAAACCTGACTAATTTCAAGATGGTAACATTAATTTGGGTTAAGTCCCTTAATTTATCAGAATTTACAATTTGGTCCCTAAAGTTGTAATTTGTTCAATTGGGTCCCTGTTTGACCTCTGATGTTTGTGATCTTTTAGTATGTTGTTTGTATGATCACAATTAAGGTTAATGTGCATCTAGATAAGATTAAAAAGAAAAAAAAGGGTCGTTAATCAAGGTTGACTTTCGGGTTGACTTTGGTTTTCCCCGTGTGACTTTCTTAATTTGGGTCAACCGTCTAGACCGGGTTAAGGGGGTTACATTTGGTGGTATCAGAGCCGAGTTCTCGAGTAATTGGGAATGTGTGTATGCATGATTGAAGCATGGTTTGGATTGTATGCTTGTTGAGTGAAAGCATGTTCAGTGATATGATATGATGATGTGTGTGTGATGCATGTTGTGATGATGCATGATGAGGGTACCCATTGCCAAACAAAAGCTAAAGAGATAATGTTGTTTTTTGAAAGAAATTGAGCTTGAATACTTGGAATTTGCTTACCTTGCTGGTCCTGACTTGTTTTATTTTGTATTGTTGTGCATGGTAAAAGTATGGCACCACGTAGAGAGTTAAGGAGTAGCGCGAGAGCTACGACCCCGGAAGGGAATGTGAATGATGAGCACACGGGTAGTGCTGTGATACCTCCTCCTCCACCTGGTGGTGGTGGTGCGGAGAGGGAAAGAGCTGGAGCTGAGGCAGCTGGTGCTGGAGCTGCAGGACCTGAAGTTGGTCGGGGGCAAGCGATGCCTGACATGTCTGTGCTGGTACAAGCTATTGCGGGTGCGTTTCGAGCAGCAGTAGCTGGAGCTCAAGGAGCTGGGCATCAGGGAGATGCTGGAGCTAGACTACCCTTGGAACGTTTGCGCAGTCTTGGTGGGACTGAGTTTAGGGGTATGTCGGCTGAGAGGTCTGAAGCATGGTTGGAGAGTACCAAGCGTGTCTTGGGACAGATGAGTTGCACTGATGTGCAAAAGCTGGGATGTGTGGTGTCACTGCTGCAAGGTGATGCTTATACGTGGTGGACGACCACAATCTCTGGGATGGCTGATGCTGATGTTACTTGGACGTTCTTTCAGCATGCGTTCAAGAGGAGATATCTGGGAGTTAGATATCTGGACGAGAAGAAGCGTGAATTCATGTCTCTGACCCAAGGGAGCATGAGTGTGGCTGAGTATGAAGTACAGTTCGTACGTCTTAGCCAGTATGCACCGGAGTTGATACCTGATGAGCGCGAGAGGTGCGAGAGGTTCCGTTATGGCTTGGTGACGGAGGTTAAGACATATATGTTGGCTGCTGAGTACAATGATTTCGATGTGTTGGTTAGTTGATCAAAGGACATTGAGATGAATCTGAGTTTGTCTGCTAAAGGTGCTGGAGCTAGTTCTGGGAAGAGAACTGCAGAGTATAGTTCCGGTGGACGGAACAAGAGAGGGCGTGATCAGAGGTTTCAGTCCTCATCTAAGAGAGGTGGAGGTGCACCTGCTAGGGGTGGCAATGCTAGAGCTGACCCTAGTGCTTGTTGGATTTGCGGATCCCGTGGTCACTTGAAGCGTGACTGTCCTCGTGCTGGGAGGGAGGTGCAAGCTCCTGTGATGGCAGCTGGTTATGAGTGCTGGAACTGTGGTTCAGCTGATCATTTGAGACGTGATTGTCCGAGAATGGCTGGTGGTCAAGAGCGTGCTCCTGTTGTTGCAGCACCGCAGAGAGGTCGTGGGCGCGGCCGTGGTAATTTTCAGAGGCGAGAGGAAGGTGGTCGCGGAGTAGCTCATGTTGTGGCTATTCAACCTGAGGGTGGAGGCCAAGCGAGGGTGTATGCTCAGCGCGAAGGAAGGAATGATGCTGATGTGATTGCAGGTACCTTTATTTTGCAATCCTTGTCATTGCTTTCTTTGATTGATTCTGGATCTACGCATTCATACATTCTTCGTGAGCATGCTGAGTTGCTTGGTTTGCCTGTTGAGTCTTTGGATGTTGGTGTTAGAGTCACTAGTTCTTTTGGTGAAACTGTTGTGACTCGTAAGCTTTATAGAAGGTGTCCTTTGGTTGTTCAAGAGCATGTCTTCCATGTTGATCTTATGGAGTTGCCCTTTTATGGTTTTGATGTGATCCTTGGTATGGATTGGCTTGCTGAGCATCGTGCTGTTGTGGATTGTGAGAATAAGCGGGTTTCGCTTAAGCTTGCGGATGATTATGAAGTGGTGGTGGTTGGTGAGAATGTGAAGTTTCTTGCCAATGTTGTTTCTACCTTGGAGGCGAGCAAGATGCTGAGGCAAGGTTGTGAAGCTTTTCTAGCTTTCGTGATGAATCCTAGTTCGAAGGAGCTGAGGGTGCAGGATATCAGGGTTGTGAAGGAGTTTCCTGATGTTTTTCCTGAGGAGTTGCCTGGTTTACCTCCTAATCGCGAGGTGGAGTTTGGTATTGAGCTGTATGAGAATACCACTCCTGTGTTCATTACTCCCTATAGAATGGCACCTAAGGAGCTGAAGGAGCTGAAGACGCAGTTGCAAGAGTTGCTTGATCGTGGTTTCATCCGGCCGAGTGTTTCGCCTTGGGGTGCTCCTGTTTTGTTTGTGAAGAAGAAAGATGGCACGATGAGGATGTGCATTGATTACCGTCAGCTGAACAAGTTGACTATCAAGAATCGGTATCCTTTGCCGAGGATTGATGATCTCTTTGATCAATTTTGGGGAGCTGTTGTGTTCTCTAAGATTGACTTGAGGTCAGGGTATTATCAGTTGAAGGTGAAGGATGTGGATGTGCCTAAGACAGCTTTCAGGACAAGGTATGGGCATTATGAGTTCCTTGTGATGCCGTTTGGTCTGACAAATGCTCATGCTGCTTTCATGGACATGATGAATCGTGTTTTTCATGAATACCTGGACAAGTTCGTTGTGGTGTTCATTGATGATATCCTTGTGTACTCGCGTACTGAGGAAGAGCACGAAGAGCATTTGAGGATTGTGTTGCAAGCCTTGTTGGAGAATCAGCTTTATGCTAAGCTGAGCAAGTGTGAGTTCTGGCTTAGAGAGGTGGTTTTTCTTGGGCATGTGGTCTCAGCTGAGGGGATTCGTGTTGATCCTCAGAAGATTGAAGCAGTGATGAACTGGAAAGTTCCTAAGTCTGTTCAGGAGGTTCGTAGTTTCCTTGGTTTGGCAGGATACTACCGAAGGTTTGTGGATGGTTTTTCCAAGATTGCTGCTCCTTTGACGAAGTTGCTGCAGAATGATGTTAAGTATGAGTGGACAGAAGCAAGGCAGCAAGCTTTTGAGAAGCTGAAGATGGCTTTGACGCAAGCTCCTATCTTGATTCAGCCTGAATCAGGGAAAGAGTTTGTAGTCTACAGTGATGCATCCTATGTTGGTTTGGGGTGTGTGCTGATGCAAGAGGGTAAGGTTGTGGCTTATGCGTCGCGGCAGTTGAAGGTGCATGAGCGCAATTATCCTACGCATGACATTGAGCTGGCTGCAGTGGTCTTTGCTCTGAAGATCTGGAGACATTACCTGTATGGTGAGAAGTGTACTGTGTACACGGATCACAAGAGTTTGAGGTATCTGATGTCTCAGAAGGAGTTGAATCTCAGGCAGCGACGTTGGTTGGAGTTGCTCAAGGATTATGATCTGACGATAGAGTATCATCCGGGAAAGGCCAATGTTGTTGCGGATGCCTTGAGTAGAAAGGTAGCTGTTGAGCTGAGAGCTATGTTGGCTAGCTTGAGCTTATCGCAGGATGGTGGTCTTGTTGCTGAGTTGCAAGTGAAACCGTCGTTGGTTCAGTTGATCAAGGATAAGCAGTTGTTGGATGATTCCTTGGTGTCTCATGTTCAGGATATCGCGGAGGGTAGACCTTCGGATTTCTGCTTTAATGAGGATGGAGTGTTGTGTTTTGGTAGTCGGATAGTAGTGCCTGCAGATGCTGAGTTGAGGCGTGCTATTCTGGCTGAAGGTCATAGTAGTCCTTTTGCTATGCATCCTGGTAGTACAAAGATGTATCGCGATCTTCGTGATGAGTACTATTGGGTAGGTCTGAAGAAGGATGTGGCGGAGTTCGTGAGCAAGTGTTTGGTGTGTCAGCGAGTCAAGGCTGAACATCAGGTACCTTCTGGTTTGTTGCAACCGTTGAAAATCCCTGAATGGAAGTGGGAGAGGGTTACCATGGATTTTGTATCTGGTTTGCCTTTGTCTCCGTCAAAGAAGAATTCGGTTTGGGTGATTGTGGATCGCCTGACGAAGTGTGCGCATTTCTTGCCTGTGCATACTACGTTCTCTTTGGATAAGTTGGCAGAGCTGTACATTGCCGAGGTTGTGAGGTTGCATGGTGTGCCTAAGTCGATCGTGTCGGATAGGGATCCGAGGTTCACATCGCGTTTTTGGCAGTGTTTGCATCAAGCTCTGGGTTCAAGGTTGCATTTCAGTACATCTTATCATCCTCAGTCGGATGGCCAGTCTGAGCGAGTTATTCAGATTTTGGAGGATATGTTGAGATGCTGTGTGATAGAGTTCCAAGGTTCTTGGGAGAAGCATCTGCCTTTGGTTGAGTTCGCTTACAACAACAGTTTTCAGGCAAGTATACAGATGGCACCTTATAAGGCTCTGTATGGGAGGAAGTGTAGGACTCCTCTGTGTTGGGCTGAAACTGGTCAAAAGTTGGTATCGATGCCTGCTTTGTTGAAAGGTACCACCGAGAAGGTGAAGCTCATTTGTGAGCGGTTGAAGGCTGCTTCTGATCGGCAGAAGTCTTACGCGGATTTGAAGCGTAAGGAGATAGAGTTTGCGGTGGGTGATCGCGTGTTCTTGAAGGTTTCGCCTTGGAAGAAGGTGATGAGGTTTGGGCGGAAGGGTAAGCTGAGCCCTAGATACATTGGACCATATGAGGTTGTTGAGCGTGTGGGTCCTGTTGCGTATCGGTTGAGGTTACCTCAGGAGCTGGAGAAGATCCATGATGTGTTCCATGTTTCTATGCTCCGGAGGTATAGATCTGATCCTTCGCATGTGTTGCCTGTGGAGGAAGTGGAATTGAATCCGGATTTGACCTATGATGAGGAACCGGTGAAGGTTCTGGATTCAGATAGCAAAGTTCTTCGTGGCAAGACCATTGAGTTGGTGAAGGTGCTGTGGAAGCATCGCGGTGTTGAGGAAGCCACGTGGGAGCGGAAGGATGATATGCTGAAGCAGTTTCCTTATCTCTTTCCTTCAGGTAAATTTCGAGGACGAAATTTCTTAAGGGGGGAGAGTTGTAACGCCCCGGTTTTGGGCTTGGAAGTCTTGGGCGTTGACCGGTTGGTCAAAGTGCTGTTCGAATCGTAAGAGGTTAAATTAGGAAAGCCTAGTTCGGGTTGCATAAAAATTATGGAAAAATGTTCTAAAATCATCTTTTATTATAATTAAGTGAACTGTGAAATCAATTTTGGAAAATGAGTTTCGGAAATGTGACATTTTGGCTAGTGACCAAAATGTAATTTTTGAAAGTTTGGTGGCTATTTTATAAAGGGTTGAAACTTTGAATCTTTAAGGAGCTATTTACCCAAAGGGAGTTTCTCCAGATTTTTCTAAGATATTTTAACCCATAATTCTGATTTTAAAAGAATCAAAAGGAGGGAAAAATCTATTTTGGCCATTTTCTCTTTTAACTACCTATTTTCTCTCTATCTTTTCTCTCAACCCAAACACTCAATTCCAGAGATCTAAGTCTGATTTTCATCACCTAAAAACCTTCTTTTAACTCTCATTTGATTACAAATCATTGTGTCTTCAAAACCTCATCAATTGCTTCAAGTTTCATCAAGCTTTTCTATTTCAAAAAGAGGAGAAACTCAAGTTTGGAGGTAAGAACGTCCTTCTCCTCTGAACTTCAAGTTCTTTAATGAAATTCCTTAAGTTTTCAATCCTAATTTGATAATTGATAAAAGGTTTTAAAGTTGATTTGTGGATCTTGGCTAATTATGCAAGATTTTGATGATTTCACATGATTTTCGTTTGATCTGTTAAATCTGTGTTTTGAGGAGTGTTTTTGATGTTAAATGATCATTAAATTGATGTGGAAATGAGTCTTGATTGATGCAATCCCGGATAGGTTGGGTTTCCTAATTTTAGCTTGTGTTTTAAGGTAGCTTTTGTGGTGATCTTGTGGATCTGGTGTTGCTGGAGGTATAAGGATGGTTGTAGGTTGTTTTTAGATGTTAAATGATGTTAATGGAAGTGAGGTTTTGCTGGTTTGTGGCTGGGCTTTGTTTAGAGGTGTTTCGGATGCATTTTCGGTTGTGTTTGGTGGCCGAAAATGGAGGTTTAGTGAGAGCAGCGAGTTTTGATGCTTTCATTGAAGCAATTAATGCATGATGATGCATTAATCCTCTGCTTTAATGTGTTGAAACAGGGGAGGCATCCTTGGATCCAAGAATTGTTGATCCGGAGGCTTGATTTGGTGCTTTGGCTTGAAGCAAAGTGGAAATCGGTGAGTGGATTTGTGAAAATGGTTTTCGGCTTTGAAACCAAGGTTTTGGGAGCTTAGTTTAAGTCTAAACAACTTTGCTAAGCTCAAGTGTAAGTTTTCGGATTACTCTCTTAAGTGGTGGCCATGTTTTGATGTAATGTAAAATGATGATTTTGCATGATTTGGTTACTGTTTTGAAAGCATGATTAAGCATGTTAATTGCTGATGTTTTAGCATGATTTATGCTGATGTTTTAAGCCATGTGTTGAAGGTGACTCTAGGTAGGAGTACCTTGTTTTTTATGCATTGTTAAATGATGATTTAATGCTTTGAAATGCATGATGAAATGGCTTGATTTAAATGCTTTAAAACAGTGGATTATATGATGTATAAAGTGTGTATTGGCAAGTGATGGTTTGTAAAAGTGAAGGTCACTAAGGTGGTTAAAAGTCCTTGAGTGAGCCTTGTTATCTAAGATCATCAAGGTGGTTAAAAGTCCTTGGATGAATCTTGATGCGGACTCTAAGGTGGTTAAAAGTCCTTAGGTGCTCCTTTCCATGGTGGTTAAAAGTCCATGGGGCCAAGGTGTTTAAAAGTCCTTGGGGCCAAGGTGTTTAAAAGTCCTTGGGGTAATTCAAGCTACGGACACAAAGGTGGTTAAAAGTCCTTGTGTGGTCCATTCATGGTGTTTAAAAGTCCATGGCCAAGGTGTTTAAAAGTCCTTGGGGTCCAAGGTGTTTAAAAGTCCTTGGGGAAAGTTGTTGAACTTGATTTCATAAATGAAATGTATCACTTGAGCCAATATGACATGTATAGTACATGAGATGCATGAGATGCATGATTTAATGTTTATGTTGAAGCATGAGATGCTTGTTTAAATGAAATGTGGAAGCATGATATTGCTTGATTTAAAGTATGCTTTGAGCATGTGTAAAGGTTGTTTTCAAGCATAATTTACAAATGGTTTAAATGCATTATTGAATGGTTTTTAAAGAGCACTCCTCACTAAGCTTTGGCTTACGCTCTCTCGTTTTCTTGATTCAATAATGCAGAGCATTAGAGTACATTGAGGGCAGCAAGAGAAGGCAAGCATACAAGTTCAAGTAAAGCTCAATGTATGGAAGGTTTTGTTAAACATTTTAGCTTTTGGTTGATTTGGCAATGGGGGACCAATGTGTATGTTTTGGGAGGTGTTTGAGACTCCCTATGGAGGTTAATTGATTGTTTGAATTGCTGGTTTTTGGATTGAATTGCTATTGCTTGCTTTTGAAGGTTTATTGCTTGAATGATAGCTTAAGTAGGAAGCATGCTATATGAATTGGGGCTTTTCACATGTGGTGTTTAAATGTTGAATTGTTGAAGCAATTGAGGTCCTTGCATGTTGTATGATTAAGTGATGTGGTTTGATGATGTTAATTTGGTGTTTAATGCATGTTTGATGCTGTTTTTGAGTTGTTTCCAGGCAGGGGTATCGATACTCGGGCTTGGGTATCGATACACCTGAGCCAAATATGCATGTTTCTGCCCAGGGGTATCGATACCTCTGAACAAGTATCGATACCATATGAATGGAGTATCGATACCAGGGGGAAGGTATCGATACCCTTGCTTGAGTTTGGTTCTGCCTTCCCCGAGTATCGATACGACACGTGGCGTATCGATACCCGACCGTTAAAATCAGTTAAAAGTATCTTTGGATGTTTCGTTTTGTTTACGTTTTGGTCCTGAATCATGTTTGATCAATTGTATGAGTTTGGAATGTCCGTTTGAGCTGAAATTTCACAGAGAAGCATGAAACCTGACTAATTTCAAGATGGTAACATTAATTTGGGTTAAGTCCCTTAATTTATCAGAATTTACAATTTGGTCCCTAAAGTTGTAATTTGTTCAATTGGGTCCCTGTTTGACCTCTGATGTTTGTGATCTTTTAGTATGTTGTTTGTATGATCACAATTAAGGTTAATGTGCATCTAGATAAGATTAAAAAGAAAAAAAAAGGGTCGTTAATCAAGGTTGACTTTCAGGTTGACTTTGGTTTTCCCCGTGTGACTTTCTTAATTTGGGTCAACTGTCTAGACCGGGTTAAGGGGGTTACAGGTAGTGCAGGTATTGAATTGCTTAGGATCTCCAGTTCTGTCGTCGCTCCCGTCGCCGACAGCACCTGTCGCGGCGTCTGTCCGTTAGTTGTCGCGGCAGCAGACACTAACTCAGTACTTCAAGCTTGGCAAGAATCCCAGATTTGCCTTGTCCTATCCCTAGGCACAAGTCTGTCGATGAACACGTCTTTGATGATACCTCCCGGCGTGAATCGAAGGATGAACACCGATGTGTATGAATTCTTCCTTAGCCACTTAACCTCGCCTTATCCCTAAGCACGAGATGGTTCAACTATAAACTAGAGAACGCGCTTTTACCTCTTTCGTATACTTAACTCTCCCGATGCTAAGTAAATAGATAACCTCACAATGCTCTCCCGATGCTCTTGCAAGATATTAAAACCAAGATAAAAGAACTTGAAGTTTATTTTATTGAACTTGAAAAATCCTAAAACAAAGCAACCCTTGCAACTACTTTACAAAACAACCCGTAGCCCTAGGGGGAATTTAGAACATATCGGTGACAGGTAAACGGCAGGGTTTAGATTTCGGTTATGGGGTAATCGGGTATGCCCTAGGTTTAATCTATGCCCTTATATAAGCTTTGGGCTCAAGTTATCTAAGGTAACAAGGATTACAACTTTAATTAAAAGTAAGATTCTAATAAAGACTAAATCTCTAAAGACTCCTACTTTCCAGCCGCATCCTTGCTTTTAGGGATTTCCTTTCCTTGAGCTTTGGCTTGACATATATTTTGATCCGGGGCTTGGAAAAATATTCGGCTTCCACACGACAGACGAGCAGATTTTTCTCTATCTATCGAGGTCCACTTCACTTTTCCTCTTCATAAATCTGCTGTCACCATGCTATCACGACAGGTCCATGACAGGTTCGTCTTCTTCGGCTACTTGTCCAGTTCAGCTCTCCTGCTTATCTGCCCTGCGCCTGCCTTCGACATCTACTGTGACAGATACCTGCAAAAATAGCCATCTTTCAGTAGAATCCGTGCCTTTTATATAATTGTGATGTTTTATTGAAAACTAACCTAAATGCAATGCAATGATGCTTGAATGCAGCAGAAATATGGGTTAAAAAGGGTGTAAATAATAGAACTTTTACACACTCAACAATTTGCTAATCGTGGTTTCATTAAGCCGAGTATCTCGCCTTGGAGAGCTCCAGTTTTGTTTGTTAAGAAGAAGGATGGGACGATGCGGATGTGCATAGACTATCGAAAACTAAATAAGTTGACGATAAAGAACAAATACCCTCTACCTCAGATGGATGATCTATTTGATCAGGTTCGTGGTTCTGCTGTGTTTTCAAAGATTGATCTAAGGTCGGGGTATTATCAGCTTAAGGTGAAAGATAAGGACGTACCGATGACGACTTTTCATATGAGGTACGGGCATTATGAGTTCCTAGTGATCCCTTTTTTGTTTGACCAATGCGTTGGCTGCGTTCATGGACACGATGAACTAGGTGTTCCACGAGTACCTTGATCAATTTGTTGTGGTGTTTATCGATGATATCCTTGTGTACTCTCGTACCAAGGAGGATCACCATAGGCATTTGAGGATAGTGCTGCAGACTCAATTGGATAATCAGCTCTATGCAAAGTTGTGTACATGTGAGTTCTGGATCGGGGAGGTGGTGTTTCTTGGTCATGTGGTGTTAGCCGAGGTTATCCATGTGGATTCTCAGAAAATTGAGGCGGTTGTGGGTTAGAAACAATCGAAATCAGTGACGGAGGTTCGTAGATTTCTAGGTTATGCATGGTATTACCGTCGGTTCGTGGATGAGTTTTCTAAGATAGTTGTTCCGTTGACGAAGTTTCTTTATAAAGATGTTAAGTTCGAGTTGACGGAGGCGAGGCAACAAGCTTTTCAAAAGTTGAAGGAAGCTTTGGTACAAGTTCCGATCTTGATTCAACCTGAATCGGGAAAGGAGTTTGTGGTGTATAGTGATGCATCCTATGTGGGTTTAGGGTGTGTGCTGATGCAGGAGGGTAGAGTAGTTACTTATTTGTCGAGGCAATTGAAGGTGCATGAGTGTAAGTATCCTACTCACGATCTCGAGCTTGCGGTTGTAGTGTTTTCTCTAAAGATGATGAGACATTATCTTTACGGCGAGAGATGTACTGTGTACACGGATCACAAGAGCCTCAAGTATCTTATGTCTCAGAGGGAATTGAATCTTTGACAACGTTGATGGTTGGAATTGCTGTTGGATTACGATCTTACGATCGAGTATCACTCGGGGAAGGCCAATGTGGCGGTCGATGCTTTGAGCCGAAAGGTTGTAGTGGAGTTGAGGGCGATGTTTGCTCATCAAAGTTTGTCTTGTGATGCTGGGTTGGTGGCCAAGCTTCAGGTGAAACCATCTTTTGTTGAGTTGATCAAGGAAAAGAAATTGCTTGATGGTTCCTTGGTTCTGCATGTTACGGACATAGCAGAGGGTAATCCTACGGATTACAGTTTCAGTGACGATGGTGTCTTGTGTTTTAAGGGTCGGGTAGTTGTGCTAGAGGACGTTGAGTTGTGGCGCACTATCTTGACGAAGGCGCACAATAGTCCTTTTTCCATGCATCCTGGTAGTACTAAGATGTATCGGTGATTGCGAGATGAGTACTACTAGGTGGGCTTGAAAAGGATGTGGCGGAGTTTGTTAGCAACTGTTTGGTGTGTCAGCGTGTGAAAGCTAAACATCAGTTTCCATCCGGTTTGTTGTAGCCTTTGAGGATTTCGGAGTGGAAATGGGAGAGGATCACGGTGGATTTTGTGTCGGGTTTACCTTTGACACCGTCAAAGAAGAATTCTGTGTGGTTGATCGTGGATCGGTTGACGAAGTGTGCACATTTCTTGCCAATGCATACTACGTTTACCCTGGATAAGCTAGCGGAACTTTATGTTGTGAAAGTTGTGCGGTGGCATGGTGTTCCTAAGTCTATAGTCTTAGATAGGGATCCATAGTTCACATCGAGGTTATGGGTGTGTTTGCATCGAGCCTTAGGAACGAGGTTGAGTTTTAGCACGACCTATCATGCATCCTCAGACGGATGGTTAGTCGGAGCGGATTATCTAGGTGTTGGAGGATATGCTACGGTGTTGTGTGATCGATTTCAAGGGTTCATTGGACAAGATGCTGCCATTGGTAGAATTCACCTATAACAATGGCACCGTACGAGGCTTTGTATGGACGGAAGTGTCGTACACTCGTGTGTTGGGCAGAAGTGGGGCAAAAGTTGCTTTCTTTGCCGGATATACTCAAGGGTACAACCGATAAGTTGAAGCTCATCTGTGATCGTCTAAAGGAGGTGTCAGATCGTCAGAAATCTTACGCGGATTTGAAATATAAGGAAATTGAGTTTGAGGTTGGTGAGAAGGTCTTTTTGAAAGTTTTGCCTTGGAAGAAGGTGATGTGGTTCGGAAGGAAGGGAAAGTTAAGCCCGAGGTTTATCGGACCTTGTGAGGTACTTGAGAGGATTGACCCTGTTGCGTATAGATTGCGGTTACCGCTGGAGTTGGAGAAGATAGATGATGTTTTCCATGTATCTATGCTTCAGAGGTATCGTTCGGATCCTTCGCATGTGTTGCCGGTTGAGGAACTAGAGTTGAATCCAGATTTATCCTATGAGGAGGAATCGGTAGAGATCTTGAGTTCGGATAGTAAGGTGCTTCGCGGAAGGACCATTGAGTAGGAAGCGACATGGGAAAGGAAGAAGGATATGAAAAAGCCTAGGTGTAACGCCTCGGTTTTTAGGCTAGGTGTTAGCCGAGTTTTGTTAGGTTGTTTGGTTCAAACCCGTTTTGTGGTCTAGTCTAGTTTCGGGAAATAATGAAATTGAATGGGTTTTTGGTCGGATAAAAATATGGTAAAATTTCCTAAAACCATAATTATATATATGGTTAATTTTGGTAAAGGTAATTTAAATAAAACAATTTTGGAAATCGGACATTTTGGTTTAGTGACCAAAATGTAAAAATGGTAAAGTTTGGTAAAAACGTAAAAGGCTAATACTTTGAATCTTTAAGGAGCAATAATATTAAAGGCTAATAAGGACTTTTCCTCCTATTTTACAATTTTAATTAAAAGAATTATATTAAAAGATGGAGGGAAGTTTTAGAAACGATTTTCATTTTTCACAAAATTGGATTTAATGTAGTTTTCTCTTCTCTCACTTTTCTCTCAAAATCCCTTCATCCAAACAGCAAGATTTCAAAGGTAAACTCTAATTTTGATTTAGATTTCAAAGATTTTCTTATATTCTATTGATTCTCTATTGAATCTCTTATTTTCTCGTTGGTTTTCTTTGGTTTTCTTTTCAAAAATGGAGGAAGAGCTCATCGTTAGAGGTAGGTTCGTTCTTCTCGTCTAATGACATGTTTTTTTTACTAAAATTCCCAAGTAATTAGCCTTTTACATATTGTTTTTAATGGGTTTTATAGGCTAATTAAGAAAATTGAGTTTAATTGAGGTTTCTTGAAGATTTATGGTGGATCTTTGAAATTGATGTTAGTTGTTGAGTTAATGGCTGATTATTAATGTGTCGTTAATGGTTAATAATTTTAACTTGATGGATTTTGTTATGTAATCCCGAAACTAGTTAGATTTCTAGATGTTAGTGATGAAATCTTGAGTTTTAGGGGATGTTGTTGTGGTTTCTTGATAGTTGGAGGTTTATAGAGGTTGGGGAAGTGTTTTAGGTTATAAATGGATGAGGATTGATGGTTGATTTTGTTGGGTAATGATTGGGAACGTTTTAGAGTGGTTTTGTCGATTTTTTAGGTTTGTATCAGTTGCTAATTGCTTGGCGAATGTTGGAGTTGAGTGGGATTTGTGTTGTTGGAGGTTTTGATGCAATAGTGTGCATTAATCCTCTGTTTTTCCTTAGTTAGAAGTAGGGCAAGACGTTGGTTGATCGTTAGAGGGCACATTTGGAGTTTCGAAGGCTTGGAATAGCTTCAGCAAGTGAGACAAAGTTGTATCGATGAGTGGATGTGGTTTGAACATTTTCGTAAGCTTGGAAACAATGTTTTGGGAGGTTAGTGTAAGCTTGAAACGCTAAGCTAATCTTGGAATAAAGTATGGTTACTAAAGCTCTCAGTTTTCGGTTTAAAGTCCATGTGGATTATCATGCTCATGTTTTGAATTATGTTGTTACTCACTGTTATACATGTTTTAGAAGCATGATTTTGCTGAATTATATCCCATGAAATGATTTGATTATGTTTCAAGATGTTATATTCTTGATGAGATATATTATGCTATATTTGAGGCATGTTTTGAGATGGGATGTGTGATGATTTTATTAATGCATTGAAAGCAGTGAGTTAACATGAATTTAAATGGTATATTGGCTTAGTCATGAGATTTCTATTAACAGATATGTTGGTCGACCAATAGGATGTGAAGTGCACTATAATATACAAAATTCACGCGTGAGATAAATTCTTCGGTTTGACAATAGGGGTAGTGTTATTGTGATACGAGTGATAGGGGTAGTCTTATCAACAACGGGCAACGCGGGTAGTGGCATATCGGATGAAGTGAGATAATGGTGAGGGTTGTTTCACCATGTGACTTGATGCGGGTAGTGCCATCAAGGTATTCGTATGTCCGATCATGAATGGATAGGGGTAGTGCTATCCAAAGATGGGGGTAGATTCCATTAGGTTCACTTGAAATGCCAATATATGAATTGAGATATGCATGAGGTAATGATACATGTGGTTTATAAAAGTTGCTTTTATTGTGGTTTTAAAAGCATGAGAAAGTTGAGCATGATGTGGTTATGTTTTAAAGGAATCATTGATTTGAAAAATGCATTGTTGTTGTTTAAATTGAGCTTCCCCTCTCTAAGCAAATATGCTTACGCTCTCCTTTTCAACAATGCAGATAGGTGAGCATTTGGGCAGCAAAATAGCAAGGGATTTCACCCAAGAGAACACTCGATTTACAAGTATGGGATTTGACACTTTTAACAAGTTAGAATTGGCAATGAGGAGGGTACCTCGGTATTTGGGAGTGGATTGTTTAAACTCTCTGGATTGGCAAGTGTGTTTTGCCTTATAAGACTTCTATTGGGCCTTTAAATGTTGTTATGCTTTACTTCATGGTTTTTGATACTCTATGTGGATTGTTTATAGGGTGCATGCCTCTAGAGTAGTCATGTTATATAAATCATGTTGTTAGATGGCTTTGTTGATGACTAGGTGTTGGATAAATATGTTGTTGATGTTTACTTATGATTGCATGATGATTGGTTGCCATATGATATGTTTTAAGATGCTTAAATGTTGATGTTTTAGCAGATCTGGTATGTGTTTCGAAACAATAGCAATTGTTTCGATACAACTTACATATTTGGTGTCAACGTTTCGAAACACTACTAGAACGTTTTGAGACCCTTAGTTATAATTAGAACCCGTATCGAACTTCGGGCTGTTTCGATACGACTATGTTTTGTCTGAATGTAGGGGAAATCAGTTTGGGGATTTGGTTCCAAAACGGGTAAGGTCGTTCCGAGACCAAATGCTACTGGAATGCATGGTTTTGAAACATGTGGTGAATGTTTCGAAATAGGGTCGTTAAATTAGTTAGGTTGGCATGATTGATGAGTTTTGATTGTTTACATTTTAGTCCCTATATATATGGTTTGCAATTGTGGATGTTTAAATGATCGTATAATTCTGATATTTCACCTGCAAGCATGTAATGAACCTAATTAAAGATTGTTAACATTAATTTGTAAATGACCTTATATCGTATTGTTTGCAATTGAAAGTGCAGTTGAGGTTCAGTTTAAATGAAAGTATATTCGTTGCACGAGTAAACATTGTAGGACTTAATTATGCATCTAGACAAGATAAAAGAGAAAAAGGGTTTCTAATCAAGGTTGACTTTAACGAGTTGACTTCGGTTTTCTCCGTATAATTCTTTTAATTCGGGTTAAACGTCTAGACCGGGCTAAGGGGTTACATCTGTCGTACTTTATTTTTAGTATGGATGTTTTAGGCTCAGACATGAGCTAAAAACTTTACTTGGGATTACTACTTCCCATGTTTTTATGTTTTGATTATTTTATTTTAATGTTATAGTTATTTTCCCTTTATTTATTTTGTTCATCATTCATCATGCGTAGTTATTGTAAGAGCTATTGAGATAGGCCTTTTAACTATTGATTTGTGAACTAATATCGAGAGAGTTATGTTATACAAACGTGAATAGTGGGGCTAAGCTGTTAACTTAGTCTTAATCTGGCTTAGACAAAACTTTAGGGTTTCAACGACTAAAAGGGAGTTCTTAATAAAATAATAGAGTTGTTAGGGTTCACGCAGATATGTATTACCTTAGCTTCAATATTATTAACTTCTAGCCATCGAGAGAGTCAGAAGTTCCTTAAAAAATCATATCGAGTATATAAAGATCTTAATGGTTTACGTAGACATGTATTGCCAGTTTCTATAGCATTGAATTTAGTACCCCAAGCATATATCCTTAGCAATAATTCCAGCTTCGATAATTATATATTATTTGCCGTAGCATTTGTTCGTCTTAATCATTGTTTTGCTTAGTTTAATTGTTTTTAGTTTTAATAAACCAACACCATCATATACTTGCAATCATATTCTTAAGTTCGATAGCTTCGTAGTTATAGATCCAATCCTCATGGGTTGACACTCTACTCGTAACTTTATTACTTGATTCGACGAGTATACTTGCTCTAAAGTGCATCACTATTTGACAAGCATCAAGTTTTTGGCTCCGTTGTCGGGAATTGGAAATTGATAATTATGTTGTAATTGTGCTTAAGATTTTATTTTATTACATTTAATTTTTGTTTTTGTTTTTGTTTTTTTTTTCTTTCTCGGGTACGTTCCAGTGCATGATCAGAAGGTCCAACTAAGAACCTATTCTTCCATTAAACCCAAAGATCGAAATAACTTTGAGGAATTTACGTATAGAGAGAAAGAATATGGTGAACGATAATGAAGGGGACGACCATGAGAACGCCTGTAACCGCAGCATCCCAGTCGATAGACAGGGAGTTATTGGCGCGGCCCAAAATAATAGCTAGGAATCACAAGAGGATCCACCACCTGTCAGACCTAGAAGGCCCATTAGAATGAACATTGAGCATGTTATCATTAACCTTAATCCACTAATTGTTGTGCTAGATCTAGGGACAACTCACTTTGAGCAAAAGCACGTTATGTTCAACATGCTCAACTCAATTGGAATTTTGGAGGATCAACAAGAGAGGATGCTCGAGAGTGATTGTTTTCAAAAACAAGAGATTCATGATTGTGCATTGAGACTAAAGTTATTTCCATACTCCTTGCTAGATCGAGCTAGAGCATGGTTAAAGACTTGTCCCTCAAGATCTATTACATCCTGGGATGACTTGTGCAACAAGTTTCTACACAAATATGATCCACCAAATGTACACAATCAAAAGTGGAGCAACATCATCTCATTCTCTCAATATGAGGATGAATCCATGTACAAATGTTGGGACATATGCAAAGAAATATTAAGCAAGTGCTCGATTCTTGGAATCCACGATTGGCTACAGATCATGATGTTCTATAATGGCGTCAACGCACCTACAAGGATGATGATTGACTCGTCAGCCAATGGAACATTGCTTGACAAAGAACTTGACGAGGCTTTGGACATAGTTGACCAAATAACCAACACCGACTACCAGTTACCAAGGGGGATATTGAAGCTAGGACCTAAACCTTCAGGAACACTGTAACGCTTCGATTTTGGGCCTAGCTATTTGTGGGTTAATTAGACGGTCTTGTGGACCGGGATAGAGATTTGAGTCGGATTCAGGATTGAATATTTTTATACAAGATAAAAGTATGGGAAAATGGTTAAAATCCTTATTTAATATATATAACGATTAACGGTGAAATCAATTTTGGGAAGAAACAGTTTGGAAATGAGACATTTGGACAAGTGGCTAAAATGTAATTTTGGAAAAACTATTTTGGTGGTTGTTTTGTAAAGAGTACAAACATTGAATATTTAAGGGGCTATTTCATTTTAATAAGCTATTTCCATTAATTTAGGTCTTTTTAATAATTTTTTTTAATTAAATGAAAATTAAGGATGAGAAGGACTTTAATAAAAGTGTTAAGTTAAACAAAACATTTTCTTACATAACTTCCTTTGACTCTCAACTTTTCTCTCTACTTTCTTATAAGCCAAACTAGCTTTTCCCTTCTACAATCTCTAGAGATTTACTCATTTTCATCCAACTTTGATTTATAGATGATTTCCTTGGATTTCTACAACAAGCTTCATTTGCTTTCTTGAAGATTTCAATCAAATCTTGCCAATTAAGGGGAAAGCAAGGGATTATAGGTAGTCTCCGTTCTTCTCCTCTAATCAAGGTTCTTTATTGAAATTTCCCCAGTTCTTGACTCATTAAATATGTTTTCTAATGAGGTTTTATGATTTAATTGGGTAGTATAAATGAGTCAAGGTTTAATTGAAGGATTTTTGTGATTTTCAGATTGGATTTGTTTTTCTGAGTTTTTGATTGATTCTAATCATGATTTTGATGTTTAATAATGTGGAGATAATGATTTTAACATTGAAATCCCGAAATTATAATAATCTCTAATTGTTTGGGTTGATAGTTTTGTGTTTTGGGGGAGTTGTGGTGGTATAATGGTTGTTGGAGGTACAAGTATTTTATGAGATGGTTTTTAGATGTCTTTTGGTTTAATTGACGGTTGAAAGTGTTAGGTTTTGGCTGGGTTAAGTTTTGAGGTCAGTCGATGTTGTTTTCAGTTGTTTCAGATGAGTGATATGTAGCTTTTAGCAAGGCAATGTTGAGGAATAGCTTGCTGGGATTCTGAATGCATTATTATGCATTAATCCTCTATTGTTATGTGGTTAAAACATGGGAGGTCAATCCGTTGGCTTCCGGTGAAGCGTTGGACGCTTCAGACTCTTGATTCGCATCGGCGAATTGAAGTTTCGTGTGTCAGTGAGTGAGAACGAAGCCTACAGCTTTAAAAAGGTTTGAAGATGGTTTTGAAAACATATATTGAGATTGAAATGCTAGTGTAAGTTTGAAAGGAAGAATAAGTGGATTTCCTCTCTCAGTCATTCTTTTATAAAATGGTTTATGCACTTGTTTTTTATTTTATGGAGCCTACTATTTATGCATGTTTTTAAGTATGCGACATGCTATTTTTTAATCATGAAATTATGATGGATGCACATGTTAAGTGATCCATGTAAGTATGGTTTATACTTTTTTAAAAAATATGTTTTGTTCCTTTGGTAAAAGTGGATTTATGTTGAAGCATATGAAAACAGTGGGTTAATGTTTAATAATGAACTATATTGACAAGTGATGTGGTTTAAAATGTTATCAGATATAGTTGGTTGGCCATAAGATTTAGTGCACTATAGATAAGTAGCCTTGGATGTCGAGGGATTGGTGTCCCGTAACTCCATCCAAGTACCCTAACGGTCGAGGTGATGTTGTCCCGTAAGCTCCTGCTAGTGGGTTAAGCATCTAATCGATGGATGGGGTTAGTGCCCCCGTGGGTTGTGATTGTACCCGGTTGTTAGTGTACCGTGATTGTGATTGTATCGCTATTCCGGTTGAGCTGGCTTCAAGTGTTATGAGAATACTTGTTGAATCCCTGTATCCGATATGGAATATTTTAGAAATGGAACTTAGTTAATGATCACTTGTAAGCCAATATAGTTGTTGATGTATCAAGAAAAGGTTTATGTTGTATAATTTGATTTGTACTCGTTTACTCTTTAAGCTTTGCATATGGTTGTTATGCATGGGAAGGCGTAAATCGAATGTTAGGAATGATTTTTGTTGTTGGTATTTGATACATGTTGCATATGGTGTAATATGTTGGTTTTTGAAAGTGTTAAGTGCATGGTTTTCAAGGCATGATATTTTATAAATGAATTGAAATGATGATTTCAATGGTTTTGAGAAAATGGTTCTAAAATGCATTGATGGTGTTTTGTTTTTGAGCACTCCTCACTAAGCCTTATATGCTTACGCTCTCCTTGTCCATCAATGTAGAGAATTAAAGTCAAGGGCAACGAGGAAGGAAAGGACTGCACAAGAATTGGTATTGAAAGTATGTTTTAAATTAGACGATATGTAATAAGAGCAATAGGGGTTTCATTGTTATTTGGGAGATATATGTTAAACTCCATGTTTAATCATGTTTGAGTTGCTATTTTGGACTCGTAAATGGCCTCTAATCGTTGGTAATTGATTTGGTTTGGTTTTTGAGCTTTGCTTGGCTTGGTTTATAGGAATCATGTCGATAGTTTACCTATTGAAGCATGTTGCTATGAATTGATGCTAATTTTGATGTGTTTAGTTGAGGATTGAACGTAAAATATGTCTGAAATATGTTAGAAGCATGTTAGGGTGTTTTGGTATCCTCAATTGCATGTTAAACCAGAAAAAGTGGGCATGACAGGCCCAAGCGTATCGGTACGCATATCCTCGTATTGATTCAGTACCGAAATAGGTAAGCCCAATCAGGCTTAGCATTTTGGTACGCGGGGACTCGTTTCGATACGGGTCATGTGTAAATGGCTTAGTGTTTCAGTACACGGGGGTGTATCAGTATGAGTCTTGGCTACTAGAATTTAGGGTTTATGAATAGTGTACCGATACGGTTAACCTTAATTCGATTAATTGGTTTAATTTGAAGTTTTGTTTTCATATGTTTTAGTCCATGAATGTTGTTGTTGCGATTATATTAGTTTGGATGATCGAATTGAGTTGATATTTGACATGATAGCATGAAACCTGGTTAATTAAAGGTTGGTAACATAAAAAGGGTTTAAATCCATGTAATTTTCCACATTTTTAATTTGGTCCCTTAATATTTGTGATTATAATTGAATGCTCCATTGATGTCTAATTTGAGTGAGATTGGAATTGCTGCCAGCATGTATGTTATAGGTTAATAATTTGTATCTAGGTAAGATAAAAGAAAAAATTTATGTGTTTCGAGTTAATTCTTTTTGGTTTGGTTTGGCAAACCTAATGTAGCTCACTCGATTCGGTCGGGCGTTTAGGTCGGGTTTAGGGGGTTACATTTGTTGGTATCAGAGCCAGGTTTGCGATAATTGGGTGGTAAGTTGGTTAATGGTTAGTGATGTTGTTGATTGTTTAAACCAGGTTTGCGCTAAATTGTAATGTTGATATTGGTTGAATTTCATTGTTTCCTATGCACGACGATTGTTATATGTAAGCAGTTTTTGATATTCTATGTGAGGTTTGTTTTGGGGAAACTTTTGCCTTATTACTATAGTCTGAAATGTCTTGATTTCAAATGGAAGTCTTGGATCCTTACTTGAAGCTGACCTGATTGTTTTGTTTTGTTGAAATTATCATGCCTTAGATATTTTAGCACGATGCGACCGAGGACAGAGTTGAGGTCTGGCAAGATTACTTCTGTCGGAGGGCAAGGAGATTAGGAGAACGATGTGCCTCCTGGAGGTTTGCCACCTCTTCTACGTAATCCACTCGAGAATGTAGAGCAAGTACCCCCTGCGCCATCTGGGCCAATGTTGGGTGATTCGATGCCTTTGGTTCGGTCGATGACTGGAGCTTTCTAGACTGTTGTTGCCGGAGTGCAAGTGCCTACACTTGTTGCTGGACAAATGGGTTTGCCGTTGGAGCGTTTGAATATTCTTGGAGGAGTTGAGTTTCAAAGATTGGCACTCGTAGCATTTGAAGAGTGGATGGCTAGCACGGATTTGATTTTGGATCAAATAGGGTGCAATGATGCCTGTAAGTTGGGTTGTGATGTATCTTTGTTACAAGGAGATGCTTATAGCTGGTGGTGTACTGTGATCGCGAGCATGGAACCCGGTGATGTGACATGAGATTTCTTTCGAGCATCCTTTAAGAAGAAGTATTTCAGAGTTAGATACTTGGATGAAAGAAAGCATGAGTTTATGGGTCTAGTGCAAGGCACTATGTTTGTGACTGAGTATGAAGTACAGTTTGTTCGGTTGAGTCAGTATGCTCTTGAGTTAGTACCTGACGAGAGGCATCATTGTGATTGATTTCGTTACAAGTTGGTACATGATGTTAAGACTTTTATGTTGCCTTCTGACTATACTGATTTCGACATGTTGGTTACACAGGGGAAAGATAATGAGCAAAACTTAGGTTTATCATCACGTGTGAGTGGCTTTGGATCGAGTAAGAGAGTTCCGGACTCTAGCTACAGTTGTGGTCAGTATAAGAGGCAACATGAAAAGAAGTATCGTTCTGATGTGAGTCGTGGTGGAGGTAGTGTTGGGTGTGGACCGCATGATCAGGGTGCTCAGGCTAGATCGGCTTTTAATACTTGTTGGGTGTGCGGATTGCGTGAGCACTTGAGGTGAGACTGTCCGCGTTTGGCTTGTAAGGGACAGGATTCTGCTGTTGTGGCGGCTAACTCTTGTTGGAGTTATGGATTGGCTGATCATTTGAGACATGATTGTCCGTTGTGAGCTGGTGGTGGTTTAGCTAGGTCGTCTGTTATTGCACCACAAAGAGGCCATGGGCACAGTCGTGGTAATTTCCAGCGTACGGAAGATGGTTAGATGATTGTGGCTCATATGGTGGCGGTTTAACCTGAGGGTGGTGGTCCTGCGAGGGTGTACGCACATCGCGATGGATGCAATGACACTGATGTGATTGCAAGAACCTTTACTTTGCAATCTCTGTCATTGTTATCTTTAATTAATTATGGTTCTACTCATTCATATATCTTGCATGAGCATGCATATTTTCTTGATATACCAATTGAGGTGTTTAATGTGGGAATGCAAGTAACTAGTTCTTTTGGTGAAACAGTTATTACAAGAAGGTTGTCTAGGAGATGTCCTTTGACTGTTCAAGGTCATGTGTTTGCAGTTGATTTGATGGAGTTTTCGTTTCACGATTTTGATGTAATCATGGGTATGAATTGGTTATTCGAGCATAGGGTTGTGGTTGATTTTGAAACCAAGCGAGTTACCCTAAAACTTGTTGACGATTACAATGTGGTAATCGTGGGTGAGAATGTTAAATTCTTGTCCAATGTTTTTTTAGCTCTGGAAGCGAGTCGTTTGCTGGAATTGGGTAGTGAGGCTTTCTTGGTCTATGTTATGAATCAGGGATCGAAGGAGGTGCATGTACAGGACATACATACGGTATGTGAGTATTTGGGTGTCTTTCCGGAGGAATTTCCTGGCTTGCAGTCGATTAGTGAGGTTGAGTTTGACATTGAGTTGTATGAAAATACAGCTCTAGTGTCTATTTCTCCCTATCGTATGGCTGTGAAAGAGTTGAAGGAGTTGAAGATGCAACTATAGGAGTTGCTTGATCGAGGGTTTATTAAGCCTAGTGTTTCGCCTTGGGGTGCACTGGTGTTGTTTGTGAAGAAGAAGAATGGCACGATGCAGATGTGCACTGATTATCGGTAACTGAACAAGTTGATGGTTAAGAATAAGTATCCTTTGCTGAGGATTGATGATTTGTTTGATTAGTTTCGAGGTGCTTCAGTGTTTTCTAAGATTGATTTGAGGTCCGAGTACTATAAGTTGAAGGTAAAGGATGTGGATGTGCCTAAAATTGCTTTTCGTACGAGGTGCGGACATTATGAGTTCTTGGTGATGCCGTTTGGTTTGACTAATGCCCCTGCTACATTCATGGAAATGATGAATCGAGTATTCCATGACTTTTTGGATCAATTTATGGTTGTGTTTATTGAAGATATCCTTGTGTACTCTCGTATCGTGGAGGATCATGATAGACATTTGTGAATTGTGCTTCAGGCTTTGTTGGTTAACCAGTTGTACGCTAAGTTGGGCAAATGTGAATTTTGGCTTAGTGAATGTGTTTTTCTCGAACATGTTGTATCGGCCGAAGGAATTCGGGTTGATCCACATAAGATTGAGGCATTGATGGGTTGGAAAACAACTAAATTTGTTTCAGATGTTCGTAATTTTCTTGGGTTGGCTGGCAATTACCGTAGGTTCGTGGATTTATTCTCGCGAATTGCTCCTCCTTTGACCAAGTTGTTGCAAAAGAATGTTCGTTTTGAGTGGACATAGGATTGACAACGAACTTTTGAGAAGTTGAAGGAAGCTTTGACGCAAGCTCCTATTTTGATTCAACCTGAGTCGGGTAAGGAGTTTGTTGTGTATAGTGATGCATCGTACGTTGGTTTGGGTAGTGTGTTGATACAAGAAGGAAAATTTGTGGCTTATGCATCTAGACAATTGAAGGAGAACTAGTGCAATTATCCTATCCATGATCATGATCTTGCCAAGATTGTGTTTGCATTGATGATTTGAAGGCATTATCTTTATAGTGAGAAGTGTATTGGGTACACGGATTAAAAGAGTTTGAAATATTTAATAACTCAGAAGGATTTGAATCTTAGGCATCGTAGATGGTTGTAGTTGCTTAAGGATTATGATTTGACGATTGAGTATCACCCCGGTAAGGCTAATGTTGTGGCGGATGCCTTGAGTAGGAGGGTTGCGGTGGAGTTAAGAGAAATGTTTGCATGATTAAGTGTGACACAATATGGTGGTCTCTTGGCCGAGTTGCAAGTGAAACCATCTTTGTCACAGTTGATAAAGGACAAATAACCTTATGATGAGGAGTTGGTGCCACATGTTAAGGATATCATGGATGGAATTCTGACGGATTTTCATTTTAATGATGATGGAGAGTTATGTTTCAAAGATCGGATAGTGGTGCCTAATGATGATGATTTGATGCGTACTATTTTGACCGAGGTGTATAGTATTCCTTTTTTCTATGCATCTCAGTAGTACTAAGATGTATCGAGGCTTGAAAAAAGAGTACTATTGTGTTGGCTTAAAGAAAGATGTGGCTGATTTTGTTGTTAAGTGCATGGCGTGTCAGCGTGTTAAGGCCGAACATCAGTTTCCTTCTTGGTTGTTGCAACCATTGAGGATACCAGAATGGAAATGGGAGAGAATCACCATTGATTTTGTGTCTAGGTTGTTGTTAGTGCCAACTAAGAAGGATTCCATTCGGGTGATTGTGGATCGGCTTACGAAGTGTGCACATTTTGTGCTTGTGCATATGATGTATACTTTGGATAAGTTAGCGAGTTTGTATATTGCTGAGAATGTGCGGTTGCACGGAGTGCCTAAATCCATAGTTTCGGATAGAGATCAGCGGTTTACGATGAGGTTTTGGGAGTGTCTACATCGAGCTTTGGGTGCACTGTTGAATTTCATTACTTCGTATCATTCTTAGTCGTATTGTCAGTCTGAACGTGTGATCTAGGTGTTGGAGGATGTTTTGAGATGTTGTATCATTAAGTTCCAAGGAACCTGGGAGAAACGCTTGCCTTTGGTGGAGTTTGCGTATAATAATAGTTATCAAGCTAGTATACAAATAGCACCGTATGAGGATTTGTATGGTAGGAGGTGTCGTACGCCTTTGTGTTAGGCTGAAGTTGGGGAAAAGCACGTTTCCTTGCATGGCGTCTTGAAAAGCACAAATGAAAAAGTGAGGCTTATTTGTGATCGTCAGGAAGTTGCCTCAGATCGTCAGAATTCCTACGCGGATTTGAAGCATAGGGAGATTGAGTATGCGATTGGTGATCATTTGTTTTTGAAAGTGTCTCCTTGGAAGAAGGTGATGAGGTTTGGACGTAAGGGTAAGCTTATTCCAAGGTTTATTGGACCGTATGAGGTTGTGGAACGTGTTGGTCTTGTTGCTTATCGTTTGAAGTTATCTCCTGAGTTGGAGAAAATTCATGATGTGTTTCATGTATTGATGTTGCAGAGGTATAGGTCAGATCCATCACATGTTGTGCCAGTGGAGGATGTTGAGTTGCGATCGCATTTGTCTTATGATGATGAAAATGTTAAGATTCTTGATCTAGTAGCAAAGTCCTTCGTGGTAAGAAGATTGATCTTGTGTAGGTGTTGTGGCGACATCGAGGAGTTGAGGAGGCCACGTGGGAAAACAAAGCGGACATGTTGAAGCAATTTCGGCATTTGTTTCCTTTAGGTAAAGTTTTGGCAAATTGTTTTGGTAACTATTTTGTAAAGATTGGAAACTTTGAATCTTTAAGGAGCTATTTTATTTTAATCAACTTTTTCTTTTAATTTAGGCCTTTTTAATAAATGTTTTAATTAAATGAAAATTAAGGATGAGAAGGACTTTAATAAAAGAGTTTAGTTAAACAAAATATTTTCTTACGTAACTTCCCTTGACTCTCAACTTTTCTCTCTACTTTCTTATCAGCCAAACTAGCTTTTCTCTTCTAAAATCTCCATATATTTATTCCTTTTCATCCAACTTTGATTTCTAAATGATTTCCTTGGATTTCTACAACAAGCTTCATTTGTTTTCTTGAAGATTTCAATCCAATCTTTCCAATTAATGGAAAAGCAAGGAATTAGAGGTAATCCTCATTATTCTCCTCTAATGAAGGTTTTTATTGAAATTATCAAGTTCTTAACTCTTTAAGTATATTTTCTAATGAGGTTTTATGATTTAATTGTGTAATAATATTGAATCAAAATTTAATTGAAGGGTTTATGTAATTTCCGGATTGGATCTATTTTCCTCGATTTTTTATTGATTATAATCATGATTTTCATGTTTAATAATGTGGAGATAATAGTTTTAACATTGAAATCTCGAAACTATAAGAATCTCTAATTGTTTAGGTTGATACTTTTGTGTTTTTGGGGAGTTGTTGTGGTTTTAAAGTTACTGGTGGTATAAGGATGTTATGAGATGGTTTTTAGATGTATTTTGGTGTTAATTGATTGGTGAAAGTGTTACGTTTTTGCTGTGTTAAGTTTAGAGGTCAATCGATGTTGTTTTCGGTTGTTTTGGATGGACGATTGGTAGCTTTTAGCAAGGCGATGTTGAGGAATAGCTTGCTGGGATTTTGAATGCATTATGATGCATTAATCCTCTATTGTAATGTGGTTAAAATAATGGAGGTTGATCCGTTGGCTTCCGGTGAAGCGTTGGAGGCTTCGGACGCTTGATTCGCGTCGGCGAATTGAAGTTTTGTGTATCGGTGAGTGAGAATGAAACCTACAGCTTTAAAAAGGTTTGAATATGGTTTTGGGAACTTAGCTTGAGCTTGAAACGTTAGTCTAAGTTCAGAAATAAGTACGAGTGGATTTTCTCTCTCGTTTGTGCTTTAATGAGATGGTTTATGCACTTATTTTTTATTTCATGGAACTTACTATTTATGCATGTTTTTAAGTATTCAAATACTATTTTTAATCCTATAATGATAATGGATGCACATGGTAAGTGATCCATGTAAGTATGGTTTAAAATGTAACCAGATATAGTTGGTCAGCCGTAGGATTGAGTGCACTATAACTAAGTCACCTTGGACGTTGAGGGGTTGGTGTCCCGTAACTCCATCCAAGTACCCTAATGATCGAGGGGTTGGTGTCATGTAAGCTCCCATTAGTGGGTTAAGCATCTAACCGATGGATGAGGTTGGTGTCCCCGCGGGTTGTGATTGTACCCGGTTGTTAGTGTACCGCGATTATGATTGTATCGCTATTCCGGTTGAGATGGCTTGAAGTGTCATGAGAACACTTGTTGAATTCGTGTATCCGATATGAACTATTTTAGAAATATAATTGTTGGTGCATCATGAAAAGGTTTAAGTTGTATAATGTGATTTGTACTTGTTTACTCTTTAAGCTTTGAATATGGTTTTTATGCATGGGAAGGCTTAAATCGAATGTTAGCAATGGAACTTGTTGTTGGTATTTGATACATGTTTCATATGGTGTAATATGTTTGTTTTTGAAAGTGTTATGTGCATGGTTTTCAAGGCATGATGTTTTATATATGAATTGAAATGATGATTTCAATGGTTTTGAGAAAATGGTTCTGAAATGCATTGATGGTGTTTTGATTTTTTAGCACTCATCACTAAGCCTTGTGTGCTTACGCTCTCCTTGTCCATCAATGTAGAGAATTAAAGTCAAGGGCGACGAGGAAGCAAGGGATTGCACAAGACTTGGTTTTGAAAGTATGTTTTGAATTACACTATAAGTAATAAGGGCAATGGGGGTTCCGTTGTTATTTGGTATGTTAAACTCCATGTTTTATCATGTTTGAGTTGTTGTTTTGGACTCGTAAATGGCCTCTAATGGTTGGTAATTGCTTTGGTTTGGTTTTTGGTATTTGCTTGGCTTAGTTTATAGGAAGCATGGCTATATTTTACCATTTGAAGCATGTTGCTATGAATTGATGCTAATTATGATGTGTTTAGTTGAGGATTGAACCTTAAATATGTTAGAAATGCGATGGAAGCATGTTAAGGTGTTTTGGTATCCTCAAATGCATGTTAAACCAGCAAAAAGTGGGCATTACAGGCCAAGACATATCGGTACGCGTATCCTCGTATCAATACGGGTAAGTCATTTCAGGCTTAGTGTTTTAGTATGCGGCCCTACATATCGAAACATGTAAGCCCAATCAGGCTTAGCTTTTTGGTACGCGGTGACTCGTTTCGTTATGAGTCATGTGTAAATGGCTTAATGTTTCGGTACACGGGGGTGTATCGGTACAGGTCTTGGCTACTCGAATTTGGGGTTTATTAAATTACAAAATCGTACCGATACATGCCATATTGTATTGATACGATTAGCCTTAATTCGATTAATTGGTTTAATCTGAAGTTTTTTTCTTACGTTTTAGTGCATGAATGTTGTGGTTTCGATTATATGAGTTTGGAAGATCGAATTGAGTTGATATTTGACTTGAATGCATGAAACCTAGTTAATTAAAGGTTGGTAACATAAAAAAGGGTTAAGTCCATGTAATTTTCCACATTTGCAATTTGGTCCCTTAATGTTCGTGATTGCAATTGAATGTACTATTAATGTACGATTTGTGTCAGATTGGACCCGCTGCCAGCATGTACATTATAGATTAATAATTTGCATCTAGAAAAGATAAAAGAAAAAATGGACGTGTTTCGAGTTAATTCTTTCTGGTGTGTTACTGCAAGACCTAATGTAGCTCACTCGGTTCGGTCGGGTGTCTAAGCCGGGTCGAGGGAGTTACAAACACTGTAGTTAGATGATTCTCAGACTGTTGCAGCTCAGCTCTCCACCATCACCAATCTGCTAAAAACATTCAAGGGACATCCAATGTCTGAGATGCCATGGTAGTGCAATAAACATGCGAGAACTATGATAGGGAATATTAGTCGAGTGAATACCCCCAACAACAAGAATGGGGATGTTGTGTAGGGGACACCAACTACAAAAACAATGATGTGATCTCGGTTACAGAATAACCGAAATTACGATTGCCCGATCATGAACGCATAAAGTATTTCTCAAGCATGCGGAAAATGGTTTTAAAGGGGTAATTGGATAAGGAAAGTGATGATGAAATTGATATGGTTGCAAAAGCTTATGAAAGGCGATGAAGGGAAAAGGATAGATGAAATGGGAAAATGTTGGTGAATGGAAAATGATGGTGAAGAAAATGATGATATTTTGGTTTTTGAAACGAAGGAAGAACAAACACTATATTAAAGTGAAGACTCGAACCTCATAATGTTCAAAATCCAAGGATGGATCGAGACTCACTAGCTATATAACAACTGGGAACGAACGATATAAAAGAATGGAATAGAATTGACGCTACAATGAGAATTCCTTGATAAGTCAAGAAGTTCAATGAAGAAAAAAAGATTAAACTCGCACAAAAGTGTATCCAAATGTTCAAATTTTTTTACAAATAAAATGCTATAGATAATTATAGGAATCAAGGTGGAATCTAAAAAGGCGCACACAAGTGAATAAAGTCTTCATCTAAATGGTAATGAAAGCACACATAATACCTTGTGACCTTCCTTATCCCTTGGTAGTCGGATACTCTTGTTGAATCTACAGGATGAATCTAGACATTGCCAAGATGAATGTAGACATCAATTTATCTACATGGAAAAGACTTTTGAGCTCCCACAGCTTTGATTAATGTCATTCACTCTTCTTTAATGGATGAATTAGATTATCATAAAGCCTTTGAATGCTTTTAAAGGGGAAGTCGTATGGTCGTTGCATGGAGAATGAATATGGCAACAAATAAATGGTCTCTTGTTTGAGTGGTGATTATTCCCGTATTGAATTTTCAACCTGCATTGTCTTCAATAATCTGGTCATATCTTAAGCTCCCTATGTCAGATTGATGTGATTCAAAGTGTGTTGGAAAGATAAGAAATAGAGAAATAAGTTTCAAGCAGACTTCAAGACATATATCGCCTGGATCCAATTCAAAAATGGCGAACAAGTTGACTGAATGTATGAGACTCCTTGAATTCATTCCTTAAGTGCTATTTTAATACATGTCTTTAGTCTCCCTTAAGTTCTTGAATCTCAAAACACTTCAAACATGTGATTAATCCACCTTGGTGTCCATTGGAGTTCCAAATTTATTCAGCCTCCATGCATCTAAAAAACAAAAAGACATGTTAAAATAATGCAACTTAAATGAAATATCATACTTAATGAAGTAACATGCTTTAATGAACAAACATGCATATTTATTAATGCTCATGCAACTACACGTATGAAAACATAGATATAATGTGAAAAAAATATAATACATGCGAATAAACTACAATGGGAACACATATATTCATGATGCGAACAAAATATATACAATACGAATGTGAACAAAACTAATGCAGTGCACGTGAACATAATGCGAATGTGAACACATGCGAATAGAAAGTACATGCAAGTGCGCATACAACATAGTGCATGGTTACTCATGTGTTCGCTTTGGCGAACACGATGAGTTTGATGGCCAGATTGACAATGGTATGTGTTGTCACTCGATTTTCACCTATATTTTCCTTTATCATTATTATTATTATTATTATTATTATTATTATTATTATTATTATTATTATTATTATTATTATTATTATTATTAGATACAGAAATCAAAAAAGAGAATTCAAAGAGTTCATTCCATTTAATTTAAAAGAGTCCATAGAAAGCTAAATAAAAGATCCATGTATATTGGTAGCCCATTTGGCCCAAAAAAAGAACGAAAAGCCCTATCTAATCCTCTTATTCCCCATGTGCAACTTAATATCAACCGTTCGATCTAGGGTAAAGATCCAACAGTCCAAATTGGACCAAGAAAAATATGAGCATTGTTAGGTGAATAAAAGTATTCATTTTAGGACCCTTTAGGACTCAATTATTGTTAGACTTATGTTTATTTTAGATGCATTACTAATCATACATACAAAATTTATTGTCCTTAACATTGTCATGCTTGATCATCTCTATTCGATTATATTTGGTGGAAAAGGTACTACTTTGGTGTGTGTTTTGTGCACGTGCAGATTTTATTACCCACTACCCATGCAAGCATTGCTGTGACAGTGAAGGAAGGGGAAGAAAAGGTGCAAAACCATCATCCGACGATCCAGACCAGGCCATCCTTTGACGACAAGCTTTACCAAGGAACGTTGGACCAAGAACAAGCCTTGTCGAAGCAGAAGAGACTGACAGATCATTGCCGAGGCAAGGACTAAGCCATTGTCGAGGCAATGCCCAGACAAGTACCGACAAGAGAGAAAATATGCAAAGTGGTATGCGACATGAAGAGCATAAAATGTCAAATTTTTAAAGATACTTTGCATGAAGATCGGAGCAGAGGAAGGCCATGATAAAGTCAAAGGAAGGTCAAAGATAGAAAACTGATAAGGAGGAATAAAATAATGAATTAAAGATTTATCTCTTTTATGAAGTTATATTCAGCTCTAAATTATCCTCCTACTCTAAGAAGGACTCGGCAAGGCCATGCCCTATAAAGCCAAGACCCATCCGCCACAATCAAATGATCTAGAGATCGAGAGACTTAGGGGTTTAGTAGAGTGCTCATTATTGCCATTATGTTCTAATTATTTCTTAGGCTAGAGTTATTTTGTTTAGTAGTTTTGAGAAGACGATTGTAATTTGTTTAGGTTTTTGATAATGCAATTTAAGTTCAAGGTTTGCTTATTCTTGGTGTTTTACTTTTCTTGCAATTGAATCGGGAGAGGATATTGCGATTGCATCCATTTGTCTAATATCAGGAGAGTTAGACTCACGAAATGAATAAGCATGGTCTTTAAACCAATCGGTGAAGATTAATTCGACTTAGGGATAAGTACGAGTTTCAACGGCTAAGAGAAGCGTAAGATTGATTGGTGTCTACCCTTGGTTCACATTGGGAAGAATTGTCAAGGCATGTACATCAATAGTGTTTCGATTTAGGGATAAGGAGGAGCCATTGAAGAACGTTTTGTCGAACCTTGAAGATTGTCGCTCAATTGCCAAGGCAGTAGCTGTGTTCCTTGCCGCGACAGTAGCTTTGCCCATTGCCAAGGCAATACTCTTGCCCATTGCCGAGGCAATCAAGTTGACGATTGCATTCAAAACTGATATTGTTCCATTCAACTTCCACACTACGACACAATATAATTCGGCCTGCTCTATCATCATATCTACTCAACTCTTAGTTTACTTGCTTTCTTTATTTTAGTTGTTACTCTCAACCAACACATTACTTGTGTTTTTAATTTTCTACAGTGCGAGACGATAATTTCTGGAACTAGCACCAATCCCTGTGGAGACGATATCTTTTATACTATAACTTGGCGATGTGTATACTTGTTGTTGTGTGTAATAAGTGTTACGCAATTGTGCAAGTATACACGTTGCAAGTAATAAAGTGATATGTGTATCGAGTATCGTCTCCACGTGGATTGGTTTGGGCCACTTTGCTTAAGTTGTTGCACTATGAAAGTAAAATCACAAATAAGTGATAGGAAGAGTTCTAACTAACAACTAAAGAACAATAAAAGTAAAAGATAGAGGAAATCAAATAAGAGAGAAAAAAGGCCAGGTTATCGTGAGTTTGAGGAGTGATAGTAGATTGGATCGTCTTGGTAATTGAGTGCAAAAACGACTCCATTGCTTGGGCAGAAGCAACAATCGTAATGCCAGGGCATTGAGTTAAGGCAATGCCGCCAGGGCTATGAAGAAAATAAACCTATGCCGCAACTATGAGTATGGCTAATGCCCGGGCAATGTGGAACTGTGATTACTGCCTTTGCAACGAATAGCAACCTTCAAAGTTCGGCGAAGCATTCTTCAATGGTTCCTCCTTATCCCTAAGTCCAAAGTCTAGTTTGTTGTGCAAGCCTTGATAATACCTCCCAACGTGAACCAAGGGTTGACAACAACCGATCTTGCGCTCCTTTTAGCCGTTGAAATCCGCAACTTATCCCTAAGTTGAATTAGTCTTCACCATCGAATTGATTGAATAAAAGACCATGCTCATTCGTTTCCTGAATCTAACTCTCCCGATATTAGATAAATAGATAGTTAACAAGATCATCTCCCAATTCACTTGCAAACAAGATTAAAAACTAAGAATGAACAAACCTTGAATTTAAATTGCAAACTCAAAAACCTAAACAAATCTAATCGTTCTCAAAACCAAAAACAAAAAATAACCCAAGCCAATTCACATCAATTAATGACTTGGGGTCAAAAGATATACAAAGAATAATCCCCAAACATGAATCGAATAGAAGCAAAGAAAAGATGTCGAACAACCTCCTTTGAATCTCTCTCCAATTGAACTCCCTTGTACTTGGTGGCTAAGCCTTGTATTTATAGGAGATGACTAGGTTAAAGTCTTTCTTGAGGAGAAAGATAAGTTAGAATTAAATACATTAAAAGAAAAGATCTTCTTTTAAGTATAAATCATCCTTTCTTAAAAACCTCATATTTGCATGGAATCCTCTCTTGACCTTCCTTCAGCATTTTCATGCTCTCCCGTAGTCTGATCCTCATGCAAAGTACGTAGAAAAATCCATCTTTTCATGCTCTTCAAATCGCATACCACTTTGCATATTTTCTCCCTTGTCACCTTTGTCAGGTCATTGTCGCGGCGGCAGTGTCTTGGCTATTGCCTCAGCGGCAGTGGCTTGGCTATTGCCTCGACGATAGTGGCTTGGCTATTGTCTCCACAATTAACATGCATGCACCAAAACAGACTTCATCAGTATCTTTTTCCACCAAAACTAATCAAAACATGAATTCAAGCATAACTATGAAGGAAACAATGCAAACATGCATGGATGACGAAACATGCAATTAATATGAGCCTAAATCTAGCAATAATATGAGTAAAAATGGTAATAAAAATAGTATTTTTGAGCACTTAACACTTTCACTAAAATTGCGACTCCTAATACGCGCAACGAAATTTTGGCGTCGTTGCCGGGATTGGCAATAGCGATTTCGTTTTTATTTTCTTGAACTTTTTTTTATTTTTTATTGTTCAGTCTCACAAGGAATTAAAAAATTTTGGTTTTGCATTGGTGTATGACTAGGGCGAATCCAACAAGCCTAGACTATCCCCTTGATCCGGAGATTGAACGCACCTACCGAAAACTCAAACAAAAACTGAAAAGAGCAACGGCACATATAATCCGCAATAATAATGCCAATGGCAATCAGAATGCTGACGATAATCAAAATGTTGGCGGCAATCAGAATGGCGTGGTAGGAGACGGAACGATTCAACCACCTCAATTTGCTGAAGCGAGAAACCTAATCGTCCGAGATTACTTAGAAGAGGATCTCAACGGACTGAATCCAAGAGTTGTCACACATGCAATCAAAGCTTCCCACTTTGAATTAAAGCTCGTAATGTTCAACATGATCAATACCATGGGTCAATTTGACGGCTCAGCAACTGAAGATGCTAGACAACACCTCAAATCCTTCTTGGAAATATGCAATTCATTCAAAATACAAGGAGTCCACGAGGATATTTTGAGGCTAAAATTGTTTCCCTATTCACTGAGGGATAGGGCAAAAACCTGGTTAAATAACATTCCAATCGGATCTATAGAATTCTGGAATGATTTATATCGTGATTTCCCTACTCGATTTAATCCTACAAATTTAACTGATAAGTTATGTAATGAAATCACTTCTTTTCAGCAGGTAAATGATGAATCCATGTACAAGGCTTAGGAGTGATAAAGAGAGCTTTTACACAAATGCGCCTTACACGGATTCCCATTGTGGACACATGTGACAATGTTCTACAATGCAGTAAACACCCAACAAGAATGATGCTAGATGTCTTGGCAAATGACATACTCCTAGACAAGCCTCCGGAGGAAGCAATGGAGATCCTGAATAGGCTGGCTAAAAACGGCTATCAGTTCCCAACATCCAGAAGAGGAGGAGTCAGACGTCATGCCACCATAAACGAGCTTGAGTCATCAGAGTCAATTCTCTTACAATTTCCCACCTTAACCAACTTGGTTAAGAACATGCAACAACCAAGCAATACACAAGAGGTCAATGTAGTAGGTTCATTATGTGATTTATGTAATGGTAACCATGATTCTTCTGAATGTCCACAGAATCCAGAGTCGAGTTATTATGTTGGAAACTACAACCGAAACAACAATGTGATGTCCAACACTTACAACCCGGCATGAAGAAAACATCCAAACTTCTCATGGAGCAACCCTAGAAATGCCCTCAATCAGAACAATCAGAATGCTCCAGCACAAGGATTCAAACAGAACATGCCTCAACAACAAATACATCAGCAATCAATGCAGCAACAAATGCCGCAACAATAATCCATGCCATCCAGTTCCTTGGAAAACTCTCTAAATGCTTTCATATCTCAAACTAGTCCATATATGGCTAATACTGATAAATTCATAAAGAAAAATGACGCTTTTATGGACAGGACTAAGATGAGAAGGCAGAACCATGAAGCAATGCTGAAATCATTGGAAAATCAAGTTGGGCAATTTGCTCAAATCCTCAACTTGAGACCAATGGGCGGTTTGCCAAGAGATACTGAAGTCGCAAGAGGAACAACTCATGAGAAATGCAAAGCAATCACTACACGAAGTGGTAAACAGCTCAAGGAACCACGAACTCATGAAGTAGAGGAAACAGAATTAGAGGAGCAGATTGCCTCGACAATGCCAGTAACATTGCCTCGGCAGTACCCAACAACATTGCCTCGGCAATGCTTGACATAGAAACCACAAAAAAAAAGAAGGCATCTGAAGGTCCTGATTGAAGACATTCGACTTCCACCACCGTTCCCACAAAGGTTGAAAAGACAGAAACTAGAATACCAATTCAAGAAGTTCCTCGAAATCTTGACGCAAGTCCACATAAACTTGCCTTTAGTAGAAGCAATAGAGCAAATGCCGAACTACGCCAAGTTCCTTAAAGACATTGTCTCGAAGAGAACAAGAATATAGGAATTTGAGATCGTTGTGGTGATGGAAGGATGTATGGCCATGCTGCACAACTGAATGCCACCTAAGCTGAAAGATCCCGGTAGTTTCACCATACCATGTGTGATTGGCAATCACTATATTGGGAAGGCACTATGTGATCTTAGAGCAGGCATAAAACTTATGCCAAAGTCAATCTTTCTGAGATATCCTATGTTCATCTAGAGGGAAAATTGAAGATACCCTGGTAAGAGTGGATAAGTTTATTTTCATTGCTGACTTTATTGTCTTAGACTGTGAAGTAGACGAGTTCACACCCATTATCCTTGGGAGGCCATTCCTAGCTAAGGGAAGAACTTTGATCGACATTGAGAGAGGAGAACTCACAATAAGGGTGAATGATCAGCAAATCAAGTTGAACGTGTTTCACACCCTTAAGCAACCCAATGATCTAGAAGAATGCCAAGTCATCCAGCCATAACCGAGTTCAACATGGATATAGACTGCCTCAACAACTGCCTCGGCAATAGCTGTTAAAATTGCCTTAGCAATGACCATGAAAGTTGCCTCGGCAATGCCTATGACGACTACCACAGCAATTACATTGACAACTGCCCCGACGCTGGAGAACAGAATGATGAGCAGGAAGAGGCCAACACGGATCACAAGAGTTTGAAGTATTTGATGGCGCAAAAAGATTTGAATCTTAGGCAACGTAGATGGTTGGAGTTGCTTAAGGATTACGATTTGATGATTGAGTATCATCCGGGTAAGGTTAATGTTGTGGCGGATTGTAACCCCCTCGACCCGGCCTAGCCGCCAAACCGCATCGAACGGGTTACACGGGGAAAACCAAAGAGAAACTCGTTAAGGCTTCACTCCGATTAGCAACCCGAGAAAATTTCTTTTAAAAATAATTATCTTGTCTAGATGCTATATTTAAATCCTATGTGAGGAGACACGCAGCGGAAAAACAAACACGGATGCAAATAAAACAAACATGCATTCGAGATAACCCTTTTTAATGTTTTACTACAGGTCGTATTGGTATGCTAAAGGCCCGTATCGATACGCCTGCATTGGTCAAACTCCCCAAAGTCAACCTTAGGGAACCGTACCGATACCCTCAAGGTCGGTATCGATACGCCCTTAACGGTCAAGTTCCCATAGTCAACTTCAAAGACCGTACCGATACACTTAAGCCTCATACCGGTACGCAAATTTCTCGTCAAAATCTCAAATTTCCAGAGAAAAAATTCGGTATCGGTATGCCCCCGCGTATCGGTACGACTTGCCTAAAACAAGGGACCGTTTCGATACAGCATTTGGGCGTATCGATACGCCCTGCCCAGAAAGACTGGTTTTAGCAGCTAAATGCACAAAAGATCCAACGCAAGACGCATTAAACAAGCATTGAAGCAACTTGTAACCACACATGCAACACAAGGCATCCATGGATACACATATAAAGCAAGATAAACGCTTAATGAGGCAACATCCAACATTATAAGGTTTACAAAGGAAACATTCATGTTTAACATACACCAAAAAAGCCAAAAACTAAACCAAAGCATAATTCAACATACAAAGAGGCATTACAAGCCCAACACAACCAAACAAACTTGTCTAAGCAAAAAGGACATGCCATCAACTCCTCACACAAAAGGTCCGATCCCATTGCTTAATACTAATTATTGAACTTTGAAACCATACTTGAGAAAACCAAACTCCTTTGGATTCTCCCTTGTTCCCTGAGCTTCTTCGTAGGTCTAAGAGCCAGAATTGTTGGAAAGAGGAGCGTAAGCATTTAAGCTTAGTGAGCGGTGCTCGAAACCAAAACCATTTCCAAATCAGTTTCACCATGCTTGAACACATATCAACATTTATTTAGCATCACAAGCATTTACCGAATGATACCACAAGCCATAAGCTTACCACATGCTCATTCTCATAACATAAGCAAAGTAACCAACAATATGAAATAAGCATAAATTGAAAGAACAATACATCATGCTTAACATGAGAATGTAGAGCACCATGGGTATATTGACATTCATCGCTTTTACTCGGATATGTGCATAATTTCTCCAACCCACTAGACACTTCCGGTGGAATCTCACATCACCGTACTCACTCGTCTAGTAAAACATAGCTTTCAGTGGAATCTCACATCACCGTACTCCTCCTTAGTGGAATATAACATCACTAAGGCCACACGCGACTTTTACCTCGAGTGCACTCTAATCCTATTGATCGATCAATTATATCCGATAGCAACTCAACACGTGCCAATATACTCATTTCACAAACCACAAGCATTATCGATGCTTGAACCATTTCCCATGACCAACTTCCATACAAACCATGTACTCACAATGTAAATAGAAACACAAGTCATCAATCCCAACATGTGCAACAATGCAATTTAACGTATAACAACATGACATGTTCAACATGCATCAAGAAGCCATAAAACACGATTTAATTGCGTAAAACCTTTAAAACTTACTCTTGAGCTTGGATTGGCTTTTTCAAGCTCAATCCAAACTCCCAAAACACTTCCTTAACCACGTTAAGGCTTTTAAAATTGATCCACTCACCAACCAACACACAAGTGCTATCCAAGATTTCGATTCAAGGCTCCGAACTACCCGGATTCACGTCCACGAAGCCCAAATCGGTTTCCTCTACTTTAGGCAATCCAAAACCGAACATTAGGATGCTAATATACCCATAAACATAGCAGCAACTCAGCACTCAACATTCTTGCAACAAAACACATCGATTTGAGACCGAATTTCACCCAAAACATAATCAATTCAGCCCCAAACTACTTGCAGCCATACCCAACGAATTTATCACAAAAAATTTATCTTTTAACATCCAAAACATCAACCCAAAGCTGACAAACCATCTGATGTCATTTAGACCCAAAATCAAGCCAAAAACTCTACCTTTCCAACCCAAAAATCCCATTTTTTGACCCATTTTGGGTTTCCCTTTACCAACCATCATTCCAACATGTTTTACTACTCAAAACTTGGATAAAAGCACATATATAACCATGGTAAATCAACCCCATGAAAATCCCATGAAAATACCCATTTTTCTAACCTAAAACCAAAAATGCATTTTAATGGGTTTAAAGGAAAGATTTCAATGAGTACAAGTTAAATAAGTGAAAATCAAAGCAAGGGAGAAATTACCTTGAAAAATCTTGCTTGGATGAAGTGGTAAGATCAAATGGAATACTGAAAATGGGTTTTGAGTTAAAATAACGTTAGAAGAGAGTTGAAGAAGATGACAACTTTTTAAAAACCCCTTTTTAAATTCTCAAATTCCCATTTTGCCCTTTCTTCACTTAAAGTACTTTAGGTGTTTGTCAAAAATGGATTTTTCCCAAATTAATTTAACTTGAAGCGATTTAACTACCCCGATTATCTCCCGGCACTAAACTCAGGGCGTTACAACTCTCCCCCACTTAAGGAATTTCTCCCCGAAATTACCTGATGAAAAGAGATACGGAAATTGCCTCTTCATGTCATCCTTCCTCTCCCATGTGGCTTCTTCCACTCCCCAGTATCGCCACTTAACCTTGACTAACTCAATGGTCCTTCCTTGCAACACTTTGCTGTCTGAAGCTAAAATCTCGACTGGTTCTTTGTCGTAGGTCAAATCCAGATTCAATTCTATTTCTTCAACTAGCATAACATGAGACGAATCTAATCTATACCTCTGAAGCATCGAAACATGAAACACATAGTGAATCTTCTCTAGTTCGGCCGAAAGTCTCAACTTGTAGACAACGAGACCAATTCGCTCAACTATCTCATACGGACCAATGAATCTCGGACTCAACTTACCCTTCATACCAAACCTCATTACCTTCTTCCAAGGTGAGAATTTCAAGAACACTTTGTCGCCCACATCATACTCTATCTCTCTTCTTTTCAAATTAGCATAAGACTTTTGTCTATCTGAAGCTGCCTTCAAACGATCGCAAATCAATTGTACTTTCTCGGTAGTACTTTTAAGCATATAAGGCAAATGTATCAATTTCTGTCCCGCTTCGGCCCAACAATTAGGTGTTCTACATTTTCTACCATACAGAGCTTCATAAGGTTCCATCTAAATACTCGCTTGATAATTGTTATTATACGCAAACTCTACTAACGATAGATGCTTCTCCCACGAACCCTGAAATTCAATAATGCAACATCTCAACATGTCTTCCAACACTTGTATGACTCTCTCTGACTAACCATCAGTCTGAGGATGACATGAAGTGCTGAAATTCAATCAAGTACTCAAAGCACCATGCAAACTCTCCCAAAATCTAGCTGTGAACCTCGGATCTCTGTCTAACACTATAGATTTCGGCACGCCATGCAATCTCACAATCTCACTGATATACAATTCGACCAACTTATCTAGAGTATAAGTAGTGTGAACAGCCGAGAAGTACGCACATTTCGTATGACGGTCAACGCTTACCCAAACCGAATTCTTCTTAGAAGGTGTCAACAGCAAACCTGATATGAAATCCATGACAATTCTCTCACACTTCCACTCAGGAATTCTCAACAGTTGTAAGAAACCTGAAAGAAACTGGTGTTCAGCCTTAACTCGTTGACAAACCATACACTTACTCACAAACTCGGCAACATCTTTATTCAAACTAACCCAGAAGTACTCATATTTCAAATCGATATACATTTTTGTACTTCCCGGATGCATAGCAAATGAACTATTGTGAGCTTCGATTAGGATGGTGTGTCTCAAGTCTACATCTTCCGGAACAACTACTCTACTTTTGAAACACAAGAATCCATCACTACTAAAACTAAAATATGTCAGTTTACCCTCCGCTATGTCTTGCACATGAGATGCTAATGATCTATCTTGTAAATGTTTCTCTCTAATCAACTGAATCAATGAAGGTTAAACCTGTAGCTCGGCCCTCTAAACCACCATCTTTAGACAAACTCAATCTAGCATCGGCCACTACTACCTTCCTACTCAAAGCATCAACCACTACATTGGCTTTACCTGGATGGTACTCAATCGTGAGATCATAGTCCTTAAGTAATTATAGCCACCTACGCTGTCTAAGGTTCAACTCTCTTTCTGTCATAATATACTTCAGACTCTTGTGGTCCGTATACATTGTGCCTTTCTCGCCATACAAGTAATGTCTCTAAACTTTCAAGGCGAAAACCACTGCAGCCAATTCTATGTCATGTGTAGGGTAATTACGCTCATGAGTCTTTAACTGTCTAGACGCATATGCCACTACTCTTCCTTCTTGCATAAGCACACAACATAAGCCAACATACGATGCGTCATTGAAGATTACGAACTCTTTCCCTGACACGGGCTGAATCAAAACATGAGCTTTTGTTAAGGCTTCTTTCAATTTCTTAAATGCTTGTTGTCTTGCATCAGTCCACTCAAATCAAATGTCCTTGTGTAGTAACTTAGTCAAAGGAGCTACAACCTTTGAGATACCCTCGATAAAACGTCTATAGTAACCGGCCAAACCTAAGAAATTACAAATTTCGATCACTGTCTTAGGTTGTTTCCAGTTCATAACTGCCTCAACTTTCTTGAAATCCACTCGAATTCCCTCAGCTGATACAATATGACCTAGGAAGACTACTTCTCTAATCCAAAACTCACATTTGCTCAGCTTGGCATACAACTGATTGTCTAACAATTTCTGCAACAGCAAACGCAAATGCTGATCATGATCTTCCTCGGTACGAGAGTACACTAAGATATCATCAATGAATACTACCACAAACTGATCTAAGTACTCATGAAACAACCTATTCATCACATCCATAAAAGTTGTTGGTGCATTTGTCAAAACAAAGGGCATCACTTAAAATTCGTAATGTCTATAAAGAGTGCGGAAAGCTATCTTCGGTACATCTTGATATCTTACCCTCAACTGATAATAGTCGGATCTCAAATATATCTTCGAGAACACTGAAGCACCTCTCAACTGATCAAACAGGTCATCAATCCTCGGCAAAGGATATTTGTTCTTCACTGTCAACTTATTCAACTGTCGGTAATTGATACACATTCTCAAACTGCCATCTTTCTTCTTCACAAACAACACCGGTGCACCCCAAGGTGAAGTACTCAGATGAATGAACCCTCGGTCTATCAGTTCTTGAAGCTATATCTTCAACTCTTTCATTTCCTTAGGAACCCTTCGATACGGAGCAATCGATACTGGAGTGGAACCTGAATATGTTTCAATAGCAAACTCAACATCTCTATCTGGAGGCAAACCAGACAACTCTGCTAGGAAAACACTCGGAAAGTCACAAACTATTCTAATGTCTTGTGGCCGTGCCTCATCCATATTCGAATTCATAACATAGGCTAAGTATGTCTGACAACCCACATCCATTAACTTCTGAGCCTCTAGAGGTGAAACTACATTGGACAAGAACTTAACGTTCTCGCCCACTATGACTACCTTATGACCCTCTGAGAGTCTCAAGGACACTCGCTTTGTCTCAAAATCTACCCTAGCCTTATTCTCTACAAGTCAATCCATGCCTAATATTACATCAATACCATAAAGCGACAATTCCATCATATCCACAGGAAAAACATGACCCTGAACCATCAAAGGACATCTTCTTTACATCTTTCTAACCACAACTGTCTCACCAAAAGAACTAGTGACACTCATACCCACGTTTAATATCTCAATCAGAATGTCTAACAATCTCGCATGCTCACTTAATATGTACGAATGTGTAGAACTGGAATCAATCAAGGAAAGCAAATTCAAAGACTGTAACGAGAAATTACCTGCAATCACATATGTTTCATTCTTGTCCTCACGATGTGCATACACTCTAGCTGGCCCACATCCCTCAAGCTGAACTGCCACCACATGAGCCACATTCCTCTGACTGTCATTCCTATGCTGAAAGTTACCTCGACCGCGCCCACGGGCTCTCTAATGCTCGACAGCTCGTACAGGAGCTTGTCCATCCCTAGCCGTATGTGAACAATCACGCTTCAAATGCGCTCTAAACCCGTAGTACCAACATGAGCCATAAGTGCCCCAACACTCACCATAATGACGTCTACCACACTTGGTGTAGTCAGAAGTACGATTCTTAGTCCCTTGGTCGTGATGGCCTCGCCCCAGATTACCACCTTCGTGCCTATGATCATGATGAGGAACCTTATCTTTGTGCCTCTTGGCACGATCTCTGACCCATTCGGCGGTCCTTTTTCCTGAACTAGATCCACTCTTGCGATCTGTAAGTCCCAAAGACTGTTCAATGTCCTTGGCCCTAGCGACCAACACATTGAAATTCGTATAGTCAGAAGCCAACATGTAGGTCTTCACCTCCTAAATCAAACCATACCGGAAATGCTCATATCGTTCCCCCTCAGTGGGAACTAACTCAGAAGCATACTGGCTCAGACGTACGAACTGCATCTCATAGTCGGACACGGTCATGCTACCCTGAACTAGAGCCATGAACTCTCTCTTCTTCTCGTCTAGGTATCGAGTACCTCGATACTTCTTACGGAAAGCAGTCCTGAAAAACTCCCAAGTAACCTCAGCCTCTGGCATACCCGTTGTGATAGTACTCCACCAAGTATAGGCATCTTCCTGAAGCAAAGAGACGATGCAACCTAACTTATGTGCTTCAGAGCACTCCATCTGACTCAAAATACAAACTGTGCTCTCAAACCATGCCTCTGATCCCTCGGCTGACAGTCCTGAAACTCGACTCTGCCCAAGCTACGAAGTCGCTCTAACGGTAGACCAGAACCTGCACTCTAAGGTGGTGGTGCAACCCGAACACCCGCTAAAGCTGTCTAAATAGCCCCGACTATAGCCTGAATCAACGGATTCACATCAATGCATGCATGTCCCTGACCAGCCTGGGGTCTAACACCTTCAACATTCACTCCGCCAACCGGAGGAGGAGGCAAGTTCTCTCCTCGCACATCTTCAACATTCTCAATCCTCTCAACCCTCGAATTATCCATTCTCAGCCTTCCTCTCGGTCTCACCATGCTAACAGATGCAAAGCTAAACAACAAACACAACAAGTGAAATGATTTGGGGTCAGCAAGGAACAAGGTCCAAGGTGCTCAAGTCCTTAAACTTAAAAATCACTTACAATAACAGTATACTAGCAATGGGTGCCTTTAACTACCTTCCAACCAACATGGAGATAACCACAAGCATGCTTACAACCACCATGCATCACAACCAACAAGCTTACACCATAAAACTTACCTCACTTACCTTTCGGCTTGCGGAAACTCAACGAACATAGTCGAAACCTAGGCTCTGATGCCAACAAATATAACCCACTCGACCCGGCCTAGCTACCAGACCGCATCAAATGGGTTACACGAGGAAAATCGAAGAGAAACTCATTAAGGCTTCACTCCGATTAGCAACCCGAGAAAAATTCTTTTTAAAAAAAATTATCTTGTCTAGATGCTATATTTAAATCCTATGTGAGGAGACACGCAGCGGAAAAACAAACACGAATACAAATCAAACAAATAGGCATTCGAGATAACCATTTTTAATGTTTTACTACAGGTCGTATCGGTACACCAAAGGCTTGTATCGATACGCATGCATTAGTCAAACTCCTTAAAGTCAACCTCAGGGAATCGTATCGATACCCTAAAGGCTGGTATCGATATGCCCTTAACGGTCAAGTTCCCATAGTCAACTTCAAAGACCCTACCGATACACTTAGGTCCCGTACCGGTACGCCAATTTCTCGTCAAAATCTCATATTTCTAGAGAACAAATTGGGAATCGGTACGCTTCCGCGTATCGGTACACCTTGCCCAAAACAAGGTATCGTATCCATACAGGCCTTGGGCGTATCGATACGCCCTACCCAGAAAGACTGGTTTTTGTAGTTAAAAGCACAAAAGATCCAACACAAGACACATTAAACAAGCATTGAAGCAACTTATAACCACACATGCGACAAAAGGCATCCATGGATACACATATAAAGAAAGATAAACGCTTAACGAGGCGACATCCAACATGATAAGGTTTACAAAGAAAACATTTATGTTTAACATTCACCAAAAAAGCCAAAAACTAAACCAAAGCATAATTCAACATAGCAAGAGGCATTACGAGCCCAACACAACCAAACAAACTTGTCTAAGCAAAAAGGACATGCCATCAACTCCTCAAACAAAAGGTCTTATCCCATTGCTTAATACTAATTATTGAAGTCTGAATCCATACTTGAGCAAACCAAACTCCCTTGGATTCTCCCTTGTTCCCTGAGCTGCTCTGTAGGTCTAAGGGCCTGCATTGTTGGAAAGAGGAGCGTAACCATTTAGGATTAGTGAGCGGTGCTCAAAACGGTAGCTACAACAATGCAGTTTTAAAACATAAGGTGCTCGAAACCAAAACCATTTCCAAATCATTTTATCCATGCTTGAACACATATCAACATAAATTTAGCATCACAAGCATTTACCGAATGCTACCACAAGCCATAAGCTTACCACATGCTCATTCTCATAACATAAGCAAAGTAACCAACAATATGAAATAAGCATAAATGGAAAGAACAATACAACATGCTTAACATGAGAATTTAGAGCACCATGGGTATATTGACATTCATCTCTTTTACTCGGATATGCGGATAGTTTCTCAAACCCACTAGACACTTCCAGTGGAATCTCACATCACCGTAATCACTCATCTAGTAAAACATAGCATCCGGTGGAATCTCACATCATCGTACTCCTCCTTAGTTGAATCTAACATCACTAAGGCCATGCACGACTTTTACCTCGAGTGCACTCTAATCTTATTGATCGATCAATTATATCTGATAGCAACTCAACACGTGCCAATATACTCATTTCACAAACCACAAGCATTATCGATTCTTGAACCATTTCCCATGACCAACTTGCATGCAAAGCATGTACTCACAATGTAAACAGAAACACAAGTCATCAATTCCAACATGTGCAATAATGCAATTTAACATATAACAACATGACACGTTCAACATGCATCAAGAAGCCATTAAACACGATTTAATTGCGTAAAACCTTTAAAACTTACTCTTGAGCTTGGATTGGCTTTTTCAAACTCAGTCCAAACTCCCAAAACACTTCCTTAACCACGTCAAGGCTTTTAAAATTGATCCACTCACCAGCCAACACACAAGTGCTATACAAGATGCCGATTCAAGCCTCCAAACTACCTGGATTCACGTCCACGAAGCTCAAATTTGTTTCCTCTACTTTAGGCAACCCAAAACAGAACATTAGGATGCTAATATACCCATAAACATAGCAGCAACTCAGCACTCAACATTCTTGCAACAAAACACATCGATTCGAGATCGAATTTCACCCAAAACATAATCAATTCAGCCCCAAAGTACTTGCAGCCAATCCCAATGAATTTATCACCAAAAATCTATCTTTTAACATCCAAAACATCAACCCAAAGCTACCAAACCATCTGATGCCATTTAGACCCAAAACCAAGCCAAAAACTCTACCTTTCCAACCCAAAAATCCCATTTTTTGACCTATTTCGGGTTTCCCCATATCCAACCATCATTCCAACATGTTTTACTACTCAAAACTTGGATTAAAGCACATATATAACCATGGTAAATCAACCCCACGAAAATTCCATGAAAATACCCATTTTTTCCAACCCAAAACCAAAAATGCATTTTAATGGGTTTAAAGGAAAGATTTCAATGAGTACAAGTTAAATAAGTGAAAATCAAAGCAAGGAAGAAATTACTTGAAAAATCTAGCTTGGATGAAGTGGTAAGATCAATGGAATAGTGAAAATGGGTTTTGAGTGAAAATAACGTTAGAAGAAAGTTGAAGAAGATTATAGCTTTTTAGAAACCCCTTTTTAAATTCAAAAATTCCCATTTTGCCCTTTCTTCACTTAAAGTACTTTAGGTGTTTGTCAAAATGGGTTTTTACCCAAATTAATTTAACCCGAACTAGTTTAACTACCCTGATTATCTCCCAGCCCTAAACTCGAGCGTTACACGGATGCCCTAAGTAGGAAGGTTGTGGTAGAGTTGTGGGTGATGTTTTCACAGTTAAGTGTGACGCGAGATGGAGGTTTATTGGCCTAGTTGCAAGTTAAGCCATCATTTTCGTAGTTGATTAAGGACAAGCAACCTTATGATGAGGAGTTAGTATCATATGTTAATGATGATAGAGTGTTGTGTTTCAAAGAGCGGATATTGGTACCTAACGATGATGAGTTGAGGTGTATCATTTTGGCCGAAGCGCATAGTAGTCCTTTTGTTATGCATCCTGATAGTACTAAGATGTATCGAGGCTTGAAAGAAGAGTACTATTAGGTTAGTTTGAAGAAAGATATGGCCGATTTTGTGGTTACATGCATGGTATGTCAACGAGTGAAAGTTGAGCATCAGTTTCCTTCTGAGTTGTTGCAAGCGTTGAGGATACCAGAATGAAAATGAGAGAGAATCACCATGGATTTTGTGTCTGAGTTTTCGTTGATGCAAACTAAGAAGGATTCCATTTGGGTGATTGCTTATCAGTTTACGAAGTGTGCACATTTTGTGCTAGTACCTACGATGTATACCTTTAATAGGTTGGCAGGTCTATATGTTGCGGAGATCATGTGTTTGCACGGAGTACCTATGTCTGCGATTTACGGTGAGGTTTTGGGAGTGTTTGCATCGGGATTTGGGTACATCTTTGAACTTCAGTAGTTCGTATCATCCTCATACGGATGGTCAGTCTGAACGTGTGATTCAAGTCTTTGAGGATATGTTGAGGTGTTGCATCATTAAATTTCAAGTTACTTGAGAAAAATAGTTGCCTTTGGTGGAGTTTGCTTATAATAATAGGTATCAAGCTAGTATACAGTTGGCATCGTATGAGGCCTTGTATGGTAGAATATTTGGTTGGTGATCGTGTGTTCTTGAAGGTGTCACCTTGGAATAAGATGATGCGGTTCGAGCATAAGGGTAAGCTTAGTACTAGGTTCATTGAACCATACGATGTTTTGGAGCGTGTAGGTCATGTTGCTTGTCGTTTGAGATTACTTCCTGAGTTGGAGAAAATTCGTGATGTGTTTCATGTATCGATGTTGCAGAGGTATAGATCGAATACATCGCATGTTATGTCGATGGAGGAGATTGAATTACAACCGGATCTAACTTATGATGAGGAACCTGTGGAGATCCTTGATGCTAGTATTAAGGTTGTTTTTTGAAAGACGGTCGAGCTTGTGAAGGTGTTGTGGCGACAATGTTGAGTTGAGGAAGCCACATGGGGGAGCAAAGCAGACATGTTGAAACAATTCCTGCATTTGTTTCCTCCAGGTAAATTTCAAGGGAGAAATTTCTTAAGTGGGGAAGTGTTGTAATGCCCCGATTTTAGGGCCTAGGAGTTTTCTAGGTTGATTAGATGGTCCGGTGGACTGAGTTAGAGATTCGAGTCAGATCCGTTATTAATATCGAAATAAATATATTTTGAGTGAGATAAAAATATGGGAAAATGTCCTAAAATCATTATTTAATATATTGATAATTTTAGTAAAATCAATTTTAGAAAATATGATTTTGAAATTGGACATTTTGGGCTAGTGACCAAAATGTAAAAAGGTGAAAAATGTTTTTAGTGACTGTTTTGTAAAAGGGTCAAAACTTTGAATCTTTAAACATAAATAGATTTGGGGAAATAATTTTATAATTAAATCCTTAAACAAATTTTATGTAATTATATTTCTCTAAAACATTTTCTCTCAAATTCTCTTCAGCCAAACACTTTTCTCTTCTTCAAAATCTTCAGGTAACTTCTTGATTTTATCAATCTTTTGGTTTCCAATAAGTTGTTGATTGTTTCCTATCAAAGTCTTATTATTTTAATCTTATTTTCTCATGTAATCAATCTAATTAAGGGGGAAAGTCAACAATAGAGGTGAGCTTCACTCTTTTTCTTTAATGTATGGTTCTTTATTGAAATTCTCAAGTTATTGGTCTTTTATATATGTTTTCTAATGAGTTTGATGATTTAATTGTGGAAAACTGGTTTAATCAATGTTTAATTGATGAGATTATATAATTTTCGAAGTGGGTCTATTTTGTTGATTTCTTGGTTGATTTTAATCATGAATATGATGTTTTATAATGTTAGTAAGTTGGATTTAACAATGGAACCCCGAAGCTAGGTGAATTTCTAATTTTCTAGGTTGGTAGTTATGTGTTTTTGAGGTGTTGAGGTGGGTTAATGTATACTGGAGATATAAGGTTGATGTTAGGTTGTTTTTGGGTGTTAATTGAAGGTAATTAATGGATTAAATTGTTAGGTTTTAGCTGGATTAAGTGTGGATGATGTTTGATGATGATTTTGGTAGTTTTGGGAAGGTTTCGGCTAGTGTTTGAGGAGGATTGTTAAGGACTGATGTTGCTGGGTTTATGAATGCATTTTGATGCATTGGAACCTCTGTTTTTGTGTGGTTAAAATGAGAGAGATCGATCCTCAAGCTTGTGGCATTGTTCCGGAGGCTTTGGAGGAGTAGTTTCGCATTGACGATTGAGGCTTTGCATTGTCGGTGAGTGAGAACGTGGTTCAAAGCATTGAAATGGTTTAAATGTTGTTTTGGGAGTTTAAACATAGCTTGAAACGCTGGTTTAAACTCAGAAGTAAGTATATTGAGATTTCTCCCTCAGTCGTGCTTTAAGGAAATTGATTTTATGCACTTGTTTTTTATTTACATGGTACCTATTGTTAAAGAATGTTTAAAGTGTGATATATACTGATTTTAATCATATATTGATGATGGATGCATTTGGTAAATGATCCATGTAAGTATGGCTTATACTTGTTAATGCATGGTATGATGCATTGGAAATAGTTTTGGTTTATTGTTTTAAAAACAGTGAGGTACACGATTAATAATGAATTATATTGGAAAGTGATGTGGTTAAAATGTTATCAGATATAGTTGGTCGGCCATAGGATTGATAGTGCACTATAAAAAGTCATCGTGGGTGTTAGGGGTTAATGTGTACCGAATACTCCACCACGAGTACCCTGGCGGTTAAGGGGTTACATGGTACCGTAAACTCTCGTTAGTGGATTATACATCTAATCAATGATTGAGTTGTGATTGTACCATAATTCCAGTTGAGATTGTATGAAGTGTTGGGAGGACACTTGTTGAATACGTGTATCCGATGTAATATTTTGGAAAGTGGAACTTGGTTATAATCACTTGAAAGCCAATAAAATGGTTTATGTATCATGTTGATGGATGTTGATGTATAATGTTGATATATACATGTTTACTCTTTAAGCCTTGCATATGGGTAGTTATGCATGAGGAAGCTTAAATTGAGGGTTAGGAAATAGGATTTGATGTTGATACATGTAGCATATGGTTTAATCTGTTGGTTTTTGATGATATTAAATGCATGGTTTTCAAATCTTGATGTTTTATAAGATGTTTCAAATGGTGTTTTCAATGAGTTTCGAAAAATTAGTTTTAATATGCATTGATGGTGCATTGTTTGAGCACTCCTCACTAAGCCTAGTGTGCTTACGCTCTTTTTGTCCATCAATGCAGAGAAATAAAGGTGGAAGGCAGCGAGTAAGAGAAGGAAATGCAAGGACTTCAACTATTCGGAAGTATGGTTTTAAACTAGACTAGTAGTAGTAAAGGCAATAGAGATATCATTGTTGTTTTGGGAGGGTTTTTGCTAAACTCCCTATTTGAGCAAGTTTGCTATGTTGTTTTGGAGTTGTAAACGGCCTTATATGTTTGGTTAATGCTTTGGATTTATGTTTCATGCTTTGAATGGTTCGTTACTAGGAAGCATGCCTTTAGAATTTGAATTGATGAGTGATGCCATGATATGATCTTGTTTCTGTGATGTTTTGATGTGGTTTGATCTTTAGAATGGTTGTGTGTATGTTTGTGGCATATAAACATGTTTGAATCCATTTTGGTATGAAAAACCAAAAAAATTAGACATTACAAGTCTGGGTGTATCGATACGTGTGGCCTTGTATTGATATGGGTAAGTGTTTTCAATCTTGGCGTATCGATATGCGTGAAGGTGTATCGATATGGGTAAGTGTATTTTGGCTAGGCGTTTCGATACACGAAGAACTGTATCGGTAAGGTTTTGAGCCACTTGAATCTGGGATTTGAAAATATAAAAATGTACCGATACACTTGCTCGAGTATCGATATGGGCATTCATTTCTATGGTTAAAGTGTGAACTAAAGTTTTTTATTCTTACATTTTGGTCCCTAATTCATGTGAATGCAATTGAATGAGTTTGGATGATTGTTTTGAGTTGAAATTTGGCAAGAAAGCGTGTAACCAGACTAATTGAGGATTGGTAACCTAAAATTTGGCTAAGTTCTTATAAATTTCTAGATTTTCAATTTGGTCCCTTAATGTTTGTGTATGCAATTGACTGCCTTATCGGTGACCGATTTGAATGATAATTAAATCACTGCCAGCATGTACACCATAGGTTAATAATTTGCATCTAGATAAGATAAAAGAAAAAAATTGACGTAATTTGAATAACCTTTTTACGGGTTTCTTTTGGCAAACCAAATGTAGCTCACTCGATTCGGTCTGGCAGCTAGGCCGGGTTGAGAGGGTTACACCTCATCATATCCAATCATCGCATGATTGTAGCACTCATGTTGGAAAGGATACTCTCCATGTGTGTCGGTCAAAAGAGGAGCTCTCTCCCAAGGTCTTGGTGTCTTGGACGGATTAAGCATTCATAGGTCTGGTTCTCTTGGCCAAAACCTCCTTGGCAGCATGCTTGGAGCTGATTTGGGCCCTAAGGTCATGGGCAACTCGATGGGTACTTTTTGGGCCCCCAAGTGTGCACAAAGGGTGTTGACTCGTCCTCCATGGCTTGAGCAGGATGTAGTATACTCGTTTGGGCCCCCTTGGGTGCGATGTACGTGCTCTCTCGGGTCCCTTCCTCATTGGCAGTGCATGAGGTGCTTGTCTCGACCCTATGGTGTGTGTGAAGGATGCTAGCTCGGGTCCCTCGGTCGGGTGAAGCATGTGGTGTGCTTGGACAGTCCCCTTGGTGTGCAGCCATCTCGGTCATGGGTTGGCAGCCCGTGACAATGATTAACATCTATGTGTTAGAGTATGTCCAAAGACCAATTGTCACGCCCCGGTTTTGGGTTCAGAAGTTTTGGGTGTTGACCGGTTCGGTCAAAGTGCTGATCGAATATATAAGAGTGAATTTAGGAAAGCCTAGTTCGGGTTGCATTAAAAATATGGAAAAATGTTCTAAAATCATCTTTTAATGTATATAAGTGAACTGTGAAATCAATTTTGGAAAATGAGGTTCGGAAGGTTGACATTTTGGCTAGTGACCAAAATGTAATTTTTGAAAGTTGCGGGACAGTTTTATAAAGGATTGAAACTTTGAATCTTTAAGGAGCTATTATTCCAAAAAGGATTTCTCCAGATTTTTCTAAGATATTTTAAGGCTTTATTCTGATTTTTAAAGATTAAGAAAGGGAGGGAAATCATTTTAACCAAAATCTTAACTAATTTTCCATTTTCTCTCAATTTCTCTTTTCTCTCATTTTCTCTCAACCCAAACAAAATTCTCCAGATTTCTTTCTCTGATTTTGACATCTAAATCTCTCATTTCAACTCTCATTTGATTCCTAATCATCTCATCAACAAAACCTCTCAATTTGCAAGTTGTTTCATCAAGCTTTTTGGCTCTAAAATGGAGAAATTCAAGTTTGGAGGTAAGAACGTCCTTCTCCTCTAAACTATCAGTTCTTTACTGAAATTCCTAAGTTCTCAATCCTTGATTTATGTTTTGTTAATGGCTTTTCAATTGAGATCTTGATTTTTGGCTAAAATGCAAGATTTGGTGATTTTGGTGAAATTTTCGTGTGATCTGTTTGGGCAGTGTTTTGGAGTGTCAAAATGATGTTAAATGAATGCTAAATTGATTAGAAGTTGAGATTTAATCAATGCAATCCCGGATAGGTTGAATTTCCTAAGTTTGGCTTGAGTTTTTGGTTGTTTTTGGAGTGTTTTTGGTGATCTGTTATACCTGGAGGTATAAGGACGTGGTTGTGATCATTTTGCATGTTAATTGATGTATAAAAATGGTTAGAAGTGATGGATCTTGGCTGGGTTAAGTTTTGGAAGTGTTTGGAGGTGATTTCGGTTGTGTTTGGTAGCCAAATTGTTAGATTTGTGATGAGCAGCGAGTTATGTTGTTGTTGCTGGTGTTTTAATGCATAAGGATGCATTAATGTTCTGTTTTTGTGTGCTTGAAACAGGGGAGTTTGATCCGTGAGCATTGGAGGTGTTTGCGGAAGGTTTCGGAAGCTTGGAAGGCTTGTTGGCTAGTCTTGTTTTGGTTATCGGTGAGTGAAGTTGGGATTTCAGCTTTTAAACCAAGGTTTGAAGGTTTTTGGGAGCTTAGTGTAAGTCTAAACAACTTTGCTAAGCTCAAGAGTAAGTAAAAGGATTTTTGCTCTTGAATTGTGTGTGATTTGGTTTTAAAAGCAAATGTGATTGATGATTGAAATGCATGTGTTTTGCATGATTAAATTCTGTTTTGTAAGCATGTTTAGCATGGTTTAATGCTGGTTTTGAAAGCCATTTGAGAAGGATGCTCAAGGTAAGGGATCATTGGTTTTGTATATGGTAATTGTGGTTTTGATGCATAGTGTTGCATGTTGATCAATGGCTTTGTATGACGTTTTAAAACAGTGAATTGATGATGATAAATGTTACCTTTTGCATATTGGTTATGCATGTGAATCATTGGATTGATGAGGTAATGGTTTTGCATATTGGTTATGCATGTGAATCATTGGGCTAATGTTGTGATGGTTTTGCATCATGTTTATGCATGTGGAACATTGGATTAATATGGTAAGATGGTTATATTGGCAAGAGGTGTAAATGGTTCTTGGTTCGTTGATCGGATATAGTTAGCCGGCTATAGGATTGGGTGCACCGTGAATTAAGTCGCCTTGGAGGTGGAGTGGTCAAGAGTGGACCGGATAAGCTCCCTTCAAGTTTCCTAACGAGATGAGGTCATAGTGGAGGTTGTTGCCCACTGGAGGACCTTGGTTGATGAGGTCATAATGGAGGTGTTGCCCATTCGAGGACCTTGGTTGAGCAAAGGTTATATGGTGGTTAAAAGTCCATATGTGAGAACCTTGTGCTTGTTGAGATCACAATGGCAGTGGTTAAGTCCATGTGTGGATCTTGTGTGGGATGTCTCGGATCTCGTTAGATGATGTTCTACAACTACCAATCGGTTATGCAAAGGTTGTATGGTGGTTGAAAGTCCATACGGGAGAACCTTGTGCATGTCAAGGTTGTATGGTGGTTAAAAGTCCATACATGGGAACCTTGGGGAAAAGCTAAGGTTGTATGGTGTTTAAAAGTCCATACATGGGAACCTTAGGGTGTTGAGGTCATAATGGAGGTTGTTGCCCATTCGAGGACCTTGGATTGGGTAGGGTGTAGGGAGCGTAGGGACAACGCTCGTAATCCGCGTATCCGATCGGGTTGTTGAGTTGGAAAGTGAATGTGGTTGATCTTTTGGAAGCCAATGTAATGTTCTTGATCATAGTGAAGCATGGGATGCTTGAAATGATGCATGGTTGCATGTGAAGCATGAGATGCTTGAATTGATGCTTGATTGCATGTGAAGCATGAGATGCTTGAAAAGTTGCATTGTTGCATGAAAAGTGTATGATGCTAGTGAATGCATGTCTACTTGTTAAGTTGAACAAGTGTTGGTAATCATTTGGTAAATGATGCATGTGAGCATGAAATATCTATGTTGCATTGGAGTCTTGTAGGACTTGTTTTTAAAGGCATGTGAGGATGTTGTTATGGTTTTTATGTTGCCTTGATTAAATGCATGTGATGGAATATTTGAGCTATGGTTTTAAAAAGGTTTCTTGCTTGATATGGTTTTCAAGTTAAAGAAAGGTATGTTGTGAAATGGGAGTGTTTTCCATGGTTTTGTTTAAGCTTGGCATATGGTGTTTATGCATGATTGAGCTTGATGTTGAAAAGGGTTTTCAAACATGGCTTTGGTAATCAAATCGGGTTTGTTTTAAAGTGTTTTAATGACCCGCTGCATTGATGGTGTTTTGTTTTTGAGCATTCCTCACTAAGCATTATGTGCTTACGCTCCTCTTTGTCCATCAATGCAGATTCTTGAAGTTTGGACAGCAAGGAGCAAGGGATTCAAGGTGGACTCCAATGGAGATGTATGTCTCGGTGAATAGCTATAGTTAATAAGGGCAATGGGGTGGAATCTCTCGGGTTTATGTGTATGTGATCGTATATGTTTGTTCAAGTACGTTTAAATGTTGTTGCTATGTTGTTGGAACATGAATTGGCTTAAATGAGTTTGTTTTGGAAGGTTTGGGCATAAATGGTTAGCTTGAGTAGGAAGCATGCCATGGAAATTGGGGCTTTTCATATGTGATGGTTATATGTTGAATTGGTGATGCATTTATGGTCCCTGCATGTTGATTGATTATGTGGTATGATTTGGTGTTGTTAATTTGAAGTTTGAAGCATGTATGATGTTGATCTTGAGTCGATTTCAGGCAGGGGTATCGATACACGGGCTTGCGTATCGATAAGCATGAGCCAAATATGCACATTTCTGCCCAGGGGTATCGGTACGGTTGTGTGAGTATCGATACCGTCTAGGCTAAATATGAAGGCCGTATCGAAACGTGGGATTTCGTATCGATACCATCTCTGGAATTTGGTCACTGTCTTCCCCGCGTATCGATACGACTCCAGGCGTATCGATACGTGTCTGTTATTTCGGTTAAAAGTATCTTTATATGTTTGGAATGTTTGCATTTTAGTCCTGAATCTTGTTTGTGCAATTGTATGAGTTTGGGATGTCCGTTTGAGCTGAAATTTGGCTGGGAAGCATGAAACATGATTAATTTTAAGTTGGTAACTTAAAATCTGGTTAAGTCCTTAAAGTTTTCAGAAATTACAATTTGGTCCCTAAAGTTGTAATTTGTTCAATTGGGTCCCCGTTTGATCTCTGATGTTTGTGATCTTTGAGCATGGTGTTTGTGTGATCACATCTAAGGTTAATGTGCATCTAGACAAGATTAAAAAGAAAAAAAAGGGTCATTAATCAAGGTTGACTTTCGGGTTGACTTTGGTTTTCCCCGTGTAATCTTCGTAGTTCGGGTCAACCGTCTAGGCCGGGCTACGGGGGTTACATTTGGTGGTATCAGAGCTGAGTTGCGAAGGTTGGGGAAAACGGTAAGTTGTTGTGATGTGTGTTTGATGTTTACCTTGTTGTGTGGTTGAAAGCTGGTTGAAACATGTGTTTCCGAGTATGCTGTTGATGTTTCTGAGCATGTTGCTGATGTATGCAAGCATGTTTTGTGGTTATGAATTTTGATTGAGTTTATGTGGATATGTGTTGATGCTATGAGCTGATGTTATGCATGGTGAATGTGTTTTGAGCATGTTATGTTGCTAATATGCTGGTGCAATTGGATGTTGTTTGGTGTAAGCATGATCAAGGTATGTTGTTGATATGCTTGATGTTGTGATATCCATGTTGTGTTGACTGTTATGTCATGTAAAGGGGAGGATTCGGGATACCCATTGCCTTATTAATATAGCTATTGTGTTATTTTGGAGTTGGAGTTTGAATCCTTGCTTAATGCTGGTCTAACTGGTTTGTTTGCTTGTTGTCATTGTATGTTTGTTGTTGTTAGTGGTATGGCAAAGTTGATGAAAGAATGGCGGATGAGGGAGATGGTTGCTGCCTTGGGGCAGGTTGTTAAGGCAAAGAATTCACCCTTTTGTAAAGGTGTTTTGTCTCAGTCTTCTGTGCTTGGAGTTGAGATGGTAAGGCAAGGGAAAGAAGCTGGTTCTGTGATGAAAAGTTCATCATCTGTTGTTCAGGAGGTGTTGGGAACATCTCAGGCTGCGGTTGAGGTAGAGTCAGTGGATGTGCTGGCTAGATGTGAGGGTTTGCCGAAGCAGCGTTTGCTTGATCTGGGTGCTGTGGAGTATCATGGTTCTTCCCCAGAGATGTTTGAGGCCTGGTTGGCCAATGTGGTTCTGATTTTGGATCAGGAAGGCTGTGATTATGCCTGTAAGCTGGGGAGTGTTGTTTCTTTGATGCTGGAAGATGCGTGTGCCTGGTGGACATCTGTGGCGGTGGCGTCGCATATCCATGATATTGACTGGGATTTCTTTGTATCTGCCTTTTATGAAAGGTATCTTGGAAGGGAATTTCCAAGGGTCAAGCAAGGTGCGGGTAGTGCTGTTGTGGAGCAAGTGTTGCTTGAGCACGGAGTGGAAGCTCAGCCACCGGTATGTGACCGTTGTGAAAGGCAACATGTTGGAAATTGTTGGGGCGCAGGTGTTTGCTGGAATTGTGGTTCTAAAGTTCATGTTAAGCGTGATTGTCCTCATGGAGTGAAGTCAGCTTTGGTATTAGCCAAAGGGTCTCAGAAAGGTCGTGGGCACGGCCGAGGCAAGGTTCAGAGGTGGCAGAAAAAGCAAAAGGTTGTGAAGAGTTTGGGAAATGAAGTTTGCTGGAAATGTGGGTCTGCTGGACACATGAGGCGTGATTGTTTGATGTTGGCTCGGAACAGCCAAGGTTCCTTATCGCAAGGAGTTGATGTTGACCCTGGTGTGTTAGTTGGTGCCGCAGTTGTGCTGCAGGAGGATGATGGTTCCGCAAGGAAGAGAGCTCGTCTGATGAAGCTTCAGGGTGGTGTTGTGCTTTCAGGTAACCTTGTTAAGTGATCTTTGCTTTAGTTGCCTTAGTTTGGTTTCTGTTGGTTTTTCCTTGTGTGGTAAGTCTAGTCTTGTTGCTAGTATGTTTGGGGTAATGGTAGTAGTGGTTTGGAATATCTTGGGTGTGAAGAAGGCTTGGGTGAGTATCTTGTGGTTAATGGTTGTTGGTGTGATGGAGTTAGATAGGTTAAAGGTGAGTTAGGAGGTTGTTCTTAGACAGATTTTGGGAATGTTATTGGAGGGTGTGAACTGGCATTCATGCACAGTTAAAGTCATTGTTAAATGCTATATTATATATGTTGGTCCATGCATACATGTGGCATGACATTAGAGGTTTTGCATATATGTACATCAGGCATTGATAGGGCATGTAGGTGATCATGCATACGATGTTCACGCTCGCTAATGACTAATCGAATCTGTTAGTGTTGTGGTTGGATTAGGTGGGATGATGGGTTTTTAGAGGTTGTTTGGTGCTGAGTGAGAGTTAGAAGTGTTGGAGTTTGGTAAACTAGTTGCTAGTGATAGTGAGTGTGGAATAGCCTGTTGGTAGAAGGGTAGTGTTTGATGCTCTAAGAGTTTAGTGGTTTAGTGATGAAGGGTATCGGTTGAGGTTAGTATCGGTTAAGTGGTTTGTTTAGCTAAAGGAGGTGGTAGTTCCTTGGTGCTAAGTGATGTTGCAGCTTAGTGGTTGTGTTCCCAAGTGCTGAGGTAGTTTAGCTTTTAAGTTGTTGTGAAAGGGTTGTGTTGGTTCTTAGCAACCTTTGAGAAGATCAGAAGCTGTTCTGTGTGTTTTGGTTAAGTAATGTTCTGGTAATGCAAGTGTTCTGGTTGAAGTTTGTAGTGAAAGGGCTGTGAATGATCGAAGGCTTTCGTTGGTTGTTTGGGTTCTTGTGAGAAGTGGTTGGCTGGTTGTGGTTAAGAAAGTTCCGTTTGAAGTCGGTTGGTGGTGTGTGGAACGGCTGACGGTTTCAAGTTGGGGTTGTGATGTAATTTTTGGTATTTGGGTGAATAGTTCTGGTGAGCTGTTATGGTAATGTTTTTGGCGGATGTGAAGGATTGTTAGCTTCGTTGAAGAGTTTGAGTAAACAGTTGATGTTTAAGGATTTTTGCTTGTTGGGAAAATCTTTGGAAGAGGTTTGGGAGTTTGCAAGAGTTTTAGAGGTTGAGGGGTTTGCAAAGTGGCTGAGTTGGATTGGTTGTTGTCTTTGTGTAGACAAGTCTTGGGAGTGGTGTGTTACAGTGTTGTCTGTTGTAAGAGCTGAAGTTCTTCAGGGTGATGTTGAGATTGTATACAGTCTGGTTATGTGGAAGGTTAGGTCGTGGTTGCCTTTGAGAGTTTGGATTTGTGAACAGTGTATGGTGGAGGTTTTGTGTGGAATGTGATCAGTGGTATTGGTTGAGGCTTTTGTGTTGCTTTGTGTGTTGCTTGAGAAGGTTCTGTTTCTCTTTTCGCCGGTTGAAATTTCGAGGACGAAATTTCCTAAGGGGGGGAGAGTTGTAACGCCCCGGTTTTGGGTTCAGAAGTTTTGGGTGTTGACCGGTTCGGTCAAAGTGCTGATCGAATATATAAGAGTGAATTTAGGAAAGCCTAGTTCGGGTTGCATTAAAAATATGGAAAAATGTTCTAAAATCATCTTTTAATGTATATAAGTGAACTGTGAAATCAATTTTGGAAAATGAGGTTCGAAAGGTTGACATTTTGGCTAGTGACCAAAATGTAATTTTTGAAAGTTGCGGGACAGTTTTATAAAGGATTGAAACTTTGAATCTTTAAGGAGCTATTATTCCAAAAAGGATTTCTCCAGATTTTTCTAAGATATTTTAAGGCTTTATTCTGATTTTTAAAGATTAAGAAAGGGAGGGAAATCATTTTAACCAAAATCTTAACTAATTTTCCATTTTCTCTCAATTTCTCTTTTCTCTCATTTTCTCTCAACCCAAACAAAATTCTCCAGATTTCTTTCTCTGATTTTGACATCTAAATCTCTCATTTCAACTCTCATTTGATTCCTAATCATCTCATCAACAAAACCTCTCAATTTGCAAGTTGTTTCATCAAGCTTTTTGGCTCTAAAATGGAGAAATTCAAGTTTGGAGGTAAGAACGTCCTTCTCCTCTAAACTATCAGTTCTTTACTGAAATTCCTAAGTTCTCAATCCTTGATTTATGTTTTGTTAATGGCTTTTCAATTGAGATCTTGATTTTTGGCTAAAATGCAAGATTTGGTGATTTTGGTGAAATTTTCGTGTGATCTGTTTGGGCAGTGTTTTGGAGTGTCAAAATGATGTTAAATGAATGCTAAATTGATTAGAAGTTGAGGTTTAATCAATGCAATCCCGGATAGGTTGAATTTCCTAAGTTTGGCTTGAGTTTTTGGTTGTTTTTGGAGTGTTTTTGGTGATCTGTTATACCTGGAGGTATAAGGACGTGGTTGTGATCATTTTGCATGTTAATTGATGTATAAAAATAGTTAGAAGTGATGGATCTTGGCTGGGTTAAGTTTTGGAAGTGTTTGGAGGTGATTTCGGTTGTGTTTGGTAGCCAAATTGTTAGATTTGTGATGAGCAGCGAGTTATGTTGTTGTTGTTGGTGTTTTAATGCATAAGGATGCATTAATGTTCTGTTTTTGTGTGCTTGAAACAGGGGAGTTTGATCCGTGAGCTTTGGAGGTGTTTGCGGAAGGTTTCGGAAGCTTGGAAGGCTTGTTGGCTAGTCTTGTTTTGGTTATCGGTGAGTGAAGTTGGGATTTCAGCTTTTAAACCAAGGTTTGAAGGTTTTTGGGAGCTTAGTGTAAGTCTAAACAACTTTGCTAAGCTCAAGAGTAAGTAAAAGGATTTTTGCTCTTGAATTGTGTGTGATTTGGTTTTAAAAGCAAATGTGATTGATGATTGAAATGCATGTGTTTTGCATGATTAAATTCTGTTTTGTAAGCATGTTTAGCATGGTTTAATGCTGGTTTTGAAAGCCATTTGAGAAGGATGCTCAAGGTAAGGGATCATTGGTTTTGTATATGGTAATTGTGGTTTTGATGCATAGTGTTGCATGTTGATCAATGGCTTTGTATGACGTTTTAAAACAGTGAATTGATGATGATAAATGTTACCTTTTGCATATTGGTTATGCATGTGAATCATTGGATTGATGAGGTAATGGTTTTGCATATTGGTTATGCATGTGAATCATTGGGCTAATGTTGTGATGGTTTTGCATCATGTTTATGCATGTGGAACATTGGATTAATATGGTAAGATGGTTATATTGGCAAGAGGTGTAAATGGTTCTTGGTTCGTTGATCGGATATAGTTAGCCGGCTATAGGATTGGGTGCACCGTGAATTAAGTCGCCTTGGAGGTGGAGTGGTCAAGAGTGGACCGGATAAGCTCCCTTCAAGTTTCCTAACGAGATGAGGTCATAGTGGAGGTTGTTGCCCACTGGAGGACCTTGGTTGATGAGGTCATAATGGAGGTGTTGCCCATTCGAGGACCTTGGTTGAGCAAAGGTTATATGGTGGTTAAAAGTCCATATGTGAGAACCTTGTGCTTGTTGAGATCACAATGGAAGTGGTTAAGTCCATGTGTGGATCTTGTGTGGGATGTCCCGGATCTCGTTAGATGATGTTCTACAACTACCAATCGGTTATGCAAAGGTTGTATGGTGGTTGAAAGTCCATACGGGAGAACCTTGTGCATGTCAAGGTTGTATGGTGGTTAAAAGTCCATACATGGGAACCTTGGGGAAAAGCTAAGGTTGTATGGTGTTTAAAAGTCCATACATGGGAACCTTAGGGTGTTGAGGTCATAATGGAGGTTGTTGCCCATTCGAGGACCTTGGATTGGGTAGGGTGTAGGGAGCGTAGGGACAACGCTCGGAATCCGCGTATCCGATCGGGTTGTTGAGTTGGAAAGTGAATGTGGTTGATCTTTTGGAAGCCAATGTAATGTTCTTGATCATAGTGAAGCATGGGATGCTTGAAATGATGCATGGTTGCATGTGAAGCATGAGATGCTTGAATTGATGCTTGATTGCATGTGAAGCATGAGATGCTTGAAAAGTTGCATTGTTGCATGAAAAGTGTATGATGCTAGTGAATGCATGTCTACTTGTTAAGTTGAACAAGTGTTGGTAATCATTTGGTAAATGATGCATGTGAGCATGAAATATCTATGTTGCATTGGAGTCTTGTAGGACTTGTTTTTAAAGGCATGTGAGGATGTTGTTATGGTTTTTATGTTGCCTTGATTAAATGCATGTGATGGAATATTTGAGCTATGGTTTTAAAAAGGTTTCTTGCTTGATATGGTTTTCAAGTTAAAGAAAGGTATGTTGTGAAATGGGAGTGTTTTCCATGGTTTTGTTTAAGCTTGGCATATGGTGTTTATGCATGATTGAGCTTGATGTTGAAAAGGGTTTTCAAACATGGCTTTGGTAATCAAATCGGGTTTGTTTTAAAGTGTTTTAATGACCCGCTGCATTGATGGTGTTTTGTTTTTGAGCATTCCTCACTAAGCATTATGTGCTTACGCTCCTCTTTGTCCATCAATGCAGATTCTTGAAGTTTGGACAGCAAGGAGCAAGGGATTCAAGGTGGACTCCAATGGAGATGTATGTCTCGGTGAATAGCTATAGTTAATAAGGGCAATGGGGTGGAATCTCTCGGGTTTATGTGTATGTGATCGTATATGTTTGTTCAAGTACGTTTAAATGTTGTTGCTATGTTGTTGGAACATGAATTGGCTTAAATGAGTTTGTTTTGGAAGGTTTGGGCATAAATGGTTAGCTTGAGTAGGAAGCATGCCATGGAAATTGGGGCTTTTCATATGTGATGGTTATATGTTGAATTGGTGATGCATTTATGGTCCCTGCATGTTGATTGATTATGTGGTATGATTTGGTGTTGTTAATTTGAAGTTTGAAGCATGTATGATGTTGATCTTGAGTCGATTTCAGGCAGGGGTATCGATACACGGGCTTGCGTATCGATACGCATGAGCCAAATATGCACATTTCTGCCCAGGGGTATCGGTACGGTTGTGTGGGTATCGATACCGTCTAGGCTAAATATGAAGGCCGTATCGAAACGTGGGATTTCGTATCGATACCATCTCTGGAATTTGGTCACTGTCTTCCCCGCGTATCGATACGACTCCAGGCGTATCGATACGTGTCTGTTATTTCGGTTAAAAGTATCTTTATATGTTTGGAATGTTTGCATTTTAGTCCTGAATCTTGTTTGTGCAATTGTATGAGTTTGGGATGTCCGTTTGAGCTGAAATTTGGCTGGGAAGCATGAAACATGATTAATTTTAAGTTGGTAACTTAAAATCTGGTTAAGTCCTTAAAGTTTTCAGAAATTACAATTTGGTCCCTAAAGTTGTAATTTGTTCAATTGGGTCCCCGTTTGATCTCTGATGTTTGTGATCTTTGAGCATGGTGTTTGTGTGATCACATCTAAGGTTAATGTGCATCTAGACAAGATTAAAAAGAAAAAAAAAGGGTCGTTAATCAAGGTTGACTTTCGGGTTGACTTTGGTTTTCCCCGTGTAATCTTCGTAGTTCGGGTCAACCGTCTAGGCCGGGCTACGGGGGTTACACCAATCATGAGATGATTGTACTGATATACTTTCTTTACCGTGTTTATTGAATAAATTCATTGCCATTACTATTTTTCCGTTATACTTCTGTGTCTTAAATAAACTAAAAGATAATGAAGTTCATATAATAATATGATTGTTATTAAAAGATCCTTAGTTGAATATTATTATAGGCATGGACAACAATAATACGTTCAAGGCTAACATATAGTTGATTGATGACAATGAGTTGTCATTGACATAGAGATGTCGAAATTGATATATGAGTAGGTTGTTAGAGAACAACATATTGGATTGACCCGCTATGAGCATATATCTTGGATTATTATGTGACGGTCAAACCATTGCTCATGGTGGTGACTACATGTATGATCCTCATACTTGAGATCATTACTATCTCAACATATATTGTTGTATGTTTTAGTAGAGTTAAACATGCTCCGTAAGTGGTCGCACTATAAAGACGGATGTTGAACATATCACGATATATAGTGGGGTGTGAATGATCAAGATAGGATTTGTCTCTCCTACATAATAGGAGTTATATCACAGGCCACTTGATTGAGTGAGACTAGAAATGCATGATCATGCTCGAACAAGTTGATATGGGATATCATAAATTGTTCGTTTATTATAGTCTACTCTAGATATCAAGAAATATTAGGTGGGCTATACAAGTGTGACTGTTCTAGGACTTGTGCCTATTCTAGATATAAAGGGCAAAAGGATATAATAAATAAAGAAGTTAGTCATGAAGATGTTATGTCGAATCATGACTTCTTGTAACTTAGATGACCATGATACATTGCTAGATGTCACTCATTGATAGGGTTGAATTGAGCAAATATCAAACGAGTTATAATTGCACAATTTTATTGTACATGAATGGAGTATATAATTAAAGTTAATATATATATATATATATATGTGTGTGTGTGTAATTTTAATTATCCCGAATATAATAAATAAATACTAAAAAATGTAATTATGAGTATAATTCTTTTAATAGATATAAAATCTGGATTTAAAAACCCTAAGGGTTAAGGTAACTGCATATATAAAAAGGAAAAGTGTGGTCTAGCAGCCTCTCTCCTTTTTAGACAAATATTCTCAAAAATAGTTTTTTAAGAAAAGAGAAAGATTTGTTCTGAACCGGGTGAACTGAGTAGAGGCCGAGACTTTTCAGTGGAGGCTTGAAATTCGAACTGATCGTGACTGCACTTCTGATTTGCTGTTTTTCTAGGAACCCGAGGTAAATAATGCATCCTTTCCTCCCGAATTCGATTTTTCGTATATGGATCCCTGGTGAGATCGTCAGATTATTTTGTCGTTGTATCGTAGGGTGTACCGGCGATTCTAACACTATGTTCAAAGATGAGTTGAAGTGTTAAAGATTTATAGGCTAAATATTAAGGTTGAAATATATTGTATTTAATACATGATATTATGTAGTTAATGTTTGATTTCACTTTACATTTTACATGATCTTTATACGTGTATATATACTTATGATGTTGATGAATACATAAATAAAAACTATTCTATTCCTATTATCCTACTATTTTGATCTTAAGATTTGTTCAAAATAATTATGTTTAATTTAAACTATTTTGTATCTCTGATTAGATTCTGGTGGGATTTTTTTTTGGATCTATCTCATTAGACATTTTTTTGAAAAGGTGTTTCATTAGACATATCATTAACGATTGTGAAGTTTTATATAAAGCTATGTTTTTATTTGAATGATAAAATACACTTGCATTAAAGTAAAGCACATATATCATTCTTATTTTAAGCCCTTAGAGCATCAGCTTTCTGTCATAGATCCAGCTGAAGGGAATAGTGGGTGCTCGCTTTGCTACTAATTGAGCTTTCTCTTCCAGCTTTCTAAGTCTCAAAGGAAGTTCACACACAAAGTCTTGAGCTTTTCGCCCATCAGCTGAAAGTCCAGTTAAATCCTTCACCATCCATCGATCAACCAAGAACTCTAGAATATCGGTGTAGTCTTTGGTAGTGTAAACCCCAAGTCTTTGTGCAACAGTTGAGAAGTGGTTGAAAAGGTTTTCATCTCGGCCATCGTACATTAAGTGAGCAGGCATGACGATTTTCTTTCTCATTATATCAGCAAAGGCTCGGACGGTTTCATCAGGATCGATTTCGAACAGCTTTTCGATGATTTTAGTGTAGGCTGTCTCATGTCGCTTTTCATCTGCGGCAATGAAACCACATAGTTTCGCCAGCTCAATATCTCCATGCTCCGCAACGAGTTTGGATGTATTCTTATGGGAAACAAAAGTTGCCCTTTCTTGGAATGATGTATAGATGAATAGCTTATATGGGTTGTTTTCTATCTTCACATCCTATAAATATTCAGAAAGAAAAAGAAATCAAGCGTGTATTTTTTATCTTCACATCCTATGAACCATTTTTTTTAATTTGAATAAATTATTAGAGATAGAGTTTGAAATTGAAGTATAAAATATGATGTGCATAACCTTACTTACCATTCCTGAACCAATTAAATTTTGAATCGTCTTTTCGATTTGCCTCATGTCAACTCTTCCAGACAAGTAAAGATACTTATTAAGGAGATCACCATGCCTGTTTTCTTCCGCTGTCCATGCCCTGGTCCAAATCGCCCAAGAAGTAAGGCTTGAACCCGTTTCATCGCGAACTCCATCGGTTAAATTAAGCTGGGATTGGTAAGTTGGCAGGGCTTCCTCTGTGATCATATCACCAACCAAAACAACGAAATAATCATCTGGAATCTCTTTAGCCCTTTCCTGTAACTCTTTCACCTGCTCATAAAATCCATCCGACTTTGAATCTGGAAGAAAATCTTGGGGTTGCCAGCTTTTCTCAGTTGGCTTTAGGTGAATTAGAATGTTGTTCTCAACCCAATTATCCAACGATTTAAATATCTCAATCTTTTGTGGTGGCATCGAATGTGTGACCTCAACTTGCACCTCCTCGTGAGGCAACAAAGTCTTCTTCGAATTGTCAACTTTCCTAGATTCAAATAAACAACTTCTGGTCATCTATGCAATTTATTTAAAATGCAACATTATAAGATTTAATCTTAAAGATTTTATTGACTAATTTCCTATAATCAGTGTCGTTGGCAAGGGAGAACAGTATGAGCGACCACTCAGTACCCCACATTCTACCCCATAACTTTACAAAATTTTCAAGTGACAATAAATTAGTGGTTGCCTCTTTTTTTTTTTTAACTAGTTACCTCTTATTTTTTTCGTTGTATTTATGGTGTTTTTTTTAAAAAAGCAATAAAAATAATTTGTTTGATACATTTTAATCATGTTTATATGATTTATTAATGAAACGTTAAATTAATTGTTCAAAGTAATATAATATATTTCCATTCAACAGAGGTCCATTTTTTGAATTTTCATTCAGGGTCTTAAAAATATTTGAGATAACTCTGCCTATAATAGTTTTGAAAAAATATATATAATTAACAATTCAATTTTAAATTATTTATACAAATATAATTTTTAATATGGATGTATAATTTCTATTGAGTATTCTAACGTCGATAATATATCTATATATATATATATATATATATATATATATATTTCGCTTGATTAATAGAAGTAATATTTTTGAACTTAACGGAAGAATAAAGTTTTACAATTATAATTATAAAATATATTATTCTCTTATGTTATCCATATAACTATGTTTATATTATAGATAATTATTTGATATCATTATATACGATACGTTTTAGTTTGTTATTATAATATTATTTTTTGGTTTTTTAGTTTTGTTTTACAGTTTATATTTGAAATTTGTGGTTGTTACTTTTAATAATATCGTTTTTATTGCTATGTAATCATTTGTTTACCCTAATTGGTTAGGAAATGTTTTAATTACTACTATGCTATACATCTTACATTATTAGGATAAGTTTAGAACGGGCGACGCACGCCGCTGAACACTACTAACACAATAGCGTTGAACACTTCTAACACAATATAGCGTTGAATACTATAAATGTTAATGACTTTAAAATAATTATTAAAAATCTTAAAGGCTATTCATGCAATTAATCATATTTCAAAACAAAACTAAAATAAATTATTTCATGAACCATTCTCACAACCACATCCATGGTACTACCTAATTAAATAAAACATCATCATCTTTATTTTCCACATAATATTTTCTTATAAATTAAAATTACAAATCATCATCTTCTTCCTCATACCTCATATATTAATTCTAATATGTTAATGAATAAAATCTTTAAAATAAAAAACACTCACTCATAAATAAATAAAACAAAAATAAAATAATTAATTAATTCTATATTTTAAAAACCCTAGGATTAACATATTGGAGTCGGATATGCTTAATTTGTTAAAACCCTCGTGCGGCGACTTTCTAGGGTTCATCCGGAATTCAAACGTTGAATTCGTTTCAGCCTCTTATAACCTGAAAAAAGGGTTAACAATCTAACCCGCCAAACATAATTATTGGTGCAAAATTATACACCTTTTGCTAATTGTGTTGGCATTAACCTAAAGAAAAGACAACAAAATTTAATATAGAAACAAGAAAAGAAATATAGCGAAGGAATCAAGTTCTGGTTTTGGTTTCTCTAATTTGTTAAATAGCTTTAATTCTCGTGATTAATTAAATAGATTCTGATTTTTCCAATAAACAATTAAGCATCTTCAAGTCCAATAAATTAGGGTTTTTAACATGTTAGGCTTAATTATTTTATTTTTTTCTCTTTTGATTTGTAAGTTAAGTTTTTTAGGTATTTTTTTTATTTTAAAGATTTTATTCATTAACATATTATAAAGAATATATGAGGATGAATACGAAGATGATGATTTGTAATTTTAACTCATAAGAAAATATTATGAGAAAAATAAAAATGACGTGGTTTTATTTAATTAGACAGGACCATGGATGTGTTTGTGAGAATGATTCATGGAATAATTTCTTTTAATTTTGTTTTGAAATATGATTAATTGCATGTCGAGCCTTTAAGATTTTTAATAATTATTTTAAAGTCATTAAAAATTAACGATGTTCAGCGGAGTATTGCATTAGTGGTTTTCAGCGGTGTGCATCACCCGTTCTAGGATTTTACATATTATTATTTATACTAATATTTTTAAAAGATATTAAATTTATTAACTTACTATCAATCATTTACTAAGCATCTAGCTTATTTTACTACTATTTTATTCAACGAATTTTCAACATCCAAAATTATATAATTTTTTTAATAGTTTTAGGGTGATTACAAGATAGTATAAGTTCATACATGTTTTAAATTATTTGACAAAGCGATTTAAACCCAAATTTCCTAAGAGGAATATCATTCGCTTTTACATTGTAACCACTCGTTGGGTTTAAAACTACATAACTTGGAAATTAATTAGTTACAATCTTATTATTAATTTTAACTCGAATTATAGATTGTATGATATTTATATTTATAATCACATAATTTGGGCTCCTAAGATATGACGCCCTTGAGGCTTTCTATTTAATTCTATCGAAAGATCCAATGAATTGAAATTCCTCTATATTTAATAAATAAAATAATTTTTATTCTCTTAAATAAAATTATTTAACTAGCAATTAGCAGGGAAAGTAAGGAAGCCATATACCTTTTCATTGTATGAATGAATATTTTTTTATTAGGATAAATAAGCCAAGATAAGAATCCCCTACTTTCCCACTAAGCACTCAATTTCCTTGTACTGCAATTTGAAATTAACCGAGATAAAATGTTGAATATTTTTTAATTATAAAATATTTTTTACCAGACTAATAGCATTTTTTAATGAAAATATAACATAATTGAAAAAAATATCAAAACGAGTCATTTCTTTTCCTTAACAAGGCCATGGGGTTAGAGCAAGCAACACAGAGGAAAGAGAGCTAACTTGGAGGCAGAACGAAGAGGGGAGGCCATGAAAAACTTGGGCGATCCAAAGCTGGCCATTGCCGGAAGAGCAAAAGATGGGAATTTTTGGGATCCAAAACTCATTTGATTCAATTTCAAAGCCATTTTTTGGGGTTTCTTTTTCTTATTCCAGACTTTTCCTACTGATTTTCTTCCTTTTGAAACTATCAACAATATATACTCCTACTTTTTTCACATTGCCCCTATCTTTCCTCTAAATTACTGATTGCCCTTTTGCATACTTTTATTTTAAATTGTTAGAAATAAGGGTGTGAACAAGATATTTACAACCCCAAACAATTCAAACTCGACTAAAAATATATAAGTTTAATTATGTTTATTGTCAAACTGAATTTAAGGTTAATTAGAATGAGTTGTCAAACAAGTAGACTTCAGTTATTATTAAGAAGATTTTTATATTTTTCAAACAATTTCTATTTAGGGAGAGGATGAGAGTGTGTCAACTGAAAACTTTTAATCACTTGCTCTAAAGATTGTTGACAACAATATCGTTAAACTTGAAAATAATTCATATTGGACTAAAAAGATATTTGGACTGAATTATGTTATTTATTGATTGAAATTAGGAATATAAACAAGATATTTACACTTGAAAACAACTCATATTTAACTGAAATATATGGATTAACAAGAAATTATCGAATTAATTTTAAATATGATTAACTCGAGTTATCAAATCAATCGAATTCAATTCTTTTTGAGATAAAGTTAAAAGATAAGTGTTATGTATGAATGTACCCTTTAACGCTTAAAATTCTAGCTTCATATTTTTCGCATTGTTTTTACATTGATTATTATATTATTTTTTTGGGTTTATAATTTAGGGTTTAAGGTTTATGATATATGGTTTATAGTTTAGGGCTTATGGTTTATTATATATGGTTTAGGGTTTATGGTATATGCTTCAAAGTTTAGGGTTTAAATGATTCATGATTTGGGATTTAGGATTTGAGGTTTTGTGTTTAGTGTTCAATGTTTAGGCTTCCATAGTTTTAAGGCTTATGGTTTTAGGGTTTTGTTTCTTGAAGTTATGAGTTTTAAGGTTTAGGATTTAAGGTTTTATGATTTATAGTTTATGGTTTTAGGGTTTAGGGTTAGCATATTTATGTTGTTATAAATACATGAAAACTAATATGAGAGTATAATTGACAAAATTAGCGTAAAGCATGCGTGTTAAATAAATACTATTTGTGGGTCGGTGATAAATATCACGTAACTTATTATATAATACAACGTATTAAATATCACATCTACCAAACACATGATTATTTATACCGTCCGTAATACATGTATGTTAAATAATACATCAAGCCAATTAAACATTACGAAAGATAATAATGTAAAAGAATCAACCTTATTTTTTTAAGTTCAAGGTAGAAAAAGAAGAATGCATTTTAGTGATTTTACCACTTAAAAATTCATAACAAATGACTGAAACGATAATGTATTAATGTGACTCGGCATTGTAAGCTAACTTATCGTATTTATTTGTAAGTTTCCCTTCATCAACATTGAACGCCTACACCATCCCAACAAGATTGAAAAGGATGTGTGCATGACCATAAAATTAAGACCTTATGAATTAAAGTCATAGGTTTCCTCATATGAATCTCGCAATTGATGTGCATGAAAAGGAAGACGTTGTTCAACACTTTGCAATGAAAATGACATGCCCGAATTGGTGTAAGGTTCAGCGCCCATCTGCGTTGCCATAAGTAATATTGAAGGTTACTTATGGCCAAATTGAAGTCATAGGGATTCCAATATTATTGCATTTGTAGGGGAGACAAAAATCTGCGCCCATTTCAGACGACCAAAGAAAGTAATATTTAATGTTGAAAAAGAAAACCTAAAGAAACTGATCACCAAGGAAATCCCGGGGTTGTTACATTTCACGAGGGGGGCATTTCATTTTGAATAAGTATTTACGTGGAGCAAATAAAAAAGTATGATTTTTCCATACATAAAATGTCTCGAAGGTGTGGAGATCAAAAGCACTTTCCATTGCAATTCTCTCCAACATTCTTTGTTATTTAAATTCAATTCACAAACATCTTAGTCTGATTAAAGGCTCTCGAATATTCATTGTTAAAAAGAACTTTACTTTATTATGCATAAAGTGCATGTTGATCTTGCCTTTAAAACCAGACAAGTCGTTCCATAAAATTATTTTTATAAAAAGATTTTTGAAAATTTTCTTTTAGGATTTTTTTATCAATCTTAGTTTTTAAACCATATAAATAGACAAAAAGAGGTTCATTAGTTTGTTATGTATGATTAAAGTTTAGCACCCACAACACCCAAAATTAACACCTAGTCGATTATTGGTGTCTTAATAGTGAATGCAAATCTTATTTAAAAGATGAACTCATTTGAAAATAAATTCGTGATTTTAACCCTCTAATAAAATAACATTGTCTTAGAATATTAGGAAGTAATGAAAACGATATGTTGTAACCCCCTATACCCGCCTATGCGTTTCACGGATCCTAGGAAGTCACATTAGGGTCACAAGAGCGACCCACCATAAAAATCCGCATAAAACATTTTCTCTGAAAGACACATATTAAATTATAACGGTAACTTTTGTTGAAAATACTCTTTCATAAAATCATATAAACATATAACAGGATTTCAGAAAACGTTTTACAAACACTATCATGAAACAATAATGATATGCATGCCCACTAACTATGTCGGTACCGTACTCCAAAAGCAACGCCGAGAGAACTCCGAACACTGATGTCAAACGTTATACCATGATATATTCCTTTAACTTGCGATGGTAAAAACAACGTGAGCTTGGAAAAGCTCAGTAATACAAAACTACCAAAAGATGCTATAAGCTCATGCAGATATATGGTAGGCATAACATTTCCATGATGTTCCGCGCAGTAACTGTCTTTCTTTCTTTTTCGATATTTCAGGGTAACGTTATACTTGAGAATAACGATACTTGTTCTTTATTCAATTATCGAGAATTAGACGGGAATTATAGGCTATTAATGTACGGAGGTGGAATTAGAGAGTTCGGTTCCTAGTGTGTTCCAACAGTGTGAGTAAAACATGTACAACAACAGTATAATATACATTTCCAGTTCAAAAACATAAAGTTCAAGTAACAATACAGTACGGTTTAATTTTTTTATCTACCCTCCAACCACACTCCAAGAGGCAGTTCCCCAAAACTGCGTCAAAGGCGTTAACCAGTGCCCATTGGGCATAGGTGCCATCCTAAGGGATTACCTTAGGAACGGAACGGTAGGTATGGTAGATATTACCCTAGCCGAAGCATAGGAACCTGTAACGGTAAAGGAATTACCAGCTGGATCAGGGCTGAACCTACGGTCACTTCATATTCTATCCCAAGTACCCCAGTAACAATCCATGTAACGGTTCGGTTAATCAACAACTGTATTTTTAGTAATACATTATCTATATAGCATGTTGGTCATATCAGGTACATATGCATATATCAAGAATATAGTACGGTCATACATATGCATATATCAAGAATATAGTACGGTCATGTTTAATTATAAAACATGTCATGTTCATGTGAGTTCAAGTATTCTATCATGTGCACATAATCGATATTATAACATGTAAATCAGTATGCAAAAACAGTCATGTAGCACACATGGAACACACTAGGTGGAATAGTTTATTTCTTTGGAGATACTTGACATTTACGGAAGAGAACATATTAACTTTTGGCAATTGAACGGATCTTTGAATCAAGGTCCCAATTAAAAGAGGGGTTTGTACTAACGATTCAAACCAGATAGTCAGGAGATGATACGTCAAGATCTTGAGAGTTTAGGCATATCATGAGTGATTTAGCCATTTAAGCCTATCAGGGGCATTATGGTCATTTTATCATACACGACATTTTGGTAATTTATACCAATATGGCGTAAATAGTGGCTCAGAAATTCTATTTTGCTCATCAAGTTTCCAACCAGGCATTTAGGGATTTCTACGTCGAGATCTTCCATGATATCAGATACATTTAGGGCTATTTTGATTACTTGGGCCAACGTGGGCATTTTGGTCATTTAACTATCAGGGGTGATTTGTAATTTAGCCCAATAATGATGAAATAACGATTTGCAATATTTAAGATTCCCAGAAGTTTATCGAGCCTCCAAAACCATTTGAACTAACATATTCCAACCTTGCAGTACTAACCAACGCTTCTGATGCATCCAACGGTATCGTATATCTGAACGGTTGCTTTCATTTTTCACCACAAGATTTTCCACGAAGTAGTCAAACTTATACTCTGTGCAGAGAAACTTCCAGCCTTAAATTAATATCAAGAGTGATTGACGTACGTAAGTCATGCTTCAACCCATAGGGGCATTTCAGTCATTTTCAGCTTTATTGGCATTTCTAGAATTTTATCGAAGGCAATTTACTCATCCCAGTCAAAGGGGTATTTCAGTCATTCTGAAACTCAGGATATCCATCATTCTAGTAAATTTGCAAACCTCGGTATCTGAGGATACTTTAGCCTTTTTGGTCGATACGACCCTTCCAATTGATTTGACCATGACCGTATTTCCAATACTTTTAGTCATTATGATCAATTCAGTATTTGAGTCGCTTGATCAATTTAGAGGTACAGATAGTTTCCCGTAAATATAAATATATTCAGGAATTCATTCTAAATTCAAGAAAGTCTAACACCTTACAATCTCGAACGTTTAAATCTTGTTACCATATCTTACCATTAGATCGAGGTTTTCCGATGAATCGAGTTGATTTACCTTATCCACTATAGATTTCTAGACCTCTTCCAATTCGAAGGGTATTTTAGTCATTCTCATATCTCAAGGGCATTTTTGTAATTTCATGTCCAGGTATCTTTCTCATTTAAACATTTCAACCTAATGCTCGAAATTGGAGATTTGCCGCCTCATTAATTATTTAATGAACTTCAGATACTTCAGATTTATTAGCTTCCTCGTTCGAACATTTCGGTCTTATCTAAGTTATCATACTCAATTCCATATTTAGTTTGACTTAAGTAGGGCTAACAGCACTCCTTATCATATTCATGCATGCATTAACAAATACCAACATGTTCTCAAAGCATACAAGAGGTAGTAGTGTATTACCTTAACTTCGAGCTGTAACAGTCGATTTATGATGCCTCATTCGATTGCACTCGAACCCGAATTCGATGTCCCAACAATTCGGATATGGAGATACGTGGGTACCTTCAATAGAACAATACCATTAATCAGTCCTCATTTACATCGGTCTTATACTAGATATTTAACTTTTGCACTTTTGGGTTTGAAGTCAAATTCAAAGGCTTTCGGGTTAGAATTTTGCAAAACGGGCTTCAAAATCGGACTCAGGACGTCGAAAAACATAAAATAGGAGTTTTCAAAAAATTTGACTTTTTGGTCAACGATCAAAGTCAACGGTCAATGGGCAGGTCAACGGTCAACGGGCAGGTCAACGGTCAACGTCAACGCTGACGTCAGCAATCAAAGTCAACGCTGACGTCACTGGTTAACCGGTTTGACTCACTGAGTTGACTAAGGCGAGTTGACTCACTGAGTTGACTCGGTCAACGGGTCAGGTCGGGTCGGTCAACGGGTCAGGTCGGTCAACGGGTCAACGGGTCAGGTCGGTCAACGGGTCGGGTTGGTTTACTGTTGGGCTGGGCTGGTTTAGGTTGGACCGGTTCACGGCTAAACCGGGTCTTAGCCGGCCGGTCAACGGCCACCGTGCAGGACGGCCGGAAATCGCCCTGGACGATGCGTGAGGCCCACGCGCGGCCTAAAATGGCTGGAAAATGCACCAAAATGTATATTTTTGCTTCGATTCATCCCACCAGCAAGTCTATTACCCAGAAATCAAATCGAAAACTTACCAAACTTACCCAAAATGAATCCAAGGTTGCCGGATTTGACGAAGCTCCGATGAAGGGCTTGCCAGCATCGAACACGCGATCGGTCGGTCGGGTTTTGCTCGCCTTGCTACGGGGAATCCATATCCGGTGAGAACGCGGCGAACGGACGTCGATCTACCCCGGAAACGACGAACGGAGGTAGTGCGGGTTTGGGGGCTGCAGTCGAACCTTTAGGCTGCTCTCCACGGCGCACGACGTCGATCTAGGGCGAGTGGCGGCCGTAGCTAAACTGGTGGCGCAACGAAGAACATGTCGACGGCAGCGGTGTCTGCCACGGCTAAGCGGTGCCGGAAATCGAGGCGGATGGTGGGAAGGGGAACGGTTGAACGAGAATGGGAAAGGTCTCAAAATTTCAGATCTAATCCCTTTTTTTTGACTGATGCATTTAATTTGGGAAAAAGGGGGTGGTTGGGATATTTTGAATTTAATATTATTATTTTTATTATCAGGTTTCTAAGGCAACGATTAAAAATATATCTGATTAACATATAACCAAGACTACTCTTAGTCTAAATGGTTAAGCTTGTCACTCTCCAAGCTAAAGGACATGGGTTCAATTCCCCTTAGTTGTAAATCCCCCTCTTTTTTCCCCCTTTTTTTTCACCATTCCATTATTTTTATTTTATTTAACTTAAAACTTTAGGGGTGTTACAACTCTCCCCTCCTAAAAAGAAATTTCGTCCTCGAAATTTATCTAAGACGGAGATATGTAAACATTGCCATTTCATTCCATTTTTGTACTGAAACTTATCCATTAGAGTATCATTATTTCTCGGGACTCTCAAATGGTCACAGATCAAGCTAGCGGTGTCCTCAGTCACTCAAACTGATTTTAGACTTAGAGCCATCCCACCATACATCTCAGATCGGCTAATCAAGATACAATATTTGAACTCATAATGAACTTCATACGGTGCCGCACGAACACTTGTCTCGTAGCTGCTTTGATTATAGCATACTCAGTAAAGAATACAAAACATTCTCGCCACCACATAAGTCGATCATACAAACTGAAAGTACGTCTTTCAGAATCTGAATTACTCTACTAGGTTGACACTTAATTTACAGATGAACAACTGTGCGTGAAGTTTATGCGAGTACTCAAGGCATCAACCAGAGCCCTCCAGAATCAAGATGTAAACATCAAAATTCAATAAGTATGATACATATAACGGTACATTGCGTCACTTTTCCCCAAAATGTCTTTCTTCATACCAGACAAGTATAACAAAGGTTTTAAACGAATATCTCTTACATTCATTAAAATACTCCGATAATTGTTTCCTTCGTGCATAACAGAGCCACCACATAATCTATACTTCCACCGATCTCACAGACACTTTTCTTTTAAATTCGTAATACTTTTATCAAATTTTGGTCAGAATATTCTTAATCACACTCATTATCACCGAGCTACTTTACTTGTAATCTTATATCGGTTTCGTCGTTTGATCAAACATTTATTCTTAATCTGTTTCAGATCTTCTATTTCACATGCATAAACCATCTCAGGTTTTCTATCCAGATTCAAATCCATCAATTTAATCCAATTCGTAGACAAACATTATCGATTTTTTTCCTTTCCAGTACAGATCAAGCTATTATGGACAGAAGAGTTAGATGTACTTATTACAGGAAAGGATTCAACATCAGAGTCTCGGCACAGAGGAGTACGATTATGATCTAGGGGCATGCACAGACCAGACACCATATGACAGACGATCGGCAGATCTACCCAGAAAGACGCAACTCTAAGCTCTGATACCACTAAATGTAACCCCCTAGACCCACCTATGCGTTTCACGGATCCTAGGAAGTCACATTAGGGTCACAAGAGCGACCCACCGTAAAAATCTGCATAAAACATTTTCTCTGAAAGACACATATTAAATTATAACGGTAACTTTTGTTGAAAATACTCTTTCATAAAATCATATAAACATATAACAGGATTTCAGAAAACGTTTTACAAACACTATCATGAAACAATAATGATATGCATGCCCACTAACTATGTCGGTACCGTACTCCAAAAGCAACGCCGAAAGAACTCCGAACACTGATGTCAAACGTTATACCATGATATATTCCTTTAACCTGTGATTGTAAAAACAACGTGAGCTTGGAAAAGCTCAGTAATACAAAACTACCAAAAGATACTATAAGCTCATGCAGATATATGGTAGGCATAACATTTCCATGATGTTCCGCGCAGTAACTGTCTTTCTTTCTTTTTCGATATTTCAGGGTAACGTTATACTTGAGAATAACGATACTTGTTCTTTATTCAATTATCGAGAATTAGACGGGAATTATAGGCTATTAATGTACGGAGGTGGAATTAGAGAGTTCGGTTCCTAGTGTGTTCCAACAGTGTAAGTAAAACATGTACAACAACAGTATAATATACATTTCCAGTTCAAAAACATAAAGTTCAAGTAACAATACAGTACGGTTTAATTTTTTTATCTACCCTCCAACCACACTCCAAGAGGCAGTTCCCTAAAACTGCGTCAAAGGCGTTAACCAGTGCCCATTGGGCATAGGTGCCATCCTAAGGGATTACCTTAGGAACGGAACGGTACGGTATGGTAGGTATTACCCTAGCCGAAGCATAGGAACCTGTAACGGTAAAGGAATTACCAGCTGGATCAAGGCTGAACCTACGGTCACTTCATATTCTATCCCAAGTACCCTAGTAACAATCTATGTAACGGTTCGATTAATCAATAACTGTATTTTTAGTAATACATTATCTATATAGCATGTTGGTCATATCAGGTACATATGCATATATCAAGAATATAGTACGGTCATGTTTAATTATAAAACATGTCATGTTCATGTGAGTTCAAGTATTCTATCATGTGCACATAATCGATATTATAACATGTAAATCAGTATGCAAAAATAGTCGTGTAGCACACATGGAACACACTAGGTGGAATAGTTTATTTCTTTGGAGATACTTGACATTTACGGATGAGAACATATTAACTTTTGACAATTGAACGGATCTTTGAATCAAGGTCCCAATTAAAAGAGGGGTTTGTACTAACGATTCAAACCAGATAGTCAGGAGATGATACGTCAAGATCTTGAGAGTTTAGGCATATCATGAGTGATTTAGCCATTTAAGCCTACCAGGGGCATTATGGTCATTTTATCATACACGACATTTTGGTAATTTATACCAATATGGCGTAAATAGTGGCTCAAAAGTTCTATTTTGCTCATCAAGTTTCCAACCAGGCATTTAGGGATTTCTACGTCGAGATCTTCCATGATATCAGATACATTTAGGGCTATTTTTATTACTTGGGCCAACGTGGGCATTTTGGTCATTTAACTATCAGGGGTGATTTGTAATTTAGCCCAATAATGATGAAATAACGATTTGCAATATTGAAGATTCCCAGAAGTTTCTCGAGCCTCCAAAACCATTCGAACTAACATATTCCAACCTTGCAGTACTAACTAACGCTTCTGATGCATCCAACGGTATCGTATATCTGAACGGTTGCTTTCATTTTTCACCACAAGATTTTCCACGAAGTAGTCAAACTTATACTCTGTGCGGAGAAACTTCCAACCTTAAATTAATATCAAGAGTGATTGACGTACGTAAGTCATGCTTCAACCCATAGGGGCATTTCAGTCATTTTCAGCTTTATTGGCATTTCTAGAATTTTATCGAAGGCAATTTACTTATCCCAGTCAAAGGGGTATTTCAGTCATTTTGAAACTCGGGATATCCATCATTCTAGTAAATTTGCAAACCTCGGTATCTGAGGATACTTCAGCCTTTTTGATCGATACGACCCTTCCAATTGATTTGACCATGACCGTATTTCTAATACTTTTAGTCATTATGATCAATTCAGTATTTGAGTCGCTTGATCAATTTAGAGGTACGGATAGTTTCCCGTAAATATAAATATATTCAGGAATTCATTCTAAATTCAAGTAAGTCTAACACCTTACAATCTCGAACGTTTAAATCTTGTTACCATATCTTACCAATAGATCGAGGTTTCCCAATGAACCGAGTTGATTTACCTTATCCACTGTAGATTTCTAGACCTCTTCCAATTCGAAGGGTATTTTAGTCATTCTCATATCTCAAGGGCATTTTCGTAATTTCATGTCCAGGTATCTTTCTCATTTAAACATTTCACACTAATGCTCGAAATTGGAGATTTGCTGCCTCATTAATTATTTAATGAACTTCAGATACTTCAGATTTATTAGCTTCCTCGTTCGAACATTTCGGTCTTATCTAAGTTATCATACTCAATTCCATATTTAGTTTGACTTAAGTAGGGCTAACAACACTCCTTATCATATTCATGCATGCATTAACAAATACCAACATGTTCTCAAAGCATACAAGAGGTAGTAGTGTATTACCTTAACTTCGAGCTGTAACAGTCGATTTATGATGCCTCATTCGATTGCACTCGAACCCGAATTCGATGTCCCAACAATTCGGATATGGAGATACGTGGGTACCTTCAATAGAACAATACCCTTAATCAGTCTTCATTTACATCAGTCTTATACTAGATATTTAACTTATGCACTTTTGGGTTTGAAGTCAAATTCAAAAGCTTTCGGGTTAGAATTTTGCGAAACAGGCTTCAAAATTTGACTCAGGACGTCGAAAAACATAAAATAGGAGTTTTCAGAAAATTTGACTTTTTGGTCAACGATCAAAGTCAACGGTCAACGGGCAGGTCAATGGTCAACGCTGACGTCAGCAATCAAAGTCAACGCTGACGTCACTGGTTAACCGGTTTGACTCACTGAGTTGACTCGGTCAACGGGTCAGGTCGGGTCAGTCAACGGGTCGGGTTGGTTTACTGTTGGGCTGGGACGGTTTAGGTTGGACCGGTTCACGGCTAAACCGGGTCTTAGCCGGCCGGTCAACGGCTACCGTCCAGGACGGCCGAAAATCGCCCCGGACGGCGCGTGAGGCCCACACGTGGCCTAAAATGGCCGGAAAATGCACCAAAATGTATATTTTTGCTTCGATTCATCCCACCAGCAAGTCTATTACCCAGAAATCAAATCAAAAACTTACCAAACTTACCCAAAATGAATCCAAGGTTGCCGGATTTGACGAAGCTCCGATGAAGGGCTTGCCGGCATCGAACACGCGATCGGTCGGTCGGGTTTTGCTCGCCTTGCTACGGGGAATCCAACGCCGGTGAGAACGCGGCGAACGGACGTCGATCTACCCCGGAAACGACGAACCGAGGTAGTGCGGGTTTGGGGGCTGCAGTCGAACCTTTAGGCTGCTCTCCACGGTGCACGACGTCGATCTAGGGCGAATGGCGGCCGTAGCTAAACTGGTGGCGCAAAGAAGAACACGTCGACGGCAGCGGTGTCTACCACGGCTAACCGGTGCCAGAAATCGAGGCGGACGGTGGAAAAGGGAACAGTTTAACGAGAATGGGAAAGGTCTCAAAATTTCAGATCTAATCCCTTTCTTTTTTTTTGACTGATGCATTTAATTTGGGAAAAAGGGGGTGGTTGGGATATTTTGAATTTAATATTATTATTTTTATTATTAGGTTTCCAAGGCAACGATTAAAAATATATCTGATTAACATATAACCAAGACTACTCTTAGTTTAAATGGTTAAGCTTGTTACTCTCCAAGCTAAAGGACATGGGTTCAATTCCCCTTAGTTCTAAATCCCCCTCTTTTTTCCCTTTTTTTTCACCATTCCATTATTTTTATTTTATTTAACTTAAAACTTTAGGGGTGTTACATATGTAATGTAATTACATGGAATGTAATGAAGGTTACATAGCATGACAATAATAATATGAATTCTAATAAAAATAAACATCAACAATGCACAATAAAGAATACTTATTCTAAAGTTGAAAACTATAGAATATATAAAAATAAGAGAGTGAACTGCTTTTTTAATATTATATATATATTCAAAAAAATATTATATATATATATATATTAATTTATTTGCAAAATACCAAAGTTCACTTGGTTTACTGAGAGTTGTACACTTTTATTAGCATAATTCTCGAAATCGTACTCCAATATGTTAAAAGACTATCTCTTGAGTTGCCCTTACAAAAGAATTTTTCCTTGAAAATATAAACTAATATAAATTTTAGAAATTTCGAAAAAAAATTAGATTCGATATTATTATACATGTAAAAATGCTATATTTAAATAAATGACAGAACATCTAGGAAATTGAAATATAATAATAAAATACATTATGCATAATAAATTACATATTAAATGTTTTGAAGGCCATATATAATATATATGTAAAAACATAAGTAAAAATGGTATTATAAATATAATATGTAATATAAAACTGTATACATAATAACATATATAAGTAAAGTAGACGCATATATAAAAACCATATTCAAACATATATTTTATAATAATGAAAGCTAAAACAATGAAATATATATTATACTAACGATATATAATATAGATAAATAATAATAATAATGAAAAGAAGACTAAAGTGAAATGAATCACATTTTGTATAGGCAAAAATAATAAATGAACATGAAAACAAGACTAAATTGAAAGAACAGAAAAATTAACGGAGGAAAATAGCTAATATACATGTAAAAGAATGAAATTGCACTATATTGAAAAAAGAAGGGACTAAAATAACAATAAATCCATATAGTTGAAAAATGTGGACCCTAATAGTTCGTGTTTGAACTCGAGTCACTAAGAATTAAATGTCGTTTTGGGTCAGGGAGTGGATGCCCAAAACCAATTCATATTGAAAGCCCCTTATATTCTTTTTTTTTTAATTTTCTTTTTAATTTTCACTTCATCCCCCCAAAAGCCTAATGCCCTTTATGTTTTCTCTCTTGATCTTTTCCTTTCGTTTCTCAAACTTTAGTCATCATTAGTTGTACCGACTTTCGTTAATCAACATCGACATAAACATGTCACTCTAACCACGACCTTCATTGGTCAATAGCTTAAACTTTTGCTCGTTGACTCAAAATTTCAAACCATTAAGCACATATTGGTAGACTTCAATATTAAGTTGAATGTGGTGTAAGACACCATCATATGGTGAATGTCAAGGATACCATAGATGAGGCAGCAACTGAGAGCCAGCACACCGAGACAAAGACTGAATATGAGGCAACAAGGAATGTGCAGTTGCTACATAGGGGAACCAGAGAGACAAAAGCTCCTAAAGGCTTAACGAATTTTGTCCTTTTCTAAACAACACTTAGTATAAATAGTGAATAGGCTTGTAAAGGAAGGCATGAAAAAGCTGTGAAACAAAGTATTCTTTCTAATCAATCTTGTTTCTACTCTCTTCTTTTTCTATAAATCTTTTGGTTACATTGATTCATGAAAAATTGGTGTTTACGTTGATATTATTGAGCTATGGTTAACAACACTAAAGCCATCAAAACACTCCAAGATGTGTCGGTTCGTCGTGACCTGTCGTTGGCCACGCTCAATATTAACATACAAGAATGTATGTAACTGTAAAAACAGAAAGGAATACTGAAGGAGAATTTTATTAACCAAAATGCTTTAGGATTACAATGCTGCATGTCAGCTTATATAGGAATGCTGAACCATGCACAGATAACGTTTACAAAGAAGACTAGGTTTAACAACCTTTACAACTGCCTAACAAACTGTGACTTGACTGCAACCAACCTTAACTGTTTCATACAGTTTAACATTCACCTTGCTTCCTGACATCTGGAAGAACTTCTTGCATATCATAAACTGACAACTTCTTCTTGAAAATCTCAAATTTTTGAAGAGGCAATGGTTTGGTTAAAGCATCTGCTACCTGACAATCTGTTGGTACATGATTGACCTGAATCTCAAGTGCTGCTACTTTTTCCCGCACAAAGTGTAGATCCAATTCAATGTGCTTAGACTTAGCATGAAGAATAGGATTGGCTGCCATGGCCACAGCACTCGTGCTATCACACCAAATCCTAGGAACCTCAGCCATCTCAATCTGCATTTCAGAAAGCACATCTTTGATCCAGGTGACTTCTGCAGCTGCATCGGCCAAGCTACGATACTCCGCCTCTGCTGTTGACCTGGATACAGCTCGTTGCTTTTTCGAGCTCCACGTGAGAAGGTGGCTGCCATTGAATACACAGAAGCCTGAAATTGATCTCCTATCATCAACATCTCCTCCCCAATCTGCATCGGAGAACACTTGAAGATTCAACGACCCTCGAGGTTGTGCAGGAAACCATAACCCATAGTCCACCGTTCCTTTTAGATACCTCAAGATACGCTTTACAGCCAACCAGTGAGCATCAGTTGGTGCTTGTAAAAATTGTGCAGCTTTATTCACAGCAAGTGCAAGATCAGGCCTCGTATGAGTAATATACTGCAAGGCACCAACAGTACTTCTGTATACCTGAGCAGAATCGAGAGGATTCCCATCAAACTTGCTGAGTTTTGTTGAAGTTTCCATGGGTGATGTTGCTGAATTAGAATCAAGCAACTGTACCTTGCTTAACAATTCTAAAATGAACTTCCTTTGAGTTAAAAACAACCCTCTGCTGGACCTTCTTGCTTCAATCCCAAGAAAGAACTTGAGCTCACCAAGGTCCTTCAATGAGAACCTATCATGAAGCTGACAAATCACTGAATCAATTAACTGTGGAGAACTTCCTGTCAAAATTATGTCATCGACATACACAGCCAGGTAAAGAACATCAACTCCTTACTGTAATATGAACAATGAGGAATCAGCTTTGGATGAGATAAAACCAACTTGCCATAAGAACTCTCTGAGCTTAAGGAACCAGTTTCGAGGGGCCTGTCGAAGCCCATAAAGTGCCTTCCTTAGCTTGCATACAAGCACCTTACCATCTGGAGAAGCCTCCTCAAATCCAGGCACCTATTGCATATAAACATCCTCAATTAAATCACCCTTCAAGAAGGCGTTATTAACATCAACCTGTCGAATGATCCACTGATTGCTAATGGCCAAAGAAAGGAGAACATTAACAGTTGCAAATCTCACAACTGGACTAAACGTATCCATGAAATCATAGCCTGGGATTTGAGCATATCCCTTGGCTACTAAACGAGCTTTTAACCTTTCCACAGTACCATCTGCTTTGAGCTTGACTTTAAAAAGCCATTTACAACCTACAGGCTTTCTATCAGCTGGCAATTCAACAATTTCCCACGTGCCATTGCTCATTAGTGCCTCATATTCAGCCATGACTGCCATTCTCCAATCAGGATCAGCTAAAGCAGTATGCACATCCAACGATGCTTGTTTCACTTGAACATTGTATAATTTTGGTTTAACAATACCTGCTTTGCGCCTGGTAACCATCGGATGCATGTTGCCATTATTCATGCTATTCCTCAGGGTAGAGACTTGCGTGCCACCAGCAACAGTCTCAGTGTTCTCATGACGTTCGATAGATTGTGTAGCTGATACTCCAGGTGCTGATAACTCTTGAGCTGGTAACTCTTGGCTAGAACCCCTCGTATCATTTGAGACATCTTCATTTGCCACTTGATCCTCAGCAATATCCTCAGTCACATGCATATCATCATTATTTCCATGCAGCTCATGCACAACATTATCAACTTCATGCATATCATTCTGTTGATTTTGATCTATATCATTTAGAGTATCAACATGAACCAAACCTTGATCTTGACTTGAAGAAGAAGCCACCATATCATCAGCTGAGGGTGAAATTTCAACATGTGAGTCAGCACAAGTAGTACGTGTTTCAGCTGGAGCATGAATCGATTGAGTAGCATCAGGTATCACATGTAGTGTCTTGGAACGAAAGGTGGCAGGATTGGTAGATGACTACGCTTGATTAACCTGCTCAAAAGGAAAAATCTTCTCATCAAATACAACATTACGAGAAATAAAACTCCTTCCATCCTGACTAAGACAAAGGTAACCACGATGAGCTGGTGAGTACCCTAGGAAGGTACAAGGCTTGGATCGAAAGTCATACTTATGCCTATTGAAAGGTCGAACATGAGGATAGCATAGTCATCCAAACACTTTCAAAAACTTATAGTCAGGATCTATCCCATACAACTTTTTAAAAGGTGAAACTCCATCCAAAACACGCGAAGGCATTCTATTAATTAGATACACCGAACTTAGCACAGCTTGAGACCAGAACTTCAGAGGGATAGAAGCTTGAGCAAGTAACGTGAGAGATGTCTCAACAACGTGTCTATGTTTTCTTTCCACGACGCCGTTTTGCTGTGACGTGTGTGGACAAGATTTGCAAAGCACAATTCTAAGCTTTAGAGTAGCATGTTCTAAGAATCTGAATTCTCCTCCTCCATCGGTTTGAATGGCAAGAATGGAGGTGTTAAATTGATTTTTAACCATGGCAACAAATATTTCAAACGAAACAAAAACTTCACTCTTATTCCTTAATAGGCACGCCCAAGTGTTTCGGCTATACATGTCAACATATGTAACAAAATATCGAAAACCACTAGAGGTTATGGGAGCTGGTCCCCAAACATCTATTTCAACAAGCTCGAAAGGTTTCTTGTACACAGTTTGAGAGGATTGAAAGTGTAAGACATGACTCTTCCCCATTTGACAGGCCATACAAACATCTAATTTGTCAAAAACTAACGGTTTATTCAACACCTTCTTCACTACTTCAGCAGCTGGATGTCCCAACCTTTTGTGCCATAGCCAATACTCCGATTCATCTTTGACAGTTGTAGTAAAGACAGAAGCAGATTCACCTACTGTTGCACACTTGAAGCTGTAAAGACCATCATCGAGATCCCCTTTCATCAAAACCGCATCAGTTCTTGCATCCTTAACACAACAAAAACTGTCATGAAACTCAAAGTAGACTTGATTGTCCTTTGCAAACTGAGCAACAAACATGAGATTCTTCGTTATTTTAGGCACAAATAGAACTTGATCGAGACACAATCTTTTAGAAGAAGTATCAATAAAAGACTTACCAACATGATTAATAGCCAGTGTAGTACCATCTCCAAGAGACACTTTGCCTTGACCATAATACATATTGGAAGAGTGAAGCACAGAAGACTGACCTGTGGCATGATGCGTGGCCCCTGAGTCTGGGAACCATTTGGAATATGAGAGTGGTCCATCAACAGTCAAAGCATTGACTTGTATGTTTCAATCCTCCTCCGTGGAACATGAGTTAGAGTTGACATATGGATCATATGTAGGCTCAGGATTATGTTGACAACAGGTGCAAACATTAGCTTGAGCTTTAGAGTTTGTGCGAGGCGGTTGTTGAGATGAGATGCCTTTGAAGGACTGATCAAACCTGTGCCAACATCTATCCACCAGATGGCCAAGCTTGCCACACAATTGGCATTGATGTCGAGCCCCCCCTTTGAACTTGTTATTGTTGTTGCCTGTGTTCCTGACTTCTTCTTGAGAATGAGAATGAGCAGTTGTGCCAGAATCTTTAGACTCATCAGAAGCATATTGCTTGGTGTTGTACCGAGTGTAGTTAATCCCCACTGGAAATCTTGAAGCATCCTCCATTCTTGACTCAGCATCAACAAGGATTGACACCACATTATCAACAGTATACGTGGCTTTACTGGCTGTGATGGCAGCAATGGAGGGCTCATATTCAACAGGAAGACCATTTAAGATCGTTGCAATTTGTTCTATTTCTGAAATGGTGCTACCACAAGTGGCAAGCAAATCACACATCTCTTTGATAGCAACAGTATATTCCCTCATAGATTGTGCACCTTTCTTCATGGATCTCAGGCGACAATGAAGATTCATTATCTTAGTTGTTGAAAGACTCGAATAAAGCTGGGTTATGACATCCCAAACTGCTGCTGTGGTTTCAGATCCAACCAACCGAGGTAGAATGTTTCCACTAACAGTAGAAGCAGCCAAGAAGCCAAAGAGCTATCTTGTTTGAAGTATTGAACATAAGCAGGATTCATGATTTGCGTACCTGCTCTATTGCGAATATGCTTCACTGGAACGGACAGAGATCCATTAAGATATCCCTCAAGACCAAGACCACGAATCGTAAGAACCACCTGTTGTTTCCAAAGAAGATAATTGGAATCGTTGAGGCAGACATTGACCCTTTTATTAGAAAAGATCTGAGCTTCTAAAACGGGATCACCATCAACAAGATCATCAGGAATTTCTGGTGGAGCCATGAAGAAGAAACGCACGCGAAAGAAGAAGAAGATAAGTAGAAGAAAAGAACAATTTAGGTGGGCAACAAAGAAAGAAAGAAGGATTCAAGCGTGAGTCGGTTTCCTAGCGACTGATACCATATTAACATACAAGAATGTATGTAACTGTAAAAACAGAAAGGAATACTGAAGGAGAATTTTATTAACCAAAATGCTTCAGGATTACAATGCTGCATGTCAGCTTATATAGGAATGTTGAACCATGCACAAATAACGTTTACAAAGAAGACTAGGTTTAACAACCTTTACAACTGCCTAACAAACTGTGACTTGACTGCAACCAACCTTAACTGTTTCATACAGTTTAACACTCAGAAGACTACTGTGGAGAATCAACTAACGCTTCAGGATGTGTTTGTGATAGCTGATAGCCATCTTGACACAGCTGGGACAGTTGTCGCAGTCGGCCATTGCTCAGGAAGAGCTAAGTGAAGCGTGATCGAGTTGGGGTAAAGGGAAAATCAAGGAAGGAAACGAAGATGGTTTTCTTTTACTCCCAAACCAGCCTTCATTGAATTTCCCTTGTTTACTGGAAAAAGATCTTGAAGAATGTATTAGAAAACTCTAGAGGAATATCAGAATACTCTAGAGGAAAGCCGAGTCATCAGCTTTCTGTTATAGCAATTCAAGGTTGTTAAGGTGCTATTAAATGTTTGTTAGATTTGGTGGGAATGCTGTAAAACAGCTGTGTATGAATGCACCATTGTGTGCACTGTGTAAAGCATCCTTTGAGAAATGATATGAACTGAGTATTAGCTCAAATTAACATGGTATCAATCGCCTCTATGATCCTGGTTCTCCCTTTTCATCACCTTTGATCGATTCTTTTCTTCCATTCTTTCCTATTCACCATGCCTGCCGACGGTGATTCTTCTGTTGCCTCCGATTCTAGTGTACCTGATGAGTCCTCTCAAGGATTTTTCAACAAGCAAATCAGTGTTAAGCTTGATGATACAAACTTCCTGCTATGGCGTCAACATGTCCTGCTTATGGTACGGGGGCAAGGCCTTGAACATTACCTTGATGAAGAATACACTCCTCCGGCGAAATTTCTGGTTGCAGCTGATGGATCCAAATCTCCCAACCCTCCCTATCAACGGTTCTTCAAACAAGACAACTCCTTAGCCTCGTGGCTCCTTTCCACGGTCAGTACCTCCATTCTTCCCCATCTAGTTGGTTCTGAATCTTCATCCTCCATTTGGAAAACCTTTGTTCTTCGTTACTCTAGCCTTTCTACAACGCGAGTCATGCATCTTCATGTTCTCTTGAGATCTCTTAAGAAAGGATCGTTGTCCATTAGTGCATTCACTGCCCAGATTAAGGAAATCTGCGATCTACTTGCTGTGTGTGGGAGTCCAATCTCTGAACTTGAACAGGTGGCCACCATTCTCAATGGCCTTCCCCCAGAATTCGAATCCGTTGTAGCTGTTATCACTGCCAGTAAGGATCCGTACACCTTTGATGGAGCTGTTTCTTTGCTCACTGATGCTGAGACGAGACTTGAAGATCCTCTACGTCTTTCGGTAGGAATCCATAATACAACACTTGATTCTGACTCTCGATCCGATACTACTTACACTTCAGGATCTTCCACTCGAGGTGGACGTGCTACATCGAATGCCGGTACTGGAGGCCGATTTAAGGGCAGACCACGCTTTCAATGTCAAATTTGTGGCAAGCTGGGTCACCTTGCCGATCGATGTTGGTATAGGTTCAATCAAAACTATTAAAGCTCTCAGAAATCCACTGCTAAGGCCCATAACTGTTGTTGCACACACACTGATCCAGAAAAAGGCTACTCTCCTTATGTTGCTACTGATGCTGGACCTTCCCCCTCTGCTGAGAATCCACAGGTCAACTCACTTGTTGCTACTCCAGGGGTCTGGTACCCTGATTCAGGTGCCACACACCATGTTACTCGTGACACTTCTCAGATTCAGTCCCCTCAGTTCTATGCAGGTCAAGGTAAAGTTCATATTGGGGATGGCTCATCCCTCGCAATCACACACGTTGGTCAAGGTTTCTTGCCCACTGGTTCACGTTCTTTACTCCTTGATCAACTACTTCATGTACCTGATATCACACGCAACTTGTTATCTGTTTCCAAATTTGCATCCGATAATGATGTTTTCTTTGAATTCCATGCCTCTTCTTGCTGTATTAAGGATGAATGCACATGTTCTGTATTGCTGAGAGGGGTCCAAGCTAATGGTCTTTATGAGTTTCCTCAGCACATACCTTCTATGCATGTGTGTTCTTCTTCTTCCTCGGTTGATTATTGGCTTTGGCACAATCGGATGGGCCACCCTTCACCTGAAGTTGTTAGTCTTGCTTTGAATAAACGATTTACTCCGCCCAAGGACTCTTTCTGCCATGCGTGTCACTTAGGCAAGAGCCACTCTCTACAATTTCAGGAGTCTTCTACGGTTTACACTTCTCTTTTTCAGCTAGTTGAAATCCTATGCCTAGGATTTCTTCGACTTTTACAAAAAAGAGGACCACCATCGGATAACCATAGGTTCGTTTTGGATGGAAGGGATCAAAAAACGGTGGTTTTGAAGGATACAACGCCACCGACAATTGTCATGGTTGGTCTATTTGGTTGACACGATAGGAAAGTAATTTGCTGTTACGGAGATCGAATTGCTAGAGGGGCAACTCACTAAGCTGGTATAGATATGGACGATGGAGGAATACGAAACTAGGTTTGAGGAGATGTTGTTACGAACCACAACCCTATTGGAAACCTTTATGACCCAATGCTTTATTTCAGGATCACGGTATGTAAAACTTAATTTGATTTTGATATAATAAATTGTCTAAGTAAATAAATTTTTAAGTATTCTAAAGTATCACAAATTGACAAGCAATTTGAACCAAAACTGATTTTAAGTCAAAACATTCAAACCAAACAAAATTTTCTAATTGTTTTAAAGCCAAAACTTACAATTATGCTAAGTCGTATCGATACGCTCTAGTCGTATCAATACGGTTTTACGTTACTGGAATTTCAATCGCCTATAGTGTACCGATACGGTTAACCCCGTATCGATACGGTTTTAATCTGAGTTTATTTTTGAGGCATAGCGTACCAATATGGTAACCCCATTTCGATACGGTTTGGTTTGATTCGATAAATCTTTGCATTAAATGAATATAGCCATTGCGTGTCAGTTATGGGAAGCAGCAAATTTTAAATGGTCGTTGGACCGTATCGATACTGTCCTATAGCGTATTGATACGATTTTTGCTTAACTTTCACTCAGATTTCCAGTGAACAAAATTCGTATCGATACGATTTTTGAGTATCTATACGCCCCTTGTTTTACACTATAATCGTACCGATACGCCTTCTCGTGTATCGATACGCCCCTCTTAAATGTGCACAACGACTCTTTTTGTTTTGAGACTGTAACCCTCTAGACCCGCCTATGCGTTACCACAGATCCTACGAAGTCACATTAGGGTCACAAGAGCAACCCACAATAAAAATCCACATAAAAACATTTTTCCCTAAAACACTTATTAAATTGTAATGTTAACTTCTATTTAAAATACTCTTTCAAGAAATCATTTAAACATATAATAGTAATTTTAGAAAATGTTTTACAGACATTATCATAAAACAATACACGACACACATTCCCACTAATTGTACTAGTACCGCACTCTAAAAGCAATGCCGAGAGAACTCCAAACATTGATGTCGGTCACTGTTTCATGATAGATATCTTCTAACATGCGGTGATAAAAACAACATGAGCTTGGGAAAGCTCAGTAATACAAAACTACCAAATGATGTCGTAAGCACATGCATGTATAAAGGTAAAGCATAAAACTGTCATGGTGTTCCGGGTAACATGTTCCAACCACAGTTCATTTTAAATTCTTATCTACCTTTCAACTGTACTCCAATATGCAGTTCCGGGATACATCTATAAGGGCATTAACCCAGGCCCCTTGGGCGTAGGTACCATCCTAAGATAATACCTTAGGTTCTGGCGGAATTACCCTAGCTGAAGCTAGGAACCTAATACTGGCGTAATTACTTTAGCTGAAGCTAAGAACCTAATACGAGCAAACCCTAGCCGAAGCATATGTATCGAATACAGGCATACCCTAGCCGAAGCGTAGGAGACGAATATAGGCGTGATTACCATCTTGGTCAGGGCTGAGCCTACAATCTTAAATCAATATCCAGTACATAGTAAAACAATTTTGAACGGTAACAATCATCTCAGTAATTAGCAGCAATATTCCAGGAATTCAGGATATAGGTAGATGGGTAATCAATGGAACTGGAATATCAAGACCCATGAATCGGGTATAATGTTATAAGATATCATCAACTATAAGTCATTTTTTTCTTCAGATAACTTGTTCACTAGAAAACATAACGTATAAACTTAGATTCCAGTTAAGAAGAAATTTTTCAAGTATACTTGGAACACACTGTATGATTCCAAATTATCACTTTGATGTCCTTATTAAAAGTAGAAGGGAAAATCCGAATTGTAGACCATTCTATTCTGATTTCAGAATTCAGGAACATTATTCAAAGGAGTCCGGTAAATATCAACTTCTTCTAGGTTTTCAAGAGTTATACTTCGATAGCTAAGGGTGTTTTAGTTATCCAGGTACTTTCGGTATTTCCAAACAATTCATTCAATTTAATTCTCGAGGATTTATCCATCATTTCAGTTAATTCGGTAATTTCAGTGCCCGAGGTTATTTCTGTCATTTCAATCATTCCAATCAGTTCATTCTCTACTGTCATTTAGATCTGTTCAGGATTACGTAGAACTTTCAGTAAATTTATCTTCAGGTGTTTGTCTAGAGTTCCGATAATCTAAGTGTTTTGTTATCATACATATTTGCATCTTCATACCGAAGTCTTTACTAAGAGAACAAGGATTTTAGATAAAGTAATCATGAAGAATGAAGAGTTAAGGGACTAATCTTACGATTATCCCCTCCTCAAGCCTCATCACCACTTACGTGGGATGTCTAGCTTGGCTTCCTTCATAGGAAGGAAAGCTTTATGCTAAAAACAACGAAAAAGAAAAGAAAGAAGCTTACCGGTTACTTCAAGCAAGCACCTCACCATTAAGTCATCTTCTTCCTCTAGCTACCTGAGGCACACACCTCCATTGGAGAGTGAACCAAGCTTTGAGTTTCTCAAGTTTCTTAATCATATATTGTAGCTATCTATTGGGTAAGCTTTTCCCCTCAATTGGTTTATTGATTTCAAGCCCAAGATCATGTTTAATATCAAGTTTAAGAATCGAGGAACCCTAGAAATTCTTTAGGGATATCATAGCTTAATTGTTATTGTTTTTCATAGCTATTGAGTTGCTATGAATCCATTATCGGCACTGAAATCCTTGTTTCTTTGTAGTTCAAGAAAATCAAGGTGAAGAATCACCAAATCCTTCCAATTTCACCAAGCTCAAGAACAAAGAGGTTGCCATCTAGGAGCCTTGAAAGCCTCAGAAGTATCGATGAGTGTAGTCGAAGTCAAGGGATTGGCTAGGTGCCTTTCCTGAATTCGTTAATATTGAATTATTGCATCATCATCATTGACCAAGGTATGTTTCCATCAAAACCTCATAAGAGGTCCTATCGGTAAAATTTACTAGTGAAAATTTTCAACAATTGATTTCAACCTTGATGTCTTAATCTCTTCAAAATCCATTTTTCATGTGTTTGGAAGATCACGTCAAATTTTGGAGATTTCACCCAAACCATGATTTAGTTAATTTCAAGGAATAAGAATGATTCTTATTGAAATTCCACATGCTATGTGTTCCTAATCCTTGATTTTAAGGTCTTTTAATTGATATAAATGGAAATTGATGATGAAATTGGATTTTCTTTGATTTCATATGAAATCTTTATTGATTAGTGAAAATGAGTTGGAATAGATTTGTTTACAGTGATTTCTAATGGGTTAGATGTAACCTAAACTTGAGTTTGTGAAAACAATCCCGTAATTGAATTAATTGATTAATTTAGATTAGTTGTTCTTGAGGATTATGAGTTGAATGATCGTGATTTGAATTTCTAAGTGTTAGTTGCTATAATTAGGGTGTTTTTTTTATGATAATTGATGTATTTTGAAGTTAAGAATTGATGAGTTATGGCTGAGTTTAAGTTAGAAAGAGTTTGGAAGTGAATTATGGGGATTTTAGGTTGTTAGGATGTGAATTGGGTTAGATTACAACACTGCTCTATTTGTTGGGAATTATTGGATGTGCATTGATGTTGGTTTATATATCAATAACTTGTAGAACCATCAGAACCACATCCGTAAACCTCGAGTTGATTTTTCATTGATATCGACTACTGAACAAGCTTAGGCGTATGGACGAAAGCTTGTCGATGCGTGCAATTGTGTTACGCTTTTATACAAGGTTTGAAAATCATATCTTTGGAGTTTAGAATAAGCCTAGCAAGCTTAGCTATGCTCCAAAGTAAGTGATTCTAATTTCGCCATAGAAATATCGGATAAATATGAAAGCATGTTTTATATGACTTGATTTGAAAGCATGAATTACGACACTTATTGTTTTTATGCATCATTATTTGATATGCAATGATTTATCAAGCATGAGAGCATGATACGATCCAACTCTCCAATTCTAGTTGTTGAGAGAACCTTTGATTGTCTCGACCGTGAATGTAAGCAAGCCTTGATCCTCCAAATGTCTTCTTAAAGAATTTGAATGAAATAGTGATAGAAAGTAAAGGGTGCAAAAGTAGGATAGCGTGGTGTTTATAGGAATGAATGAAAAGGATGGAAATGGTTAATAAAGTGAAGGTGGTGTTTCGGATGGTGAAATGATAAAAATGGAAAGATGGAATGAAATGGAGAAGATGGATAGTAATCAAAGGTTTCAAAGAAAGAAAGTATACTAAAATTATAATTCCGTTTCTTATAGAAAGGAATTTGAGGGTGGTAATAGGGTACTTAGACCGATGGTTAAGAAACCACCAACCCAAAGTATCAAGATGGAAAGGTAGGTGACGCCACAAACCAAAAGAGGCTTGATAAGTCGAGAAGTTTTTAAAAGAACAAGTTTGAGAGAATAAACTCACAAAGATAGAAATTATATATATGAAATTTGTGTGTCTAAAAATGCAAAATGAACCCTATTTATAGTTTTCTAAGGGGTGGCCGAATAAGCATATTACAAGGGTGGATAATTGGCTGAATGGGCATGGTATTGGTTCGGCAATGGGCTGGTGATGCTTCGGCTTGAGTGGTGTCTCCCTCCAAGTGTTTGTCTCCCATTTTCCCTCTAAAGGTTGGCTCCAAGAAATTTTCCTCCAAGTCCGGCCGGTTGTGTCCCTTGAGGAGGGGACATGTCCTTCCAAGGTTGAGCTAAAGGTTGTAGAGTGAGCTGAGGTAAGTTGCTTGAGCTAGGAGTGAGCTGGCGTGGGCTGAGCTAGCTAGCTGGTTGAGCTGAATTGAGCTTTTAGAAGCTGCCTTTAGCTAAGTGAGCTAGCCTTTAAGTACCCTTAAGCTTATCTCGTGATGTTGGAGTTGTTAGGAGCTGATTTGAAGCTTGCCTTGCCTTGAAACATTGTCGAGCTTGATTTGAGCTAACTTGAACCAAACAAGCTAATGGTGAGCTGCCCTTCAATCCCTTGTTTATGTGGTTCATGTGTCCTACAAAGAAACGACTAAAATAATATAAGTAAATGTAATTAAATTAAATGATGCATAAGATAGAAAAATAAATTATAAACGAAAGGAATGAAATGTATAGAAGTAAAGATGTGGTCTGAGGTTATACTTATGAATGTAATAATTTAATATGTAGAGCATATAATATAAGGTATGTAAATGCATAGTAATAGGTATGATACATGAAACTAAGCATACCATTAGCATAAGTAACATGAATGATTAAATAACGATGTGCATGCTTAATTATGAGTAATATGAATATATAACTAAAATATATGTAAGGAAAGTTAGTAGAAACCCCCTCTTCTTTCATCCTTGTATGACAAGATGAAAGTATGGAGAATAAGAGAAATGAGTGAAATAGGATCGCATCATCCCCCTTCTTTAAGGCGATTTGTCCTCAAATCGAAGCACCCTGTTTTTGGACATTCCTTTGCTTTTGGGACAATCGAATCCTTGTGTGCATCCTTCCATGGTTTGAGTTTCTCATCTTTATCATAAAAATCAAACGAAAACAAAGTTTCTTGGGAATTGTTAGCAAAATCAGTTTTGATCATAGGGTATGTCAAAAGAAATTCCCTAATTATCTCAATGCTGGTAGAAGCATTTGCTTCCTTTGTTTCCTTCTCTTTGACTTTCTCCTTGTCCCGTTCATTCTTCCATACTTCAACGCTCTTTTTTTGACCGAATTATGGTAAAAATGGCAAGGCTGTAAGATACTAATTTTTGCACGAGTTCTGCATACCATCCCTAAATTGATGGACAAAAACGACACTAGATCAATGTTTTGAGATGTATCTTCGCAGCTTGGCAGGGATGAGCTGTAACCCCCTTGACCCGGCCTAGGCACTAGGACGAACCGAGCGAGCTATATTAGGTTTGTCATAGCAAACCTAAACCAAATATCTCGAATTAGGTCCATTTTTTTATTTTATCTTATCTAGATGCATCATTAGAACCTAGAATGTTCAAATTGGCATTGGTTAAATTTGTATCTAAATCGGACATCGAATCGACATCCAATTGTACGAATTTGCAATTTAGAGACCAAATTGCAAATCTGGAAATTTACAAATACTTACTTATATTTAAGGTTACCAACCCTTAATTACTCATGTTTCATGCTCATAAGTTCAATTTCGGCTAAAACAGATCGATCAAATATATTCAATTTGTGTGGGTTAATTAGACGGTCCAGTGGACCGGGTTAGAGATTAGAGTCGAATTTGAGACTGGATGTTTTTACACGAGATAAAAATATGGAAAATGGTTAAAATCATTACTTAATATGTTAATGATTTTGGTGAAATCAATTTTGGAAAACAAGTTTTGGAAATTTGACATTTTGGGTCTAGTCACCAAAATGTGAAAATGTAAAACAATTTTAGTGACTGTTTTGTAAAAGGGTCAAAACTTTGAATCTTTAAGGAGCTAATATACCAAAGTGTTTTATCAGATTTTTCTCTCAATTGGATTAGTTTTAAAATGTTCTAATTAAAGGATTTAAAAGGAATTAATTAAAGGAATGTAATTATTTTCACAAAAAACCATTTGCCGTGATTTTCTATTCTCCAAACTTTTCTCTCAAAATCTCTTCAACCAAACATCTATTTTCCAGCAAAGATTTGAGGTAATGATCTTGTTTTCTTAAACTAATGATTCACACTTGATTCCCTAACTTGTTTCTACAAAATCTCATTGATTTCCTTTACTTTTCAAGAAGTAAAATCATCCAATTGAGAAGGATTTTAATCATTGAAGGTGAGGTTCATTCTTCTCCTTTAATAAATGGTTCTTTATTGAAATTCCCAAGTTCTTGATCCTTTATATATGTTTTCTAATGGATTTTGATGATTTAATTGGGGAAATTTGGTTTAATGGAGATTTTATTGGTGAAATTAATTGAGATTCATTTTGAATATGTTTTGATGGGTTCTTGAGCAGATTAGAACGTGATTATGATGTTTTATAACGTTAATAAGTTGGTTTTAGCATTGGATTCCGGAAACTATAAGAATCTCTAATTATTAGGTTGTTAGTTATGTATTTTTGGGGAATTATGGTGGTGTAATGGTTGATAGAAGTGTAAGGATGTTATGAGATGGTTTTAGATGTCTTTTGACGTTAATTGCTGGTTGAAAGTGTTAGGTTTTGGCTGGGTTAAGTTTGGAGGCCAATTGATGTTGTTTTCGGTTGTTTCGGATGGGCGTTTGGTAGCTTTTAGCAAGGCAATGTTGAGGGATTGTTTGTTGGGATTTTGAATGCATTGTGATGCATTATGTATTAGTTTTTGTGTGGTTAAAACAATGGAGGTTAATTTTGTAGCTATCGGTGAAGCGTTGGAGGCTTCAGACGCTTAATTCGCGTCGACGAATTGAAGTTTCATGTGTCGGCGAGTGAGAACGAAACCTACAGCTTGAAAAAGTTTTGAGGATGGTTTTGGGAACTTAGATTGAGCTTGAAACACTAGTCTAAGTTCGGAAGTAAGTATAAGTGGATTTTCTCTCTCGGTCGTGCTTTTACGAAGTAATTTATGCACTTGGTTTCTATTTCGTAATACCTATTGTTTATGCATGTTTTTAAGTATGTGATATATTGTTTTTATTCATGAGACGATGATTGATGACAATGGTGAGTGATCCATGTAACTATGATTTATACTTGTTTAAAAAGCATGTGTTGTTGCTTTGGAAAAGTGGATTTATGTTGATGCATATGAAAACGGTGAGGTAAATGGTTATAATGAATTATATTGGAAAGTAATGTGGTTTAAAAATTTTATCGGATATAGTTGGCCGACCATAGGATTGTTAGTGTACTATAAAAAGTCACCTTGGATGTGGAGGGGGTTTATATGGCGTACCGAATACACCATCCAAGTACCCTAACGATTGAGGGTTTTATAGGTATCAGAAACTCCCGTTAGAGGGTTATACATCTACCGATGAGTGATGTTGAGGGGTTTATATGGTGTACCGAATACTCCACCACGGGTGTCACAACGCTGGAGGGGTTTATGTGTACTGAAAACTCCAGTGTGTGAACCTTGTGTGTCGTCGGTGAGAATGTATGATGTGTTGTGTGAACACTTGTTGAATTTGTGTATCTGATATGATATTTTGCAATTGGAACTTTGTTTGATATCACTTGCAAGCCAATATAATTGTTGATGTATCATGTTTATGATGTTGTTGTATAAAGTTGTTTTATACGTGTTTTCTCTTTAAGCGTTGCACTTGGGTGTTATGTATAGAAAAGCTTAAATTTAGGTTTAGCAATGAGATTTGTTGTTTATCAATGATACATGATGCATTTGGTTTAATATTCTGGTTTTGGAAAGGTTAAAGTGCATGGTTTTCAAGGCATGATGTTTTACAAGTGGTTTAAAATAGCGGTTTCAATGGTTTTGAGAAATTGGTTTTAAATTGCATTGAAAGTGTTTTGTTTTGAGCACTCCTCACTAAGCATTGTGTGCTTACACTCTCTTTGTCCATCAATGCAAAGAATTAAAGGAGTTAAGGCAGAAGTGAGTAAGGAGGATTCGAGGGCTTCGTTCTTGAAAGTATGGTTTCAAACTAGACTTTTAGTAATAAGGGAAATGGGGGTTCCGCTGTTGTTTTGGGAGTATGTTTGTTAAACTCCCTATTTGAGTAAGTTTATGTTGCTCTTTTAGACTTGTAAATGGCCTCCATTGGTTGGTAATTGCTTTGGTTTGGTTTTTGAACTTTGTTTGGCTTGGTTTATAGGAAGCATGCCTATAGTTTACCGATTGAAGCATGATGATGTGAATTGTTGTTGTGTTTGATGTGTTTAGCTAAGGTTCGATCCTTAAATATGTGGGAGTGATGCTAGAAGCATGTTAATGTGTTATGGTATCCTCAAATGCATGTTAAACCAGCAAAATTTCGCATTACAAGCCAAGACATATTAGTACGCGTGCTCTCACATTGGTACGGGTAAGCAATTTTAGGCTCAACATTTCAGTACACGGGCTGAGTGTATCGTTACGGGTAAGTCTCTCAAGGTATAACGTTTCGGTACGCAGGGTACCGTTTCAGAACGAGTCTCGTGTGAATGCTTTGGTGTTTCGGTACACGAGGGTGTATCGGTACGAGTTTTAGCTACTGGAATCTGGGGATTTTAAATCAAGCATAACGTACCTATATGGGCCAAGGTGTACCGATACGGATAGCCGTTAATTCGGTTATTTGCCTTCATCTGAAGTTCTGATTTCTTACGTTTTAGTCCCTGAATGTTATGGGTGCAATTATATATGAGTGGACGATCAGATTGAGTTAATATTTGACATGAATGCATGAAACCTGGTTAATTAATGGTTGGTAACTTAAAATTGGGTAAAGTCCTTATAATTTTCTAGATTTGCTATTCAGTCCCTTAATGTTCGTAATTGCAATTGAATGCCTTATTGATATATGTAACCCCCTAAACCCGACCTAGAAGAAATGGGCTGAATCTAGGAAGTCATATTTGATAAATTGTCCCTCAAGTAATAAATCTTAGGTTTACTAGATTATAACCAAAATTATTATTAAATAATAATGACTATCGTAAAATATCACAACTATCTATGAAATTTAATTGTTAAAACACATTCTGAATATTTAACAAAATGTCTAAATTAAAATCCAAAAATGCATGCAAAAATATAATCCCAAAATATTTTAATGTCCAAAAGTTCGATTATATAAATGTTTCAAATCATAAAATGATAATATGAAAGTTTAAATATAATAGTTCATACTCATAAATTATCTGATTAAAAGCGAGATGCTCCAAGTACCGAGTCGCCTAAAGAGTCTGAGTATCTGAAAGAAAACTAAGGGGGTGTAAGCTAAAGAACTTAATGTGTCCTTAAGTGCAAACAAAACACAAAACAAACACAATATTTTATTTTCTGATAAATTCATTTCTGAAACACACTGTATCCAATAAACCAAAATCATAGATGTTATTATGTCCGACGGATGACTCAATACCCGACTGGCCGATATCATACAGAGTGGAGGTTGCCCTCACATTTTCCGAACACTATTCCGATCCCATGACTCATGATATGACTTTTAAAACCATAAATCTGAACTCTTATGAGTGTCACATTTTTTGAAAATCAGATGCTTGATTTAAAAACACAGTTTATATATGATGCATGATGCTTCAAACAGTCTCAAGACACAACATATAATTAAGTCAAGCAAGAATAAAACTTTTATTTAAAACACCCAAGAAACACACCTTTAGCAACAGCTCTAATTCCAAGAAAAGCGCGTCTCATGCTCAGATCTAGCTGGATCAGAACCTACGAAGAATAACACTACATTAGCATTTATTACTACCACTAAGCCACCGACTAAAACACTAAGAATTGAATTAAAGATATACACACGTAAAGATCTCGAAGAACGTGCAAGATCGGTCTGAACATGATGAGTTAACTCGTCAGCCTCAGTGTCGATACCTGAACACAAGAATATTCCATATCAGATTCTGAAATCCACATCTTACTAAATTTTATGTCATAATTAATTGAAATTAGCAAAAGCATGCTTTATGGTTCGAATTAGAAAAAAACGAGTAGCAAATTCTGATTCGGGACGTCGAAAAAGGTCAAGAGGAAGGATGTACAAAAAAGTCAACTCCTGGTCAACAGTCAAAGTCAACTAGTCAAACTGGTCAAAGTAAACGGTCAACTCCAGTCAAACTAGTCAATAGTCAACTCTGGTCAAACGAGTCAAAGTCCAATTCGGTCAAACTAATCAAATGTCAAAAGTCAACTGTCATGTTAAAGAGTCAAATTCGGTTCAGGTCAATGGTCCAGTTCAGTCAACGGGTCAACACATTTGTTTGGTTTTGTCTGGTTCACATGGTTCAGTCTGATCCAATTATTTGTTTGGGCCATGGTCTCTGACGTACTAGGCTTAATGTACCACATTGTTTGATGTCACATATTTTGATAACAATAGTCTCCACCAAAACCCACTTAGCCGAAAACCCAACCCAATTAGGTCTCACGGCTTGGTCACTCTCTCGGCCAAATCTGATGGCCTGCTAACAAGTTCGACTGAAGAAACTAAGGTTTATAAAACCCTTGACGGTGCGACCCATATCGACAAGGACGACAACGGCTATCCGAAAACACAGCACAACGACCACACTCGTTATTCATGGCTACAACAAGAAAAAAAATCTAAAATCAAACCACAACCCACAACTCAAAAACACCGATTTGCAACACAAACACAAAGGCTTACATAAAAACTTACCCAAACTCAACAGACGATGAAGAGTAGAGGAGCACGTGACGTGGTTTGACTAATCCAGAACACGAAGGAAGGATGATGGCGGCGTAAAAGAGAACCGGACGATTATTTTCCATTTCTTGCGAAACAATGACGGAGAGCAAGATTTGGGGGAAGTGTTTTGTTCAGACGGTGGAGGGGATTCGGACGACGGTGGTCGATAAGGGTTAATCAAAGGTTGGGGTTTGCCTAAATAAAACCAGACGAAGGAGAACAAGGGAACGACCGAACATTTTCTTACTGATCTCTCGCTAACGGTGGCCGGTGATGGGTATCTGAGGGTTATGGTTTGCTTATAACATGATGGGGAAGAAGACTATGGTGTTGGTTTTCTGAACGGGTGACAACAAGCCTTTCACCGGAGTTCGAACGGGAAAGAAAGTGGGGAGAGATTTTCTATCGAGAAAGAGATGAGATGAGCGGCTGCTGGTTTCAAAACCTAATAACAAGGGTTAAATACCCAATTTAATGGGTAAATAACAACACGTGACCTTGGGATATCTAGGGTTCACAAAATGGATACAAAGCTTTATCATCATGACATAACATCACTAAAACCTGATTTTATGCGCAATTGATCCTTAAATTGAAAATAGGGTTTGAGACTTAAATTCCCAAATTCTAGGGTTTTAAATTAGGGATTTCAAAATTAGAGATTTTCAATTTGGGGAAAAATTTTGGGGTGTTACAATGTCCGTTTTGAGTGAGATTTGAATCGCTGTCAGCATGTACATCGTAGGTTAATAATTTGCATCTAGATAAGATAAAAGAAAAAATGACATGTTTTAAATGAATTATTTTCGGTTTGCTTCGGCAAACCTAATGTAGCTCATTCGGTTCGGTCAGGTGTCTAGGCCGGGCAAGGGGGTTATATTTGGTGATATCAGAGCCAGGTTTGCAATAATTAGGAGGTAAGTTGTGATTTATTAGTGTTGGTGTTGACTGCTTAAACCAAGTTTGTGAGAAATTGGGATGTTGATATTGGTTGAATGTTGTTGTTTGCTATGTATGGTGACTGTTATATGTACATTGATTGTGATATGCCTTATGGGATTTGTTTTGGGGAAACCACTACCTTATTACTATAGTCTGAAATGTTTTGATTTGAATGGAAGTCTTGGATCCTTGCTTGAAGCTGGCCTGATTGTTTTGTTTTGTTGAAATTATCATGCCTTAGATATTTTAGCACGATGGGCCCGATGAGAGAGTTGTAATATGGTATGATTGCTACAGCCGTAGGGCAGGGAAATGAGGATGGTTTTATACCTCCTGGGAGTTTGCCATTTCTCGCTATACGAGTAGTATCGAGAATGGGCATGTGATTGAGAATGGTGTTCAATCTTGAGTTGACTTGGTCCTTGATCGAGAGTCGTTAGGAAGTAGTCTCCGAACTTGAGTGACGTTATCCTCATTCGTGAGTGTTTAGATGGTGTTAGTTCGAGGTAACCTATTTTGTTACAGAATGTAAGGTACAATTTGTTCGGTTGAGCCAGTATGCTCCTGATTTAGTACCGGACGAGAGGCATCGTTGTGATCGATTCCGTTACGGATTGGTACATGATGTGAAGACATACTTGTTATCTTTTTACTACACTGATTTTGACGTGTTGGTTGCACGAGTGAAGGATATTGAGCAGAACTTGGGTTCATCTTCTCGTGTGGGAGGTTCTGGCTCTGACAAGAGAGTTTCAGATTCTAGTTCCGGTGGTGGTCAGTTTAAGAAACATCGTGATAGGAGGTATCGTTTGGATGCGAGACGAGGTGGTGGAAGTGCTGGGCATGGACCGCATGGCTAGGGTACCCAAATTAGATCGACTTTTAATCCTTGTTGGGTATGTGGATCGCATGAGCACTTGAGATGAGACTGTCCACGTTTGGCTCGTGAGAGCCATGCTCTTGCTGATGTTATGGCTATCTCTTTTTTGAGTTGTGGATCTACTGATCATTTGAGGCGCGATTGTCCGTTGTTGGCTAGTGGTGGCTAGGCTAGGGCACTTGTTGTTGCACCCCAAGGAGGCCATGGGCACGGTCCTAGTAACTTCCAGTGTAGGGAGGATGGTCAAAGGACTGTGGCTCATGTAGTGGTGGTTCAACATGAGGGTGGTAGTTCTAAGAGGGTGTACGGACATCGCGAGGGACGCAATGACACCGATGTGATTGCAAGTACATTTACTTTGCAGTGTTTGTCGTTTTTATCTTTGATTGGTTATGGTTCTATGCATTCATATATCTTGCGTGAGCATGCACATTTCCTTGATATGCTGGTTGAGGTGTAAAATGTGGGAATGCAAGTAACTAGTTCTTTTGTTGAAACAGTTGTTACAAGAAGGTTGTTTAGGAGATGTCCTTCGACTGTCGAAGGTCATGTGTTTACAATTGATTTGATAGAGTTGTCGTTTCATGGTTTTGATGTAATCCTGGGTATAGATTTGTTGTCAGAACATAGGGTTGTGGTTGATTTTGAAACCAAGTGAGTTACCTTTTACTTGCTGATGATTTTGAAGTGGTAATCATGGGTGAGAATGCTAAATTCTTGTTGTAACAACCCGATTTTCCGAATCAATGTTTGAGCATTGACCTGAGTTATGAACCTTCATGTTGGTTGGAGTGATTAGACCCTTTGGGCCAAGTTTGGGATTGTTTGGATGAGTACTGAGTTGTTTGGGTTTGGTAGATGACATTTTTGAAAGTAGGGGAATACCTTCGGGGCTTATGTTGTAAATTAACCCCCTTTTAAAATAAAGGGCTGATCACCCCTTTATGGCCCTTATTTTTAGGTGGGAAAGGGGGACATGGTGAGTTCACCCTTTTCTCTTCATCTTTTCCCTTCTTTTCTACTACACTATTTTCTCCTTCTCCAAGCTTGAGTTTTTATACCAATGCTCAAATCTTTACCAAAAGTTGATTTCGAGTTTTATGAGTGAAGGAGGAATTAATCACCATTCCAAGAGCTTCATGAAAGTGGTCTTCTCTTTCCAAGAAAATGGTGGGGGTTTGATGGTTCATCTAAGCTAGGGTCAAGAGAAAAGGTTGAAAGGTATTGCTTGGGAGCCTAAATATGGGATTTCTTGCTAGAGGTCAGTACATCTGTGACTTCTTTAATTTTTGATGATCATAAATCAGTTGACTTGCTTGATTTTATAGTTTTGATGGGTGTTTATGTGTCAAACATGATTTGAGGATTTAAGTATGCTTTTAGTGTTAAAAGTAAGATTAAATCATCCTTTGATGCTCCAATATGACTTAGTAACTTTTGGTAATCATTAGGGCCATCTAGAGGATGATTTGGGGCATGTTAGAGTGATTTTTGGGGGTTAAAAGTGGTTTTGAGATTACGGTTTCGAAACCATATGAACATGTTTCAATACCTTATGAATTTCAATAAAAAATATAGATTTTGGAGCAACGGTTTTGAAACCTTAGGAGCGGTTTCGAAACCTCTGGGCAAAGTTTTCCATACCTTTAGAAAGGTTTCCAAACCTCTGGGCAAAGGTTTCTATACCCTTAGGGTGGTTTCCATACCTTAGGAAGGATGATGTTAGGCACTGTTCTAAATGTTAAAAAATGTTTCGAATGTACATAGAAGCGATGTTTCATCAATTAATGGCTAATGACTTGATTAAACCCTTGAATAAAATGTGTTTTCACTAAAAGTGATTGTGTTAATTAATAAGTTAATGATAATTTGATAATAAGATTAGTTCTATACATCTCCATAATATGTTAACAACCCGGTAATGTAAAATAAATGATTAACAACAATATGAGGATCCTTGGGATCGTGTTGCTTGCATGCTTGATAGGAATTTGGTCAGTTGTGTCTTATTGATTGATGGGATCTGGATACCCAGAGACAGAGTGTTGCAACACCATGGTTAGAGATGCCAGATGCACGTTCCCGACATTGTGTGACACTGAGCCTTATCCAATGATACTCAAGGAGAGATGTCTAGTATGTGTGTACGTTCCCGAGGCTATGTGACACCGAGCCTCACCCAGAGAGAGAGTGTACGTTCCCGAGGTTGTGTGACACTGGGCCTCACTTAGATTGTATGTTCCTGAAGTTGTGTGACACCTGGCCTCACTCCAGGTTTGTGGTATGATTTTGTGTGCTTTTCTTGGTTGATCTGGTGAGATCCATAGTATGATTGGGCTATGTGTGCCATGTTTGATATGTTGCTGTTGAGAGCATGTGTTTAGGCGACTAGTGGTAGAGCCACATGTTTATTTATCTACCCTTATTTCTCATGCTAGCTTGTATGCTTGTGTTATGATTAGCATGAAGTATAGTAGAGTATATGTGTACCACTGAGCTTTGTAAGCTTAGCGCTCAGAATCATTGTTTCCCTGCGTAGGTTGACCATTGGATCATGGGATCGAGGAGAACTATTAGTATGAGATTCCAACAAATGGGGGCTTTCAGAGTACGGTACTTGGGTTTAGTGGGCTATGTATTCATAGGACCTTAGGTGGTCGAGTCTGTTGACTTTTAATGCTTTTGAGAAATAACTTGTTTAGGCTAAACCCAGTTTGAGAATTATAATGGTTTGGGTTTGGGCTTGAGGCCCAAATTGTAACATTCGGGTCAAGGTGTTACAAGAGTGGTATCAGAGCTTAGGTTTTGTCGGTTCTAGGAAACCTCGGGGTGGTATAGGTATTTTAGTATGGTGTCTAGTGAATACAAGCCCTTAAATTAAGTTCATACTCCTTAAGACTTGAATCCTGATGGTACGTTCAGCGTTGCGACGCTAAGATGATTATGATCTTGGCCGAGAAGCCCGAGTTAAGTGTTGAGCCGCTCATGAGAGCGATTTCAGAAATGAGGCCGCCCTGAATCATTGAGATGCGAGTTATTTGAATGATCCCAAAGTCGAGGATGTGTCATCCTTCTGCCACCTGAATGATGCCTTCGTTACGTGTTGTAGAAGTTTCAATGCCTTCGTAGGTTCATGGATGGTTTTTTGAGATTTGTTGCTCCCTTGACCAAGTTGTTGCAAAAGAATGTTCGTTTTAAGTGGACAGAGGATAGACAACGAGATTTTGAGAAGTTAAAGGAAGATTTGACGCAAGCTCCTATCTTGATTCAACTTGAGTCGTGTAAGGAGTTTGTTGTGTATATTGATGCATCATACATTGGTTTAGGTTATGTGTTGATGCAAGAAGGAAAACTTGTGGCTTATGCATCTATGCAATTGAAGGTGTGCGAGCACAGTTATCCTACCCATGATCTTGAGCTTGCCGCAGTTGTGTTTGCCTTAAAGATTTGGAGGCATTATCTTTATGGTGAGAAGTGTATTGTGTACATGGATCACAAGAGTGAAATATTTGATGACTCAAAAGGATTTGAATCTTAGGGAACGTAGATGGCTGGAGGTGCTTAAGGATTACAATTTGATGATTAAGTATCATTTGATTAAAGCTAATGTTGTGGCAGATGCCTCGAGTAGGAAAGTTGATGTGGAGTTTAGAGTAATGTTTGTACGGTTGAGTGTGATGCAAGATAATGGTCTCTTTGTCTTATTGGAAGTGAAGCCATCTTTTTCCCAATTGATAAAGGACAAACAACCTTTTAATGAAGAGTTGGTGTCGTGTGTTAAGGATATCATGGATAGAAATCTGAAGGCTTTTCAATTTAATGATAAAGGAGTGTTATGCTTTAAGAATTGGATAGTAGTGCCTAATGATGTTGAGTTGAGCCGTACTACCTTGACCGAAGCGCACAATAGTCCCTTTGCTATGCATCCTGGTAGTACTAAGATGTATCGAGGCTTGAAAGAAGAATACTATTGGGTTGGTCTAAAGAAAGATGTGGCTGATTTTGTTGCTAAGTGCATGGTATGTCAGCGTGTTAAGAGCGAACATCAGTTTCCTTCCGGGTTGTTGCAACCGTTGAGGATACCAGAATGGAAATGGGAGAGAATCACCATGGATTTTGTGTATGGATTGCCGTTAACGCCAACTAAGAAGGATTCCATTTGGGCGATTGTTGATTGGTTTACGAAGTGTGCACATTTTGTGCATGTTCATACGACGTATACTTTGGATAAGTTGGCAATTTTGTATATAAGTGAGATTGTGCGTTTGCACGGAGTGCCCAAGTCTATAGTTTTGGATAGAGATTCATGGTTTACAGTGAGGTTTTAAAGTGTTTGCATCGGGATTTGGGTACACGGTTGAATTTCAGTACTTTGTATCATCTCAGACGGATGGTCAGTCTGAACGTGTGATCCAGGTCTTGGAGGATATGTTGATATGTTGTATCATTGAGTTCCAAGGAACCTGGGAGAAACAATTGCCTTTGGTAGAGTTTGCGTATAATAATTGTTACCAAGCTAGTATACAAATGGCACCGTATGAAGCCTTGTATGGTAGGAGGTTTCGTACGCCTTTGTGTCAAGCTGAGGTTGGGGAAAAGCACGTTTCATTGCCTAACGTGTTCAAATGCACAAATGAGAAAGTGAAGCTTATTTGTGATCATCTAAAAGCTGCATCCGATCGTCAGAAATCCTACGTGGGTTTGAAGCGTAGGGAGATTGAGTATGCGGTTGGTGATCGTGTGTTTTAAAAGTATTTCCTTGGAAGAAGGTGATGAGGTTTGGACGTAAGGGTAAGCTTAGTCCAAGGTTTATTGGACCATATGAGGTTGTGGAGCGTGTTGGTCCTGTTGCGTATAATTTGGAGTTACCTCCTGAATTGGAGAAAATTCATGATGTGTTTCATTTGTAGATGTTGCGGAGGTATAGGTTGGACCCGTTGCATGTTATGCCATTGGGGGATATTGAGTTGCGACCGAGTTTTTCTTATGATGAGGAACCTATTGGAATTCTTGATTCGAGTAGCAAAGTCATTTGTGGTAAGATAATTGATCTTGTGAAGGTGTTGTGGCGACATCGGGGAGTTGAGGAGGCCACGTGGGAAAGCAAGGTAGACATGTCGAAGCAATTTCCGCATTTTTTTCCTTCAGGTAAAATTTTGAGGACGAAATTTCCTAAGTGGGGGAAAGTTGTAACGCTCCGGTTTTTGGCCTAGCGGTTTGTGTTGGTTAATTAGACAGTCTGGTGGACCGGGTTAGAGAATCTAGACAAATTCGAGATTAGATATTTTTAGACGAGATAAAAATATGTTAATGATTTTGGTGAAATCAATTTTGGAAAATGAGTTTTGGAAATTTGACATTTTGGGACTAGTCACCAAAATGTGAAAGTGTAAAGCTGTTTTAGTGACTGTTTTGTAAAATGGTTAAAACTTTGAATCTTTAAGGAGCTAATATACCAAAGTGTTTTATCAGATTTTTCTCTGAATTGGATTAGTTTTAAAAATTTTTAATTAAAGAATTTAAAAGGAATTAATTAAATGAAGGTAGTTATTTTCACAAAAACCTATTTGACGTGATTTTCTATTCTCTAAACTTTTCTCTCAAAATCTCTTCAGCCAAACATCTATTTTCTAGCAAAGATTTGAGGTAATGATCTTGTTTTCTTAAACTAATGATTCCTACTAGATTTCCTAACTTGTTTCTACAAAATCTCGTTGATTTCCTTTGCTTTTCAAGAAGTAAAAATCATCCAATTGAGAGGGATTTCAATCATTGAAGGTGAGGTTCATTCTTCTCCTTTAATGAATGGTTCTTTATTGAAATTCCCAAGTTCTTGATCCTTTATATATGTTTTCTAATGGGTTTTGATGATTTAATTGTGAAAATTTGGTTTAAAGGAGATTTAATTGGTGAAATTAATTGAGATTCGTTTTGGATTTGTTTTGATGGGTTCTTGATCAGATTAGAACGTGATTATGATGTTTTATAATGTCTAATTGTTAGGTTGTTAGTTATGTATTTTTGGGGAGTTATGGTAGTGTAATGGTTGCTAGAAGTGTAAGGATGCTATGAGATGGTTTTTAGATGTCTTTTGATGTTAATTGATGATTGAAAGTGTTAGGTTTTTGTTGGGTTAAGTTTGTAGGTCAATTGATGTTGTTTTCTGTTGTTTCAGATGAGCAATTGGTAGCATTTAGCAAGGAAAGGTTGAGGAATTGCTTGTTGGGATTTTGAATGCATTGTAATGCATTATGCCTCCTTGTTTTGTGTGGTTAAAATAAGGAAGGTTGATTTCGTAGCTACCGTTGAAGCTTGGAGGCTTCGGACGCTTGATTCGCGTCGGTGAATTGAAGTTTCACATGTCGGTGAGTGAGAACGAAACCTGCAGCTTTAAAAAGGTTTAAGATGGTTTTGGGAACTTAGATTGAGCTTGAAACGCTAGTCTATATTTCGAAGTAAGTATAAGTGGATTTTCTCTCTCGTTCGTGCTTTTACGAAGTGATTTATGCACTTGGTTTTGATTTCGTAATGCCTACTATTTATGAATGTTTTTAAGTATGTGATATACTATTTTTAATCAAGAGATGATGATGGATGCACGTGGTGAGTGATCCATGTAAGTATGGATTATACTTGTTTAAAAACACGTGTTGTTTCTTTGGAAAAGTGGATTTATGTTGATGTAAACGAAAACAGTGAGGTAAATGGTTATAATGAATTATATTGGCAAGTGATGTGGTTTAAAAATGTTATCGGATATAGTTGGCCGGCCATAGGATTGTTAGTGCCCTATAAAAAGTCGCCTTGGATGTGGAGGGGGTTTATATGGCGTACCGAATACTCCATCCAAGTACCCACGGTTGGGGGGTTTATGGGTACTGGAAACTCCCGTTAGTGGGTTATACATCTACCGATGAGTGGTGTTGAGGGGTTTATATGGTGTACCGAATACTCCACCATGGGTGCCACAACAGTGGAGGGGTTTATGTGTGCCGAAAATTCCCGTGTGTGCACCTTGTGTGTCGCCAGTGAGAATGTATGAAGTGTTTTGTGAACACTTGTTGAATCCATGTATCCGATATGATGTTTTGGAATTGGAACTTGGTTTGAGATCACTTGTAAGCCAATATAATTACTAATGTATCATGTTGATGATGTTGTTGTATAATGTTGATTTATACGTGTTTTCTCTTTAAGCCTTGCATTTGGGTGTTGTGCATGGAAAAGCTTAAATTGAGGTTTAGTAATGGGATTTTCTGTTTATCCATGATACATGATGCATATGGTTTAATATGCTGGTTTTGGAAAGGTTTAGGTGCATGGTTTTCAAGGCATGATGTTTTACAAGTGGTTTGAAATAATGGTTTCAATGGTTTTGAGAAATTGGTTTTAAATTGCATTGAAGGTGTTTTGTTTTTAGCACTTCTCACTAAGCCTTATATGCTTACGCTCTCTTTGTCCATCAATGTAGAGAATTAAAAGAGTTAGGGCAGCAAGTGAGCAAGGAGGATCCGAGGGCTTCAATTTTGAAAGTATGGTTTCAAACTATACTTTTAGTAATAAGGGCAATGAGGGTTCAATTGTTGTTTTGGGATTATGTTTGTTAAACTCCCTGTTTGATCAAGTTTATGTTGTTATTTTAGACTTATAAATGGCCTCTATTTGTTGGTAATAACTTTGGTTTGGTTTTTGAACTTTGTTTGGCTTGGTTTATAGGAAACACGCCTATAGTTTACCAATTGAAGCATGATGATGTGAATTGATGTTATGTTTGATATGTTTAGCTAAGGTTCAATCCAATAATATGTGAGAGTGGTGCTAGGGCATGTTAGGGTGTTATGGTATCCTCAAATACATGTTAAACCATAAAAATTAGGCATTAGAGGCCTAGGTGTATATGTATGCATGCTCTTATAATGGTATAGGTAAGCCATTCTAGGCTTAGCGTTTCGGTACGCGGGCTGAGTGTATCGATACGTGTAAGTCTCTCTAGGCATAGCGTTTCAGTACGCAAGGTATTGTTTCGGTACAAGTCTCGTCTGAATTCTTAAGTGTTTCAGTACGAGTTTTGGCTACTGGAATCTGAGGATTTTAAATCAAGCATAGCGTACCGATACGAGCCAAGGTGTATCGATACGGATAGCCGTTAATTCGGTTATTTGGCTTGATCTGAAGTTTTAATTTCTTACGTTTTAATTCCTGAATGTTGTTGGTGCAATTATACATGATTGGATGATCATATTGAATTAATATTTGACATAAATGCATGAAACCTGGTTAATTAAGGGTTGGTAACTTAAATTGGGTAAAGTCCTTATTCGTTTCCAAATTTGCAATTTGGTCCCTTAATGTTCGTAATTGCAACTGATTGCCTTATTGATGTCTGTTTTGAGTGAGATTTGAACCGCTACCAGCATGTACAAGGTAAAAGAAAAAAAATTACATGTTTTAAGTAAATTCTTTCTAGTTTGCTTCGGGAAACCTAATGTAGCTTACTCAGTTCGGTCGGGCGTCTAGGCCGGGTCGAGGGGGTTACATCAACAGCCAAATAACAGATTTAACAGCCTTCAGTATCGATACATGGGGTTCTGTACCGATACCGAGCTTCATAACAAGGGTTGTATTGGTACAGAAAAACGCGTATTGACACCCAAGTCATAATAGACAAGACTCTACCGATACGGCTAAGGGGCTTAATTGGCCAAAACACAATTTCTAGTAGCCAAAACATGTACCGATACACTTCCTCGAATATATGTACCTAGGCCACATTCCAGTTCTGAAACTTCATTCAGGTCCCTTGTACCGATACAAGAAGCCTTGTACCAATACCAGAGGCCTGTAATGCCCATTTTATCTGATTTTTGACCTCCAATCTGATACAAACAAGATCCAAACATCTTAGCATGCATACTAAACATATTTAACATAAAATGTTAACATGCTTAGCATACCAAGCCATCAAATATGCACTTTCGGACACAAAAACGTACACTATATGCAAGCTTCCTTAACATTTCAACCAACATATTCGAAATAGAAAAAAATCATGAAACCATCAACCCACATCACAAATCTAAAGAGCAATCCAACAACCAACAAGATACAATCCTTGGACGTAAATACAATCAAAGTACATATCCCCAAACTTGGACAACACATTGCCTTATTATCAAAAGCTTTAAGCTAAAACTATACTCAAAGTCAAATGATGTCATAGGATCTCTGGAACGCCTTGCTTTTGGGCCTAGAAGATTAATGAGTCTGATTAGACGGTTCGAGGGAACCAAGTTATCTAATTTGACTAGTTTCGGGAAATAAATTGAATTAAATAGTATATGGCTAAAATAAAATGAGTAAAAATATCCTAAACTGTTTAATTGGTATATTAAACACATTTGGAGTGTCGATTAGTTAAAATATTTTGGATTAAATGACGTTATAGACTGATGACCAAAATGTAAAGTTTTCAAAACTATTTTAGTGACTAAAATTCAAAAGGGCCAAAACTTAGAATCTTTGGAGAGCTTTTATCCCATTTATTTTTAATCAGACTTCTCACTTAATTGGACCCTTTTCAGTGGTTTTTAAGATTTACTAAAAGGGATTAAAAATGATTTTTAACTTAATAATCATTTTCTCACGTAACTAACTTTTCCTAAATCTTCCTCTTATTTTCTTTCTAACCAAACTATATTTTCTCTAAATATTTTTAGTAATCTTTTGATTTTTATTATACCTTGATTTCCTTTTCATTTCTTACTCTTTCCAATCAAATACCTTCCATTTTCTTGAAGTTTTTCAAAGCAATTGAGCAAATCAAGGGGATAAGTCATCCTAAAAGGTAATTTTCGTTTTCTCTCATCTAAATAAGGGGTTTTAATGAAATTCTCAAGTGTTTGGCTCTTTGATGTTATTTTCTTATGGGTTTTAATGTTTGATTTACTAGAAATGGATTAAATCAAGATTTAATTGATGTTTTATTCAGAGATTGTTAAGTAATGAATTTTTGGAGGTTTTGATTGATTTATATCATATTTATAATGTGTTTTGATGTAATGTAATGAGATAATATAAGAAAACCCGAAACTATTTGGTTAGTTAATTTTCTAGGTTGTGTTTCATGAGATTTGGGGTAGATTAAGGTTTTATATGGTTGCTGGAAGTATGTTGGTGGTTTGGAAGTATTTCTTGATGGTATTTGTTGGTGTTTGGAAGATCAAATTGTTAGAAAATAGCTGGGTTTCATTTAGGTGTAGGTTTAAGTTGTTTTCGACAGTGTTTGAATGACGTTTGGTGGAGGATTGTAGGAGATGTGGAGGGATGTTATTTGCTGGTGTTTTGGATGCATAATGATGCATTTTCCCCATGCTTTTTTGTAGCAAAAAGGGGAGAGTGATTTATTGCTGGCCAGTGAGATTTCGGAGGCTTCAAAAGGTTGATTTTCGCATCAGCAAGAGTGGTTTTATGCATCAGTGAGTGGGAACGTGTTTTGGAGCTTTTAAGGTTTGGAAAATTTATCTTCGGAGCTTAGTTTGATTCTAGCAAACTTAAGTAAGTTTGGAAGTTAGCGAATGGTTGTTTTCTCTCAACTACTCGGTTTCAACATATATTTAAAAAATGCATGTTTTGTTTTCGAAGCATATTTTGTTACCTAGTCTTTATATACATGATTTTTATATGAAATGCAACGTATATAGTCATATACATGAATACTTGAGAGTTTCGGTAAGTGATATCCGAAAGAAAGGTAAATGATTCCTTTTAGCATGGTTATTTGCTTATGGAAAAATAGTAAGGTAACATGTTAATAAAGTATATATTGGCAAAGTGACAATGAACTAAATGTTATAAGATATAGTTGGCTTGACATAGGGTTTAAGTGTACTATAATAAGTCGCCTCATGGCTCTTGAAGGGTTGTGATTGTACCGTTATACTCGAGTCATTGAGAACCACAACTCTTGAGGGGTTGTAATTGTACTGTTATACTCGAGCTGGTGGATATAAAGGATGGGTTAAAGGACCCACCACAGATATCTGTGTATCTAATGTATTTTAAAATTACGCTATGGAATCTTTTTGGGTCACTCTAATGCCAATATATGAACTAATGTTATATGATGAATTTAAAGGGATATGCATATTAAGATATTTGAGTATGATGTTTCTTGAGCTTTACAAATGGATATAGCTAAAAATTGGTTTACTTTATCGATTTTTAAATGCATTGGTGAATGCTTTTTAGCATCCATCGCTAAGTGTAGAGTGTCCACAAGTTCTATATTTTGTACACATTCCTGCCCTTATTATTGTTGTTCTTAAGCTCATTTAGGCATATTTAGGTGTATTGCATGCATAATAACAATATTTGCTCTTTTACCATGCTTTTATTGAATATTCTATGTTTGGTTAAGAAAAGGAGATGTACTAAAGAAGTTCCAAAGTGCCGCCAAGGATGCCGCCGCTGCAACATTGCCACCGACTGCCACCCAGACAGAAGTTAAACCGACTTAGTCAAGATGGGATGCGATTGAAAGAGGAAAATTTCTTGAGTCCAATGAGCCAAGTCTTGCAGTTTTTTTGAAGCCTGTAGTGGCATGAAGAACTGATTAAAGATTGATAAGTAAAGTGACTTATCTTTACTTGCTAGAGAAGGCAACGTCCAAAGAGTTCACATACAAGTAAAAAAAGGAGTCAACATTTAATGTAAAGTTACTTTAAGGACTTCTACTCCAAGGAGGACTCAACTTAGGTCAAGCCATATATATACCCATGCTTGTAAGGGTATAGGGGCATAACATACATAGGAGATCATGTTCTAATTCTCCTTTAAGGTTTAGGTTTTTGTATGTAAATTAGTTGTGAGAAATGGTTGTATTAGTTTAAGTGTTTTGAATTAAAATACTCTCAAGTTTGCTTAATTCATGAGCTTCACTTCTTCAATTAGTTCCAAAAGTCCAGTTGAGGAAATCCATTTTTCGGGAACAAGAGTGTCAAACTCACGAAAGAATTAAGCATGATCTCATCATGACGAGGTGTTGATTAATTCGGCTTAGACGTAAGTTAGAATTTCAGCGGCTAAAAGGAGCAACCAAACGTCGACTGCATGTGTTAGGTTTACGCTGAGATTGTTAGGTATTGCCTACATCACGCAGTGACAGAATCCTTGCCTAGACATAGGAAGGATCACTTAAGAATTGCTTCACCGAACTTTGAGTATCTGCCAGATTATTCGTCAGGACTTCTCTCCATCTCACCTGCCGAGACAACGAAAGTTGCAGTGTAGGGTTCCGCCGTGGCATTCAAAAGTTGCTGTCGCCTCAATCTGCCAGTACCCGCCAAGGCAGCAGATCGTGGCAGCACAATACATTCTTATTCTTTACAACGCAATCTACACACTACTGAGCTACAATTATCTGGCCCAATCTATCAACTTGATCTATCTATCTCTTCAATTATTTGTGTTTTTAATTTATCTTCTCCAAAACTTCAGAAATTAATTGTGCATTTACTTTACTTCCCTGTGAAGGAAAACACTCAAAGTAGCCGTTCCAATCATTGTGGGTTCGACATATTTTATACTATAACTTGACAGGAGTGTGCACTTGCGCTCATAAAGAGAGAACACCTACACGCTCTACAAGTTTTTGGCGTCGTTGCTGGGGATTGGTAACATCAACTGCTTTTGAATTCCTGTAGTTTTACTTTTAGTTTTCGCATTTAAATTTCTGTTTGTTTTATTTTCTCAAAAAAATTTAGGTGCGCTACAAGTCCAAGGGCATCACAATGTCAAGAAAAACTACACGGGAGTTGATGTTTGAATATGAACATCAGACAAGACATCATCTACCGCAATCGCATCAGCAATATTCTTCGTGGTATGATCAAAAATCTCAATTTTTTTACCATAACAGTTTTGCTGCAGAAACTGACATGCTAGGGCAAGGTGGTCATCATCAAGAACAATCACGAAAAACCACTTGAGAGTTGATGTTGGAAAATTCTTGTAATTTTTGTGAAGGAAGTCATGTGTTCGAAAGTTGCCCTCATCTTTTCGGTGAAAACATGGACGAACCGAGATGGAACCAACAACAAGATTTTTCATGGTACAATCAAAAACCTCAAATTTTTTCTACCATGGCAATTTTGCCGCCACAACAGCAGACATGCCCTGGCAATACAGTCCTCCTCAAGAGCAATCAAATTCATTAGAAGACACGCTTCAAACTTTTATTGCACTCACTCATAAAGCGTCGACCTTTATGGAGGCAAAACTCGCCAAGATGGATGCAGTTTTGAGCAACTCTGTCCCAATAGATGTTGTGGATGAGCATAAAACCCCTGCCACGGAAACCATCAATCATCGGCAATTGAGTCCTAGGGATAATGAATTTCTAAGGCAAGAAGATGTAGAGGATTACCCCACACATGATAAACTCATGCATGAAATTGCTCAAGCAATAGTTGAGGAAACCGAGCAGAGTAGTGCCGCGGAAAACAACTAGTGAGGCCGACATAGAAATAGTTGACATCACGACCATATCAGAAGCCTCGGAAATTACGGCCGCCTCGGCAGCAACCTCAACAATTATGTCCACCGCGACTGCAGCCTCGGCAGCAATGCCCGCCTCGACAGAAACATTGGTAACGGAGAAATATGTATATCTTTAGAAACCGATACTGACAGGATTAAAGACAATGAAATCTCTACTGATGGAGATTTTTGAGGAGTCTGAAAAAAACAGACTGGGGAACAATGAAGAATTTCACTATTTTGAGTCTTCCCTTGACTGGCACCACATTATGATAGAAAACTGCCCTAATAGTTGGCTGCCCAAATAGCTGCCTCGGCAGCAAAAGTCACTCTCCACCATGACGAACCTCGACAACAATGAGGTAAGTATTTGGTTAAATATTGATGTACCGTTTCCTAATCACATGTTCATACCCTCAGGATAAGAAACAAGGAAGAAGGTTCGTATGAACTACAACGGGACAAGGAAGAAGGACTCCTCCACAGTCAGAATAGTAACTCGATGGAGAGTGAGGATGGACTACAAGAAGTATCGGAAACGAACCTCTCAAGCTCAAGGGAGTAGATTTTAATTTTTAAGCTTCTTTTATTTTTCCACATCTTTATTTAAATTTATTTCATTTTAGCAAATGTAGTTTTCAGTATTTTATTTATTTCAGGATAGGAAATGAGGGAAGTCCAAGAAGAAACCCAACAAAAGAGAGATTCATCCATGCCGCCCCGGTGGCCCAAGGCAGCATAACGGGAAGAATGCATAACGACATGTTGCTTTGTAATGGCTAGCCGCAAGGGATACACGTGTAACGGCTAGAAATCTCGAAAACCACGCTGCATAAATTGTCGCCTGCTAGACAAGTGCCCGCCACGGCAGAGAGGGGCAATGGCTATATAAGCCAAACTATTCTCCTCTAATTCTCCACTTTACTCTCTCATTTGCTTTCGTTTCTTATTGCACTCTTTGCCTTCAAGAACTTAACTTTATTTTCTTTCTTGCAATATTCTTTTCTTTAGGACAACAATAAATCTCACACCATGTCTACATCCAAAACCAAGACATCATCATCTACACTGACATTCGAAAGGTTCTTCTCCGCCGCCGTAGCAGCAAACTACCGGCAGAACTTTGCTACCAGGCAGATCTGGGAGGAGATCAGGTTCCATTACGCGGAAGAAAGTGGCACATTGTAGCAGTCGAACCAGAGGACGAGAAGTCTGAAACCGAACCAGAAGCACCACCAAAAGACCCACTCAAATCCGAGTTCAGCCAGCCAGAAGCCAGAAGAAGAGCCCTTCCACCAAATCCACCGCCTCAGCCGCCATCTCACCTGGCAACACTGCCTTGTCTTATCATCTTCATCCGAGTCTGTCGAAGAGAAAGACAGCTCGAGCAGCTTATAACACATTTTTCTTTTCCTTTCTTTTTTTATGTTTTATGTTTTCTTTTATGTTTTTATGTTTTTATTATTTGTTTTGTTTTTATTTTTGGTTTTAGGCATTGAGGGAAATGCCCATCTCGAGTTGGGGGGGGTTAGCTCTCATTTCATTTTGTTAGACATTTAGTAGAATGTTAGTTGCATATGTTTTTCTGCCCTAGTATATTAGTAAAATTAAAATTCCTAGTTAAGTAACTTGCGCCACTTATTATTTTCGCACCATACTTAAACTGAAATTAATTATGGGAAGAAGCATGAAAACCACTTAGAAATTTTTTTAGTTGCCAATATTTCTTTACTCTTCTGTTAAATGTTGAGATTGCTTGAGTCCTAATGATGTGATCTTGACCAGCACCAATTTTCTTCATGACGTGCTCACATCTTTGACAAACTATCAAGCTCAATCGAAGGGAGTTTTACCTTACTTCATCCTCTATTTGCTCATTTATGCATTATGTCTTATCATATGATATAATTTATTTGCATGAATTTGCATGAGCAATTCATAGTGGCATAACATCCATTTGCATTAATAAACATGCTGCCCATTAAAGGCATGCATTTCATTTAAAGCATTTAGTTCATTAATACATGTAGTTCATTCAATAAAGCTAGTTCCTTTAATTTTTTTGCATGACATATTTAATTATCTTTTCAATTTAGCATGAACATTTGCTTGTTTTGTGTCTAGGTGCATGAAGGGAGACGAACAGTCACAATAAATGCAAAAATTTCAGTCAGAATGTTTTCAACTTCTGGATGCGATAAAGACATGTTAGGGTCTTGAGATCACTTGGAAATTATTCCTCTATCTCTTAGCTTTCCAACGCATTTTGAATCACCTCAATCCGATATCGGGAGCTTGAGATATGATCGATTTGCTGAAGACAATGCAGGCTGGAATTTTCATTACGGGAATTTTGTACAAGGATGATTTGGATGAGTTTGAGCCAAGGAAGAGTCCTTTCATCTTCATCCATGAGACATGCACTTGAAGGCTATCTTAATGCTCATATTCAAACCAATTCAAGGCTGAATTCTTATCATCTTTTCAAGGCTGTTTATATTCCACCAAGAACAATGCATTCAAATCTTATTAATTCACCTTTTTAAGGCTGAATTCATCACCTTTGGATGCTGTTCACGTTCTAGCAAGGTGACATGCATTGAAGGCTGAATTATTTCACTTAATACTATAATTTAGTGATATAAATCAGTATAGAATGGGAAGAGACACTCCAAAGAGGACAACAAGATCATTACAACCATTCAAGGCCTCCATTCAAGTCATTTTATCTCCTAATCAAGCAAAGCAAGGTAGCCCAAGAGTCACTCCTCCTTTTGGACGAAATTGAGGCCACATTCATCTTAAAAATATCTAGATTCATCACCATTTGATCTGGAATATTCAGCCAAAGCTTGGAGATAAGAAAGACAAAGCATTCAAGAGCATTACAATGCATTCAAGTGCATGACAAAGCATTCAAGTGCATTTGTTTTCATCTTTTGTAAACCTTTTCATATGCTGCCCAAAATACTATAAATAGGTAGCTTAGGTTCACTGTAAAGATAGATTTTGATTTTATAAAAACTCCTTTGAAAGGTTGCTTTCATTTTAGTTCTTGCGAGAACTCTATCGGCTTCAAGTTGTGCTTGTAGTCTTCATCCATTCCACTTGTTTATAACGTTGGTTCCTAGCTCCTTTATAGCTAGTGGGTCTCGTTCCATACTCCTACCACTTCGATTCCATACTTTTATATTGTTGGTTCCTAGCTTTCTATAGCTAACGGGTCACAATCCGTCATCCTTACATATCTATATAGTCCACGCCACCTTCACCACCTTCACCATCTTCACCATCAATTTTTCTTTCTTTCATTTTACCCCAAATCCATCATTCTTCCATAACCATCAAACAACATCTACAATCCCTTATTCCACCCTTCATTTATCATTATTATCATATTTATCCTTCTTACATCTTTATTTTGCAATTTCAGAGTTCAAGCTTTCGGGAATTAAGTTCTTACTAGAATCACGATCGGGCAACTTCGTATATGACTCGGAATCCATAACCGAGATCATATCATTTGGTATCAGAGCAAGGTTGATTCAGTAAGATAGTCGTTGTCTCTCTTTTGAAAAAAAAAAGAAAAAAAAGAAAAGAAAGAAAAGAAAAAAACAATAAAAAAAAATTAGAGAAAGTTAAAGAGGGAGGGGGCATCGTATTCTCTATTCTTCTTTAAAAAATCCTTACATCATTTTTTCTTTTGCTACTATTTTGTTATCTTTACCAACTCTCACAATTTACCTTTTTTTTTTGTTGCCACTTTTTCTTATTCCACCTTCCAAATTCTTTTTGCCAAGTTTTTTTTTTTTCAGCTGAATTCTACAAGCCATTTGCAAGCCTTAAGGAAGTTCTTAAAAGGACTTGATTGAGAGCAAGAGTGGAAAAAGGCAAGAGTGCACATCAAGGGTAACAGCCATCCCGAGTGAAACACGAGTGTGAGTGCATTTTCTTGGAGTGGAATAGGTGAGGCTTTGTGTTTGTGAGGTTTTAAATTTTTTTATTTTTGTTACTAATAATGTCTCAAAATTCCGTGAGAAACTCTGTTGGAGGAAGTAATAACGTTAACGTAGATGCAACTAACTCCAATCTTCAAGATATTATCCGAGAGATGGACAGGTTGTTGCAACAAAGGTTGGGGCCGATGCAAGAACGATTCGATCATTTGGAGGAAAGATCTCAACGAAGGCAATTTAGGGAAGAATTGAGAACCCTTTCAAGAAAAAGGAATGCTCCAAAGCACTATGTGGGTTCAATATCTAACTCGAGTCAAAGTCCAAGAAGGAATGACATAGTATCTCAATCAAGAGAGTACATGTCAAAAGAGAAGACTACTTCAATTAAAAGCAACTTACATCCAGATTTTAGATGCTATCGTTGCTTGGGAAAAGGACACCCACCAAGCCAATGTCCTAATCGGAGTGCCACACGATCTTATGGGAGTGAAACATCAAAATGGGGTCTAAGTTCATACAAGAAGAATTCCCCATTACCATTCCACGAAAGAGGAGGACCACCCAACGGAAGTAAGCCCATTGCCAAAACCAGCAAGGGTAAGACTACCGTCAATCCAAATCCTTCCCGTGATATACAATGTTTTAATTGTTTGGGGCATGCTCACATTGCAAGCCAATGTCCGAACCGCAACAACATGCTTCTTCGAGATGATAGAGCCTTTGAATTAGAACAAGAGGAGGTTGAGAATGAAGATGCTGCCATTGAAGAAGACGAATCCGAGCATGCCATGGAAGGAGATGTTCTTGTTGTTAAAAGGAGCCTAAGGGTGCAAACCATTGAAGAAGAACATTTTGAGGTGACAAAAACACTTGGAGATGCAACCGTTGGAGTTGAAAAAGAGATTTTATGTGAGAAAATCATTGAAGTGATTGAAATTGAGGGCATTGAAAAGATTGAGAGAAATGATAAAAATGAGTGCGAGAGTGAAAGAAGCTTTCAAACAAAACAAGAGAGTGAAGAGAGCATTCAAGAAGAATATGATATTGAAGAGAGAATTCAAAACAAACATGAGCATGAGAGAAAAGAATGTGAGGAGAAGGAAGTTTTGATTTCTGCTAATCAATTATTTTCTTCTATTCGTTCTTTGAATTTGCAGGTTATTCCGAGAGACATAAAAGACGATTCAAGCATCATATCTTTTGAAATTCCAAAAGAAGTGTCACTTGAAATTTCAAGGAACGTATTCATTGACATTCCAAGAACACTCCATCCATTCGATGAACCTCGTGAAAGGGAAGTTTCAATGAATCTAATTCTTGAGAATGTCAAGGGTCAAATTCCATTCATGAACTTTTGCGAATCCTCTATGTTCATTCATTTTATTAATGGTGTTTCATGTTCTAACTTAGATTTATTTAGCAGAACAATGATTCATGGAATTGTTCTTGCTTGTGATCATCGATTCAAGGAAAGGAAACGAGAATTATCCAACTATTCAAGATTCCTAATGTGGAAGGGTACAAGGACTAAAGTTGGTGATATCTACCTACTTGAAAGAGTTCAAAAGGCACCACTCTTCACCAGCCAACATGACGAGTTATGGAGTGAAAGTGGAGTTATCTTTCTTAAGCATGGTGTTGATCCAAAGGAGAAACACAAAAGGACAAGTCCTTTCATCTATGGTCATGATGTTTCAAGCAAAGGAGGAGTCCAAAAGATGAGTCCTTTAACTGAAAGACATGATGAACCAATGGAGTTTTCCAAGAAGAACATCAAGCGTCAACCATTATCCATGAACATTGTTGGGTTTGTTTTCTTTATCTCTTTAAATTTGATTTTCTTTTCTACTAAACCTATTGTGATTGTAGAAAATGAAAGGAGACATCAGTTTGAGAAGGAACTCCACCGGAAGATGAGAGGAGACAAAGAAGATGTTCAATTGCTTGACGTCTTGAATAGTTCCCAAGTGATTTTTCAATTCAAAGACATGAAGCGAGGACTATCCACCTACTCGAAGGACATCATTCGGAAGGGAACAAGAGGAGATGGCGCTCTACAAGACGTTATATTTGTGAAAGGTTTCAGACGTTGTAAGCACAACATCCTTAAATGTTGCAAGAGAATCAACTTCAAATCAAGGGAGCAACATGGAAGCAAAGTTCACAAACGAGAAGATCTTGACCCTAGAGAATGGATACGGTGCAAGATGCAAGTGAAGAAGTTCCCTTCCCAAAGGAAATCAAAATTGTTCCCGCTCGTAGCAAGCGTCGATTTGGGGACAAATCGCTTTAAAGAGGGAGGGGATGATGTGATCTTGACCAGCACCAATTTTCTTCATGACGTGCTCACATCTTTGACAAACTATCAAGCTCAATCGAAGGGAGTTTTACCTTACTTCATCCTCTATTTGCTCATTTATGCATTATGTCTTATCATATGATATAATTTATTTGCATGAATTTGCATGAGCAATTCATAGTGGCATAACATCCATTTGCATTAATAAACATGCTGCCCATTAAAGGCATGCATTTCATTTAAAGCATTTAGTTCATTAATACATGTAGTTCATTCAATAAAGCTAGTTCCTTTAATTTTTTTGCATGACATATTTAATTATCTTTTCAATTTAGCATGAACATTTGCTTGTTTTGTGTCTAGGTGCATGAAGGGAGACGAACAGTCACAATAAATGCAAGAATTTCAGTCAGAATGTTTTCAACTTCTGGATGCGATAAAGACATGTTAGGGTCTTGAGATCACTTGGAAATTATTCCTCTATCTCTTAGCTTTCCAACGCATTTTGAATCACCTCAATCCGATATCGGGAGCTTGAGATATGATCGATTTGCTGAAGACAATGCAGGCTGGAATTTTCATTACGGGAATTTTGTACAAGGATGATTTGGATGAGTTTGAGCCAAGGAAGAGTCCTTTCATCTTCATCCATGAGACATGCACTTGAAGGCTATCTTAATGCTCATATTCAAACCAATTCAAGGCTGAATTCTTATCATCTTTTCAAGGCTGTTTATATTCCACCAAGAACAATGCATTCAAATCTTATTAATTCACCTTTTTAAGGCTGAATTCATCACCTTTGGATGCTGTTCACGTTCTAGCAAGGTGACATGCATTGAAGGCTGAATTATTTCACTTAATACTATAATTTAGTGATATAAATCAGTATAGAATGGGAAGAGATACTCCAAAGTGGACAGCAAGATCATTACAACCATTCAAGGCCTCCATTCAAGTCATTTTATCTCCTAATCAAGCAAAGCAAGGTAGCCCAAGAGTCACTCCTCCTTTTGGACGAAATTGAGGCCACATTCATCTTAAAAATATCTAGATTCATCACCATTTGATCTGGAATATTCAGCCAAAGCTTGGAGATAAGAAAGACAAAGCATTCAAGAGCATTACAATGCATTCAAGTGCATGACAAAGCATTCAAGTGCATTTGTTTTCATCTTTTGTAAACCTTTTCATATGCTGCCCAAAATACTATAAATAGGTAGCTTAGGTTCATTGTAAAGATAGATTTTGATTTTATAAAAACTCCTTTGAAAGGTTGCTTTCATTTTAGTTCTTGCGAGAACTCTATCGGCTTCAAGTTGTGCTTGTAGTCTTCATCCATTCCACTTGTTTATAACGTTGGTTCCTAGCTCCTTTATAGCTAGTGGGTCTCGTTCCATACTCCTACCACTTCGATTCCATACTTTTATATTGTTGGTTCCTAGCTTTCTATAGCTAACGGGTCACAATCTGTCATCCTTACATATCTATATAGTCCACGCCACCTTCACCACCTTCACCATCTTCACCATCAATTTTTCTTTCTTTCATTTTACCCCAAATCCATCACTCTTCCATAACCATCAAACAACATCTACAATCCCTTATTCCACCCTTCATTTATCATTATTATCATATTTATCCTTCTTACATCTTTATTTTGCAATTTCAGAGTTCAAGCTTTCGGGAATTAAGTTCTTACTAGAATCACGATCGGGCAACTTCGTATATGACTCGGAATCCATAACCGAGATCATATCACCTAAGCTTAACTCTGTCTGTTGAGATTTAATGGAATTTTGATACTGGATGTAGGTATAACGCCGCGGCAGCACGAAAAAAATGAGAGAGAAGCAATACTGCCATGGCATAAAGAGAAAAATAGAGAGAAAAGAAAAAAACAAGAGAGAAAAGCAATGTTGAATACCCTAGAGGTGCCTGAAATAGGCTCTAAGAAGGATCATGTGCGAGGACACTCTGCTGCTATCAAAGTCCATGTATATGAAATCTTTGAAGTCACGGATGAATTAACATGAGTGAATGAAAGCCATCACGAGATGACTCTACTCGATGGGTTCGGAGTTCTATAGTTTGCTCCTATCCTAACTTCAAGCCATAAGAGTAGTTGTGATGAGCTGAAGCCTTCATTGCCATGATCAGAAAAAGGAGAGGCAGAAGTGCTAAACTATGTCGCCTAGGCGTCAATCTTATATCCTTTTTCAAGTTTTCTTTTATTTAGCATTCTCTCTTTACTTAGCATACTCAATATAATCAACATGTACACAGACATGCACACATTGCACTGGCACTAAAATTAAAATCTAAGTTATTTCATGCTATTCCATCTCACTAATTGAAATAGGTGCCATGTCCTTGTGGTAAGAAATCAAGTTAAAAACTAGGTTTTCTTTTTGACTTATGTACAAGGGCAAGTTTGCTAGTTAGGTTGCATTGCTTGAGGACAAGAAATAGTTCGAGTTTGGGGGTGTGTAGAGTGTCCACAAGTTCTATATTTTGTACATATTCCTACCCTTATTATTGTTGTTCTTAAGCTCATTTAGGCATATTTAGGTGCATTGCATGCATAATAACAATATTTTCTCTTTTACCATGCTTTTATTGAATATTCTATGTTTAGTTAAGAAAAGATAATGTTTTAGTTTAGTTTTCATTTTCAGGTGTTGTAGCTGTGTAGAGGAGGAGAGGACAGGAAAGCAGGGAGCAAAAGGAGCTATACTAAAGCAGTTCAAAAGTGCCGCAAAGGACGCCGTTGCCGTAACATTGCCGCCGACTGCCGCCCAGGCAGAAGTTAAGCCGACTTAGTCAAGATAGGTTGCGATTGAAAGAGGACAATTTCTTGAGTCCAATGAGCCCAGTCTTGCAGTTTTCTGAAGCATGTAGCGGCCTGAAGAGCTGATTAAATATTGATAAGTAAAGTGACTTTTCTTTACTTGCTGGAGAAGGCAACGTCCAAAGAGTCCATATTCAAGTCAAAAAGGAGTCAACATTTAATGTAATGTTACTTTAAGGACTTCTACTCCAAGGAGGACTCCACTTAAGCCAAGCCCTATATATACCCATGCTTGTAAGGGTATAGGGGCATAGCATACATAGGAGATCATATTCTAATTCTCCCATAGGGTTTAGGTTTTTGTATGTAAAGTAGTTGTGAGAAACGATTGTATTAGTTTAAGTGTTTTGCAATAAAACACTCCCAAGTTTGCTTAATTCATGAGCTTCACTTCTTCAATTAGTTCCAAAAGTCCAGTTGAGGAAATCCATTTGTCTGGCACGAGAGTGTCAAACTCACGAAAGAATTAAGCACGGTCTCATCATGATGAGGTGTTGACTAATTTGGCTTAGACATAAGTTAGAATTTCAGCGGCTAAAAGGAGCAACCAAACGTCGACTGCTTGTGTTAGGTTTACACTGAGATTGCTATGTAACCCCTTTAGCCCGGCCTAGACGCCCGACCCGAACTAAGAAGATTACACAGGGAAAACCGAAGCCAACTCACTAAAGCCGACTTCGATTAATGACCCTTTTTTCCTAGATGCATTTTAAGTCCTATGTGCTCAAAAAATCACTTAGAAGAAAACGACACAGCGATCGGAGTTCATTTAGGAGTTGAATTGCGCAAGTTACACTTTTAAGGACTAAACTATAATTTTAGCAAAATACAGGGACCAATCCAATTTTAAGATTACCATCCATTAATTAGTCATGAAACATATTTCCATGTCAAATTTCATCACAAACGGACAATCCAAACTCATCCAATTGCACTTACAACATTGAGGGAACAAAATTTAACTTTTCAGACTTTAAAAGGTACTTATAACTGAAAACAACGGTCGAGTATCGGTATCCTTCAGGCCCGTATCGATACGCGAGAAGACAGTAGCTCAATTGGAAAGAAGGTATCAATACCCTTCCTCGCGTATCGGTATGCCCTTCAAAGATAGCCCAAGTGTATCGATACGTGGGCAAATCGTATCAATAGATACTCGAACCTGAGTATCGATACGCATACTAGATTATCAATACTCGAACCCGAGTATCGATACACATACCAGATAGCCTGCAAAAACCCTTTGAGTATCAATACTCGAACCCGAGTATCGATACGCATACCAGATAGGCTTCACATACAACTCCATAATGCATTTTAATCAGCCAAGCATGCTCAAGCTTTAATAGATAAACATCCCTAAGCATATACTACACGTCAATCATGCTTAAATGCAACAACAAAGGTTTTACCAATCCAACACATGTATTTCTAGTAAGCTATAGCATGCTTCTCATTAGCAATACCATAAAACATACGGAAAGCATCATTCTTCCTCAAGCAACATATAATGGCCCTTTTTCAACTCAAATAGACAAATCAACTTATCTCAACCAGGAAGTTCTAAAACAAAACTCCCAAACCGAGGTTCTTTCCCCATTGCCAATATCTTCTGATTTAAAATCACCAAAGTTCATACTTGAGTTTGAGTGACGATTTTGGTGCTCTCACTTGCTACTTCTCAACCCTCTAGCTTAGTTATCTGCATTGTTGGAAAAGGAGCGTAAGCACTCTTGGTTAGTGAGGGAAAGCTCAAAACACATCAACAATGCAATTTTTAAAACACAAGTTCAAACCATATCATGCTCAATCTCAATTCAAGCTTTCAAAACCAAAGCAAACCATTCTTTAACCATGTTCCACATGCATTGTTCTCAATGCAAATCCACATTAAGCCTCACTTGCTTAATTCACATGCATAGAGTTGTCCTATGCAACATCTCATCATCAAGCATCTCATGCACAATAATCCATTATGCATTCATTATAATCATGATACATGGGCAACAATAAACACATATATAGGCTCACCCCTATCCGTTGTGATAGACTCGCCTCTATCACTTTTACAAACAATATTGAATACACAGACTTGTATTGGCTCACCCCTATACTCAAAGATGGGCTCACCTCCATCTTAGTGGCTACGAATGGAATTAGGCTCACCCTAACCCATAGTGATAGACTCACCTCTACCACACGCAATAGGCTCACCCCCATTATGTCACGTAGCTAGACACACGTACGATTTATAGATTATAGTGCACTCACGTCCTATTGGTCGACCAACGTATCCGTATATTAAAAATAGATTATTCACTTGCCAGTATACCCATAAAACCATGTTAACTCACTGCTTACAATGCATCATTAAAAATCATCTCATATCCCAAAATTAAACATGCTTTTACATAACAAATATCATCTCATACAAGATCATATCATCTTGTATCAAACCAAACCATTTCATGGGATAAACACAAGCAAAACCATACTTAAATCCATGCATAATAGTGAGTAACAAACATTATCAAAACATGAGCATGATAAACCGTGGAGTCCATTTCAAATCGAAAACTGAGAGTTCAAGTAACCATACTTACTTCCGAGATTAGCTAAGTGTTTCAAGCTTACACTAACCTCCCAACACCTAATATACAAGCTTAACAAAGCTTAAAAACACATCCAGTCACTGATACGCGAAACTTCACGTGCTGACACAAAGATCACTCGTCTGAAGCTTCCAAGATCGCTTCGCTAGCTTCCGGATCAATATCCCCTACTTTTAGATCATAAAAAAAATAGAGATCCAATGCATTAAAATGCATTCTAACTCCAGCAACTAAACTCAAACTCGTTGCCCAGCAAAACAACATCAATTTACCCATCTGAAACAATGGAAAACTCATTTGATTGCTTCCTAAACCACGCCCAGCCAAAAATCAACACTTCCCACCATTAATATTCATCAAATCACATCCAAAACAACCTAAACCCTTCCTTATATCTCCATCAATCATTTAACCATCAAATCACTTCAAAAACACAACTAAAACTATCATAAAACTCAAGGATCTCAAGGATTTCGGGATCTAAATCAATAAAACTCTTTTACATCATCATAATCACCTCAAAACTCAATTATAATCCATCGAAAACAGAGCTCATCAACAACACTCAGAAAATCAAGAATTAAACCTTAGTTTTGCAAGATTTTGATCTTAAATCAAAACTATAATCAAAACTCGGTTAAAAACAACAATTGAGAGTCAAAAATCTTAGGAATTTCAATAAAGAACCTTGATTAGAGGTTGAGAACGGGTTTTACCTCCAATCTTTGCTTTCCTTAAGATTTGACAAGTTTTGCTTCACAATTCCTGAAGAAAATGAAAAGAAATCTTTAAAATGGTTATGTGATCAAAGTGAGAGTGTTTGGGAGAGAAGAAATCTGGAGAAAAGACTTTAGAAAGGTGTTTTGCTGAAAATGAAGAGTGAAAAGTTAGTTACGTAAATGAAACTTCCAAATTAATGATTTTATTTGATAAATAAATAAAATCCCCTTTTTAAACAATTACTTAAATTTCATTTAAAACGCATGTCAAATTAAGGAAAGATGTAATTGCACAAAAGCTCCCTAAAGATTCTAAGATTCTGACTCCTCTTTTGAAATTTGCATTTTTCCATAGTTTTAAAACATTATATTTTGGTCACTACCCAAAATGTACCACTTACAAAACTCATTTTGTAAAATTGATTTGACCAACCTTTTAAACATGATTTTAGAGGATTTTAGAAAATTTTTTAATATTTTTATCCTATCCCGAGCCTTGATTTCCATGAACCACCTAATACGATTCGAACCATTTTCGACCGGCTCAATCCGATGTCAAAAAGACCTAGGCCCAAAACCAGGGTGTTCCAACTCTCCCCCACTTAGGAAATTTCATCCTCGAAATTTCACCTGAAGGAAAAAGGTGCGGGAACTACTTCAACATGTCTGCTTTGCTTTCCCATGTGGCCTCCTCGGTGTCTCTACAACACCTTCATCTCTATCTCATCAACATGCATTGCATGTGAAGGATCCAATCTATACCTCTGCAACATGAAAACATGAAACACATCATGGATCTTTTCCAACTCGGGAGGCAACCTCAACCGATAAGCCACAGGACCCACTCGCTCCACAACCACATAAGGTCCAATAAACCTTGGGCTAAGCTTACCCTTACGCCAAAATCTCATCACCTTCTTCCAAGGCGATACTTTCAAAAACTTACGTTCGCCAACTACGAACTCAATCTTCTTACACTTCAAATCTGTGTACGACTTTTGCCGATCTGATGCTGCTTTCAAACGCTCACAAATGAGCTTCACCTACTCAGTGGTTCCTTTCAACAAGTCTTGCACTGAAACCAACTTTTGCCCTATTTTTTCCCAACAAAGAGGAGTTCTACACTTTCTCCCATACAAAGCCTCGTATGGTGCCATTTGAATGCTTGCCTGGTAACTATTATTGTAAGCAAACTCAACCAAAGGCAAGTGCTTCTCCCAAGAACCTTGGAAATCAATAACGCAACATCTCAACATGCCCTCAAGCACTTGGATAACACGCTCCGACTGTCTATCCGTCTGAGGATGATAAGAAGTACTGAAATTCAATCGTGTACCCAAGGCTTGATGCAAACATTCCCAAAACCATGATGTGAACCTCGGATATCTATCTGACACTATAAACTTCAGCACCCCGTGCAAACACACAATCTCAGCAATATACAGCTCAACTAGTTTATCCAATGTATACGTAGTATGCACATGCAAGAAATGTGCACACTTCGTAAGGCGATCAACAATGACCCTAACATAATTCTTCTTCGATGGAGAAAAAAGCAAACCAGACTCGAAATCCATGGTAATCCTTTCCCACGTCCATTCTAGGATTTTCAATGGTTGCAACAACATAGAAGAAACCTGATGTTTAGCCTTCACACGCTGACAAACCATGCATTTACCAACAAATTCAACAACATCCTCCTTCAATCCCACCCAATAGTATTCATCCTTCAAACCACGATACATCTTCGTACTACCAGGGTGCATAGCGAAAGGACTACTATGAGCTTCAGTCAGAATAGTGCGCCTCAACTCAACATCATTCGGCACCAGTATTCGACTCCCAAAGCACAGAACACCATCGTCATTGAAACTGAAATCCGAAGGCTTACCATCCGCAATATCCTGAACGTGAGGGACAAGAGAATCATCAAGCAACTGCTTATTCTTGATCAAATGAATCAAGGATGGTTTCACTTGCAATTCGACAACAAGACCACCATCTCGCGATATGCTCAAGAGAGCAAACATCGCCCTCAACTCCACAACCACCTTCCTGCTCAAAGCATCATCCACAACATTGGCCTTCCCAGGATGATACTCGATCGACAATCATAATCATTAAGCAACTCCACCCATTGTCGTTACCTAAGATTCAACTCCTTTTGAGACATAAGATACTTCAAACTCTTATGATCTGTGAATACCACACACTTCTCACCATAAAGATAATGCCTCCAAATCTTCAAAGCAAACACAACAGCCGCGAGCTCAAGATCACGAGTAGGGTAGTTACGCTCATGCACCTTCAATTGTCTAGATGCATATGCCACTACCTTACCTTCTTGTAACCCCCGTAGCCCGGCCTAGACGGTTGACCCGAACTACGAGGATTACACGGGGAAAACCAAAGTCAACCCGAAAGTCAACCTTGATTAACGACCCTTTTTTTTCTTTTTAATCTTGTCTAGATGCACATTAACCTTAGATGTGATCACACAAACACCATACTCAAAGATCACAAACATCAGAGATCAAACGGGGACCCAATTGAACAAATTACAACTTTAGGGACCAAATTGTAATTTTTGAAAACTTTAAGGACTTAACCAGATTTTAAGTTACCAACTTAAAATTAATCATGTTTCATGCTTCCCAGCCAAATTTCAGCTCAAACGGACATCCCAAACTCATACAATTGCACAAACAAGATTCAGGACTAAAATGCAAACATTCCAAACATATAAAGATACTTTTAACCGAAATAACAGACACGTATCGATACGCCTGGAGTCGTATCGATACGCGGGGAAGACAGTGACCAAATTCCAGAGATGGTATCGATACGAAATCCCACGTTTCGATACGGCCTTCATATTTAGCCTAGACGGTATCGATACCCACACAACCGTACCGATACCCCTGGGCAGAAATGTGCATATTTGGCTCATGCGTATCGATACGCAAGCCCGTGTATCGATACCCCTGCCTGAAATCGACTCAAAATCAACATCATACATGCTTCAAACTTCAATTTAACAACACCAAAACATACCACATAATCAATCAACGTGCAGGGACCATAATTGCATCACCAATTCAACATATAACCAACACATATGAAAAGCCTCAATTTCAATGGCATGCTTCCTACTCAAGCTAACCATTTATGCTCAAACCTTCCAAAACAAACTCATTTAAGCCAATTCATGTTCCAACAACATAGCAACAACATTTAAACATTCTTAAACAAACATATACGATCACATACACATAAACCCGAGAGATTCTACCCCATTGCCCTTATTAACTATAGCTATTCACCGAGACATACATCTCCATTGGAGTCCACCTTGAATCCCTTGCTCCTTGCTGTCCAAACCTCAAGAATCTGCATTGATGGACAAAAAGGAGCGTAAGCACATAATGCTTAGTGAGGAATGCTCAAAACCAAAACACCATCAATGCAGCGGGTCATTAAAACACCTTTAAAACAAACCCGATTTGATTACCAAAGCCATGTTTGAAAACCCTTTTCAACATCAAGCTCAAAACATGCATAAACACCATATGCCAAGCTTAAACAAAACCATGGAAAACACTTCCATTTCACAACATACCTTTCTTAAACTTGAAAACCATATCAAGCAAGAAACCTTTTAAAACCATAGCTCAAATAATCCATTTCATGCATTCAACCAAGGCAACATAAGAACCATAACAACATCTTCACATGCCTTTAAAAACAAGTCTTACAAGACTCCAATGCAACATAGATATTTCATGCTCACATGCATCATTTACCAAATGATTACCAACACTTGTTTAACTTAACAAGTAAACATGCATTCACTAGCATCATAAACTTTTCATGCAACAAGCATCTTTTCAAGCATCTCATGCTTCTCATGCAAACATGCATCAAGTCAAGCAACTCATGCTTCACATGCAACCATGCATCATTTCAAGCATCTCATGCTTCACATGCAACCATGCATCATTTCAAGCATCTCATGCTTCACTATGATCAAGAACATTACATTGGCTTCCAAAAGATCAACCACATTCACTTTACAACTCAACAACCCGATCGGATACGCGAATTCCGAGCGTTGTCCCTACGCTCCCTACACCCTACCCAATCCAAGGTCCTCGAATGGGCAACAACCTCCATTATGACCTCAACACCCTAAGGTTCCCATGTATGGACTTTTAAACACCATACAACCTTAGCTTTTCCCCAAGGTTCCCATGTATGGACTTTTAACCACCATACAACCTTGACATGCACAAGGTTCTCTCGTATGGACTTTTAACCACCATACAACATTTGCATAACCGATTGGTAGTTGTAGAACATCACTAACGAGATCCGGGACATCACACACAAGATCCACACATGGATTTAACCACTGCCATTGTGATCTCAACAAGCACAAGGTTCTCACATATGGACTTTTAACCACCATATAACCTTTGCTCAACCAAGGTCCTCAAATGGGCAACACCTCCATTATGACCTCAAACAACCAAGGTCCTCCAGTGGGCAACAACCTCCACTATGACCTCATCTCGTTAGGATACTTGAAGGGAGCTTATCCGGTCCACTCTTGACCACTCCACCTCCAAGGCGACTTAATTCACGGTGCACCCAATCCTATAGCCGGCTAACTATATCCGATCAACGAACCAAGAACCATTTACACCACTTGCCAATATAACCATCTTACCATATTAATCCAATGTTCCACATGCATAAACATAATGCAAAACCATCACAACATTAGCCCAATGATTCACATGCATAACCAATATGCAAAAGGTAACATTTATCATCATCAATTCTCTGTTTTAAAGCATCATACAAAGCCATTGATCAACATGCAACACTATGCATCAAAACCACAATTACCATATACAAAACCAAGGATCCCTTACCTTGAGCATCCTTCTCAAATGACTTTCAAAACCAGCATTAAACCATGCTAAACCATGCTTACAAAACAGAATTAAACCATGCAAAACACATGCATTCCAATCATCAACCATAATTGCTTTTAAAACCAAATCACAACACAATTCAAGAGCAAAAATCCTTTTACTTACTCTTGAGCTTAGCAAGTTGTTTAGACTTATACTAAGCTCCCAAAAACCTCCAAACCTTGTTTTAAAAGCTGAAATCCCAACTTCACTCACCGATAACCAAAACAAGACTAGCCAACAAGCCTTCCAAGCTTCCGAAACCTTCCGCAAACACCTCCAAAGCTCACGGATCAAACTCCCCTGTTTCAAGCACACAAAAATAGAACATTAATGCATCCTTATGCATTAAAACACCAGCAACAACAACACAACTCGCTGCTCATCACAAATCTAACAATTTGGCTACCAAACATAACCGAAATCACCTCCAAACACTTCCAAAACTTAACCCAGCCAAGATCCATCACTTCTAACCATTTTTATACATCAATTAACATGCAAAATGATCACAACCACGTCCTTATACCTCCAAGTATAACAGATCACCAAAAACACTCTAAAAACAACCAAAAACTCAAGCCAAACTTAGGAAATTCAACCTATCCGGGATTGCATTGATTAAACCTCAACTTCTAATCAATTTAGCATTCATTTAACATCATTTTGACACTCCAAAACACTGCCCAAACAGATCACACGAAAATTTCACCAAAATCACCAAATCTTGCATTTTAGCCAAAAATCAAGATCTCAATTGAAAAGCCATTAATAAAACATAAATCAAGGATTGAGAACTTAGGAATTTCAGTAAAGAACTGATAGTTTAGAGGAGAAGGACGTTCTTACCTCCAAACTTGAATTTCTCCATTTTAGAGCCAAAAAGCTTGATGAAACAACTTGCAAATTGAGAGGTTTTGTTGATGAGATGATTAGGAATCAAATGAGAGTTGAAATGAGAGATTTAGATGTCAAAATCAGAGAAAGAAATCTGGAGAATTGTGTTTGGGTTGAGAGAAAATGAGAGAAAAGGGAAAATTGAGAGAAAATGGAAAATTAGTTAAGATTTTGGTTAAAATGATTTCCCTCCCTTTCTTAATCTTTAAAAATCAGAATAAAGCCTTAAAATATCTTAGAAAAATCTGGAGAAATACTTTTTGGAATAATAGCTCCTTAAAGATTCAAAGTTTCAATCCTTTATAAAACTGTCCCGCAACTTTCAAAAATTACATTTTGGTCACTAGCCAAAATGTCAACCTTCCGAACCTCATTTTCCAAAATTGATTTCACAGTTCACTAATATATATTAAAAGATGATTTTAGAACATTTTTCCATATTTTTAATGCAACCCGAACTAGGCTTTCCTAAATTCACTCTTATATATTCGATCAGCACTTTGACCGAACCGGTCAACACCCAAAACTTCTGAGCCCAAAACCGGGGCGTTACAACTCTCCCCCCCTTAGGAAATTTCATCCTCGAAATTTCAACCGGCGAAAAGAGAAACAGAACCTTCTCAAAACAACACACAAGACAACCCAAAAGCCTTAACCAACACCGAACACACAACTCCCAAGACTTGTTTACGCAGAGACAACAACCAATCCAACTCAGCCACTAGGCAAACCCCTCAACCTCTAAAACTCTTGCAAACTCCTAAACCTCTTCCAAAGATTTTCCCAACAAGCAAAAATCCTTAAACATCAACTGTTTACACAAACTCTTCAATGAAGCTGACAATCCTTCACATCCGCCAAAAACATTACCATATCAGCTCATCAGGACTATCCACCCAAATACCAAAAATTACTTCACAACTCCAACTTGAAACCGTCAGCCGTTCTACACACCATCAACTGACTTCAAACGGAACTTTCTTAACCACAACCAGCCAACCACTTCTCACAAGAACTCAAACAACCAACGAAAGCCTTCGATCTATCACAGCCCTTTCACTACAAACTTCAACCAGAACACTTGCATTACCAGAACATTACTTAACCAAAACACACATAACAGCTTCTGATCTCCTCAAAGGTTGCTAAGAACCAACACAACCCTTTCACAACAACTTAAAAGCTAAACTACCTCAGCACTTAGGAAACACAACCACTAAGCTGCAACATCACTTAGCACCAAGGAACTACCACTTCCTTTTAGCTAAACAAACCACTTACCCGATACTAACCTCAACCGATACCCTTCACCACCAAGCCACTAAACTCTCTGAGCATCAAACACTATCCTTCTACCAACAGGCTATTCCACTCTCACTATCACTAGCAACTAGTTTAACAAACTCCAACACTTCTAGCTCTCACTCAGCACCAAACAACTTCTAAAAACCCATCATCCCACCTAATCCAACCACAACACTAACAGATTCAATTAGTTATTAGCGAGCGTGAACATCGTATGCATGATTACCTACATGCCCTATCAATGCCTGATGTACATGTATGCAAAACCTCTAGTGTCATGCCACATGTATGCATGGACCAACATATATAATATAACATATAGCAATGATTTTAACTGTGCATGAATGCCAGTTCACACCCTCCAATAACATCCTCAAAATCCGTCTATGAACAACCTCCTAACTCACCTTTAACTTATCTAGCTCCATCATACCAACAACCACTAACCACAAGATACTCACCCAAACCTTCTTCACACCCAAGATATTACCAAACCACAACTACCACTACCCCAAACATACTAGCAACAAGACTAGACTTACCACACAAGGAAAAACCAACAGAAACCAACTAAGGCAACTAAAGCAAAGATCACTTAACAAGGTTACCTGAAAGCACAACACCACCCTGAAGCTTCATCAAATGAGCCCTCTTCCTTGCGGAACCATCATCCTCCTGCGGCACAACTGCAGCACCAACTAACACACCAGGGTCAACATCAACTCCTTGCGATAAGGAACCTTGGCTGTTCCGAGCCAACATCAAACAACCACGTCTCATGTGTCCAGCAGACGCACATTTCCAGCAAACTTCATTTCTCAAACTCTTCTCAACCTTCCGCTTTTTCTGCCACCTCTGAACCTTGCCTCGGCCGTACCCACGACCTTTCAAAGATCCTTTGGCTAACACCAAAGCTGACTTCACTCCATATGGACAATCACGCTTAACATGAACTTTAGAACCACAGTTCCAACAAACACCTGCGCCCCAACAATTTCCAACATGTTGCCTTTCACATCGGTCACACACGGATGACTGGGCTTCTACTCCTTGCTTAAGCAACACTTGCTCACCAACAGCACTACCCGCACCTTGCTTAACCCTTGGAAATTCCCTTCCAAGATACCTTTCATAGAAGGCCGATACAAAGAAATCCCAATCAATATCAAGGATATGTGACGCCACAGCCACAGATGTCCACCAGGCACAAGCATCTTCCAGCATCAAAGAAACAACACTCCCCAGCTTACAGGCATAATCACAACCTTCCTGATCCAAAATCAGAACCACATTGGCCAACCAGGCCTCAAACATCTTCGGGGAAGAACCATGATACTCCACAGCACCCAAATCAAACAAACGCTGCTTCGGCAAACCCTCACATCTAGCCAGCACATCCACTGACTTTACCTCAACCGCAGCCTGAGATGTTCCCAACACCTCCTGAACAACAGATGATGAACTTTTCATCACAGAACCAGCTTCTTTCCCTTGCCTTACCACCTCAACACTAGGCACAGAAGGCTGAGACAAAACACCTTTACAAAAGGGTGAATTCTTTGCCTTAACAACCTGTCCCAAGGCAGCAACCATCTCCCTCATCCGCCATTCTTTCATCGACTTTGCCATACCACTAACAACAACAAACATACAATCACAACAAGCAAACAAACCAGTTAGACCAGCATTAAGCAAGGATTCAAACTCCAACTCCAAAATAACACAATAGCTATATTAATAAGGCAATGGGTATCCCGAATCCTCCCCTTTACATGACACAACAGTCAACACAATATGGATATCACAACATCAAGCATATCAACAACATACCTTGATCATGCTTACACCATACAACATCCAATTGCATCCGCATATTAGCAACTTAACATGCTCAAAACACATTCACCATGCATAACATCAGCTCATAGCATCAACACATATCCACATAAACTCAATCAAGATTCATAACCACAAACATGCTTGCATACAACAGCAACATGCTCAGAAACATCAACAACATACTCAAAAACACATGTCTTAAGCAACTTTCAACCACACAACAAGGTAAACATCATACACACATCACAACAACTTACCGTTTTCCCCAACCTTCGCAACTCAGCTCTGATACCACCAAATGTAACCCCCGTAGCCCGGCCTAGACGGTTGACCCGAACTACGAGGATTACACGGGGAAAACCAAAGTCAACCCGAAAGTCAACCTTGATTAACGACCCTTTTTTTTCTTTTTAATCTTGTCTAGATGCACATTAACCTTATATGTGATCACACAAACACCATACTCAAAGATCACAAACATCAGAGATCAAACGGGGACCCAATTGAACAAATTACAACTTTAGGGACCAAATTGTAATTTCTGAAAACTTTAAGGACTTAACCAGATTTTAAGTTACCAACTTAAAATTAATCATGTTTCATGCTTCCCAGCCAAATTTCAGCTCAAACGGACATCCCAAACTCATACAATTGCACAAACAAGATTCAGGACTAAAATGCAAACATTCCAAACATATAAAGATACTTTTAACCGAAATAACAGACACGTATCGATACGCCTGGAGTCGTATCGATACGCGGGGAAGACAGTGACCAAATTCCAGAGATGGTATCGATACGAAATCCCACGTTTCGATACGGCCTTCATATTTAGCCTAGACGGTATCGATACCCACACAACCGTACCGATACCCCTGGGCAGAAATGTGCATATTTGGCTCATGCGTATCGATACGCAAGCCCGTGTATCGATACCCCTGCCTGAAATCGACTCAAAATCAACATCATACATGCTTCAAACTTCAATTTAACAACACCAAAACATACCACATAATCAATCAACGTGCAGGGACCATAATTGCATCACCAATTCAACATATAACCAACACATATGAAAAACCCCAATTTCAATGGCATGCTTCCTACTCAAGCTAACCATTTATGCTCAAACCTTCCAAAACAAACTCATTTAAGCCAATTCATGTTCCAACAACATAGCAACAACATTTAAACATTCTTAAACAAACATATACGATCACATACACATAAACCCGAGAGATTCTACCCCATTGCCCTTATTAACTATAGCTATTCACCGAGACATACATCTCCATTGGAGTCCACCTTGAATCCCTTGCTCCTTGCTGTCCAAACCTCAAGAATCTGCATTGATGGACATAAAGGAGCGTAAGCACATAATGCTTAGTGAGGAATGCTCAAAACCAAAACACCATCAATGCAGCGGGTCATTAAAACACCTTTAAAACAAACCCGATTTGATTACCAAAGCCATGTTTGAAAACCCTTTTCAACATCAAGCTCAAAACATGCATAAACACCATATGCCAAGCTTAAACAAAACCATGGAAAACACTTCCATTTCACAACATACCTTTCTTAAACTTGAAAACCATATCAAGTAAGAAACCTTTTAAAACCATAGCTCAAATAATCCATTTCATGCATTCAACCAAGGCAACATAAGAACCATAACAACATCTTCACATGCCTTTAAAAACAAGTCTTACAAGACTCCAATGCAACATAGATATTTCATGCTCACATGCATCATTTACCAAATGATTACCAACACTTGTTTAACTTAACAAGTAAACATGCATTCACTAGCATCATAAACTTTTCATGCAACAAGCATCTTTTCAAGCATCTCATGCTTCTCATGCAAACATGCATCAAGTCAAGCAACTCATGCTTCACATGCAACCATGCATCATTTCAAGCATCTCATGCTTCACATGCAACCATGCATCATTTCAAGCATCTCATGCTTCACTATGATCAAGAACATTACATTGGCTTCCAAAAGATCAACCACATTCACTTTACAACTCAACAACCCGATCGGATACGCGGATTCCGAGCGTTGTCCCTACGCTCCCTACACCCTACCCAATCCAAGGTCCTCGAATGGGCAACAACCTCCATTATGACCTCAACACCCTAAGGTTCCCATGTATGGACTTTTAAACACCATACAACCTTAGCTTTTCCCCAAGGTTCCCATGTATGGACTTTTAACCACCATACAACCTTGACATGCACAAGGTTCTCTCGTATGGACTTTTAACCACCATACAACATTTGCATAACCGATTGGTAGTTGTAGAACATCACTAACGAGATCCGGGACATCACACACAAGATCCACACATGGATTTAACCACTGCCATTGTGATCTCAACAAGCACAAGGTTCTCACATATGGACTTTTAACCACCATATAACCTTTGCTCAACCAAGGTCCTCAAATGGGCAACACCTCCATTATGACCTCAAACAACCAAGGTCCTCCAGTGGGCAACAACCTCCACTATGACCTCATCTCGTTAGGATACTTGAAGGGAGCTTATCCGGTCCACTCTTGACCACTCCACCTCCAAGGCGACTTAATTCACGGTGCACCCAATCCTATAGCCGGCTAACTATATCCGATCAACGAACCAAGAACCATTTACACCACTTGCCAATATAACCATCTTACCATATTAATCCAATGTTCCACATGCATAAACATAATGCAAAACCATCACAACATTAGCCCAATGATTCACATGCATAACCAATATGCAAAAGGTAACATTTATCATCATCAATTCTCTGTTTTAAAGCATCATACAAAGCCATTGATCAACATGCAACACTATGCATCAAAACCACAATTACCATATACAAAACCAAGGATCCCTTACCTTGAGCATCCTTCTCAAATGACTTTCAAAACCAGCATTAAACCATGCTAAACCATGCTTACAAAACAGAATTAAACCATGCAAAACACATGCATTCCAATCATCAACCATAATTGCTTTTAAAACCAAATCACAACACAATTCAAGAGCAAAAATCCTTTTACTTACTCTTGAGCTTAGCAAGTTGTTTAGACTTATACTAAGCTCCCAAAAACCTCCAAACCTTGTTTTAAAAGCTGAAATCCCAACTTCACTCACTGATAACCAAAACAAGACTAGCCAACAAGCCTTCCAAGCTTCCGAAACCTTCCGCAAACACCTCCAAAGCTCACGGATCAAACTCCCCTGTTTCAAGCACACAAAAATAGAACATTAATGCATCCTTATGCATTAAAACACCAGCAACAACAACACAACTCGCTGCTCATCACAAATCTAACAATTTGGCTACCAAACATAACCGAAATCACCTCCAAACACTTCCAAAACTTAACCCAGCCAAGATCCATCACTTCTAACCATTTTTATACATCAATTAACATGCAAAATGATCACAACCACGTCCTTATACCTCCAAGTATAACAGATCACCAAAAACACTCTAAAAACAACCAAAAACTCAAGCCAAACTTAGGAAATTCAACCTATCCGGGATTGCATTGATTAAACCTCAACTTCTAATCAATTTAGCATTCATTTAACATCATTTTGACACTCCAAAACACTGCCCAAACAGATCACACGAAAATTTCACCAAAATCACCAAATCTTGCATTTTAGCCAAAAATCAAGATCTCAATTGAAAAGCCATTAATAAAACATAAATCAAGGATTGAGAACTTAGGAATTTCAGTAAAGAACTGATAGTTTAGAGGAGAAGGACGTTCTTACCTCCAAACTTGAATTTCTCCATTTTAGAGCCAAAAAGCTTGATGAAACAACTTGCAAATTGAGAGGTTTTGTTGATGAGATGATTAGGAATCAAATGAGAGTTGAAATGAGAGATTTAGATGTCAAAATCAGAGAAAGAAATCTGGAGAATTGTGTTTGGGTTGAGAGAAAATGAGAGAAAAGGGAAAATTGAGAGAAAATGGAAAATTAGTTAAGATTTTGGTTAAAATGATTTCCCTCCCTTTCTTAATCTTTAAAAATCAGAATAAAGCCTTAAAATATCTTAGAAAAATCTGGAGAAATACTTTTTGGAATAATAGCTCCTTAAAGATTCAAAGTTTCAATCCTTTATAAAATTGTCCCGCAACTTTCAAAAATTACATTTTGGTCACTAGCCAAAATGTCAACCTTCCGAACCTCATTTTCCAAAATTGATTTCACAGTTCACTCATATATATTAAAAGATGATTTTAGAACATTTTTCCATATTTTTAATGCAACCCGAACTAGGCTTTCCTAAATTCACTCTTATATATTCGATCAGCACTTTGACCGAACCGGTCAACACCCAAAACTTCTGAGCCCAAAACCGGGGCGTTACACTTCTTGCATCAACACACGACCCAAACCGACATAGGACACATCACTATAGACTACAAACTCCTTACCTGACTCAGGTTAAATCAAGACAGGAGCTTACGTCAAAGCTTCCTTTAGCTTCTCAAAATCTTGCTACCTCGTATATGTCCACTCATAGCGAACATTCTTCTGCAACAACTTGGTCAAAGGTGCAGCAATCTTCGAGAAACCCTCGACAAACCTACGATATTATCCAGCCAAGTCAAGAAAGCTTCGCACTTCTGTCACCGACTTAGGCACTTTCCAATTCATCACTGCCTCTATATTATGTGGGTCAACACGAATACCCTCAGTTGATACAACATGTCCAAGGAAGACTACCTCTCTAAGCCAAAACTCACACTTGCTCAGCTTAGTTTAAAGTCGGTTCTCCAACAACACTTGAAACACTATCCTTAAGTGTCTATCATGATCCTCCTCGATACGAGAGTACACAAGGATGTCATCGATGAACACTACCACAAACTTATCCAAAAACCCATGGAATGTGTGATTCATCATGTCCATGAAAGCAGCAAGTGCGTTGGTTAATCCAAAAGGCATCACTAAGAACTCATAATGCACGTACCTTGTCCGAAAAGCTGTCTTAGGTACGTCCACATCCTTCACCTTCAACTAGTAATACCCTGACCTCAAATCAATCTTAGAAAACACCGAGGCTCCTCGAAACTGATCAATGAGATCATCAATCTTTGGAAAGGTATACTTGTTCTTGATCGTCAATTTGTTCAGTTGCCGATAATCTATACACATCCGCATTTTCCCATCTTTCTTCTTTACAAACAACACTGGAACACCCCAAGGTGATACACTCGGCCTGATGAATCCTCGATCAAGCAACTCCTGAAGTTGCGTCTTCAACTCTTTAAGCTTTTTTGTGCCATTCGATAAGGAGCAATGGACACCGGAGTCATATTCTCATACAACTCGATACAAAACTCAACTTCATTGTTTGGTGGTAATCCAGGCAACTCTTCCGGAAAGACACTTGGAAAATCGCAAATGGTTTTGATGTCTTGCACATGTACATCCTTTGCACCAGGATTCATCACATAGGCAAGATAAGCATCACAGCCCATTCTTAGCATACAACTTGCTGCCAAAGCCGGAACAACATTAGACTAGAATTTCACATTCTCGCCTACTATCACCTCCTCAAAATCATCAGCAAGCTTCAAGGTAACTCGCTTAACATCAAAACCAACAACAACCCTATGCTCAGATAACCAATCCATCCCAAGAATCACATCAAAGCCATAAAAAGGTAATTCCATCAAGTCCACAGGAAAAAAACATGACCCTGTACAGACAAAGGGCATCTCCTATACAATTTCCGTGTGACCACAGTCTCACCAAAGGAACTAGTCACTTGCATTCATACTCTTAACAACTTAGCAAGTATATCAAGCAAATGTGCATGCTCACTCAAGCTATAAGAGTGCGTGGATCCAGAATCTATCAATGCTAACAAAGATAAAGACTATAGAGCAAAGGTACCTGCGATCACATCTGTATCGTTGCACCCCTCACGCTGAGCATAAACTTTCGCATGACCACCTCCCTCTGGCTGAACATCCACCACGTGAGCAACTCCTCGTTGTCTTTCCTCTCTCATCTGAAAGTTACCTCGTCCATGCCCACGGCCTCTCTGAGGTTCTACAGCACGTACTGGTGCCTGCCTAGCAGACTACGGGCAGTCACACTTCACATGACCCTGCACCCCACAGTGCCAACAAGTCCATGTGACACCCCAACACTCCCTAGTGTGATGTCTCCCACAACGGTTGCATACTGAAGCACGAGCACCAACATTCTGACCATGCTGCCCATGGCCTGATCCACCACCACCACCCTGACGATGATCCCTCTGATAACCTCTATCCCGTGGCCTTTTGCCACGATCACGCCTACCATCATGGTCTGCACTCCTCTTCCGTGAACTAGAGTCTCCAGATTAAGTCGTCATCCCTAGACTCAGCTCTATATCCTTAGCTCTCGAGACCAGCACATCAAAGTCTGTGTACTCAGCCGCTAGCATGTATGTCTTAACTTCCCTTATCAACCCATAGCGGAAACGTTCACACCTTGCCCGCTCGTTTGGTACTAAATCAGGTGCATACTGGCTCAACCTCACAAATTGCACCTTATACTCAGCAACTGACATATTGCCCTGCGCTAGAACCATGAATTCGCGCTTCTTCTCGTCCAGATAACGGACCCCCAAGAACTTTTTCTTGAACGCATTCACAAAAAAGGCCCACTATTGCGTTCGTGCAGTGACTATAAATAATACGCAAATGGTGCAAGTATACACGTCGAACGAGTAATAAAGTGATGATTGAGTATCGTCTCCACATGGATTGGAGGTGAACACAGTCCCATTTCCAAAATTGCTATAGTAACCAAATTGTAATGTGTGTATGTTGAGGCTTAATGAATGAAGGAAAAATGCTGTAGGAAAACAAGCAAGCAGAAGAGAGATAATCAAATGACAGATAGGTCCTCTCTCGGATACGGAGCTCTCTACGGAATGGCTGGCTAGCTTCTGAAGGATAATCCTCTAAGACCTCTTAACACTGTTAATGAATCCTAGTTCTCTCACTATGCTTGGCGGTATTTACTTAGGCTGCCTCTAAACTATCTCTAGCAAGAAGTATGGGAGACTAAAATGCTACAGCAATACCTCTCGGCTTAACTCTAAATATCGTACTCTCCTAATCTCTATCCCTTTTAGCCGTTTAAACCTATCACTTATCTCTAAAGCGGGTTGGAGTCCATCCCATTGGTGGTTACTCCATTGTTTATGAAGATTTATGGCTAGTTCTTTCGATCACTCCCCCTAGCTAATGCTAAAGCAACGACCTTCTCTCGAAAGTTGTCACACACTACTCTAACTGTCACTATTGGCAAGGGCTTACTCTCTTAATCACTACCCCCATCTGTACCTAGGGAACGACCATCACTCAAAGGAATCATAAGGAATGGTATGTCTTCTCGAGGCACTAACATCCCTAATCTCTTACAACCCTGGGTTGTTCCTAAAGAAAGGCCAACTCTCGATGGCGCTTAAGGTAGGGCCTATATCTGAAAGCACTGACAACCCTAAGCTCTTACAACTTTAAGGAAATTAAGCATACCATAAACAAAGCAAAGATCATGAGAGAACAATAAACATCAATATGAGATTAAGAAAATAAAAAGAGTATCATCCAGCAAAACCCACGCCATCTAAAACAGTTCATGGCTGGCAATAATCAAACATATCATTCTCATACAACCCTCTAGATAAATAAATGCTATAGCAGAAAGGAAAGATAAACTCCAGTTCGCCAGTGTACTGCCATGACCGCCTTAGGCTCACCGCCTCATAAGAGGACGGTGAGGCAAGCCTCATGCTCCCCGATGAAGGACACCAAAGCTGACTGACGATGAAGTGCTCCTCCCCTTTGTTGTGCTTCCTCTTGCACATTTTTCTCTCTCTTCCTCCCCTCTCTCTCTCTTTGAAGAGATGAAGCCTTTATATAGTGGGGGTGTGCTTCTAGGGTTTTGGTTCCTTGGTATCTCGTTGGGGATCCCAACAAATATCCTCCGACAAGCTTTGTCCACCAAGGGACAAGAGGATGGTAATTAGATGGAGTGCGGCTGCTGCATAAAGCTGTCTGACAGTGTCAGGCGTCCTTTCCTGCACTTCACGTACTTGTACTTTTGTGCGCCAGCTAGCCTTCTATCTCTCCCTTGCTATAGCATTTTGTTCCTTGTTTCTTCCCTCGCATTCCGTTCTGTCATCCTGCACACAATCAGCCAAAAACTACCTTTCACGCAACACCAACTGCACACGAGCAATAAATTGAAAACCACCCATAATATACTAAAAATGCAGCCTACATGCAATGTAATGCACTTGAAAACAAGCAATTGCTATAGCAAAGAGGCATAAATATAGAGGTAATAGCATAGCTATCACACCCCCAAACTTAAGCTATTGCTTGTCCTCAAGCAATGAGTAAAAATAAACAAAAGGGATGCTATGGCAAAGATTTAACGAGGAATTAATACTATGGCAGTGTTTCAACTTTCAGAAAAAGATAGACATTCAGTATCAACAACATTTATTTGAGACTCGCAATAATTTCTCTTAAGAACAAGCTGCTAGTGAGTGTGTGCGCAAGATTACTTTCGAGCTATGCATGATATGCGATGAAAAATTTACAAGGAAGCTCAATAATAATGCTTTAGCACTGAATTTTTCAAGTATTACAGACTTCCACAAAAATGTAAAAGGTATTGTTGCGAAGGGTGCCGACTCATCACACCTATCGTCCTTAACTCTAGATGAATAGGGAGCATACCTCTCACCCCGAGTTAATAGGTAGAGTGTCCTAAAGACTGCACAGTGCAGTGTCCTTCTACAGTTATGCTATAGCATTTATTGATTTCCAGTTTTAGGCACATGGAACTCTATTTTCTTTTATGCTCATTTTTCATTCTTTCATGCAAGGCAGTACTAAAGTCCTTCCTGAAAAGTTTTTCTAAACTTACCAAGCAGAGAAAGAAAGCAATATGTGTCTAAAATTATTTTCTATAGCAAACTCACTCCTAAGATAGTTCCTTAAGTCTCATGAAGTTGTAGAATTTTTAGTTCAGGCCTATTGAATTTCAAATGATCGTCATTAAGCATCATCAACACAATTGCATATTTCTTCCAAGCTAAACAGAATGCCATAGAAAAACTTTTATCTAATCTTACGATGCAAATGCTATGGTCCTAAACTAAGCGAAGGTGAAACACCCCCAAACTTGGAGATGCGTCGTCCGCGATGCATGAAAAAATGTTATGCAAAATGCTGATGCAAAAATAAACTAAAAAGAACAAAAACTAAAACTAAAAAAGAAATTTGTACCTCATGGGTGCTGAGGTTAATTGTCACTTGTGTCGTCCGTGGAGTGGTCGTCGTGCGCCATTGGAACTGTTGAGGTTGCACTGTCATCAGATAGGGCAGGGGCTGGATCGGTTGGTTTGACAGTGCGCCCTATTGTGTGTTTATAACGTTTCGGCTTGGATTCCGTAGCATCCTCAGATGGTGGCACAACGGGGTTAGTTCCAGTGGTGGGGGCCGCCTCAACCATAGGCTGATCATCGTCACTCAAGGTGGTGGTTGGCTCCCTTTGTGATTCAGGTGGCTGCAATGTTGCTGTAGCAGGCTTGTTGCTTCGTGTTCTCTTTCTAGTGGGTGTGGAAGCAAGATCGATTTTCTGTGGCTTTTGGGCAGCGATCTGTTCTTCTGGAACTGAGGGTTCTTGAGTGTCTGGTTCATGGGCGGTCGTCGGATTGACTTTCTTCCTTGTCGTCAACTTCCTCTTTTGGGCTAGTGGTCGAGGCGTGCTCATTGTAACATTTTGGTCTTGAGGCTCAGGAGTGATGAGGAGTTCCTTTGGAAATGGGGGGAAGTGAATTGCGATTCTCAGCAAGAATTCGGAGAAGCATTGTGAGATGGCCACATCCCTTTGGTTAGCATATTTGAAATAGGTGTTCAGCTGCACCCTCAGACTGTGAAGCTCTATTGCTAGGTGGGTTGCTTTAGCAACTAATGTTGCGGTCCTTGCTGCAGTAAAGCTCTTGGCTCCTCCCTCCAGGGTCTCGTTTGGAGCATCCTCATCAAATCCCTTCAGTTGAGGAATCTGGGCAGGTGTCAACCCCTTTTTGCCCTCCATTTGCTCATCCTTAGCCGGGTTTTCAAACACTTCCTTCGGCACAAGGCGGTGACCAAATTTGGGAAGATCAGAGGGCTCTTGCTCCTCTTGAGGCATGCGTAGACCTCATCCACCACCAATTTCCCTACATCAATTTGTCGCCCATTAATTATGGAATGAATAATCAACAGATGAGATAGGTCTACCCTAGTTGTGTGCAATGTGGGCATCAGTCTCGTTCGAAGCAGATGATTCCATAATTTTTCTTCAGGCTTTAGCCTCCCCCTCTCAACTGTCATGATGTTCCGGTTGAGTTCTGTCCCTCGAAAGCATAGTTCCATTACGATTTCTTCTTGTGCTTTTTCGTCTAGCCCAACAAAAAAGCTTCCATGCTCATCCACTACATTCTTTAGGCCGTAAAATTTGTTCACTGCTGGAGCAGTGAATTTCACTTGTTCTCTTCTAACGTTGACACTTGACTATATTGGGCTCGTCAAGTGCGCATAGAATTTCGTCACTAATGGGACACATATGCCTTGGGGGGTGCTCAGCTAGCTTCCTCCAGTTGTGCTTGACTACGACATCAAGAAGGGCTGACTCGAAGTTCTCCTCATTTTCCTCAGGGAATCGGAGTCCTTGCTCTGGCAGTAGCTTTCTATCTTTTAGATTTAGCCATCTTTCTCGGGCTACTTCATCGTAGAAGAGATTGATTTTGACGGCCGGTGGGTTTTGTGAACTTGATGCCGCACCAGAGACATTTTTGTAGTGGACCATGGCTGGAGGCTTGAAGGTAGGTTTTTTAGTCTTTTAAGGAACAAATGTTTTTGTTGTGAAGAAAAGAAAGAGAAACGTTGAATGGTTTGAGGTTGAGTGAAGAAGATGAAGCGTGAGGACAGTTGGAGAGGAGAGTGGGGGGAGACGTGTGGGAAGTTTCCTTGGGAAATGGCTAACCACTGACTCTCCTTAATGAGGAGAGAGGGTTGAGGTTTAGGGGAGCCGTCTTTTTTCAGGAAAAAGAAAAGGGCTCTTAATTGCTTGAAGAAAAAGTAGGAGAGAGAACTAGGTTATATGTTGCTAGGGTTTAATCTTCAAATATTCTCTCTATTAATTCCCCCTTTTATAATGCCCTTTTTATTCCCCTCCTTTTCATACGTCGCTCCAACTCCCAAGTCAAGACAAATTGTGTTCCCTGCAAACTCCGATCTCCTTTAACAACCAATAACATAAACCCCTTTTTGATGTACCACCTGCATGATTGATCAGCACTACAGAGGACATGTACTATGATACGAAATTCGCAGGATAATAAATTAAAAGAAAGGACAAACAAAAGATAAGATCAAAGCTAAAAACACACAAAAACAAACTAACTACTCTTTATTAAAAATGCTAAAGCAAAAAGAAAAAGTTAAGAGGCATATTGTCAAGGGTCGAGAAGGCTGAGGTTAGATGTGGCTAGCCCCACTTTGTTTGAGCAATCTTTAGCATCTGGGTTCCCTTCCCTGGTCAGGTCCTTAAGTTCTTTCCCTTGAACTGGTTCAACATAGGCTTTCTTCTGAATGTTGATGCTATAGCAAAGTTCTTGTAGCTCATCCCATGCTATAGTATTGCAGTGCCTATCTTCCATTGACCTCTCATGAAGGATATTATGTATGGTGATGGTGACTGTCTCTTCACCCAATTTCATTGTGACTTCACCCTTTTCACAGTAAATCAAGGCTCTCCCTGTAGCTAAAAATGGCCTTCCTAGAATAATAGGATCATTGTTGTCTTCCTCGCAATCCAAGATCAAGAAATCAGCATGGAAAGAAAAATGACCCACTTTTACTACAACATTCTCAATTTTTCCTTCTGGTCGGACTTCAAAGTGATCAACAAGCTGTAGCGCACCCCTAGTAGTCTTGACATCTCTCAATCCTAGTTTCTAAAATATGGATTTAGGCATCAGGTTCACACTTGATCCCGAATCACACAATGCTCTTCCATCAAACTCATCTCCGATAGAGCAGTGGATAATAAAGCTTCTTGGGTCTTTTATTTTTGGTGGGAGTTTTCTCCAAATGTAGTAGCATTCCTTTGCCATAACAACCATTTCATGTTTTTCCACCTTTCTCTTCTTTGTACTGATATTCCTTCCAAAGTGGAGATCTTCTTGCTTTTTAAGTTCTTGAGAAAATAGTGGAGGTAGTTTGGCCAGATCTGATGTAGCTTGTGAGGCCGTGTCTTTTGTTGTAACACAAGTTGGCCCTTCCTTGATTGGTCTTTTGGCCTTCCCCTCCTCATTCATTCCTTCTCCTTGTTGTGGTTCCTAAAGATTTTCTTGTTGTGGTAGTAAGATGGGTTGGGCTTCGTCCTTTTCTCCACCCCAAACTTATCACCTTGGTCAATCTACGTGTCTCTCCTTAGTGTGAGTGCGCTGCATTGTTCCTTGCTATGGTGCTTAGTGGCTTCAGTGTCGCTAAGCAGACTGCCTTGTGATCTCATGTGCAACGTTTGAGCTATATGACCCACTTGAGTTTCTAAAGCTCGTAAGGATGCACTATGACTTTGTAGAAGGGCTCCCTAATTTTTAATGTGTGCTACTTGATCTTGTAGTATAACTTTAGTGGTTCCCATGAAGTCCTTTGTCATAGCCATGAACTCCTTAAAAGTAGACTCCAATGATCTGCTTGATGAAGGTGTTGCTCCCATTTGATTTTGCCATGGCTTATTCTGGCGGGAATGGTGTACCTCTTGCGGATTTTGTTGTGACATTTGGTTGGCCGACATGTTGTTGTACCCCTGATTATCCCAACTCAGGTTTGTGTGCTAACTCCATCCTGGATTGCTGTTGCTATGGTTATAGTTCCTCACATAGTTGGCATATTCTGGATTATCAGGGCAATCATTAAGGTGGTGATTGCCATCGCATATGAGACACGACCTTACTGCCTTAACTTCCTTCACTTCGTTGGAACGCTGGAGATTCATTAGCAAATCTGTGATGTTGGCCAACTGATTCAATATTGAGTTGTCAACTTCACTCTCCTTGGCAGCTTTCCTTCTTCTCCCCGTTCCAAGCCTTGTTGTGGGGAACTAATAATCATTGTTGGCTGCCTTGTCAAGGATATCAAATGCTCCTTCTGCCTTGTCAAGGAAGCGATATCATTCCTCAACTGGGTGTTCATCACTGGCGGGCTATGGAATAGCAAAAAGTTCTTGCATAAATCGGTCCAACTTTGAATTGATCCGGCTGGCACCCCATTTAGCCATGCCCTAGCACGATCTCTTAGCGAATACGTAAACATCTTTAATTTCAACACATCCTCATGCACCCCTTGCTGCTTGAAAGAATCACAAACACCCATGAAAGCACGGATATGATGTCTAGCATCTTCATGAGGCAAGCCACCATACGGTCCAATGTTGCTCAACATGTTGAACATGACGAGTTTAAGCTCGAACCGGGCTTCCTGAATTTCTGGAGCTACTATTCCGAGATGGAGATCATCCAGACTAGGAGTTAAATGATCCCTAATAGCTCGTGGTCGAGCCGCTTCTCCCTGACCATTTAACAAAGCACTAACAACCCTAAGCTCTTACAACTTTAAGGAAATTAAGCATACCATAAACAAAGCAAAGATCAAGAGAGAACAGTAAACATCAACATGAGATTAAGAAAAATAAAAAGAGTATCATCCAGCAAAACCCACGCCATCTAAAACAGTTCATGGCTGGGCAATAATCAAACGTATCATTCTCATACAACCCTCCAGATAAATAAATGCTATAGCAGAAAGGAAAGATAAACTCCCAGTTCGCCAGTGGACTGCCATGACTGCCTTAGGCTCACCGCCTCATAAGAGGACGGTGAGGCCAAGCCTCGAGCTCCCCGATGAAGGACACCAAGGCTGACCGACGATGAAGTGCTCCTCCCCGATGAAGGACACCAAAGCTGACTGACGATGAAGTGATCATCCCCTCTGTTATGCTTCCTCTTGCCCACTTTTCTCTCTCTTCCTCTCCTCTCTCTCTTTGACGAGATAAAGCCTTTATATAGTGGGGTGTGCTTCTAGAGATTTGGTGCCTTGGTATCTCGTTGGGGATCCCAACAAATATCCTCCGACAAGCTTTGTCCACTAGGAGACAAGAGGACGGTCTGTAGATAGAGTGTGGCTGCTGCATAAAGTTGTCTGACAGTGTCAGGCGTCCTTTCATGCACTTCACGTGCTTGTACTTTTGTGCGCCAGCTAGCCTTCTTTCTCTCCCATGCTATAGCATTTTGTTCCTTGTTTCTTCCCTCGCATTCTGTTCTGTCATCCTGCACACAATCAGCTAAAAACTACCTTTCACGCAGCACCAACTCCACACGAGCAATAAATTGAAAAGAACCCATAATATATTTAAAATGCAGCCTACATGCAATGTAATGCACTTGAAAACAAGCAATTGCTATAGAAAAGAGGCATAAATATAGAGGTAATAGCATAGTTATCACCCACTCAATTTCATGCTGCTCCATTCCAGTCGTGATAGTCGTCAACCATGTATACGCATCGCCATGCAACAACGATATTACGCACCCCAGCTTCTGGACATTATTACAGTTCATATGTCCCAAGATTCGCTTGGTACTCTCAAACCAAGCCTCAGACCCCTCAAGAGTCAACCCTCTAAACTCAACACCGCCCAGGTTGCGTAAACACTCTAGAGGCAACCCAAAATTTGCACCCTGTTGTGGTGCAGCTACATGTAATCCAGCTACTGCCGCCTGAAAGGCTCCAGCAATAGATTGTACCAGTACTGTCATATATGGAACACCTTGTCCCGGTGCTCCCTTAGGTGTATCACCTCCAGCACCAGCTCCAGCCTCAACTCCTGTCTCACCACCTGCAGGTGGTCAACCCAAAAGAGGAGGCGATATATTCTCTACTCGCTCTTCCGGCCCATTCTCGGCCACAACTCGGACATTGCCCCTCGTCTCTCGTCTCGGACCCATGGTGAAAGAAATGTACTATAATGCAAATACAACAATAAAATCAATCAGGCTTTCGGTACCAAGGACCTAAGTCACTCAATTCATTTGCTCAAAACAAAATTTCCTTTATCAGTAGCTTTGGCAATGGGTACCCCAGACATACCTCAATTATCACACAAAATCAACTTAGAATACCATCATATCATCAACATACGATCATATTTAACTCACATATAATTCACAACATCCAAGCATAGCATAACATCCCCATTTCACTAAAATCATGCTTTTCTTACCCAACATACAATTAGCACCAATATAAGCATCAAAACTCACCAAATTTACTTACCATCATCCCCAAGTCTTTCGAAACCCGGCTATGATACCAACAAATGTAACCCCTTTAGCCCGGCCTAGACGCCCGACCCGAACTAAGAAGATTACACGGGGAAAACCATAGCCAACTCGCTAAAGCCGACTTTGATTAACGACCCTTTTTTTCCTAGATGCATTTTAAGTCCTATGTGTTCAACAAATCACTTAGAATAAAATGGCACAGCGATCGGAGTTCGTTTATGGGTTCAATTGCGCAAGTTACACATTTAAGGACTAAACTATAATTTTAGCAAATTACAGGGACCAATCTAATTTTAAGATTACCGTCCATTAATTAGTCATGAAACATACTTCCATGTCAAATTTCATCACAAACGGACCATCCAAACTCATTCAATTGCACATATAACATTAAGGGACCAAAATGTAACTTTTCAGTCTTTAAAAGGTACTTATAACTGAAAACAACGGTCGAGTATCGGTACCCCTGAGGCCCGTATCAATACGCGGGAAGACAGTAGCTCAATTGGAAAGAAGGTATCGATACCCTTCCCCGCGTATCGGTACTCCTTTCAAAGATAGCCTAAGTGTATCGATACGCGGGAAAATCGTATCGATACGCCTATGCTGTTTAGCCTGCAAAAGCCTTTGAGTATCGATACTCGAACCCGATTATCGATATGCATACCAGATAGGCTTCACATACAACACCATAATGCATTTTAATCAGCCAAGCATGCTCAAGTATCAATAGATAAACATCCCTTAGCGTATACTACACGTCAATCATGCTTAAATGCAGCTACAAGGGTTTTACCAATCCAACACATGTATTTCTAGTAAGCTATAGCATGCATCTCATGAGCAATACCATAAAACATACGAAAAGCATCATTCTTCCTCAAGCAACATATAATGGCCCTTTTTCAAACCCAAATAGAAAAATCAACTTGTTTCTAAGCTGAATAAGTGGATGTATGTCAGCAATTTGATCTGAAATAGATTAAGCAAACCCTTTGCTTGAGGAAATGTTTTGATTGGATCTTTAGGGAGGCAAACCCTTGAGTATAAGAAACCAATCCATTGGTTTATGGCTGAGGTGGGAATAAAATAAAGATTTCTCCTACCTCTATAAATAAGAAGAGAATGAAATGAGTCTTGTTTTTGATTTCCTACCGAGCTTAAACTCTTTCTTTAGAAAACAATCAAACTCCTCAATTTCTATCTTCAACCTCAATCTCTAAGCAAGCACCTCCATTGAAGACAAAACCAAAGCTTTGTCTTCCTCCGTTTAAGAGTCTCGTTTAGTTCATTCAAATTTGAGAAGGAGGATTTAAGCATCGATTGAGGTATTATCAACCATAAATCCTTAACCAAGCAAGGTGAGTGTAGTAGCGTCTCGGGTTTAGGCAAGGGCCTACTCGAATCCATTGTTAGTTTTGTTATTACTAACCTTTGAGTTAGAGACTTTACATCATGGATCGTATCTTGGTAAGTATGTGGTAAGTATTGCATTGATTCCACGTTCATAGCATGTGATCATTGTCATGAAAATCATTGAAAGCATCGACATGTAAGAGTCATTGACATGAATTATTGTTATTGTTTATTGACATGAAATGATGTTAATGAACCATGAATGTTGAACTATTGTAATTGGACCTTGGATTCGAAGTATTGGATACAATTGGCATGCCATAGAATTCATGAGCTCATTGGTACGGGTGGACTACGGTCTTAGGGCTACGACCTATATGATCTGGCGAGGCGGAGGGATGTATTGTGTATTTGTCTTTGGCTATGCCGGTGGGATGAGCATTTAATGATTTGGCGAGGAGGTGGAATTCGTGTATCCATATACCATGAATCGATCCAAGGGATTTGTTGATTACTGACAATGTTTACTATGAAATCATGATTTTGTTATTGAAGACATGATACTATGATTATTTTTGAAGCATGATATTTTGGCATCCATAGCATTCATTGTGTTTATGACTACCTCACTAGGCAAAGTATACCAAATGCATTCCATTGCATCCATTTCTTGTTAGACAAGTTTTGGGATTAAGATCAGAGAAGTTGAGGCGTTGCACAAGTCACAATCAAGGTCTAAGTAATGTATTTTGTCCTTTGAACTCCTAGTATGGTGGCAAGGTCTATGTATGAGTCTGTTATGTCTCTTTTGGATGTGCTTATGTTGTGATTAAGTGTTTTAAGTTTGATATGATAATATGAACTTTCTATATGGCTTGAAATGTGTGTTTTAGTACTAAAGAGTAGACACCGAGTAAATGGATTCAAAGAGCTCTAAAATCAGACATACAAGTAGAATATATTTTTATAATGTTGTGTGTAAAGTTTCACTGCTTTTAAGCATTGTTTGATATGATAAAATGAATTAAAACCAGCAAAATTCTATCAATACAGGCCAGACTGTACCGAAACGGGTGATGGTGTTTCGATACGGGTAAGCATAATCTGAATCTCAGTAAACAGGGTGTACCGAAATAGGTAGGAATGCTTCGAAACGTTTCGTCACTGGAGACCTCTGTTTCGATACGAGTTCACAGCGTTTCAAAATAGGTCAAAGCCTAAGTCAAAGGTGGTCAACCCGTATCGATACGGGTTCTTCCGTATCGATACGGTCTAAAAAGGAAAGTCAACAGGGTTGACCTTTGTCCTCCCGTATCGAAACGACTTTAAGCGTTTCTATACAGGGTTAGTTAAATGTGGTCCTCTCACGAATGAAATGAATTAATACGTATATTGGTAATGTTTGTGAGTGTTATAATAAATAAAGACTATTAAAAAGTTAAAAGTTTATCGCATCGATCACCACATCCGTCATCGGTAACACGCTCCGACCCGGTTCTCTACCAGATCAGGAAGGGGGTGTTATAATAATGGTATCAGAGCTAGAGTTTAGTCAGTTCTGGACTAGACCTATGCATGTCTATATTGTTTATTGTGTTCCTTTGCCACCTAAGAGTTATTCTGTCGAGTATTGTGACTTGTCAACTGATCCGATCTCTTTTTTAGATATGCCTCAAATTAACGAAGCTTGTGATAATAAGTTTGCTTCTAACTCCTCGACTCGTGGCAAGGAGGTACGAGGAGGAAATCCTTCGAATTCTCAGAACCCTCCTGTTCAGGTTGTGGAGCCTGAGGCACCTACGGCTCAGGCAGAATGTTATCGAAACATGGTTGATATATTCCAACAACTTATAAATGTGATTAAGACTAATCAAGTTGTGCAACCTACGCCACTTGTTGCTCAACCTCTTCGAGCTTCTATCGATAAGTTATCTCAATACCGAGCTTACACCTTCACAGGACGGGACGATGACGATCTTGAAATTGCTGAGCAATGGTTAGAAAATACTTTAAGAATTTTGGATAAGCAATTACGGTGTTCGGATGAACATAAACTTGAATGCGCTCTTGCATTGCTTGCCGATGAAGCTTTACAGTGGTGGGAGACTACCCTTCTTACCGTCTCTGAGCATACCGTGAATTGGGAATTCTTCCTGAAAGAGTTCCGTAAGAAGTACATAAGCAAATTCTATCTTGCCGAGAGGCGAAGCATCTTCCTTCATCTAAAACAAGGTGGACGGCCGATCGAACAATACATCCTCGACTTTTGCAAGTATTGTAGATTTGATGCTGATTTTATTAAGAAAGAGGAAGAAAAGTGTCGGATGTTCATCGCTGGACTCAATAAAGAATTACGTCCCATGTTCACAGCATTGTGCATCACCAATTCTCAAGATCTCGTGAACAGAGTTAAAGCTACGGAAGGAGCACAGAGAACTAAGAGAATTAGTGGATGTAACAAAATTGAAAAGAGAAATCGAGGTGAGTCTCATTTCTCAGGATCTTCTAAGAAATGGAAGCATCACAGCTCGGAACAAAATGTGTATTCACAACCTTCCCAGTTCGATTATGTTGCCAAATCTCAAGTTGTATCTCGTTCTCCATCAGGTGTCAATCCTATTGAAAGCGATGTTGGTTCTAGACAAGATACGAGAATTTCCAAGTGTAATTTTTGTCAACGACGACATGAAGGGCAATGCTGCAAGAAATCCGGTGCTTGTTTCTTTTGCGGAAAGTTAGGTCATCTCATTCGAGAATGTCCGGAGAACCCTAACAAGCCTGTTTTTGTAACGACTAATCATGCTCAATCTTCTAGAGGCAAGGGAGCAAATCAAGGATCATTCGGAAAGACGGGAGGATCGGGAACGTCAAAAGTAACAAGTAAACCCGAATCTAAAGCTTCTGCACGGATATTTCACATCCAGGGCAGGGACACAGAAATCGATCACGACACCATCTCAGGTAAGGAATTTGACTTTAATGTCTAAATTATATATTGATAAGAAATCCCTATTGAAGCAAGCCTTAGATAAGAACCCATTCTTAAAGTCAAGATATTGAGCTGAGCGTATCGGTACAGAGAGGATATGTATCGAAACGACCCAAGTAAAGGCGTTTCGATACGCACATAGGTATATCGAAACAAGTTAACGGACTTAACCGAATTCTGGATATTTGCTTAGCCGTATCGATACGGTTTAGAGTGTATCGATATGGGTACTATTTTTGAATATAATGAAGGATAAGATTGGAAAGAAACTAGGAGATGATGACTCATCTATGTGCTTGTCATCCACGTCATATAAAAACAACAGAAAATGGCAAGGTGTCGTGTAGATATGAAGAGGTGAAGGGATAAACTTAGAAAAACCTAAGAAATGTTTTGATTGGTTCCTAGAAAGGTGGGTATAAGACAAACTTTTTATTTTTATAAATTGATAGACTCTCTAAGTTATACCAAGGCCAAAACCCATCTTCGTTCCAAGAGATCAAAATAAGCATTCTTCCTGAAAATACCACTATTTCCAAGTAATGTCTATTCCAGTGAAGAAATCAAATGATCCGGAACAAGGAGGAGTTCCTTGTAGTCTTTGCCAAGGAGAACACCCAACAGAACAATATCATGGAAGATCTGGAGCTTGTTCCATTTGTGGTAAGACGGATCATTTTGTCCGAGATTGTCCTAGAAAATCTTACAAGAAGCATCGATGTGTAAATGTGAAACGAACTTGGCCATAAGGATTAGGAAAGACGAATTCTTCATCTCCGAAAGATTCTGATCCCGAAGAGTGCCTTGATGAGCAACTCGAAGCTGCAGGTGAGAATTCGAGGACGAATTCTTTTCTAAGGGGGGAGAGTTGTAACACCCCGAAAACTGGTCTAGTCAAAATTAGGTTCCGATGATCGGAGTATTGATATTATAATATTAAAATAGCATGTCTTTGTTATGATATTATAGTATGAAAGACCCTAATCTGAACCAAGCCTTTAGATTTCTTTGTGAATACCTATTTGATGTTTTTGAGCTAGGTGATTTAGAACGGTCAGACACGTACCAAAACAATCTAGGTAATGCATTCCGAAACGATTAAGGGCGTATCGATACGGTGTAACGATTTTAACGACTTAGATGGACTTTTGCTTACCTGTACCGATACGGCCTCGAGCGTATCGAAACGACACCCTGCAGAAAGTAGGGTAGGTGTCCCAAAGTCAAAAGTTGTGGCCCTTAAGTGAGTCACCTACTTGCTTGGCATCTTCTCACATGTTTCTAAGCTGAATAAGTGGTTGTATGTCAACAATTTGATGTGAAATAGATTAAGCAAACCCTTTGCTTGAGGAAATGTTTTGATTGGCTCCTTAGGAAGGCAAACCCTTGAGTATAGGAAACCAATCCATTGGTTGATGGCTGAGGTGGGAGTAAAATAAAGATTTCTCCTTCCTCTATAAATAAGAAGAGAATGAAAGGAGTCTTGTTTATTATTTCCTACCGAGCTTAAGCTCTTTCTTTAGAAAACAAGCAAACTCCTCCATTTCTATCTTCAACCTCAAGCTCCAAGCAAGCACCTCCATTAAAGACAAAACCAAAGCTTTGTCTTCCTCCGTTTAAGAGTCTCGTTTAGTCGTTTAGTTCATTCAAAGTCGAGAAGGAGGATTTAAGCATCAATCGAGGTATTATCACCCATAAAGCCTTAACCAAGCAAGGTGAGTGTAGTAGCATCTCGGGTTTAGGCAAGGGCATACCGAATCCATTGTTAATTTTGTTATTACTAACCTTTGAGTTAGAGACTTTACATCATGGATCGTATGTTGGTAAGTATGTGGTAAGTATTGCATTGATTCCACGTTCATAGCCTGGTGATCATTATCATGAAAATCATTGAAAACATCGACATGTAAGAGTCATTGACATAAATTATTGTTATTTTTTATTGACATGAAATGATGCTAATGAATCATCAGTGTTGAACTATTGTTATTGAACCTTGGATTCGAAGTATTGGATACAATTGGCATGCCATAGAATTCATGGGCTCATTGGTGCGGGTGGACTACGGTCTTAGGGCTACGACCTATATGATGTTGCGAGGCGGGGGGATTCATTCTATATTGGTCTTTGGCTATGTCGGTGGGATGACCATTTAATGATTTGGCGAAGAGGTGGAATTCGTGTATCCATATACCATGAATCGATCCAAGGGATCAGTTGATTATTGACAATATTTACTATGAAATCATGATTTTGTTATTGAAGACATGATACTATGATTATTATTGAAGCATGGCATTTTTGCATCCATAGCATTCATTGTGTTTATGACACCTCACTAGGCAAATTATGCCTAATGCATTCCATTGCATCCATTTCAGGTTAGACAAGTTTTAGGATCAATATCAGAGAAGTTGAGGCATTGCACAAGTCACAATCAAGCTCTAAGTAATGTATTTTGTCCTTTGAACTCCTAGTATGGTGGCAAGGTCTATGTATGAGTCTGTTATGTCTCTTTTGGATGTGCTTATGTTGTGACTAAGTGTTTTAAGTATGAAATGATAATATGAACTTTCTATATGGCTTGAAATGTGTGTTTTAGTACTAAAGGGTAGAAACCGAGTAAATGAATTCAAAGAGCTCTAAAATCAGTCATACAAGTAGAATATATGTTTATAATGTTGTGTGTAAAGTTTCACTACTTTTAAGAATTGTTTGATAAGATAAAATGAAATAAAACTAGCAAAATTATGTCATTACAGGCCAGACCGTACCGAAACGGGTGATGGCGTTTCGATACGGGTAAGCATAATCTGAATCTTAGAAAACAGGGTGTACCGAAACGGGTAGGAATGTTCCAAAATGTTTTGTCACTAGAGACCTCTATTTCGATACAGGTTCACAACGTTTCGAAACAGGTCAAAGGTAGTCAAACTATATCGATACGAGTGCTTCCGTATTGATACAGTCTAAAAAGGAAAGTCAATAGGGTTGACCTTTGTCCTCACGTATCGAAACAACCTTAAGTGTTTCTATACAGGGTCAGTTAAATGTGGTCCTCTCACGAATTAAATGAATTAAGACGTATATTGGTAATGTTTGTGAGTGTTATAATAAATAAAGACTATTAAAAGTTAAAAGTTTATCGCATCCATCACTGCATCGCTCATCGGTAACACGCTCCGACTCGGTTCTCTACCAGACCGGGAAGGGGGTGTTACACCTGTTTTCTTTGTATAGTGGAAGCCTTGCTCCTCCAATATGGCTTGTTTTGCGAACTGGGTTATGTATCTCTTTTCATCCTAATAGGAGAAGAAGCGTTGGAAGATGGGTTTGGGTGCCGATGTTGAAGCCATGTGTGAGATGGTTGAAGTTTACTGAAACCTAAAAAAAGTAATTAGAGAGCAGTGGATACAAGAATATGATAGCAAGGAGGTGAAAGTTGAGTAAATGAATGGGGTGAGAAGGGTTTAAATAGAGGTTGCCGAGAGGTGTCGTGGCGGCATTAAATTTCCAACGGTCCAGTTGTCTTGTGCACATTACAAGATTTCTGCCCGTTACTTCTGTAGTCGTTGGCAGCTAGCTATTAGCGGGCAACTAGCCGTTACGCGCTTTCTGCGCTGGGTTGCTCTTTGCTGTCTCAGCCACGTGCATTTGGGTGCATTTCCTACACATAACCACTTCCTAAGGTGATTTGTCTTCTTTTTTCCTCATGGGGGGTCCTCTTGTTCTTTAAGGTGACATGTTGATGGTCCTTCAGCCTGCCATTGGGTCTGTCGCGACAACTGCTACCATGGCCTGTTTCTATGCTGATTTTGGCGGCCTGAGCATCTGGGCATCATTCATTTTCCCTTTCTGAGGGTTGTAACACATTTAACTTGATGCTCTGGTTGTCTACCCTCATGGTCAGCTCCCCATGTTCCACATCTATTACAGTTCTGCCTGTGGCCAAGAATGGTCGCCCAAGGATGATAGGGGCTTTTTCATCAGCCTCACTGATACGTATACGGTTGCGTGATGACCGAATTCGTATGTGATGTTGCCCGATCGTGATTCTAGTATGAAGTTGCAAACTTGAAACTTGAGTGTGGAAGTGATGTATATGGAATGAAGATGATGAAAGTTGTTGTTGTAATAGGTGTTGGAATGGTTGGTGATTATGGTTTGCAAGATAAATGTAAGGGGAAAATGGATAGAAGTTGATATGGATATATGGAATAGAATCGGTGTGGAACAAGGAAGAACCAACAAGATAGTGAATGTTGACCCAAACCTTACACGTTCTTACCCTTTGTGAAATGATGGAAGAAGGTTGGATTGTGACCCTTTACCTATAATTGAGCTAAGAACCAACAATATAATCAAATGGAAGTGATGGTGGAAGAGTGGAACGTGACCCGCTAGCTAGAAAGCTAGGAACCAACGCTATAAATAGAATGGAATGAAAAGGGAAAATTTGCCACAATACTAGCTTGAAAGCCGATAAAGTTCTTAAAGAACAATGAAGAGAACACTCTCATATATTTTCATAAAAAAAAGGTCCCTTACAAAGGCAAATGAGCATCCTATTTATAGTACATGGCAGCCTAGAATTTGAATGGACAAAACAATGCATTAAGGCTCCAATTTATGACATTCAATGGTTTGTCTTCAATCCTATCAAGTGTGGCTGGCCATTTGTGTAATTTAGAATGAATTTGGACATAATAAGACTTGAATGAAGACGTATACACGTCCAAGTGATGCATCCTTTGATATTCCACTGGCTTGGCTCTTAAAAGTGCATGTAGATTACTTGGAATGAATCTGCCCATGTTTGCATCTAAGTGTATGTGTCTCTTCCGCTTCCTTTATTTATTTCTCAACTTTATTGGCTGAATAAAAGCATAATAAAGTCTTCTAAATGCTTCATCCCCCATGGAATTCAAAAAGACTCACTTTGAATGGTGATAAAGATGGCATGTCTCCTTGAAGAAGATGAAAAGTCTTCAATTGTTTCCATCTTAATCCCAACGTATAATGACACTAAAAACACATAAAATATTAATCAAAACATGATAAAAATGTTATGCAAACTTAAAGAATTAATTGAACAAGTTCAATGAATGAACTAGTTTAATTAATGAACCTACATGCTTAAATGAAACACATACATAAGTGAAGTATTTTCATAAATGAAGTGCTTGCATAAATACAACAACAAGCATATTTATTCTCATGGAATGAATGAACTATTATGCAACTACTCATGCAAATTCTTATGCAACTTATTTAAACTTTCCAACAAACTCAAAACGTTGCAAGATCTAATTGTTGCTGTCATTTCTTCATTCATTTTCCAGCATTGGCAAAGCAAACTTTCCACATCATCTTGAATCATTTTAGCTCTTGCACGAGTCATAGGCCCTCTAGGAAATTCATTGGAATTCTTTCTGGTTGTGGTCACATCATTCCCTCCCTCTTGAAAGCGATTTTCCCCCAAATCGTCACCTGCATCATAAGGAGATAAATCAGCAACATTGAAAGTAGCACTCACATTATACTCACCGGGAAGGTCTATTTGATAAGCATTATCATTAATCCTCTTGACCACTTGGAAAGGACCATCTCCTCGAGGCATAAGTTTCGATTTGTGTTGGGCTGGAAACCTCTCTTTCCTTAAGTGCAACCAAACCCAATCTCCGGGTTCAAAAGTTATTCGTTTCCTCCCTTTGTTAGCTTGCTTCTCATATTGCTTTGTTCTCCTCTCAATGTTCTCCCGCACTTGTTGGTGAAGCTTCTTCACAAATTCAGCTCTATTTTGCCCATCCTTATTTTTGAATTGATCAATAGGCAAAGGAAGCAAATCAATTGGGGTCAAAGGATTGAAACCATATACCACTTCGAATGGAGAACATTTAGTGGCGGTATGCATGGAGCAATTGTATGCAATATCAACATGTGGCAAGTCCTCTTCCCAAGTCCTTAGATTCTTGCGTATAATTGTCCTAAGAAGCATGGACAATACACGATTGACAACTTCAGTTTGGCCATCCGTTTGTGAATGACAAGTTGTAGAAAACAACAGCTTTGTTCCAATCTTACTCCATAGCGTCCTCCAAAAGTGACTCAAGAACTTCACATCTCGATCAGACACAATAGTTCTTGGAACTCCATGTAATCTCACAACTTCCCTAAAAAATAGATTAGCAATATGGGAAGCATCATTAGTCTTGTTGCATGGAATGAAATGAGCCATTTTTGAGAATCTATCCACTACCACAAAAATGGAATCTTTGTTATTCCTTGTGTGTAGAAGTCCTAGCACAAAATCCATGGAAATATCCTCCCATGGAGCATTTGGAATTGGTAATGGTGTGCAAAAGTCCATGGGGCATGACTTTGGACTTTGCCTTCTTACATGTGATGCAATGCTCACACCACTTCTCCTCGTCTCGTTTCATCTTTGGCCAATGCAAATGTTCTTGCAATATAGAGTGCGTTTTGGCCACTCCAAAGTGTCCCATTAGTCCTCCACAATGGGCCTCTTTGATAAGCGATTCTCTAATGGATCCATGAGGGATACAAAGCTTTCCTTCCTTGAAAAGATAGCCATCAACCCTACAAAACTTCTCATATGTTCCTTTTTCACAAGCTTTGTAAATTTCACCAAAATCATAATCAGATTCATAAAGCTCTTTGATTAAGGCAAAACCTACCAATCTAGAATCCAAAAGGTTAAGAAGAGTATACCTTCTTGATAAAGCATCAGCAACAACATTTTCCTTACCCTTCTTATATTTGATAACATATGGGAATGTTTCTAGGAATTCAACCTACTTGGCATGTCTCTTATTAAGCTTGTGTTGTCCTGTCCCTTCAAGTGTTTCAGCGCCTCATGATCCGTGTGGATGATAAACTTCTTAGGCCATAGATAGTGTTGCCACGTTTCTAATGCCCTTATGAGAGCATACATCTCCTTGTCATAAGTTGAATAATTTAGAGTTGCTCCACTCAATTTCTCACTGAAATATGCAATAGGACGCCCTTCTTGAGATAATACAGCTCCAACTCCTAAACCTGATGCATCACATTCAATTTCAAAAACTTTATCAAAATCAGGTAAAGATAATAAGGGTGCATTGGTTAAAAGTTGTTTAATAAAACAAAAAGACTTCTCTTGTTCGTCTCCCCAAAAGAAGCTAGAGTTCTTTTTGATAACTCCGGTCAAAGGTGCGGCTATGGTGCTGAAATTGGGAACAAATCGGCGATAGAAACTAGCAAGTCCATGAAAACTCCTCAATTGACTAATGTTAGTAGGTATCAGCCATTCCTCAATTGCTTTAATCTTTTCTTGATCAACCTCCAAACCCTTTGAACTAACAACAAAACCTAAGAACACAACTTTGTTAGTGCAAAATGTACATTTTTGTAGGTTAGCATACAACTTTTCTTTTCGCAAAACATCCAATACTAACCTTAAATGTTGAGCATGATCATTCAAAGTTTGGCTATACACAAGTATGTCATCAAAATACACCACACAAAACTTACCCAAGAATGGTTGAAGTATATGATTCATTAACCTCATGAATGTACTTGGTGCATTAGTTAAGCCAAATGGCATTACCAACCACTCATACAAACCTTGCTTGGTTTTTAATGCTGTTTTCCACTCATCTCCTTCTCGCATTCTTATTTGGTGGTACCCACTCTTAAGATCAATCTTAGAAAAGATGTTAGAACCACTTAATTCATCAAGCATATCATCTAATCTAGGAATAGGATGACGATACTTTACCGTTATCTTGTTCACTGCTCGACAGTCCACACACATACGCCAAGTTCCATCCTTCTTAGGTACAAGTAAAACCGACATGGCACATGGACTAAGGCTCTCTCTCACATAGCCTTTTTCTATTAACTCGGATACTTGTCTTTGCAACTCCTTAGTTTCTTCCGGATTGCTTCTATATGCTGGTTGATTTAGAATGATGGCTCCGGGAATGAAATCAATTTGATGCTCTATTCCTCGAATAGGTGGAAGGCCATTCGAAATCTCCTCCGGAAACAAATCTTCAAATTCCTGCAATAAAGAGATAATAAAAGATGGCAAACCAGGATCAAGATCATTAGTGTTCAAAAGATTTTCCTTGTACATGAGTACAAGTGCCCATTTCTCTGAAAGCAAACACTTTTTGATCTCTTTCTCTCTTGCAAAAAGAATGGTTTGTTTTCCCTCATTTTTGTCACTCTCTTTGGATTTAAACTCTTTTTCTTTCTCTTTGGCTGTTTTGAAACTCTCTCTCAAGTGGATTTGGTCTTTATGGACTTGTTTCAGTGAAAGAGGGGCTAAAGTGATCTTTTTGGTTTGATGGGTGAAAGTGTAACGGTTGGTATAACCATCATGTATAGCCCTTTTGTCGAATTGCCACGGTCTCCCCAACAAGATATGGCTAGCGTGCATTGGTACAACATCACACAACACCTCGTCTTTGTATTTTCCAATGGAAAATGACACAAGTACTTGCTTGGTGACTTTGAGTTCTCCCCCATCATTGAGCCATTGTAGCTTGTAAGGATGAGGATGCTTTGTTGTTGCCAATCTAAGCTTCTCTACCATCAAAGTACTAGCAACATTAGTACAACTTCCTCCATCAATAATGACAAAGCATACCTTTTCATTTACATGGCAGCGAGTATGGAAGATGTTCTCGCGTTGATCTTCTCCTTCTATGGCTTGCACGCTTAGGCTTATTTTCACAACAAGAACCTCACCATGTACAACATGTTCCATCTCTTCTTCTTCTTGGATAGGAACATCATCTTCTTCCTCCTCTTGGTCAGTTTCGATCTCTCCATCTTCTCGAATGAGCATTGTGTTGCGATTTGGACATTGGCTAGTAATGTGACCTCGCCCCAAGCATTTGAAGCATTGCACATCACGGGATCGAACTGGCATAGCGGTGCTCTTTCCCTTACTAGTTTCGGCAATGGGTTTGGCACTCTTTGGTTGAACGCTTCGTTCATTAGGCGTAAAGGATGCCTTCTGTTTGTAGGTACCCTGCCCCCATTTAGAAGAAGAGCCTCCATAGGCACGAGTTGTGCCCTTCCTTTTGAGTTGCCTCTCAACCTTCATGGCCATATGAACCATGTCTTCGATCTCCACATAATGTTGCAACTCAACAGTGGCCGCAATATTAGGATCAAGGCCGGATAGAAATCTGGCCATGGTGGCTTCTCAATCCTCATCAATGTTGGCTCGGATCATGGCTACTTCCATCTCTTTGAAGTAATCCTCAACAGTACGGTTACCTTGGGTGAGATTTTGAAGCTTGTTGAACAACTCCCTATGATAATGAATTGGAACGTACCTCCTACGCATAACGGCCTTCATCTCATTCCAAGTAGAAATTGGATGTTCGCCATTGCGTCTCCTGCTAGATGTCAACTGATCCCACCATATTAGTGCATAATCTGTAAATTCAATGGCTGCAAGTTTTACCTTCTTAAGCTCGGAGTAGTTGTGGCACTCAAAGATCTGCTCAACTTTTTTTCCCATGCAAGATAAGCTTCAGGATCCGTTCTTCCTTGGAAAGAAGGAATGGTTATTTTGATGTTGCTAAGATTATCATCAACTCTTGGTCGAGCTCTTTGGTTCCTAGGTTCTCGACGCCTCAAACTTTGCTGGGAGGCTCGCTCGTCTATGAGTTCTTCATCCACCTCTCCCTCATACTCTTCCTCGTGATCTGAATTATGCCTTGGTTGAGATCTTTCCTCCAAATGATCTAATCTTTCTTGCATCGGCCCCAACCTTTGTTGCAACAACCTGTCCATCTCTCGGATAATATCTTGAAGATTGGAGTTAGTTGCATCTACGTTAACATTATTACTAGCACCAATAGTGTTTTTCACGGAATCTTGAGACATGATTAACTAATAAACCTCACTAGCAAAAATTTCTCACCGTTACACTACAAGGAAAACACTCACACTCGTGTTTCACTCGGGATGGCTTTTACCCTTGATGTGCACTCTTGCCTTTTACCGCTCTTGTTCTCCTATCAAAGTCCTTAGAGAACTTAGTCAAGGCTTAACAAGTTTGCTTGTGGAAATTGGCTGAAAGAAAGGGTTTAGAAAAAAAGGCTATAGGTAGAAAAGTAAAATTATTAGAAAATAACAAGGCAATAGGAAATAATAATTTTCTGAATTGTGTATTACCAACAACAACCAAACTTCCTTTTTTTCTTTTTCTTTTCTTTTTTTTCTTTTTTTATGCAAACCGGGAAGAGCAACACTTAACTTACTGAATCAAAATAGCTCTAATGCCAAATGATACGTATACGGTTGCGTGATGACCGAATTCGTATGTGATGTTGCCCGATCGTGATTCTAGTATGAAGTTGCAAACTTGAAACTTGAGTGTGGAAGTGATGTATATGGAATGAAGATGGTGAAAGTTGTTGTTGTAATAGGTGTTGGAATGGTTTGTGATTATGGTTTGCAACATAAATGTAAGGGGAAAATGGATAGAAGTTGATATGGATATATGGAATAGAATCGGTGTGGAACAAGGAAGAACCAACAAGATATTGAATGTTGACCCAAACCTTACACGTTCTTACCCTTTGTGAAATGATGGAAGAAGGTTGGATTGTGACCCTTTACCTATAATTGAGCTAAGAACCAACAATATAATCAAATGGAAGTGATGGTGGAAGAGTGGAACGTGACCCGCTAGCTAGAAAGCTAGGAACTAACGCTATAAATAGAATGGAATGAAAAGGGAAAATTTGCCACAAGACTAGCTTGAAAGCCGATAAAGTTCTTAAAGAACAATGAAGAGAACACTCTCATATATTTTCATCAAAAAAAAAAGGTCCCTTACAAAGGCAAATGAGCATCCTATTTATAGTACATGGCAGCCTAGAATTTGAATGGACAAAACAATGCATTAAGGCTCCAATTTATGACATTCAATGGTTTGTCTTCAATCCTATCAAGTGTGGCTGGCCATTTGTGTAATTTAGAATGAATTTGGACATAATAAGACTTGAATGAAGACTTATACACGTCCAAGTGATGCATCCTTTGATATTCCACTTGCTTGGCTCTTAAAAGTGTATGTAGATGACTTGGAATGAATCTGCCCATGTTTGCATCTAAGTGTATGTGTCTCTTCCACTTCCTTTCTCTATTTCTCAACTTTATTGGCTGAATAAAAGCATAATAAAGTCTTCTAAATGCTTCATCCCCCATGGAATTCAAAAAGACTCTCTTTGAATGGTGATAAAGATGGCATGTCTCCTTGAAGAAGATGAAAAGTCTTCAATTGTTTCCATCTTAATCCCAACGTATAATGACACTAAAAACACATAAAATATTAATCAAAACATGATAAAAATGTTATGCAAACTTAAAGAATTAATTGAACAAGTTCAATGAATGAACTAGTTTAATTAATGAACCTACATGCTTAAATGAAACACATACATAAGTGAAGTATTTTCATAAATGAAGTGCTTGCATAAATACAACAACAAGCATATTTATTCTCATGGAATGAATGAACTATTATGCAACTACTCATGCAAATTCTTATGCAACTTATTTCAACTTTCCAACAAACTCAAAACGTTGCAAGATCTAATTGTTGCTGTCATTTCTTCATTCATTTTCCAGCATTGGCAAAGCAAACTTTCCACAGCATCATGAATCATTTTAGCTCTTGCACGAGTCATAGACCCTCTAGGAAATTCATTGGAATTCTTTCTTGTTGTGGTCAAATCATTAGTCTAAGATGAGGAAATCAGCTGGAAGAATAAGGTTTCCCACCTTTACTAGGATGTCTTCGATCTTGCCCTCTGATTGCACGAAAGAATGATCGGCAAGTTTCAGCATGATGGAGGTAGGTTTGGCTTGCCCAATTCCCAGTTTATCGAAGACTGCCTTAGGCACTAGGTTGATGCTTGCTCCTAAGTCGCACAAGGCTTTTGTTTCATGCTTGATGCCTATTCTACATGGGATAACAATGCTTCCCGGGTCTGTTTGCTTGGGCGGCAGTTTGTTGTGCAGCATAGCCATGCACTCCTCTGTTACAACAACTTTTTCGAATTCCCCAAATATCTTTCTTTTAGAAACCGTATCCCTGAGGTATTTGGCATATTTGGGCATGTTCTGACTAGCTTCTATGATAGGGATATTTATGTGCACTTGCTTAGCATATCCAAGAATTTTTTGAACTGGTGCTCTTGTTTCTGTTGCTTAATCCTCTAAGGGAAAGGTGCTGGTAGACAGATGTCCTCTATTCGTTCTTTGTAGGGGAACTTTATCTATGGAGGATCATCTACTTCAGGACTGCTGTCAGGTTCAGCTGTCGAGGCGGCTGGTGTTGATACTGTCGTGGCAGGTACTTCTTTATGTGCTGGATGTGTTTCTTCTGATTTTTCCATTCTGGGCTCATTCAACTGTTTCCCACTTATGGTTGATATGGCTTTGCACTGCTCATATGTGGGCTTGGCTGCTGCCTCTGTACTGCTGGATGTTGCTCCCATTTTCATGTTGCTATAGATTGCAGTGAACTGCTCAAACTGGGTCTCCAAGTTCTTTATCGCAGCCTCCTGATTGTTCATCCTCATCTCCGTCCTGTCCATAAATGACTCAGTTTTATCAATGAATTTATTAGTGCGAACAATAAATTTACTAGTATTAAACATAAAAGTCTGAAGAGCTACTTCTAGTGAATTATTGTTTTGTGGCTGCTGAGCCTGCTATTTGGACTGGTTTTGTTGGTAGCCTCCCTATTGTTGTTGTAGATTCGCAGCAGTCTTAGGATTGCTCCAAGAGAAGTTTGGATGATTTTTTCATCCAGGGTTCTACGTGTTTGTGGCCGGCCTGTTGTTCCTCTCGTATCCTCCCATAAAATTTGATGATGCAGTACATTCAGAGGAATCATGGTTGCCCCCACACTTATCACAGAATGGCTCCAAAGCATTGGCCTCATAGACTTTCCTATAGGGTTTCACCAAGGGCATAACCAGCTCCGTCAGCTTTTCGAGGCGGGCATTGACAGATTCTGAGGCTTGCACTTCGTTCACAGCAGCTGGCCGCCTAACGCTGCCTCAGTGGGCTGTGGATACTTATAATCGTTCTTGGCGGCTTGGTTTAGGATCCGCAGTGCTTCCTCTGGTTGGCTGAGGCATCAATCATCATCCGTGTTGAGTAGTTCACCCTGTTGTAGAACATTGACAACTGTGTCCAAGCCGGGAAACCATAGAGCGGGCAATTGTTGAGCATATATTGGTACCGCTCCCATGCTTCATGCATTGGCTCATCATCCCCTTGTTGGAAGGATATGATCTCGTTTCTCAATCTGTTAGTGACATTGGATGGGCTAAAATGATCTAGGAAGTCCTTGCACAGCTCTGTCCATGTGTTGAATGACCCTACTGGTTGGTTGTTTAACCATTACTTTCCCCTATCCCTCAGTGAATAGGGAAATAATCTCAGCCTAAGCACGTCTTCGTGGACTCCGTGTATTTTGAATGCTCTGCATATTTCCAGGAATCCTCTTAAGTGTTGCGAGCATCTTCTGTGGCAATCCCTCCAAATTGCCCCAACGTGTTGATCATGCTGAATATCACGGGCTTCAACTCAAAGTGATCTGCCTCAATCTCAGGTTCTGTCACTGTCGGATCGAACCCTCTAAAGTCATGATCCAAGTAATCCATGGTGGTTCGAACGTACTGTGGTTGCCTGGGTGGCGGGTCTTGCTTCCCATCCCTGCCGATCTAAGCATTGTTGGCAGGGTTGTCGTTTTCCATGTTTACCTTTACTTTTCTTTCTTCTTTAGCTTTCCCTAGGGCTGTTCTGATTTCCTTTTTGAGTTCTCTTGCTCTTCGTTATCGTCGTAATAACGATTTCTCCTTTTGGATATGCCTTGGTCAAGCACTAGCAAAGGAAACTATAAAATTCTTTTTTTCGATTAAAAATAAAGACTAAAAATAAAACAAAGTGTAGAAATTAAAGAACGAATTTCGTCGTTACCAATCCCCGGAAACGATGCCAAAACCTTGTAGAACGGTTCAGTGTTCTCTATTTATGAGCGCAAGTGCACACTCTTGTCAAGTTATAGTATAAAAGATATAATTTCCCACATGGATTGACAGATTGATTCAAATTTTTGTTCATGTACAAGAAAAAGTAAATGCACAATTAATTTGATCGTTGAGAGGAAAAGTAAAATAAAAAAAAGTAATTAAAAGGGAAGAAATCAAGTTGATAGACTGGGCAGGGTTATGCTGGTATTTAGTGTGAAACTGTGTTGAACAGGACAAGTTGTTTTGCGCTGCCAGACTCTACTGCCTCAGCGGGGGCTGCCAGGTAAGCTTCTGAGATCCTCTCGCAGACTCAGCAGGGGAATGGACTTGTGTCTTGGCAGCAAACTCGGTAGAACTACAAAACTTGGGAGAACGCTTTGAAAGTGATCTCGCTTATGTCTAAGTCAGAATTCTGTTGGTGCCCACTGCAGATAATACTAGCCGCGGCGTGAATCATGCAAAGACAACAATGTTAACTCGTCCTCTTTTAGCCACCTTAAACCCTAACATATGTCAAGGCCGGATTGATCGCACCGTCTATAGATGAAATCGTACTTACTCCTTTCGTGAGTTCGACTATCTCGATACCGAACAAATAGGTAGTAATCAACTAATCTTTCGTCTTAATTGAACACTATGTAGAACATGGAATAAGCAAACCTTAAAACTTTTATTTCAAAAACAAACTTAAAATCCTAAGCAATCGTTCTCACTCTAATTACAACATAACCCAAACCCAAAGAGAGTTTTAGAGCATAATGGCGGCAAGAAAACCTAAACTATGCCTAAGGGAAATCCTAAGTTGTTTTGAAATAAAATTACAATGGGTATATATAGGCATTAGTTAGGTCTAGTCTTTCTTGAAGAAGAAATCTCCAAAGTAACTTTTGCATTAAATGTGACTTTAAACTCTGACTTCATTGAGTTGAATGTGGACTTTATCACGTTGCCTTGCACCGCAAATAAGCTCAAGTTCCACCTCCGGCGGCTCTGCCTGCTGCTACAGTCATTAGAAAATTGAGTGGACATCATCGATAGACTCAGGATTTTCTGCTCTACAGATCGCACTCTAGTTCTCCAACTCCATAGTATGTTGTCTTGGGCGGCAAGTAGGGTGGCGACAGCTACTCGGTAGCTGTTATCTTTGTCTGGAACTGCATCAGTACAACTCTTTGGTCTGCTGCCTCAATATCATATCCTTAGCTTCTCTTTCCTTCTGTCAGCCTCTAGTGCCTGAAATTAAAACTAAACTAAAACAGTACATTTTCCTTACCAAATAAAAGATAATTTATAAAAGCATGACAAAGTAAAGAAATACTGTAAAATGCAATGCATGGTCCTAATTATGCCTAAAATGCACTAAAAACAACAATAATATGAGATGGAATGTGTATGAAATATAGAACTTATGGACGCTTTACACTTTTCCAAAATTCTTTTCATGGCATCTTCATCCACACCCTTCAAGATTTTCTTCAATGAAGAAATCAAGAAGAACCACGAGGGGAACTTCGTTGCTCGTACTTTCTATAACGAAAAGGAGTTTGAGATCAAGCACGAGACCAACTTGGTTTACTCACCTAAACTAGTTGATGTCATCAAGAAGAACAAATGGGAAACCTTTTGCCAACAACTAGGACAAGTTGGCTCCACCATCATCTAAGAATTCTACGCCCATCTCACCACAAAAGATTCACCTTTTCTTTTTGTAAGAGGTACGTGTGTTCCACTTGATGAGGGGTACATTAATGGTTAGTTTGAGTTGGATGGTACAAGAGAAGAACATTTGGCTTTTGTTGAATCTTTAGATGATGCCAAGAGGAAGCTGATTTTGAAGGACTTGTGTGAGCCTGGCACAAAATGGATTGTTTCATCAAAGGGCAAACGGACTGTGAAATGGTTCACACCAAAGTCGCAGCCAAGGGGATGGAACCACTTCCTGAAGGCAAACCTGATGCCAACCATGCACAAAGAAACCGTTTTAGAAGGGAAATGGTCATCTAGTTTTTCCTTCTTTAATCTCTAAAATTTTCAGACTCCATAATGTGCCAAATTTAGAATCCAACAACACTAAAATATGCAAAGTAACCATCACCCATACACCGTCGAAGTAGTTAATTTCTAGACAAGTCAAGGAGGAGGGAAAATGAAACACTACTAAGCCAGTGTCTGCTACCAGAACGCCTAAGGTAAAACCTGCGACACCAATGGCAAAAACAATGTCAGCTGATGCTAGACCTGGCAAACTTGACCCGAGACCCGAAACCCGAACTGAATTACCCGAACCGAAACCCGATTTTGACCCGAACATGATGATTCGAAGTTGACCCGAAACCCGAACCAAAGCGAATCGAACCGAACCGAACCGAAATTTTTTGTTGAACCGAAATGGACCCGAACCGAAATAGACCCGAACGGAATAGACCCGAACCGAATGGACCCGAACCGAAAGCTTAACCGAATATCGACCCGATTTTAACCCGATTTTAACCCGATTTTGACCCGATTTTAACCCGAATATCTATTGTTAACAATATAATAAATAATAAAATGAAGTATAGAAATTTGAGATCTTGGTGACCAATTTTATAATTTCATCATAAAATATAGCATAAAATTGAAATTGTAGACTAAATTGACAATTTGGAAGTGAAGAAATTTGAGAGTCCAATGATCAATTTTGTAATTATACCATATAAATAAATAGGGGTTAATTTTGGCTAAAAATCAAATCTTTGAAATTAAAATGAACGAAAATATCAATATATTAAATTAATAGACTAAATTACAAAGATTAGTCAATTTCAACTAAAAGTAAATTTTTAGAGACTAAATATCACTACGGGGAAAGGATTTCTATATCCGAAGTCTAAATCGTGGGAATACTTGTGACTAAATTAAATTAAACTAAAACTTAAAGTTGACTAAAATGTAACATTTTAAATGCAACATGACCTAAAAAGTAATTAATCTCTAGCTTAAAAATTGGTGGCTTATTTCTCTCCAAAATTTTGTCTTTTCTCTCTCTATTTTTTCCAATTGTCTTTTTTTTCAATCTAGCTTAAAAATTGGTGGCTTATTTCCCTCCAAAATTTTTTTTTTCCCTCTCTATTTTTACCAATTGTCTTTCTATTTTTCTTGATTTAATTGAGTTTCAATTTAGATTAATTTAATTGAAATTTCACATTTAGTTTTAAAATTATTTTAATTATGTCTGTGATTTATGCTTTTAGATTTTAGTTAATTCAATTAGATCCTAAGTTTAATAAATTAATTCATTTCAGGCATTATTATTATTATTATTATTATTATTATTATTATTATTATTATTATTATTATTATTATTATTATTATTATTATTATTATAAACTTTGATTCAATATAATTATACAAAAAAATTATATGGATACATAAAGTTTTGATTTAAATATTTAATCAAATTCAAATGCATAGATTGACAAGTTGAATCAGAATTAATCTCATACACCAATAACTCTATACTAAACCTCAAACCTTTAACCCAACTCAAATCAAATTGACCCGAAAATTTAAATGTTGACCCGACCCGAAATTGACCCGAAATTGACTCGATTTTAACCCGAACCGAATGCGACCCGAACGACCCGATTTTGACCCGAACCGAAAGCGACCGATCCGATATTGACCCGACCCAAAAACAACCGATCCGATTTTGACCCGATCCAATACCCGAACCAAATCCGACTCATCACAGACCCGAATTAGACCCGAACCCGAACCGAACTGACCCGAACTGAATCTAAACCGATTCTAGATAGACCCGAAATGACCCGAACCGAAACGACCTGAACCGAACCCGAACCGAATGACCCGATTGCCACCTCTAGCTGATGCAATGGCATTACTTTCCCAGATTTTTTAACAACAAGAACTCATTCTCCATAAGCTGGAGAAGATTGAGGAGCATAATCTACAACTCTAGCAATATCTTAGTTCAAGGGATCAAGCCATTAAGATGACTCTTGCAGGCATCGCCACTGATCCTTTGCCACAATTCCAAAAGTTTCCTGCCGAGTTCAATGCCAAAGAAGAAATGTCACCGAGCCCGCAATCTGTTCACACTCCAACACAACAATCTGATGCCATTGTCCCTGTCTCGCCTGTTCAAGTTGAATCTGCCAAGACTGACACCTCCGAGGAATTTGATGGTGATGGCGATGCCAAGGCCGAGGTGCCTCCCACATTCCATGTCGCGCTAGCATCTTCTGCCGCTCCCGCCGTCCCTGCTGCCTCTGAGCCAGTGAGGATTATAGATGAGGTGCTCTATGATGTGAGAGCCTCCACTACCGTATCCAAACCCCGTCTGAAAGGAAAGCAATCTATAGCTCCAAATCATGGGAGCTTTTTCAAGTGAAAGACTAGCGTTTTCACGCCAAGAATATTCTGAAGGGGAGTCTTCTTCCCCTTAACTCCTTACTTGCATATATATATATATATATATATTTCTCAGTTTTAATCATTCATTTCATTTGTATATATGTTCTCATGCATTGAGGACAATGCACACCTTAGGTTTGGGTGTGTGTGCTGCCTCACATCTTTTGCCATGACATTCATGCATGTTTACATTCCTATATGCATTGTGTTGCCATACACATTCTGTTGTTATGTAGATTAGGTATAACCATGCATACCAAACCGCTAAAAAAGAAATTTTCTCTTTGTCTTTTGTTTGCCAAGGCCGTTTTAGCTGAATTTTACCAACTACTAGCATAGTTAGGATTTGTACTAGTAAACGTCGTCTGATGATGAACTTATAATCTTAGTTAGCATGAGCTAGCAGATTAGTAATGCCAAGATTTCTTGTCAATTGAACTCTAGTTTAGGAAACTGAAGTCTCACTTAGCACGCAGTATGGATCTAGTTCCCAGAATAAAATTAGGATTCTTGAAACTAAACTCAATATACTAATAAAAAATGATGCCAGGGTAAAAAGAAGGAATAAGACAACAATGTTTTGCCAAAGGCAAGAAAAATATAGAACTCTCCTTTGCCTTAGGGTTAATAGGTTGCTTGGGGCTTTCGTGGTTTGCTCCCTCTTAGTTCTCAAGCCAAAAACTTTAGGGTATGAGTGTGATGAGTAAGCCTAGTAATGTCTGGATTAACGTGGGGATTCATGGTTCGCTCTCTCTTAATTCTCATTCCAAACAATATTACAAAGCAATCTTGAAAGTATTGCCAACAGAACCCTCGGTGAATAAATAATAATAATTATTATGAGTTTGGGTAGTAAATTTGACTAATGGAGTAAAAGGATGATTGATGCATATTGACTGCACTTCATGCACACTTCATGACCTTAGACTAGAGTTATATTGATGCAATTGAATTTATTGATTTGTTTGGCATTATTGCACTGGGATATCTAAGGACAAAACTAGGACAATATTCTGCTTGCTAGCATGTGTTGTGAGTCAGGAAAATTTTGCCAAGGTAATTTGTTTTATTTTCTGCTTTTTTGTAGTTGCATTACTTGAGGACAAGCAATGAGCTAGGTTTGGGGGAGTGTTAACTCTTCAAAATTACTATTTTTCTTATATATATTGTCATGTTTTTGCTTGCATTTGAGTATATATTAATGCATTTAGTTAGTAAAAAGCATGCATTTGCATTAAGGAGTTAAAGATCGTTTCTTTTGCCATAGTAAATGTGTATTTCTTTGCTTTGGTGTGCAGGGCAGGTTAGGAGCAGGACAAGAACATGATAATAGCAGTTGGCGAACCAGAGAGAAGGACCAGAAGAGAAATGCCAAGTCGAGCTGGCAGAAGCAGGACGAGGATTGCCAGACTTGGTTGGCAAAAAAGGATGGTCAATGTTCGGTCAGTTAGTGGTTGGTCAAAGATCCAGTCAGCCCTATTTTCAAACGAGAAGTTAAGAGGATAAAACGCTTATCTCAAGTGTGTAACCAACTTTCAAATTCAAACCCAACCTAGGGTTATTCACACGTTCCTATTTAAAGAAACCCCAATGATGAACAAGGGTATTGCAATCTACTCAATCAAGGAGGTTGCACCGTGGTGAAGAGAAACTATGATTCGACTAGGCTAAGACCGAGAGCTCTGGATCCATTGAAAGGCTGCATCGCTGGATCTCCTTCTTTGTCCATTTCTCTTTCGTTTTAATTCTGTTTTTTATTATGGTTTTTCTTAAAAAATGATATGGTGTTGATGGTTCCCCCAACCATGAACTAAATTTCTTAAGTTGGTTCGGGATGTTTTTGTGATGAACACTGAGCTAGTTTTCTTCAATTGTTTTCCATATGACAGTTGGCATTGCATGCCTATTATCTCTTAATATCTTAACAGACTTAGGACATAACGATTAATTGCCAGGTACTAAGTTGAGAAGCTTCGACAGAAGATGTTCAAGTAGATGAGCTTACTTCGGGAGTGAATCTACCCTTATGAGTAAAGATTAAAACTTTGTCAAGTTAATTATTGAAAGTCATCACTATAGACATCTAAGAGTTAATCATACTTAACATAGGGTATTGCCATCGGCATAGGCAATACTAACTTAAAATCTACTTGGCAAGAAAACCAAGGCTAAAAGTTATTGATTGCTGGCATAGCTAGCGTGAAATCCGAGCATCCCTTGCCAACACCAACATCCATCTGAATACATTTGTTTGCCAATCTGCCTGAATTTGCATTACATTGTTCCTTAGTCACTTTTCTTAAACCACAATTCGAATTCCAAATCAAACTTATTTGTCCCATATCTCAAGTAAAATCATGGCATTTAATTCATGGACAATCCCTATGGATACGATAGTCAGCTTACTGTTGTATTACTTGCTGATCGTGTATACTTGCATGCAAAAAGAACTAAACTTGGCATAATTTACTAGCATATTTACACTCATTCATCGATTATTTGCCAAGCGTTAGTCAGTCGACAACATGCCCATGTTGATATCATTCTTAACAAAGGCGTACCGATACGACATTGCCCCGTACTGATCCTTAAAGAATTTATTTGAAATATGGGATTCTAGTAGCTAAGACATGTACCGGTATGGTTGCCCGTGTATCCAAACCTAGGTAATTTACATATTGGCGTATCAATACGGTGGTTACCCATGCCGATACCCCGTTCAAAGTTTCTAGATTTCTGAGCCTTTACAGACCCACGTACCAAAACTAAGGGACTCGTATCGGTACGACTAGAACTGTAATGTCCTCTTGGTCAAACATATAACATCTAGGCTCAATCAAACATTATCCAAACAACATGTGAAGATCATACAAGGTATTTATCATCAAGTCTCCACCACTTCACTTATGCATATCCATCAATCAATCATGCAAAATCACCAAGATGGTCCTATAGGCATGGTTTCTACCGAAACATGCATAACCCTTCCCAAACACATTTTCAACCTCAAACAACAACCAGAAAGTCCAAAAGAAGTAAATGAATATGTCCAAAGAAGGAAACAACTCATTACAAGTCTCCCAAATCCCCGAGCCCCTTATTGCTACCAAATCGTCGATAAAAGTCATACTTGCAAAATACAAGTCCTTGGATATCCCTACACTCGAAATGTTGCCTCCAAAAGCTTATTTATCTGCAATGATGAGAAATGAGCGTAAGCATGATATGCTTAGTTTAGATCATTTAGGTGTTCTTGTTGCGTGTAAAAGAGTCTATCGCAATTGTAGTACAAGTGTACACGACGCAAGTAGTAAGTGATACGAAGTATCGGATATCGTCTCCACAGGGATTGGGCTAATGACTTCACCTAAATTCACTGCACGAAGTAAAGGAAATATTTAAGAGAATTGTCACGAAAATATCAAAGTAAACGTAAATAAAAAGAGTAGAAATATCAAGATAGAGAGAATGGGCTGGTATTGAATTGCTCGGTAGTGTAGGTATTGGATTGCTTAGGAACTCCAGTTCTGTCGTCGCTCTCGTCGCCGACAGCACCTGTCGCGGCGGCTGTCCGTTAGCTGTCGCGGTAGCAGACACACCAACTCCGTACTTCAAGCTTGGCAAGAATCCCAGATCTGCCTTGGCCTATCCCGAGGTCCAAGTCTGTCGATGATCACGTCTTTGATGATACCTCCCGGCGTGAATCAAAGGATGAACACCGATGTGTATGAATTCTTCCTTAGCCACTTAACCTCGCCCTATCCCTAGGCACGAGATGGTTCAACTATAAACTAGAGAACGCGCTCTTATTTCTTTCGTATACTTAACTCTCCCGATGCTAAGTAAATGGATAACCTCACAATGCTCTCCCGATGCTCTTGCAAGATATTAAAACCAAAATAAGAGAACTTGAAGTCTATTTTATTGAACTTGGAAAATCCTAAAACAAAACAATCCTTGCAACTACTTTACAAAACAACCCGTAGCCCTAGGGGGAATTTAGAACATGTCGGTGACGGGTAAACGGCAGGGGTTTTTGGTTTCGGTTATGGGGTAATCGGTTGTCTTCTAGGTTTAATCTATGCCCTTATATAAGCTTTGGGCTCAAGTTATCTAAGGTAACAAGGATTACAACTTTAATTAAAAGTAAGATTCTAATAAAGACTAAATCTCTAAAGACTCCTACTTTCCAGCCGCATCCTTGTTTCTAGGAATTTCCTCTCCTTGAGCTTTGGCTTGACATATCTTTTGATCCGGGGCTTGGAAAAATATTTGGCTTTCACACGACAGACGAGCAGATTTTTCTCTATCTATCGAGGTCCACTTTACTTTTCCTCTTCATAAGTCTGCTGTCACCTTGCTGTCACGACAAGTTCCTGGCAGCTTCGTCCTCTTCGTCTACTTGTCCAGTTTAGCTTTCCTGCTTCTCTGCCCTGCGCCTGCCTTCTTCGACAACTATGGCAGATACCTGCAAAATAAGCCATCTTTTAGTAGAATCCGTGCCTTTAGTCCATTTGTGATGTTTTACTGAAAACTAACCTAAATGCAATGCAATGATGCTTGAATGCAGCAGAAATATGGGTTAAAAAGGGTGTAAATAATAGAACTTTTACACACTCAACACACCCCCAAACTCAAGTTTTTGCTTGCCCTCAAGCAATGAAGACTTAAAAGAAAAATGAAAATTTTTGTGTTGGCCTTCAAACAGTGAACTGTCCCTTACTCGTCGCTCATTCTCTATGGCGGCAGCACCCTGTCGGAAAGGTTAGGATCTGTCCGGAATCTCCCTATAGCTCTCGTGTAGTGTGTGCATGCTTGTGAACAGTTATATGCTAAGACTCTCTTAGTTTCACTAGAATATTCAACTTCTTAACTCGAATTTTTATGCCAAAGTTTATTTTTTTTAGAAGGCACATTTTCATGCTTCTTTTTCTTCTCTTTTCAAGCTAAGTTTTTCTAGAGCCAGTTTCGGACACCTCTAGTTAGCTTCCTAGAGCCGGTTTCGGGCACCTCTAGGTTTTTGATTTTCTTTTGCTAAACTTCTTTCCTAGAGCCAGTGTTAGGCACCTCTAGGGGCTATTCAAGTTCTAAGCTTCCTATTCTAGTTTGGCTAAAAGAAATCTAAGCAATATAACAGTCACAAAAGTGTTTAAGTTTTCAGAACTATAGAAAGGCTCTAAACTTTTCCTTAACCTGTCCTAAAGATGCTGCCACGACAGAGCCGTCATGACAGGTAAGTTAACTTCAAAGTTTTAAGCCAGCAATTTAAATTTTCTGTTTTTTTAGAGAACTTAAATAAAATAAAAGACACAACAGATAATAAAAAGATGCACTTAAGACTCCATTTAATGATGGAGGGTTGCCACCTCCAAACTCAAGGGTTGCATTGCCCTCCATGCAAAATGACAGAAAATAAAAACATGAAAAATACATCACAAAAGATAAAAGCAGGCAGCAATAAGAGGAAAATAAGAACTTAAATTTTTAGTCGCTGCCCTCGCTGCTGCTGCTGATACGGATCTGACGGCGGCGTCTGAGCTATGGAGGGGGCTGGGCAGGTTCAGGAGCAGGCTGCTCTACAAGTTGAACATCGGAACTGCTGCCACTGTCCCAAGAGCTGCTGGTGGTGGTGCTAGCCTTGGGCAGCCGTTTCTTGTTTGCCACATGTTTGATCCGCTTGACCGGTGTAAATTCCCTCTCCAAATTTCTCCGGATCAGAGGACTATCATCAGAGGCAGGTCTCTTTGTTCCTTGGGGAGAGGTGTCTGCAGGTGGGCTGCCTGCTGCCGTCGGGGCAGGTGATGTGGTGGAGGCAGTCGAGTGGGAATGCGGGGAGGCAGGTGGGGTGGGTGTGTGAACAGGGGTGTGGACAGGAGTGGGGATACGGAAATAATGGGCAGGAAAAGTAGGGAATTGAACAATGGGAAAATTTAAAGTTTGGGTAATAAAATTTACCGTCGAATTCGTGAAGTCCCGGATGAAAGTCATCAATCCCATTTGTCGCTCCTCTACCCGTTGTAGCGTTGCAAGGAGGAGGGCAGACTGGTCTGTCGGAGCAGTGGCGGCAACAGGTTCCTGAGCAGGCTCCTCTGATGATTCGGCGGGGGAGCCGGCAAGGTTGAAGGAGGAGACAAGTGTAGCCACGATCAGCTCCATGAGGCTGTTGAGGTTGTTGTCTGTCCAGCCTCTGCCCTTCCTTATTTTGTCGGATGGTTCCTCGGGTACAGCAGCACATCGGCAGAGGGAAGTTATGGTGAATGGCAGGCAGAGGCGTGAGTCGGAGCGGAAGGCACAGTCCAGGATGTTGTCCCTCATATATCTGCCCACATTGATGGGCCTGTCGTGCATGATGGAGTGGATGAGGGCGAGCCGCTGCCGGTTGACTGTCGTGTGGTGGGAAGAAGGCAGGATACGCTTTTTGATGAACGCGTTCCAAAGTTTTGCTTCAGGGAGGAGCTGCCCCCTGTTGACGGAGTGGGGGTTCTTCTTGCTGGTTGTCCATGATGTTCCATCCTCTGTCAACTCCACCATGACAGCATCATAAGCGGCAGCATCGAGGGTGTCGAGAAATTTTTGGTGAGCGTCATCATCGGGGCCAAAGAAGAGGCCAAACATGTGATTGATGCTGTCGGCAGTGAAGGGCACTTCCACTCCTCGAACGGTGACAGATGTTGCCGTTTTGCTGTCTGCCGGTTGTTCGGCAAAGTGCTTCCATAGTTGAGCCGTGATGGCCCTTACAATGAACGGCCGGAGTCCCATATTGGGTGCTTTGCGGATGTAAACGAAACCACGTTCTTCCCATAACTCCTTGTTGGCAAAGGGCGTTGCTGCTGCTGAGGAGGATGCTGAGGCAGCACTACGACGGGTTTGTCTAGTAGACATGTTGGTTGCAAGGATTGTGAAATCTGAAGAAAGCAAACAAAACTAGAGGAGAAATCAAAGAAGAATAAGCAGAAGTGAGAAAAAATGAAAATGGGAATGGGGTTTTATAGCGGTCGTGGGGCTGCCCATTTAATGCTGCAATGGCAGGCGGGAATAACGGGGCGGCAGATTGGATTTATCGTGTCTGACGCGTCTGACACGCATTTATGCGTCTGTTTCGCGTCTGCCGCACGCTTCTGCGTCTGCCATGTCAGTCTGTTGACAGCCTGTCATATCCGTCCGCGATGGCAGCCGAAACGACAGGCTTCCATAAATGGGCTTTGTTGGGCTGATGGACGGGCGGTGGGCTTGGCTCACTTCTCCTTTTCTTCGTGACTCCTTTATTTCCTAAAAACTGAAATTAGAAAAAACAAAACATTATTCAAATAAAATAACCTAATTTCCTAATAAATAATAATAATAATAAAATAAAGAAAAATAAAAATTAGGTTAAATTAGGGATGCCTTGTGGGGCATCTCCTAAAATAACCACTTCCTGAATTCCTGGGGCTTCAGTCCCCTGATAATGCTTAAGGCGCTGTCCATTGACTTTGAATTGGTGCCTGTCTTTTAATGATTGTATCGTGATGGCACCATGGGGAAAAACTTGTATTACTTGGAATGGGCCAGACCATCTAGATTTTAGCTTTCCTGGGAAGAGTTTAAGTCTAGAATTAAATAACAACACAAGCTGCCCTGGGCAGAACTGTCGTGGCAGCAGTTTCTTGTCGTGCCACTTCTTAGTCTTTTCCTTGTAAATTCTTGCGTTGTCGTAGGCCATTGTCCGTAATTCCTCAATCTCATTTAGATCCAATAACCTTTTCTGGCCTGCTTTGTCCAAGTCCATGTTCACTGCCTTGATTGCCCAATATGCTTTGTGCTCGATCTCGACAGGCAAGTGACAGGTTTTTCCATAAATCAGTCGGTATGGAGACATGCCCAATGGAGTCTTGAAAGCTGTCCTGTATGCCCATAATGCATCATTCAGAAGTAAAGACCAATCTTTCCTAGTTGGTTTAACCATGTTTTCAAGAATGTTCTTCACTTCCCTATTGGAAATCTCTGTCTGTCCATTGGTCTGTGGGTGGTATGCTGTCGCGATCCTGTGCTTGACACCATACTTCTTCAAGGCGGCAGTAATTACCCTATTATCAAAATGTCTCCCTTCATCACTGATAATCGCCCTAGGGATGCCAAATCTAGAAAAAATGTTTTTGTGCAAAAACTTTTGGACCGTTTTGGCATCATTCTTTTGAGTTGCGATTGCTTCTACCCACTTGGAGACATAATCCACTGCTAGGAGGATGTAAAGATTTCCACACGAAGATGGAAAAGGTCCCATAAAATCAATCCCCCAAACGTCGAAGATCTCGACTTCTAAAATGTTCTGCAGTGGCATCTCGTTTCTCCTCGAGATGTTGCCTGTCCGCTGGCACCTGTCACAGTTCTTGTAAAATTCCTGTGCATCTTTATATAGTGTCGGCCAGTAGAACCCTGACTGCAGCACCTTGGCAGCAGTCTTATTGCCTCCTAAGTGACCTCCATATTGTGAAGCATGGCAGTGATGGAGAATGTCTTCTTGCTCTTCCTATGGTACACACCTCCTTATAACCTGATCTGCGCACATTTTGAAAAGAAGAGGTTCGTCCCAATAATAATGCTTAACATCATTTTGGAACCTCTTCCTGGCTTGATAATTAAGATCAGAAGGTAATATTCCGCTAACTATAAAATTAACGAAATCAGCATACCAGGGAAGGTCAGAAGACTTACCTACCGCCATGGCTGTCGCGACAGCGATTGCGGCAGCAAAGAGCTGCTCATCAGGGAAGGTCTCCAGTATGTGTGTCTCGTCTATAGGTAGACTCTGTCCCGTCTCCAATCTTGACAAGTTGTCTGCCACCTGATTTTCTGTCCCCTTCTTGTCCTTGATCTCAAGGTCGAATTCTTGTAATAGCAAGATCCACCATATTAATCTAGGCTTTGCATCCTTCTTTGCGAACAAATACTTTAGGGCAGAATGGTCAGTGTGTATTATTACTTTCTTCCCAAGTATGTAAGAACGAAACTTGTCGATGGAGAACACCACGGCTAACAGCTCCTTTTCTATGGTGGTATAGTTTACTTGGGCATCATTTAACGTCTTGCTGGCATAGTATATGACGTGAAACAGCTTATCTCTGCGCTGCCCAAGTGCTGCCCCGACAGCATAGTCACTAGCATCACACATAATCTCAAACGGTTGTGTCCAGTCTGGTGGCTGCACTATGGGGGCTGTCACTAGTTTTTCCTTCAGAACCTTGAATGCTTCAGTACATTCCTCATTAAAGTCAAAGGGTCGGTTCTGTTCTAAGAGATGGCATAGGGGCTTCGTGATTTTCGAGAAATTCGCGATGAATCTCCGATAAAAACCCGCATGCCCTAAAAAACTTCTAATGCCCTTGACTGTGGTCGGCGGCTGCAGCTTCTCAATTACCTCTATTTTGGCCCTGTCGACTTCTATCCCACGACAGCTAATCTTATGGCCAAGGACTATCCCTTCATCCACCATAAAGTGGCATTTTTCCCAATTCAGAACAAGATTAGCTTTTTCACATCTTTCAAGTACCTTTTGAAGATTGCCGAGGCAGCTCTCAAAATTGTCTCCAAAGACGGAAAAATCATCCATGAAAATCTCTAGGAAGTCCTCTACCATGTCGGAGAAAATAGCCATCATGCACCTTTGAAAGGTGGCAGGTGCGTTACAGAGGCCGAACGACATCCTCCTAAGTGCGTATGTTCCGTAGGGGCATGTGAAAGTCGTCTTTTCTTGATCCTCCGGTGCAATAGCAATTTGGTTATAACCTGAGTAACCATCAAGAAAACAATAGTAAGATTTACCCGCTAATCTATCAAGCATTTGATCAATAAAGGGTAAAGGAAAGTGGTCCTTTCGGGTAGCTTTATTAAACTTCCGATAGTCCATACAAACCCTCCAACCGGTCACAGTCCTGGTTGGGATTAGCTCATTGTTCTCGTTGGTTATCACGGTCATTCCTATTTTCTTGGGAACACATTGCACCGAGCTCACCCATTTGCTGTCGGAGATGGCGTAAATAATACCAGCATCTAACCATTTAATTATCTATTTACGCACTACCTCCTTCATCGCAAGGTTTAACCGCCTTTGGGCATCAATAGTCGGCTTATGATCTTCCTCTAGGAGGATTTTGTGCATGCATATCGCCGGACTAATGCCTTGAATGTCGGATATCGTCCATCCAATCGCCTTTTTGTGCTGTCTTAGCATGTCGATTAGCTGACGTTCCTGTTCCTGCGGCAGCTTAGCAGAGATGATTACGAGCAGTGTGTTATTGGAACCAAGATAAGCATATTTTAACTGCCCTGGCAGGGGCTTAAGTTCTAAGACAGGTGGTTCAACAGTAGATGGCTTTTGGATTAAATGGTTATCCGAAGTATAATTCAAAGGTTCGAATAACTTACCTGGATGATTGCCTAACCAGTTTACCTCCTCCTGACCTTTAGTATCGGATGTATTGGATTCAGAGGAGTCACTGTCGTCGGTGCTGTCATCGTTGCTGTCGTCGTCACTGTCGTAAGTGATACGAAGTATCGGATATCGTCTCCACAGGGATTGGGCTAATGACTTCACCTAAATTCACTGCACGAAGTAAAGGAAATATTTAAGAGAATTGTCACGAAAATATCAAAGTAAACGTAAATAAAAAGAGTAGAAATATCAAGATAGAGAGAATGGGCTGGTATTGAATTGCTCGGTAGTGCAGGTATTGGATTGCTTAGGAACTCCAGTTCTGTCGTCGCTCCCGTCGCCGACAGCACCTGTCGCGGCAGCTGTCCGTTAACTGTCGCGGTAGCAGACACACCAACTCCGTACTTCAAGCTTGGAAAGAATCCCAGATCTGCCTTGGCCTATCCCTAGGTCCAAGTCTGTCGATGATCACGTCTTTGATGATACCTCCCGGCGTGAATCGAAGGATGAACACTGATGTGTATGAATTCTTCCTTAGCCACTTAACCTCGCCCTATCCCTAGGCACGAGATGGTTCAACTATAAACTAGAGAACGCGCTCTTATTTCTTTCGTATACTTAACTCTCCCGATGCTAAGTAAATGGATAACCTCACAATGCTCTCCCGATGCTCTTGCAAGATATTAAAACCAAAATAAGAGAACTTGAAGTCTATTTTATTGAACTTGGAAAATCCTAAAACAAAACAATCCGTAGCCCTAGGGGGAATTTAGAACATGTCGGTGACGGGTAAACGGCAGGGGTTTTTGGTTTCGGTTATGGGGTAATCGGTTGTCTCCTAGGTTTAATCTATGCCCTTATATAAGCTTTGGGCTCAAGTTATCTAAGGTAACAAGGATTACAACTTTAATTAAAAGTAAGATTCTAATAAAGATGTTGCGTGTAAAATAGTCTATCGCAATTATAGTGCAAGTATACACGATGCAAGTAGTAAAGTGATACAAAGTATCAGATATCGTCTCCAGAGGGATTGGGCTAATAGCTTCACCTAATTTCACTGCACGAAGTAAAAGAAATAGTTTGAGAGAATTGTCACGAATAATAATGTAAAAACGTAAATAAAGGAATTGAGATATCAAGATAGAGAGAATGGGCTGGTATTGAGTTGATCGGTAGTGCATGTATTGAATTGCTTAGGATCTCCAGTTCTGTCGTCGCACCCGTCGCCGGCAGCACCTGTCGCGGCGTCTGTCCGTTAGCTGTCGCGGCAGCGAATACTAACTCTGTACTTCAAGCTTGGCAAGAATCCCTGATATGCCTTGCCCTATCCCTAGGCACAAGTCTGTCGATGATCACGTCTTTGATGATACCTCCCAGCGTGAATCGAAGAATGAACACCGATGTGTATGAATTCTTCCTTAGCCACTTAACCTCGCCTTATCCCTAAGCACGAGGTGGTTCAACTATAAACTAGAGAACGCGCTTTTACCTCTTTCGTATACTTAACTCTCCCGATGCTAAGTAAATGGATAACCTCACAATGCTCTCCCGATGCTCTTGCAAGATATTAAAACCAAGATAAAAGAACTTGAAGTTTATTTTATTGAACTTGAAAAATCGTAAAACAAAGCAACCCTTGCAACTACTTTACAAAACAACCCGTAGCCCTAGGGGGAGTTTAGAACATATCGGTGACAGGTAAACGGCAGGGTTTTGGTTTCGGTTATGGGGTAATCGGCTATGCCCTAGGTTTAATCTATGCCCTTTATATAAGCTTTGGGCTCAAGTTATCTAAGGTAACAAGGATTACAACTTTAATTAAAAGTAAGATTCTAATAAAGACTAAATCTCTAAGAATTCCTACTTTTCAGCCGCCTCCTTGTTTCATGGAAATTCTTCTCCTTGAGCTTTGGCTTGACATATCTTTTGATCCGGGGCTTGGAAAAATATTCGGCTTCCATACGACAGACGAGCAGATTTTTCTCTATCTATCGAGGTCCACTTCACTTTTTCCTCTTCATAAATCTGCTGTCACCATGCTGTCACGACAGGTCCATGACAGGTTTGTCTTCTTCAGCTGCTTGTCCAGTTTAGCTCTCCTGCTTATCTGCCCTGTGCCTGCCTTCGACATCTACTGTGACAGATACCTGCAAAAATAGCCATCTTTTAGTAGAATCCGTGCCTTTTATATAATTGTGATGTTTTATTAAAAACTAACCTAAATGCAATGCAATGATGCTTGAATGCAGCAGAAATATGGGTTTAAAAAGGTGTAAATGATAGAACTTTTACACACTCAACACACCCCCAAACTCAAGTTTTTGCTTGCCCTCAAGCAATGAAGACTTAAAAGAAAACTGAAAATTTTTGTGTTGGCCTTCAAACAGTGAACTGTCCCTTACCTGTCGCTCATTCTCTATGGCGGCAGCAACCTGTCGGAAGGGTTAGGATCTGTCCGGAATCTCCCTATAGCTCTCGTGCAGTGTGTGCATGCTTGTGAACAGTTATATGCTAAGACTCTCTTAGTTTCACTAGAATATTCAACTCCTTAACTCGAATTTTATGCCAAAGTTTATTTTTTTTAGAAAGCACATTTTCATGCTTTTTCTTCTATTTTCAAGCTAAGTTTTTCTAGAGCCAGTTTTGGGCACCTCTAGTTAGCTTCCTAGAGCCGGTTTCGGGCACCTCTAGGTTTTTGATTTTCTTTTGCTAAACTTCTTTCCTAGAGCCAGTGTTAGGCACCTCTAGGGGCTATCCAAGTTCTAAGCTTCCTATTCTAGTTTCGCTAAAAGAAATCTAAGCAATCTAACAGTCACAAAAGTGTTTAAGTTTTCAGAACTATAGAAAGGCTCTAAACTTTTCCTTAACCTGTCCTAAAGATGCTGCCACGACAGAGCTGTCATGACAGGTAAGTTAACTTCACAGTTTTAAGCCAACAGTTCAAATTTTCTTATTTTTCTGATTTTTTTTTAAAAAAGAACTTAACTAATAAGACACAACAATTAAACAAAAGATGTGCTAAAGACTCCATTAAATATGGAGGGTTGCCACCCCCAAACTCGAGGGTTGCATTGCCCTCAATGCAAAATGACACAATAAAAAAAAATGAGAAAAGTACATCACAAATATATAAGGGCAGGCAGCAATAAGAAGAGAAAAAGAAATAAAAACTTAAATTTTATTCGCTGTCCTCGCTGCTGCTGCTGACGCGGATCTGATGGTAGCGTCTGCGTTGGGGAGGTGGCTGGGCAGGTTCCTGAGCAGGTTGATCAACAGGTTCATCAGCCTGTTGAGGTGCAGGTTCTTCCTCCGGTTGGGGGACAGGGTCGTCAGCAGGTTGAAGGGCAGGTGGCTCCACTAGTCGGACATCAGAACTGCTGCTGCTGTCCCAGCTGTTACTCGTGATGGCTTTGGACAGCATCCTCTTGTTGGCCACATGCTTAATTCTTTTCACCCGCGTGAAAGCGCTGTCCAAGTTCCTCCGGACAAGAGGGCTGTCATTAGTGGCAGCTCGCTTGGTGCCTCTAGGGGAAGTGTCCGCTGGTGGGCTGCCGGCTGCTGTCGGGGAAGGTGTGGAGGAGGCAGATTCTCCGTGGGGAGAGACAGGTGGTGTGGGAGTGGGGGAGGGGATATTAAAATAATGGGCGGGGAAGGTGGGGAAAATGACATCCGGAAAATTTAGAGTATTGGTAATGAAGTTTACCGTTGCATTGGAGAAGTCACGGATGAAAGTCATCAAACCCATCTGGCGCTCCTCTATCCTCAAGATGGCAGCTAAGATGTGGGCGTTCTGATCTGCCGGAGCGGTGTTGGTCGCAGCTTCTGGGGCAGGTTCGGTGGCAGGTTCATCATCAGACTCAGCAGGTGGGGCGTTTGGATCAAAGGCGTTGAGGGGCGATACGACGATGATCTCCATGAGGCTGGAGATGTTGCTGTCTGTCCAGCCGCTGCCCTTCTTGATTTTGTCTGAAGGGTCCTCCGGTACGGCAGCGCATCGGCAGAGGGCAGTAATGGTGAAGGGCAGGCATAGTCGTGAATCTGATCGGAAAGCACAATCGAGAATGCTGTCTCGCATGTACCTGCCCACATTGATGGGCCTGTCATGCATGATAGAGTGGATGAGGGCCAACCGCTGCCTGTTGACTGTTGTATGGTGGGACGAGGGCAGGATACGCTTTTTAATAAAAGCATTCCATAGTTTTGCCTCGGGGAGTAGCTCTGCCCTGTTGACTGAGTTGGGGTTCTTCTTGCTGGTGCTCCAGGTCGTGCCCGCCTCTGTCAACTCCCTCATGACAGCATCATGTCCGGCAGCGTCGAGGGTGTCCCAAAACTGTTGATGAGCATCGTCAGTGGGGCCAAAGAAGAGGCCGAATACATGGTTGATGCTGCTGGCGGTGAAAGGAACTGTCACTCCACGAACGACGACAGATGTTGCCGTCTTACTTTCGATTGCCTCGTAAAATTCCCTGACCAGAGTGTCGTTAAGCTCTACCGGCTGCTCGGCAAAGTTGTGCCGTAATGGCCTTCATAATGAACGGCCGGAGTCCAAAAAGAGGGGCATCTCTGTTATAGATGAAGCTCCGTTCCTCCCATAGTTCCTTGTTGGCGAACGGGGATGCTGCTGCTGAAGAAGAAGCGGCAGCAGCATTCTGGCGAGTTTGTCGTGAAGACATTTTTGGTTGCAAGGGCTGAAAAAGAAAGAAAGTAGATAAAACTAGAAGGGAATAACAAGAGAGAAAATCAGAAGTGATGAAAAATGAAAAGGGAAAGGGGTTTATATAGCGGTCGAGTAGCTGCCCATTTAATGCCGCAACGGCAGGCGAGAATAACGGGGCGGCAGATTGGATATTGCGTGTCTGACGCGTCTGACACGCATTAATGCGTCTGCTGTGCGTCTGTCGCACGCTTCTTCGTCTGCTGTGCGTCTGTTGACAGCCTGTCAAATCCGTCTGTGTCGGCAGCCGAAACGACAGGTTACCATAAATGGGCTTTATTGGGCTGGTGGATGAGCGGTGGGTTTGGGCCACTTCTTCTTTCTCATTTGACTCCTTTTATTTCCTAAAAACTGAAATTAAAAACAAAACATTAATTGAATAAAATAAATCTAATTCCTAATAAATAATAATAAATAATAAAATAAAATAAAAATAAAAATTAGGTTAAATTAGGGATGCCTTGTGGGGCATCACCTAAGGTAACCACTTCCTGTATTCCTGGGGCTTCAGTCCCCTGATAATGCTTGAGGCGTTGTCCATTGACTTTGAATTGGTGCCCGTCTTTTAATGATTGAATTGTAATGGCACCATGGGGGAAAACTTGAATTACTTGGAACGGACCAGACCATCTAGATTTAAGCTTCCCTGGGAAGAGTTTCAATCTAGAATTAAACAACAATACCAGCTGCCCTGGGCAGAACTGTCGTGGCAGCAACTTTTTGTCATGCCACTTCTTTGTTTTCTCTTTGTATATTCTTGTGTTGTCGTAGGCCATTGTCCGTATTTCATCGATCTCATTCAAATCTAACAGCCTTTTCTGGCATGCCTTGTCCAAGTCCATATTTACTGCCTTGATTGCCCAATATGCCTTGTGCTCTATCTCGACAGGCAGGTGACAGGTTTTCCCATAGATCAATCGGAATGGAGACATGCCCAATGGAGTTTTGAAAGCTGTCCTGTATGCCCATAATGCATCATTCAGAAGGAGAGCCCAATCTTTCCTAGTTGGTTTAACCATCTTTTCAAGAATGTTCTTCACTTCCCTATTGGAAATCTCAGCCTGTCCATTGGTCTGTGGGTGGTATGCTGTCGCTATCCTGTGCTTGACACCATATTTCTTCAAGGCGGCAGCAATCACCCTATTGTCAAAATGTCTCCCTTCATCACTGATAATCGCCCTAGGGATGCCAAATCTAGAAAAGATGTTTTTGTGCAAAAACTTTTGGACCGTTTTGGCATCATTCTTTTGAGTTGCGATTGCTTCTACCCACTTGGAGACATAATCTACTGCTAGGAGGATGTAAAGATTTCCACACGAAGATGGAAAAGGTCCCATAAAATCAATCCCCCAAACGTCGAAGATTTCGACTTCTAAAATATTCTACAGTGGCATCTTGTTTCTCCTCGAGATGTTACCTGTCCGCTGGCACCTGTCACAGTTCTTGTAAAAGTCCTGTGCATCTTTATATAGTGTCGGCCAGTAGAACCCTGACTGCAGCACCTTGGCAGCAGTTTTATTGCCTCCTAAGTGTCCTCCATATTGTGAAGCATGACAGTGATGGAGAATGTCTTCTTGTTCTTCTTGTGGTACACATCTCCTTATAACCTGATCTGCGCACATTTTGAAAAGAAGAGGTTCGTCCCAATAATAATGTTTAACATCATTTTGAAACCTCTTCCTGGCTTGATAAGTAAGATCAGAAGGTAATATTCCGCTAACTATAAAATTAACGAAATCAGCATACCAGGGAAGGTTAGAAGACTTACCTGCCGCCATGGCTGTCGCGACAGCTATTGCGGCAGCAAAGAGCTGCTCATCTGGGAAGGTCTCTAGTATGTGTGTCTCATCTAAAGGTAGACTCTGTCCCCTCTCCAACCTCGACAAGTGATCTGCCACCTGATTTTCTGTCCCCTTTTTGTCTTTGATTTCAAGGTCGAATTCTTGTAATAGCAAGATCCATCGTATCAACCTAGGTTTTGCATCCTTCTTTGCGAACAAGTACTTAAGGGCAGAATGATCGGTGTGCACTATTACCTTTGTTCCAAGTATATAAGAACGAAACTTGTCGATGGAGAACACCACAGCTAACAGCTCCTTTTCTGTGGTGGTATAATTCACTTGGGCATCATTCAATGTTTTGCTGGCATAATATATGACATGAAACAGCCTGTCCTTGCGCTGCCCGAGTGCTGCCCCGACAGCATAGTCACTAGCATCACACATAATTTCAAACGGTTGCGTCCAGTCTGGTGGCTGTACTATGGGGGCTGTCACTAGCTTTTCCTTCAGAACCTTGAATGCTTCAGTACATTCTTCATTAAAGTCAAAGGGTCGGTTCTGCTCTAATAGATGACATAGGGGCTTCGTGATTTTTGAGAAATTTGCAATAAATCTCCTATAAAAACCAGCATGCCCTAAAAAACTCCTAATGCCCTTGACTGTGGTTGGCGGCGGCAGCTTCTCTATGACTTCAATCTTTGCCCTGTCGACTTCTATCCCACGGCAGCTAATCTTATGGCCTAAAACTATCCCTTCATCTACCATAAAATGGCATTTTTCCCAATTAAGAACAAGATTAGCTTTTTCACATCTTTCAAGTACCTTTTGAAGGTTGCCGAGGTAGCTCTCAAAATTGTCTCCAAAGACAGAGAAATCATCCATGAAGATCTCAAGGAAGTCCTCAACCATGTCGGAGAATATAGCCATCATGCACCTTTGGAAGGTGGCAGGTGCGTTACAGAGTCCAAACGGCATCCTCCTAAATGCGTATGTTCCGTAGGGGCAGGTGAAAGTCGTTTTCTCTTGATCCTCTGGTGCAATAGCGATTTGGTTATAACCTGAGTAACCATCAAGAAAACAATAGTAAGGCTTACCCGCTAATCTATCTAGCATTTGATCAATAAAGGGTAAAGGAAAGTGGTCTTTTCGGGTAGCTTTGTTAAGCTTCCGATAGTCCATACAAACCCTCTAACCGGTCACAGTCCTGGTTGGGATCAACTCATTGTTTTCGTTGGTTATCACGGTCATGCCTCCTTTCTTGGGAACACATTGCACCGGGCTTACCCATTTGCTATCGGAGATGGCGTAAATAATACCAGCGTCTAACCATTTAATTATTTCTTTACGCACTACCTTCTTCATTGCAAGGTTTAACCGCCTTTGGGCATCAATAGTCGGCTTATGATCTTCCTCTAGGAGGATTTTGTGCATACAGATTGCCGGACTAATGCCCTGAATGTCTGCTATAGTCCATCCTATCGCCCTTTTATGCTGCCTCAACATGTCGGTCAGCTGTCGTTCCTGTTCCTGCGGCAGCTTAGCAGAGATGATTACGGGCAGTGTTTTATCACAACCAAGATAAGCATATTTAAGCTGCCCTGGCAGGGGCTTAAGTTCTAAGACAGGTGGTTCAACAGTAGATGGCTTTTGGATTAAATGGTTATCCGAAGTGTAATTCAAGGGTTCGAATAACTTACCTGGACGATGGTCTAACCAGTCTACCTCCTCATGACCTTCAGCATCAGATGTATCGGATTCAGAGGAGTCGCTGTCGTCGGTGCTGTCGTCGTTGCTGTCGTGACAGGCTTGTAAATGGCTGTCGCAGCAGTAACCAAATTTTATATCTCGGCAGCCCGACCTGATGCAGGGTTGATCAAAGGTCACCTCAATGATGGCCTTGCATTCTTCATCCACATCAGCATGTTTCATTGCTTGGAGAACATTCAACTTAATTTCTTGATCGTTTACGCGCATGGTGAGTTCTCCTTTCTCCACATCAATCAATGATCTTCCCGTGGCTAAGAAGGGTCGCCCTAGGATGAGTGGTGCGTTCTCATCTGCCTCACATTCTAAAATAAGAAAGTCAGCAGGAAAAATAAGTTTATCCACTCTTACTAAGATGTCTTCAATTTTTCCTTCAGGGTGAACGTAAGAGCGGTCGGCTAGCTGTAGGGTAACTGTCGTGGGCCGCACCTTGCCAATACCTAGTTTCTGAAAAACAGATTTGGGCATTAGATTAACACTAGCACCAAGATCACATAATGCCTTACCCACAAATTTATCGCCGATTACGCAAGGTATGAGGAAGCTCCTCGGATCCTTCTTTTTCTGGGGTGGTTGTCGATGAAGAATACTCATGCACCCTTCTTGCATCCTTACCGTTTCAAATTCCCCAAGTTTAGATTTTTTAGACATGACATCCTTGAGAAATTTAGCATAACCAGGCATTTCCCTAACAGCATCTAACAACGGAATGTTAATATGAACCTGTTTAAAAATATCATAAATTTTTTTAAGTTGAGATTCATGCTTAGCTTGCTGTATCCGTTGAGGAAAAGGTGGTGGAGGACGGTAATCAGCAATGCGTCCTTCCCACTGCATGCGAATCTGAGGACGATACTCATCTTTTTTCTCCTCTGTCGCTTCTGCTGTCGTGACAGGCTCATCGGCAGCAGTCTGTTTATCACCTGTCGGGGCAGCTTCCTCGGCAGGTTTATCCAAGGCAGGTTCCTTTTTTGTTTCAGCTTCTTTTTCCGGCCCTGGTAACTTTTTCCCACTCCTAGTAGTAATCGCCTTACATTGCTCGTGTGGGGGCGGTCTAGCATTTTCAGTATTGCTAGGGAATCCTCCATTCTGCCGTGGCTTAATGTGCTGCGACACCTGACCCATTTGTGTCTCTAGAGATTTCATGGTAGCCTCATGATTTGTCATTCTCATCTTGGTTTCATCCATAAAGTCTTCCGTTTTCTTGACAAACTTATTGATGTTCTCCATATACGTACCAGTCTGAGACATAAAGGTGGCCAGAGTCTGCTCCAATATACTACTCGTGGCAGGTGGTGGCTGCTGTTGTTGCTGAGGTGGCAGGTTCTGCGGCAGGTTCTGCGGCTGCGGCTGCTGTCGCGTCAACAATCTAGGACCCCCCTGATTCTGATTATATGCTTGCGGATTTAGGGCATTGTTAGGGTTACTCCAGGAAAATTTGGGATCTTTCCTCCAATTAGGGTTGTAGTTGTTGGAATTGTAGTTTGGCTTGTAATTTCCAACATATTTTCCTTCTTTTATATTTATAGGGCACTCATCCCTACTATGATTTCCCTCACATGTAGCACAAACTTCCTCGACAGCAAACCCTCGTACTTCCTCTTCACTCAATAAGTGTTTCATGGCTTTAGTGAGGAATGCTACCTGTGATTTCATAGTGCTGTCGGACTCATAGTCCTTGACAGCAAGTACCCGTTTACCTCCTCTTCTAGCGGTTGGAAACTGCTCCTCATTCTTAGCAAGATGTTTCAAAACTTGCAGGGCCTCGTCCGGATCTTTATCCAATAAAAGTCCATTTGCTGCAGAATCAATTCGAATGCGAGTTTGTAAGTTAGCAGCATTATAAAACTTAGTTACCTGATTCCAGACGGGGAATCCATGCTTTGGGCAGTTTCGAAGAAGAGTTTTGAATCTGTCCCAGGCCTCATGCATTGGCTCGTCATCTTCCTGTTGAAAAGTAGCAATTTCATTACGTAATCGCTCAGCTAAATGTGAAGGATTAAAACGAGACAAAAATTCACGAGTTAAATCTGCCCAAGTCATTATAGAACCCGGTGTAAGTTTATTCCACCAAGTTTTAGCTCTGTCCCTTAATGAATGGGGGAATAACCGAAGCCTCAGTATCTCCGGACTAACTCCTGGTAGTCTAAACGAACCACAAATCTCCTGGAACGTTTTGAGATGCTCCCTAGCATCTTCTGTCGCTGAACCACTAAACTGCCCGGCGTTGTTGATCATACTAAACATGACAGGTTTAAGCTCGAAGTTGTCAACATCAATATCCGGCAGCGTAGTCTCCAGCTCTACATGATCGTTCAGCATGTAGTCACGACATGACCGTCGTCCACCTGCCGCGGGCAGGTCACCGACAGGCGGGATTTCTTCACCGGCAGGCTGATTATGGGCCATCTGCTCTAGCTGTTCTTCAAGGTACTCGTTCCGATCTAAAAGGTGGCGAATCTGTTTCTTGAGATTGAAGGAACGTTCGATCTCCGGATCTAATTTATACTCAGGATCTTCGCCTCTTTTAGATCTGCGCATAAACAAGAAGACCTCGTGAAAAGCAAGAGTTTAAAACAAAAAAGAAAAATTAAAGAAAATTTAAATAAAAACAAAAAATAAAAACAAAAAGTGCAAGGAAGGAAAGGTGTAGTTATGTTGCCAATCCCCGGCAACGGCGCCAAAAACTTGTTGCGTGTAAAATAGTCTATCGCAATTATAGTGCAAGTATACACGACGCAAGTAGTAAAGTGATACAAAGTATCGGATATCGTCTCCACAGGGATTGGGCTAATAGCTTCACCTAATTTCACTGCACGAAGTAAAAGAAATAGTTTGAGAGAATTGTCACGAATAATAATGTAAAAACGTAAATAAAGGAATTGAGATATCAAGATAGAGAGAATGGGCTGGTATTGAGTTGATCGGTAGTGCAGGTATTGAATTGCTTAGGATCTCCAGTTCTGTCGTCGCACCCGTCGCCGACAGCACCTGTCGCGGCGTCTGTCCGTTAGCTGTCGCGGCAGCGAATACTAACTCTGTACTTCAAGCTTGGCAAGAATCCCTGATCTGCCTTGCCCTATCCCTAGGCACAAGTCTGTCGATGATCACGTCTTTGATGATACCTCCAGGCGTGAATCGAAGAATGAACACCGATGTGTATGAATTCTTCCTTAGCCACTTAACCTCGCCTTATCCCTAAGCACGAGATGGTTCAACTATAAACTAGAGAACGCGCTTTTACCTCTTTCGTATACTTAACTCTCCCGATGCTAAGTAAATGGATAACCTCACAATGCTCTCCCGATGCTCTTGCAAGATATTAAAACCAAGATAAAAGAACTTGAAGTTTATTTTATTGAACTTGAAAAATCCTAAAACAAAGCAACCCTTGCAACTACTTTACAAAACAACCCGTAGCCCTAGGGGGAGTTTAGAACATATCGGTGACAGGTAAACGGCAGGGTTTTGGTTTCGGTTATGGGGTAATCGGCTATGCCCTAGGTTTAATCTATGCCCTTTATATAAGCTTTGGGCTCAAGTTATCTAAGGTAACAAGGATTACAACTTTAATTAAAAGTAAGATTCTAATAAAGACTAAATCTCTAAGAATTCCTACTTTTCAGCCGCCTCCTTGTTTCATGGAAATTCTTCTCCTTGAGCTTTGGCTTGACATATCTTTTGATCCGGGGCTTGGAAAAATATTCGGCTTCCGTACGACAGACGAGCAGATTTTTCTCTATCTATCGAGGTCCACTTCACTTTTTCCTCTTCATAAATCTGATGTCACCATGCTGTCACGACAGGTCCATGACAGGTTTGTCTTCTTCAGCTGCTTGTCCAGTTTAGCTCTCCTGCTTATCTACCCTGTGCCTGCCTTCGACATCTACTGTGACAGATACCTGCAAAAATAGCCATCTTTTAGTAGAATCCGTGCCTTTTATATAATTGTGATGTTTTATTAAAAACTAACCTAAATGCAATGCAATGATGCTTGAATGCAGCAGAAATATGGGTTTAAAAAGGTGTAAATGATAGAACTTTTACACACTCAACAAAAGACTAAATCTCTAAAGACTCCTACTTTCCAGCCGCATCCTTGTTTCTAGGAATTTCCTCTCCTTGAGCTTTGGCTTGACATATCTTTTGATCCGGGGCTTGGAAAAATATTTGGCTTTCACACGACAGACGAGCAGATTTTTCTCTATCTATCGAGGTCCACTTTACTTTTCCTCTTCATAAGTCTGCTGTCACCTTGCTGTCACGACAGGTTCCTGGCAGCTTCGTCCTCTTCGTCTGCTTGTCCAGTTTAGCTTTCCTGCTTCTCTGCCCTGCGCCTGCCTTCTTCGACAACTATGGCAGATACCTGCAAAATAAGCCATCTTTTAGTAGAATCCGTGCCTTTAGTCCATTTGTGATGTTTTACTGAAAACTAACCTAAATGCAATGCAATGATGCTTGAATGCAGCAGAAATATGGGTTAAAAAGGGTGTAAATAATAGAACTTTTACACACTCAATAGTTCTCTTTTTATAAGCGCAAGTGAACAATCATGTCAAGTTATAGTATAAAAGATGTCGAACCCACAGGGATTGGAACGACTACTTTGAGTGTTTTCCTGCACAAGGAAGTAAAGTAAATGCACAATTAATTTGTGAAGTTTTGGAGAAGATAAATTAAAAACACAAATAATTGAAGAGATAGAGAGATCGGGTTGATAGATTTGGCCAGGTAATTGTAGCTCAGTAGTGTGTAGACTACGTTGTAAAGAATAAGAATGTTTTGTGTTGCCACGATCCGCTGCCTTGGCGGGTACTGGCAAATTGTGGTGGCAGAAACTTTTGAATGCCACGACGGAACCCTGCACTGCAACTTTCGTTGTCTCAGCAGGTGAGATGGAGGGAAGTCTCGACGACAAATCTGGCAGATACTCCAAGTTTGACGAAGCAATTCTGAAGTGATCCTTCCTATGTCTAGGCAAGGATTCTGTCACTGCGTGATGTAGGCAATATCTAGCATGTAACGCCCTGGTTTTGGGCCTAGGTGTTTTTGACATCAGATCGGGCCGGTCGGAAACAATTCTAATCGTATTAGGTGGTTCAGGGAAATCAAGGCTCATGATAGGATAAAAATATGAAAAAAATTGCTAAAATCCTCTAAAATCATGTTTAAGAGGTTGGTCAAATCAATTTTACAAAATGAATTTTGTAAGTGGTACATTTTGGGCAGTGATCAAAATGTAAAGTTTTAAAACTGTGGAAAAATGCAAATTTCAAAAGAGGAGTCAAAATCTTAGAATCTTTAGGGAGCTTTTGTGCAATTACACCTTTTCTTAATTTGACATGTGTTTTAAATGAATTTTAAGTAATTTTTTAAAAAGGGGATTTTATTTATTTATCAAAAAAATCATTAATTTAGAAGTTCCATTTACGTAACTAACTAAAACTCTTCACTTTCAGCAAAACACCTTTCTAAAGTCTTTTCTCCAGATTTCTTTTCTCCAAAACACTCTCACTTTGATCTCATAACCATTTTAAAGATTTCTCTTCATTTTCTTCAAGAATTGTGAAGCAAAACTTGTCAAATCTTAAGGAAAGTAAGGATTGGAGGTAAATCCCATTCTCAACCTCTAATCAAGGTTCTTTATTGATATTCCCAAGAGTTTTTACTCTCAATTGTTGTTTTTAACTGAGTTTAATTATTGTTTTGATTTAAGAACAAAATCTTACAAAACTAAGGTTTAATTCTTGATTTTCGGAGTGTTGTTGATGAGCTCTGTTTTAGATGGATTATAATTGAGTTTTGAGGTGATTATGATGATGTAAAAGAGTTTTAATGATTTAGATCCCGAAATCCTTGAGATCCTTGAGTTTTATGATAGTTTTGGTTGTGTTTTTGAAGTGATTTGATGGTACAATGATTTTTGGAGATATAAGGAAGGGTTTAGGTTGTTTTGGATGTAATTTGATGAATATTAATGATGGGAAGTGTTGATTGTTGGCTGGGCATGGTTTCGGAAGCATTCGAATGAGTTTTCGGTTGTTTCGGATGGGTAAATTGATAATGTTTTGCTGGGCAACGAGTTTGAGTTTAGTTGCTGGAGTTAGAATGCATTTTAATGCATTGGATCTCTATTTTTGATGATTTAAAAGCAAGGGATATTGATCCGGAAGCTAGCAAAGCGATTTTGGAAGCTTCAGACGAATGATCTTCGCATTGTCACGTGAGGTTTCGCGTATCGGTGAGTGGATGTGTTTTAAAGCTTTGTTAAGCTTGGATACGAAGTGTTGGGAGGTTAGTGTAAGCTTGAATCACTTAGCTAATCTCAGAAGTAAGTATGGTTACTTGAACTCTTGGTTTTCGGTTTGAAATGGACTCCACGGTTTATTATGCTCATGTTTTGATAATGGTTGTTACTCACTGTATGCATGGATTTAAGCCTGGTTTTACTTGTGTTTATCCCATTAAATGGTTTGGTTTGATACAAGATGATATGATCTTGTATGAGATGGTATTTGCTATTTAAAAGCATGTTTCATTTTTGGGATATGAGATTATCTTTAATGATGCATTGTAAGCAGTGAGTTAACATGGTTTTATGGGTATATTGGCAAGTGAATGATCTATTTTTAATATACAGATACGTTGGTCGACCAATAGGATGTGAGTTCACTATGATCTTTAAATCGCATGTGTGTCTAGCTACGTGACATAATAGGGGTGAGCCTATTGTGGGTGGTAGAGGTGAGTCTATCACTATGGGTTAAGGGTGAGCCTACTTCCATTCGTAGCCATTAAGATGGAGGTGAGCCCATCTTTGAGTATAGGGGTGAGCTTATACAAGTCCGTGTATCTGATATTGTTTGTAAAAGTGATAGAGGTGAGTCTATCATAACGTATAGGGGTGAGCCTATGCCAGAATGTTGTAAGCCAATATATATGTTTATTGTTGCCCACATATCATGATTATAATGAATACATAATGGATTATTGTGCATGAGATTCTTGATGATGAGATGTTGCATAGGACAAATCTATGGATGTGAATTAAGCAAGTGAGGCTTAATGTGGATTTGCATTGAGAACAATGCATGTGGCTAATGATACATGTGGAACATGGTTAAAGAATGGTTTGCTTTGGTTTTGAAAGCTTGAATTGAGATTGAGCATGATATGGTTTCAACTCGTGTTTTAAAAACTGCATTGTTGATGTTTTTTGAGCTTTCCCTCACTAAGCAAGAGTGCTTATGCTCCTTTTCCAACAATGCAGATAACTAAGCTTGAGGGCTGAGGAGTAGCAAGTGAGAGCACCTAATTCATCACTCAAACTCAAGTATGAACTTTGGTGATTTTAAATAAGTAGATATTGGCAATAGGGAAAGAACCTCGGTTTGGGAGTTTTGTTTTAGAACTTCCTGGTTGAGATATGTGAGGAGATGCCAAGCAAGTAGGTGACTCACTTAAGGGCCGCAACTTTTGACCTTGGGACACCTACGTTGCTTTCTGTGGGGTACTGTTTCGATACGCTCGAGATCATATCAGTACGGGTAAGCAAAAGTCCAAATAAGTCGTTAAAATCGTTACACCGTATCGAGACGCCCTTAATCTTTTCGGAATGCCTTATCTAGATCGTTCTGGTACATGTCTGACCGTTCTGAAACACCTAGCTCAAAAACATCAAATAGGTATTCACAAAGAAATCTAAAGGCTTGGTTCAGATTGGGGTCTTTCATACTATAATATCATAAGGAAGACATGATATTTTAATATTCTAATATCAATACTCTGATCATCGGAACCTAATTTCGACTAGACTAGTTTTCGAGGTGTTACAGCAGGGGATCTCGACTTAGAACCCAATTTGTCTGAAACCATCCACAACAAAGGATGGGAAATATTCGCACGGCAGCCGGAGATAGCAAACATCACCATGGTCAGGGAGTTCTATGCCCATCATCCCTGCCCAGAGCTGCCGTTCGTATATGTCTGAGGGGAGCCTGTCAAGTTGAACGCCGCCGTAATCAACAGATTTTACGGCTTAAAGATGGATGAAAACTCTCACGAAGAATGGAGGCAGCCACTGATGGTTGCCGACTAGGACAGGCTCAAGGCCAAGCTGTGCAAGCCCAACACGCCCTGGTTGGCAGGAAAGCACGGCGACTCAGTCCAACACCGCCACCTACTGCTTGAACCAATGCTATGGATTACTTTCATCAAGAGGCGTCTACTGCCCACCTCCCAGAACTCCACTGTCGACCGGTCGCGCCTCGCACTAATCCACAACATCATGGTGAACCGACCTATCAATGTTGGGGAGATCATATGCACGGAGATCCACAACTGCTTCCGCAAGACGAAGGGCATGCTATACTTCACGTCACTCATCATCGGCTTTTGTGCCAATTTCAACGTCCCAACCGACCCCGAAGATGAGATGACAACCGCCAAAGAGGGGTGGACCAGAAAAGTCCGCATGTAGATGATGCAGGCCTCGGAGACAGAGCCCATCACCCCCAGCCAGCTCTCTGTCGCCCAACCAGCCTCTCCAGCCGCCCCCAGTAGTACTGAAGATGCTCTAGATAATGAAGTCCTCACGCTGTTGCGCATCCTCATTGACAGCAACAAACGGATCGAGCAGCGGCAGTTGACCTTTATGAAGTATATAGGGGAGGTCCATGAGGCCTTTTTGGCTTATCACCTGCAGAAATACCCAGATGATGGCCCCACCTTGCCACCCTTCCCTGCAGATCTAGCTACCGCAGATGCCCCCGCACAAGGAACACCATCAGCTGCTACTGCCCACCACGCCGCCTTCCACTGACATATACCATCTCCGACGCACTACCCGTCTCGAGTTTGGGGGGATAGCTCTCACATTTTTAGGCATACTTAGTAGCATATAGGTTGCATTGTACTTGCCTTGATACTAATCGGAATATAAAAATTTGTTATAACTTGTGCCTATGATAGTTAGCTGATTAATTATTTTCACACCAATAAATAAATTGAACTTAATTCCGGGAAAAAGCATGAAAAATGACTTAGAATTTTTTTCCAAAACTGTCAAACACTATTGTTACTTGCTGAATTTGCTAGAATATCTAATGAACATTGTCTGCTTTGTTTTTAGAATTCTTTGCAAAGTTCTAACAATGGTTGCAGGTAGCCGCCGAGGCAGGAAACATAAACAAAAAAATAAAGCACTGCCACGGCAGAGAAAAACAAAGAAAAATTGTTGTTTTACCATATAGGTGCCTGAAACAGGCTCTAGGAAAAATCATGAGCGAGAACACCCCGCTGCTGTCAAAGTCCATGAATCTAAAAATTTTGAAGTGACAGACAAATTAGCATGAATGAATGAAAGTCTTCACGGGATGACTCTACTCCATGGGTTCGGGGTTTTGTAGTTTGCTGCTATATTAATTTCAGACCTAGAAGAATAGTTGTGATAAGCTTAAGCCCTCATTTCCATGATTAAACAATTGTGTTTAACTGTGTTGTCTCGGCAGCAACCTTATATATCATAACAACATCTTTGTTTATCTAGTTATTCTACATACTCAGCATGTACACAGTTCTGCACACACAACACTGGCATTAGAAATTAATTCTGAGTTATTTTCTTGCTATTTTCCCTTCACTAATCTAATATAGGTGTCACAGCCTTGAGGTGCGAAATCAAGTTGAAAACAAATTTTTCTCTCTAGTTAATATAAGGGCGAGTATGTTTCGGTTGCATTGCTTGAGGACAAGCAATAGTTTGAGTTTGGGGGTGTGTAAAGTGTCCATAAGTTCTATATTTCATACACATTTCATCTCATATTATTACTGTTTTGAGTGCATTTTAGGAATAATTAGGATCATGCATTGCATTTTACAGTATTTCTTTACTTTGCCATGCTTTTATAGATTATCTTTTATTTGGTAAGGAAAAGGTATTGTTTTAGTTTAGTTTTAATTTCAGGTACTAGAGGCTGACAGAAGGAAAGAGGAGCTGAGGACATGATGTTGAGGGAGCAGACCAAGGAGATGTACTGATGCAGTTCCAGACAGAGACAACAGTTGCCGAGTAGCTGCCGCCACCCTACCTGCCACCCAAGACAGCAAACTGTGGAGTTGGGGAACTTGAGTGCAATCTGTAGAGCAGAAAATTCTGAGTCTATCGATGTTGTCCACTCAATTTTCCGATGACTGTAGCAGCAGGCAGAGCCGCCGGAGGAGGAACTTGAGCTTACTTGCGGAGCAAGGCAACGTGATAAAGTCCACATTCAACTCAAAGAAGTCAGAGTTTATAGTCACATTTAATGCAAAAGTTACTTTGAAAATTTCTACTTCAAGAAGGACTAGACCTAGTTAATGCCTATATATACCCATTGTAATTTTATTTCAAAACAATTAGGTTTTCCCTTAGGCATAGTTTAGGTTTTCTTGTCGCCATTATGTTCTAAAACTCTCTTTGGGTTTGGGTTATGTTTTAATTAGTGTGAGAACGGTTGCTTAGGATTTTAAGTTTGTTTTTGTAATAAAAGCTTCAAGGCTTTCTTATTCCATGTTCTTCATAGTGTTCAATTAAGGCGAAAGATTAGTTGATTACTACCTTTTTGTTCGGTATCAAGAGAGTCAAACTCACGAAAGGAGTAAGTATGATTTCATCTATAGACGGGGCGATCAATATGGCCTAGACATAGGTTAGGGTTTAAGGAGGCTAAAAGAGGACGAGTTAACATTGTTGTCTTTGCATGATTCAGGCCGTGACTGGTATTATCTGCAGTGGGCATCAACAGAATTTTGACTTAGACATAAGCGGGATCACTTTCGAAGCGTTCTGCCAAGCCTTGTAGTTCAGCCGAGTTTGCCGCAGAGACACAAGTCCATTCCCCTGCCGAGGCAGCGAGAGAGTCTCAACAGCTTACATGCCATCCCCCACCGAGGCAGCATAGTCTGGCAGCGCAAAACAACTTGTCATGTTCAACGCAGTTTCACACTAAACACCAACATAACCCTACCCGGTCTATCAACCTTATTTCTTCCCTTTTAATTACTTGTGTTTTTATTTTACTTTTCTTCTCAACAATCAAATTAATTGTGCATTTACTTTTTCTTGTGTATGAACAACAATTCGAATCAAGCTGTCCAATCCCTGCGGGAGACAATAGCTTTTGTACTATAACTTGACAAGAGTGTGCACTTGCGCTCGTAAATAGAGAATACCAAACCGCTCTACAAAAACGAAAATGGTGATCGGAGAAAAATAGTTTAAGAGAAAGCTTTGTTCTTGTCGTTCGAGAGACATTAAAGATTTAGCTTTGGGGGGAATTGGGATTAAATAAAGGGAAGGGGAAATGTTTGAGTTGGTTTGATGGTGAGGTTAGTGGAGGTTATGATGGAGTGGTAGTTATGTTAGGGAAGTGGGATGATGATGGGTTTTGGGTTTAATTGAGGTGACGGCGCGGGAAAGAAAATATGGGTAAAAGGTTTAGGTTAAAAATTTAAAGATGGAGATTTAACCTAGGCATCTTGGGGTTTTGCTGCTCAGTAAAAAATCCTTCTCCCTTGGGCCTAATCTCGCTTAAGGTCCATGTGGTATTTGATGGATGACCAAATGTCGGCCTATCCTGGCATACTGTCTTGGCAAACTAACTTGGCAAAACTCCTTGTACTAACACTCACAAAGAAAAAGCTTTCAAAGAAAAACCTTCAAAACTCCATCAGTAATAAACATAATCAGGCTCAGCAAGGTAAGAAATCCAAGTACTCAAGCTCACTTTAAAATAAAACAAATCATTTCATTAGTTTTGGTATGGCAATGGGTCCCTCTAACATGTTTCACCACAACATACATCACAATTGCAACATACTTACAATTCACACATCATGCCTTCACTCAAAAAGCATACAATGCAATCATACATATATCACCCACATAACCATTCCCAATTACTCGAGAACTCAGCTCTGATACCACCAAATGTAACCCCCTTAGCCCGGCCTAGACGGTTGACCCGAACTACGAAGATTACACGGGGAAAACCAAAGTCATCCCGAAAGTCAACCTTGATTAACAAAACTTGTCTAGATGCATATTAACCCTAGGCGTACTCTTGAGGTAAGCGTACTCAAAAATCACAGCAATCGGAAAGCAATAAGGGACTCAATTGCACAACATACGAATTTAGGGACCAAAATGTAAATTCTGGAAATTAAGAGGACTTTGCAAATTTTTAAGTTACCAATATGAAATTAGTCATGTTTCATGCTTCTCTACCAAATTTCATCTCAAACGGACATCCCAAACTCAAGCAATTGCATAAACGAAGTTCAGGCTAAAACGTGAAGATTTCAAAACATATAACCATAAGATTCAGTGCCCAACGGTCAAGTGTTCCGAAACGGAGGAGGACCGTTCCGAAACGCGGGACCGTTTCGCAACCTGTTCCGAAACAGGGCTTGGCAGTAGCAAAAATGTTTCGGAACGGCTCTACCCGTTCCGAAACGCCAAGGCCATTTCAGGCCCTTGTTCCGAAACTGTAGCACTCGTTCCGATACGGGCTGCCCAGAAATGCAGAATTTTTCTAGTTTATCACACTTTTGGCCCAACAAACACATTCCTATGACCCCCTAATCATGCCAATAAGTCATCATACGTTAAAGGAACATATTTGCATCATCAAAACTCAATCATGGCATCAATTAGGAAAAACCACAAATCTATAGGCATGCATCCTATTATTGGAAATCAAGCAATCATCAAATCTTCAAAACAAATACCAAATGGCCATTTACATGTTCCAAACATCATAAGCATCAAACCAAACTTAGGGAGTCCAAAACATCTCCCAAAAACATCATCTAGGTTCCCATTGCCAAATACCAAAAACTAATAGTGTTGTGAAAATAGTCACCATACGTGAGCTTAGTCTTTCACTTGGATTCTTGACCTCCTTGCTGCCCTTAAAGCACTTCAATTCTCTGCATTATTGGTTCAAGAAAGAGAGCGTAAGCACATATGCTTAGTGAGAAATGCTCTAATGAAACAACACAATAATGCACTTTATAAAACACGTTTCGAAGGCCTTTAAATTCATAAATATCATTTCTCATGCAACAATGCATACCAAACAAGCATCTCATGCTTCATTATGTCAACATGTCATATTTGCTTTCAAGTGATAATCCATAACCACTTTTCAGCACAAAACAAAATCGGATACGCGGATTACAAGCATTGTTCCTTACGCTTCATACACACTACCAAGCACACAAGGTGGAGTTTACCGGTACAATCACAACCCCTCAACACCCGTGATGGAGTCTAACGGTACAATTACAACCCCTCCACATCACTCATTAGTAGTTGTATAACATCACTAACGAGAACACAGGACACATAACACAAGATCTACACATGGCATTTTAACCACCATTATGATCTTAGACATCTCGTTAGCATACTTGGATGGAGTTTACGGTGCATTTTAACATCCAAGGCGACTTTATTCACGGTGCACCCAATCCTATAGCCGGCTAACTATATCTGATTCAAGTACTTTTAAACCAACACATCACTTGCAAATATACATCATTTACCATCATCAATCCACTGTTTTAAAGCATTAAACAAAGCCATTAAATAATCATGCATCACTATGCATCAAACCACATTTATCAATGTCAAATCAAGGATCTCTTACCTTGAGCATCCTTCAACACATGGCTTTCAAAACCAGCATTAAACATGCTAAAATATGCTTTCAAAACAGAATTTTAAACATGCAAATTAAACATATTGCATCCAACCATTTCATGGTTCATCAAAGAGAGAGTTTCTCCGAAAACTTACTCTTGAGCTTAGTTAAGTTGCTTAGACTTAAACTAAGCTCCCTAAACCTTCCAACATTGGTTTCAAATCTGAAAACCAAACTTCACTCACCAATTTCGTTTCGCAAGCTTGCCGAAACGTCGTTCAAGCGTCCGGATCAACACCACAAGGATCCGAAGTTATCTCCCCTGTTTTAAACACATCAAAGCAGAGGATTAATGCATCATCATGCATTAAAATCTTCAGCCATTACACCTAAACTCGCTGCTCTCACCAAAACTCACATTTCGACTACCAAACACAACCGAAAACACATCCAAACACTTCCACAACATTACCCAGCCAAGATCCATCACTTCTAAACATTCTTAGACATCAATTAACATCCAAAAAGAACCTAATCACGTCCTTATACCTCCAGCTATAGTAGAACATCAAAATCACCCCAAAAACCACCATTTTCACAAGCAAAAACTTAGGAAAATCAACCTATTCGGGATTGCATTGATTAAACCTCAATTACACATTATTTAGACATCCAAAATACATCAAAAAGACATCTCAAAAGAGAGCTCAATCATCCAATACGAATTTCTTCAAAATTAAATCCAAATCTTGCATTTTAAGCCAAAATCAAGATCACAACATCAAAACCTTTAATAAAACTCAATTTAAGGATTGAGAACTTGGGAATTTCAGTAAAGAACTGAGTATTTAGAGGAGAAGGACGTTCATACCTCAAAATGTGGATTTCTTCTTGTTTAGAGCCAAAATCTATGAAAATTCAATAAGCAAATGAAGAGGATTTGATGTAGAAATGATTAGGAATCATTTGAGGATTGAAATCTCATCATTAGGTGTGAAAATAAAAAGAAAAGTTGCTGTGGAAATGTGTTTGGCTGAAGGAATTTTTGAGAGAAAATGAAATGGGAAAATTTTAGCAAAAGTTAGTTATGAAACTAAAATATAGTTTTTCCCTCTTTTCTTTTTATTAATTAAACATTAAATGAGTCTTTAAAATCAAGAAAAATATGGAGAAATCCTCCCTTGGGTAAATTAGCTCCTTGAAGATTCAAAGTTTCAATCCTTTTAAAACAGTCACGAACTTTTCAAAAATTACATTTTAGTCACTAACTCGAAATGTCATACTTCCAAGCCTCATTTTGTAAAATTGATTTCACCACTCTCTTATATATATATTAAAAGAGGATTTTTAGATATTTTTCCATATTTTTAATGCATCCCGAACTAGGCTTTCCCTAAAACCACCTTTTATATTTGAACCGAAAATTAGACCGGTCCGGTTCAGACCCTAAACTTCCAAGCCCAAAATTGGGGTGTTACAACTCTCCCCCCTTAAGAAATTTCGTCCTCGAAATTTACCTGGAGGAAAAAGGTATGGAAACTGCTTCAACATGTCATCCTTCCGTTCCCACGTGGCTTCCTCAGCACCACGATGCTTCCACAACACCTTTACCAACTCAATGGTCTTGCCTCGAAGAACTTTACTGTCCGAATCCAGAATTTCCACCGGTTCCTCATCATAGGTCAAATCTGGATTCAACTCCACTTCCTCCACAGGCATAACATGCGAAGGATCCGATCTATACCTCCGAAGCATAGAGACATGAAAAACATCATGAATCTTTTCCAACTCCTGCGGTAACCTCAACTTGTACGCAACAGGACCCACACGCTCAATCACCTCGTATGGTCCAATGTACCTAGGGCTCAACTTATCCTTTCGGCCAAACCTCATCACCTTTTTCCAAGGCGAAACTTTCAAAAACACACGATCACCCACCGCATACTCAATCTCCTTACGCTTCAAATCCGCGTAAGACTTTTGCCGATCAGAAGCTGCCTTCAAACGCTCACAAATGAGCTTCACCTTCTCGGTGGTTCCTTTCAACAAAGCTGGCATCGAAACTAACTTCTGACCTGTTTCAGCCCAACAAAGAGGAGTCCGACACTTCCTCCCGTACAGAGCTTCATAAGGTGCCATTTGAATACTTGCCTGATAGCTATTATTATAGGCAAACTCCACCAAAGGTAAATGTTTCTCCCAAGAGCCCTGAAACTCAATCACACAGCACCTCAACATATCCTCCAGCACTTGGATAACTCGCTCAGGCTGTCCATCCGACTGTGGATGATAAGAAGTACTGAATTTCAGTCGTGTACCCAAAGCCTGATGCAAACACTGCCAGAAACGCGATGTAAACCTCTGATCTCTATGCGACACAATCGACTTTGGCACACCATGCAGCCACACAATCTAAGCAATGTATAGCTCCGCAAGCTTATCCAAAGTGTACATAGTATGCACGGGTATGAAATGCGCACACTTCGTCAGGCGATCCACAATCACCCACACCGAATTCTTCTTCGATGGCGACAAAGGCAAACCAAACACGAAGTCCATGGTAATCCTTTCCCACTTCCACTCAGGAATCCTCAACGGTTGCAAGAACCCTGAAGGAAACTGATGCTCAGCCTTAACTCGCTGACATACCATGCACTTGCTCACAAATTCAGCAACATCTTTCTTTAAACCCACCCAATAGTACTCATCACGAAGATCATGGTACATCTTAGTACTACCAGGGTGCATAGCAAAAGGACTACTATGAGCTTCAGTCAGAATAGTACGCCTCAACTCAGCATCATTGGGCACTATTATTTGACTCCCAAAACATAAGACTCCATCATCATTAAAGCAGAAATCTGATGGTCTATCCTCAGCAATATCCTGAACATGTGGCACCAAGGAATCATCCAACAACTGCTTATCCTTTATCAACTTAACCAAGGATGGTTTCACTTGCAACTCAGCCACAAGACCACCATCACGCGAAATGCTCAACCTGGCAAACATAGCCCTCAACTCCACTGCTACCTTCCTACTCAAGGCATCTGCTACAACATTAGCTTTACCTGGGTGGTACTCGATCGTCAAATCGTAATCCTTAAGCAACTCCACCCAACATCGTTGCCTAAGATTCAACTCTTTCTGAGACATCAGATACTTCAAACTCTTGTGATCTATGTACACAGTACACTTCTCACCATACAAGTAATGTCTCCAAATTTTCAAAGCAAAAACCACCGCAGCTAACTCAATGTCATGCGTAGGATAATTGCGCTCATGCACCTTCAACTGGCGCGATGCATAAGCCACCACCTTACCCTCCTGCATCAACACACATCCCAAACCAACATAGGACGCGTCACTATACACCACAAACTCTTTCCCTGATTCAGGTTGAACCAAGATAGGAGCTTGCGTCAAAGCTGTCTTCAGCTTCTCAAAAGCCTGCTGTCTCGCATCCGTCCACTCATACTTAACATCCTTCTGTAACAACTTCGTCAAAGGTTCAGTAATCTTTGAAAACCCATCCACGAACCTCCGATAGTATCCCGCCAAACCAAGGAAGCTACGGACTTCATGAACAGACTTAGGAGGCTTCCAATTCATCATTGCCTCAATCTTCTGAGGATAAACCCGAACCCCCTCAGCAGAAACCACATGACCAAGAAACACAACTTCTCTTAGCCAAAACTCACACTTGCTCAGCTTGGCATAAAGCTGATTCTCCAACAAAGCCTGCAACACAATTCTCAAATGCCCCTCATGCTCCTCCTCAGTACGAGAGTACACGAAAATATCATCAATGAACACCACAACAAATTTGTCCAAGTATTCATGGAACACTCTATTCATCATGTTCATGAAAGCTGCAGGAGCATTCGTCAAACCAAACGGCATCACAAGAAACTCATAAGGCCCATACCTCGTCCTGAAGGCTGTCTTTGGCACATCCACATCCTTCACCTTCAACTGGTAATACCCTGACCTTAAGTCAATTTTAGAGAACACAGCCGCTCCCCGAAATTGATCAAAAAGATCATCAATTCTCGGCAATGGATATCGATTCTTGATAGTCAACTTGTTAAGCTGACGGTAATCGATGCACATTCTCATAGTGCCATCATTTTTCTTCACAAACAAGACCGGTGCACCCCAAGGTGACACACTCGGCTGAATGAAACCACGATCAAGCAACTCCTGAAGTTGCGTCTTTAGCTCTTTCAACTCTTTAGGTGCCATTCGATAAGGAGTAATGGATACTGGAGTTGTGTTTTCATACAGCTCAATTCCAAACTCCACTTCGCGATTAGGAGGCAATCCAGGCAACTCCTCCGGAAACACACCAGGAAACTCTCGCACAGTCCTGATATCTTGCACTCGCAACTCCTTAGAGCTAGGATTCATCACAAAAGCTAGATAGGCTTCACAACCTTGCCTCATCATTCGGCTTGCTTCCAATGTAGACACCACATTGGCAAGAAATTTCACATTCTCACCAACCACCACTACCTCATAATCATCCGCAAGCTTCAACGAAACTCGCTTATTCTCAAAATCCACTACAGCTCGGTGTTCAACAAGCCAATCCATACCAAAGATCACATCAAAACCATAGAAAGGCAATTCCATAAGATCAACATGAAAAACATGGTCTTGCACAACCAAGGGACATCTTCTATAAAGCTTTCGTGTCACAACAGTCTCACCAAAAGAACTAGTTACACGCATACCAACATCCAAAGACTCAACAGGCAAACCAAGCAATTGAGCATGTTCACGCAATATGTATGAGTGTGTAGATCTAGAATCAATCAAGGAAAGTAATGACAAGGATTGCAAAGTGAAAGTATCTGCTATCACATCCGTGTCGTTCCTCCCCTCCCTCTGAGCATACACTCGGGCCTGGCCACCACCCTCAGGCTGAACAGCCACAACATGAGCCACATTCCTTCCACCATCCTCTCTACGCTGGAAGTTACCACGGTTGTGCCCACAACCTCTCTGGGTGTAACAACTCCAGGAGCACGTCCCTGACCACCACCGGCCAACAGAGGACACTCCCTCCTCATATGATCCGCCAAACCACAGTTCCAGCACGAATTACCAGTCACCACAACAGGAGCCTGCACCTCTCTCGCTGCCCGAGGACAATCACGCCTCAAGTGACCACGCGATCCACACGCCCAGCATGTGTTCTGATCAGCTCTCACCATGTCTCCCTGAACAGACGCACCTTGCCCTCCACCACCACGCCTAGCTGAAGACTGATACCTCCGATCACGTCCTCTCTTGTTCCGTCCACCACCGAAACTATACTCAGCAGCTCGCTTGCCCGCACTAGAACCAGCACTCCTAGAGGACAAACTCAAATTCAGCTCAATATCCTTCGCTCTACTAACCAGCACATCAAAATCGGTGTACTCAGCCGCAAGCATATAAGTCTTTACATCTGTCACCAAACCATAACAGAAACGTTCACACCTCTCCCGCTCATCAGGGATAAGCTCAGGTGCGTACTGATTGAGACGAACAAACTGAACCTCGTACTCAGCCACTGACATGCTCCCTTGAGTAAGAGACATGAACTCCCTTTTCTTTTCATCCAGGTATCGCACACCCAGATACTTCCTCTTGAACGCGTTCAGAAAGAACATCCAAGTTACATCAGCTTCCTCCATTCCGGAGACAGTGGTCGTCCACCAGGTATACGCATCATCATGTAGCAGCGATACCACACAGCCTAGCTTCTGCACATCATTGCAGTTCATTTGTCCCAAAATTCTCTTGGTACTTTCCAACCAAGACTCGGAACCCTCAGCAGACAAACCTCTGAACTCAATCCCTCCCAGACTGTGCAAACGTTCCAAAGGTAGTCTAGAATTAGCATCGCCCTGATACCCAGCTCCATGAGCTCCAGCTACTACCGCCTGAAAGGCTCCAGCAATAGCCTGAATCAGCACTGTCATGTCAGGAGCAGCTTGCCCCTGCCCAGCTTCAGGTCCAGCGACCCCAGCACCAGCACCAGCACCAGCTCCATCACCTCCAGCACCACCACCACCGGGTGGAGGAGGTAAATCCACTACATTTTCCGCATTCCCTTCATTCTCATTTTGATCCATATCTCGCGTATTAATCCTCGTCTATCTACGAGGTCCCATTCACTAAACAATGCACTAACACAAATGCAATAAACATAATCTGGCTCAGCAAGGTAAGAAATCCAAGTACTCAAGCTCACTTTCAAATAAAACAAATCATTTCATTAGTTTTGGTATGGCAATGGGTCCCTCTAACATGTTTCACCACAACATACATCACAATTGCAACATACTTACAATTCACACATCATGCCTTCACTCAAAAAGCATACAATGCAATCATACATATATCACCCACATAACCATTCCCAATTACTCGAGAACTCAGCTCTGATACCACCAAATGTAACCCCCTTAGCCCGGCCTAGACGGTTGACCCGAACTACGAAGATTACACGGGGAAAACCAAAGTCATCCCGAAAGTCAACCTTGATTAACAAAACTTGTCTAGATGCATATTAACCCTAGGCGTACTCTTGAGGTAAGCATACTCAAAAATCACAGCAATCGGAAAGCAATAAGGGACTCAATTGCACAACATACGAATTTAGGGACCAAAATGTAAATTCTGGAAATTAAGAGGACTTTGCAAATTTTTAAGTTACCAATATGAAATTAGTCATGTTTCATGCTTCTCTACCAAATTTCATCTCAAACGGACATCCCAAACTCAAGCAATTGCATAAACGAAGTTCAGACTAAAACGTGAAGATTTCAAAACATATAACCATAAGATTCAGTGCCCAGCGGTCATGTGTTCCGAAACGGAGGAGGATCGTTCCGAAACGCGGGACCGTTTCGCAGCCTGTTCCGAAACAGGGCTTGGCAGTAGCAAAAATGTTTCGGAACGGCTCTACCCGTTCCGAAACGCCAAGGCCATTTCAGGCCCTTGTTCCGAAACTGTAGCACTCGTTCCGATACGGGCTGCCCAGAAATGCAGAATTTTTCTAGTTTATCACACTTTTGGCCCAACAAACACATTCCTATGACCCTCTAATCATGCCAACAAGTCATCATACGTTAAAGGAACATATTTGCATCATCAAAACTCAATCATGGCATCAATTAGGAAAAACCACAAATCTATAGGCATGCATCTTATTATTGGAAATCAAGCAATCATCAAATCTTCAAAACAAATACCAAATGGCCATTTACATGTTCCAAACATCATAAGCATCAAACCAAACTTAGGGAGTAACATCTCCCCAAAACATCATCTAGGTTCCCATTGCCAAATACCAAAAACTAATAGTGTTGTGAAAATAGTCACCATACGTTAGCTTAGTCTTTCACTTGGATTCTTGACCTCCTTGCTGCCCTTAAAGCACTTCAATTCTCTGCATTATTGGTTCAAGAAAGAGAGCGTAAGCACATATGCTTAGTGAGAAATGCTCTAATGAAACAACACAATAATGCACTTTATAAAACACCTTTCGAAGGCCTTTAAATTCATAAATATCATTTCTCATGCAACAATGCATACCAAACAAGCATCTCATGCTTCATTATATCAACATGTCATATTTTCTTTCAAGTGATAATCCATAACCATTTTTCAACACAAAACAAAATCGGATACGCGGATTACAAGCGTTGTTCCTTACGCTTCATACACACTACCAAACACACAAGGTGGAGTTTACCGGTACAATCACAACCCCTCAACACCCGTGATGGAGTCTAACTGTACAATTACAACCCCTCCACATCACTCATTAGTAGTTGTATAACATCACTAACGAGAACACGGGACACACAACACAAGATCTACACATGGCATTTTAACCACCATTATGATCTTAGACATCTCGTTAGCATACTTGGATGGAGTTTACGTTACCATTACAACCCCTCAACATCCAAGGCGACTTTATTCACGGTGCACCCAATCCTATAGCCGGCTAACTATATCTGATTCAAGTACTTTTAAACCAACACATCACTTGCCAATATACATCATTTACCATCATCAATCCACTGTTTTAAAGCATTAAAAAAAGCCATTAAATAATCATGCATCACTAAGCATCAAACCGCATTTATCAATGTCAAATCAAGGATCTCTTACCTTGAGCATCCTTCAACACATGGCTTTCAAAACCAGCATTAAACATGCTAAAATATGCTTTCAAAACAGAATTTTAAACATGCAAATTAAACATATTGCATCCAACCATTTCATGGTTCATCAAAGAGAGAGTTTCTCCGAAAACTTACTCTTGAGCTTAGTTAAGTTGCTTAGACTTAAACTAAGCTCCCTAAACCTTCCAACATTGGTTTCAAAGCTGAAAACCAAACTTCACTCACCAATTTCGTTTCGCAAGCTTGCCGAAACGTCGTTCAAGCGTCCGGATCAACACCACAAGGATCCGAAGTTATCTCCCCTGTTTTAAACACATCAAAGCAGAGGATTAATGCATCATCATGCATTAAAATCTTCAGCCATTACACCTAAACTCGCTGCTCTCACCAAAACTCACATTTCGACTACCAAACACAACCGAAAACACATCCAAACACTTCCACAACATTACCCAGCCAAGATCCATCAGTTCTAAACATTCTTAGACATCAATTAACATCCAAAAAGAACCTACTCACGTCCTTATACCTCCAGCTATAGTAGAACATCAAAATCACCCCAAAAACCACCATTTTCACAAGCAAAAACTTAGGAAAATCAACCTATTCGGGATTGCATTGATTAAACCTCAATTACACATTATTTAGACATCCAAAATACATCAAAAAGACATCTCAAAACAGAGCTCAATCATCCAATACGAATTTCTTCAAAATTAAATCCAAATCTTGCATTTTAAGCCAAAATCAAGATCACAACATCAAAACCTTTAATAAAACTCAATTTAAGGATTGAGAACTTGGGAATTTCAGTAAAGAACTGAGTATTTAGAGGAGAAGGACGTTCATACCTCAAAATGTGGATTTCTTCTTGTTTAGAGCCAAAATCCATGAAAATTCAATGAGCAAATGAAGAGGATTTGATGTAGAAATGATTAGGAATCATTTGAGGATTGAAATCTCATCATTAGGTGTGAAAATCAAAAGAAAAGTTGTTGTGGAAATGTGTTTGGCTGAAGGAATTTTTGAGAGAAAATGAAATGGGAAAATTTTAGCAAAAGTTAGTTATGAAACTAAAATATGGTTTTTCCCTCTTTTCTTTTTATTAATTAAACATTAAATGAGTCTTTAAAATCAAGAAAAATCTGGAGAAATCCTCCCTTGGGTAAATTAGCTCCTTGAAGATTCAAAGTTTCAATCCTTTTAAAACAGTCACGAACTTTTCAAAAATTACATTTTAGTCACTAACTCAAAATGTCATACTTCCAAGCCTCATTTTGTAAAATTGATTTCACCACTCTCTTATATATATATTAAAAGAGGATTTTTAGATGTTTTTCCATATTTTTAATGCATCTCGAACTAGGCTTTCCCTAAAACCACCTTTTATATTTGAACCGAAAATTAGACCGGTCCGGTTCAGACCTTAAACTTCCAAGCCCAAAATTGGGGTGTTACAACTCTCCCCCCTTAAGAAATTTCGTCCTCGAAATTTACCTTGAGGAAAAAGGTATGGAAACTGCTTCAACATGTCATCCTTCCGTTCCCACGTGGCTTCCTCAGCACCACGATGCTTCCACAACACCTTTACCAACTCAATGGTCTTGCCTCGAAGAACTTTATTGTCCGAATCCAGAATTTCCACCGGTTCCTCATCATAGGTCAAATCCGGATTCAACTCCACTTCCTCCACAGGCATAACATGCGAAGGATCCGATCTATACCTCCGAAGCATAGAGACATGAAAAACATCATGAATCTTTTCCAACTCCTGCGGTAACCTCAACTTGTACGCAACAGGACCCACACGCTCAATCACCTCGTATGGTCCAATGTACCTAGGGCTCAACTTACCCTTTCGGCCAAACCTCATCACCTTTTTCCAAGGCGAAACTTTCAAAAACACACGATCACCCACCGCATACTCAATCTCCTTACGCTTCAAATCCGCGTAAGACTTTTGCCGATCAGAAGCTGCCTTCAAACGCTCACAAATGAGCTTCACCTTCTCGGTGGTTCCTTTCAACAAAGCTGGCATCGAAACTAACTTCTGACCTGTTTCAGCCCAACAAAGAGGAGTCCGACACTTCCTCCCGTACAGAGCTTCATAAGGTGCCATTTGAATACGTGCCTGATAGCTATTATTATAGGCAAACTCCACCAAAGGTAAATGTTTCTCCCAAGAGCCCTGAAACTCAATCACACAGCACCTCAACATATCCTCCAGCACTTGGATAACTCGCTCAGACTGTCCATCCAACTGTGGATGATAAGAAGTACTGAAATTCAGTCGTGTACCCAAAGCCTGATGCAAACACTGCCAGAAACGCGATGTAAACCTCGGATCTCTATGCGACACAATCGACTTTGGCACACCATGCAGCCGCACAATCTCAAGAATGTACAGCTCCGCAAGCTTATCCAAAGTGTACATAGTATGCACGGGTATGAAATGCGCACACTTCGTCAGGCGATCCACAATCACCCACACCGAATTCTTCTTCGATGGTGACAAAGGCAAACCAGACACGAAGTCCATGGTAATCCTTTCCCACTTCCACTCAGGAATCCTCAACGGTTGCAAGAACCCTGAAGGAAACTGATGCTCAGCCTTAACTCGCTGACATACCATGCACTTGCTCACAAACTCAGCAACATCTTTCTTTAAACCCACCCAATAGTACTCATCACGAAGATCACGGTACATCTTAGTACTACCAGGGTGCATAGCAAAAGGACTACTATGAGCTTCAGTCAGAATAGTACGCCTCAACTCAGCATCATTGGGCACTATTATTCGACTCCCAAAACATAAGACTCCATCATAATTAAAGCAGAAATCCGATGGCCTATCCTCAGCAATATCTTGAACATGTGGCACCAAGGAATCATCCAACAACTGCTTATCCTTTATCAACTTAACCAAGGATGGTTTCACTTGCAACTCAGCCACAAGACCACCATCACGCGAAATGCTCAACCTGGCAAACATAGCCCTCAACTCCACTGCTACCTTCCTACTCAAGGCATCCGCTACAACATTAGCTTTACCTGGGTGGTACTCGATCGTCAAATCGTAATCCTTAAGCAACTCCACCCAACATCGTTGCCTAAGATTCAACTCTTTCTGAGACATCAGATACTTCAAACTCTTGTGATCTGTGTACACAGTACACTTCTCACCATACAAGTAATGTCTCCAAATTTTCAAAGCAAAAACCACCGCAGCTAACTCAATGTCATGCGTAGGATAATTGCGCTCATGCACCTTCAACTGGCGCGATGCATAAGCCACCACCTTACCCTCCTGCATCAACACACATCCCAAACCAACATAGGACGCGTCACTATACACCACAAACTCTTTCCCTGATTCAGGTTGAACCAAGATAGGAGCTTGCGTCAAAGCTGTCTTCAGCTTCTCAAAAGCCTGCTGTCTCGCATCCGTCCACTCATACTTAACATCCTTCTGTAACAACTTCGTCAAAGGTGCAGTAATCTTTGAAAACCCATCCACGAACCTCCGATAGTATCCCGCCAAACCAAGGAAGCTACGGACTTCATGAACAGACTTAGGAGGCTTCCAATTCATCACTGCCTCAATCTTCTGAGGATAAACCCGAATCCCCTCAGTAGAAACAACATGACCAAGAAACACAACTTCTCTGAGCCAAAACACACACTTGCTCAGCTTGGCATAAAGTTGATTCTCCAACAAAGCCTGCAACACAATTCTCAAATGCCCCTCATGCTCCTCCTCAGTACGAGAGTACACGAAAATATCATCAATGAACACCACAACAAATTTGTCCATGTATTCATGGAACACTCTATTCATCATGTCCATGAAAGCTGCAGGAGCATTCGTCAAACCAAACGGCATCACAAGAAACTCATAAGGCCCATACCTCGTCCTGAAGGCTGTCTTTGGCACATCCACATCCTTCACCTTCAACTGGTAATACCCTGACCTTAAGTCAATTTTAGAGAACACAGCCGCTCCCCGAAATTGATCAAAAAGATCATCAATTCTCAGCAATGGATATCGATTCTTGATAGTCAACTTGTTAAGCTGACGGTAATCGATGCACATTCTCATAGTGCCATCATTTTTCTTCACAAACAAGACCGGTGCACCCCAAGGTGACACACTCGGCTGAATGAAACCACGATCAAGCAACTCCTGAAGTTGCGTCTTTAGCTCTTTCAAATCTTTAGGTGCCATTCGATAAGGAGTAATGAACACTGGAGTTGTGTTTTCATACAGCTCAATTCCAAACTCCACTTCGCGATTAGGAGGCAATCCAGGCAACTCCTCCGGAAACACACCAGGAAACTCTCGCACAGTCCTGATATCTTGCACTCGCAACTCCTTAGAGCTAGGATTCATCACAAAAGCTAGATAGGCTTCACAACCTTGCCTCAGCATTCGGCTTGCTTCCAATGTAGACACCACATTGGCAAGAAATTTCACATTCTCACCAACCACCACTACCTCATAATCATCCGCAAGCTTCAACGAAACTCACTTATTCTCAAAATCCACTACAGCTTGGTGTTCAACAAGCCAATCCATACCAAGGATCACATCAAAACCATAGAAAGGCAATTCCATAAGATCAACATGAAAAACATGGTCTTGCACAACCAAGGGACATCTTCTATAAAGCTTTCGTGTCACAACAGTCTCCCCAAAAGAACTAGTTACACGCATACCAACATCCAAAGACTCAACAGGCAAACCAAGCAATTGAGCATGTTCACGCAATATGTATGAGTGTGTAGATCTAGAATCAATCAAGTAAAGTAATGACAAGGATTGCAAAGTGAAAGTATCTGCTATCACATCCGTGTCATTCCTCCCCTCCCTCTGAGCATACACTCGGGCCTGGCCACCACCCTCAGGCTGAACAGCCACAACATGAGCCACATTCCTTCCACCATCCTCTCTACGCTGGAAGTTACCACGGCTGTGCCCACAACCTCTCTGTGGTGTAACAACTCCAGGAGCACGTCCCTGACCACCACCGGCCAACAGAGAACACTCCCTCCTCATATGATCTACCGAACCACAGTTCCAGCACGAATTACCAGTCACCACAACAGGAGCCTGCACCTCTCTCGCTGCCCGAGGACAATCGCGCCTCAAGTGACCACGCGATCCGCACGACCAGCATGTGTTCTGATCAGCTCTCACCCTGTCTCCCTGAACAGACGCACCTTGCCCTCCACCACCACGCCTAGCTGAAGACTGATACCTCCGATCACGTCCTCTCTTGTTCCGTCCACCACCGAAACTATACTCAGCAGCTCGCTTGCCCGCACTAGAACCAGCACTCCTAGAGGAAAAACTCAGATTCAGCTCAATATCCTTCGCTCTACTAACCAGCACATTAAAATCGGTGTACTCAGCCGCAAGCATATAAGTCTTTACATCCGTCACCAAACCATAACGGAAACGTTCACACCTCTCCCGCTCATCAGGGATAAGCTCAGGTGCGTACTGATTGAGACGAACAAACTGAACCTCGTACTCAGCCACTGACATGCTCCCTTGAGTAAGAGACATGAACTCCCTTTTCTTTTCATCCAGGTATCGCACACCCAGATACTTCCTCTTGAACGCGTTCAGAAAGAACGTCCAAGTTACATCAGCTTCCTCCATTCCGGAGACAGTGGTCGTCCACCAGGTATACGCATCATCATGTAGCAGCGATACCACACAGCCTAGCTTCTGCACATCATTGCAGTTCATTTGTCCCAAAATTCTCTTGGTACTTTCCAACCAAGACTCGGAACCCTCAGCAGACAAACCTCTTAACTCAATCCCTCCCAGACTGTGCAAACGTTCCAAAGGTAGTCTAGAATTAGCATCGCCCTGATGCCCAGCTCCATGAGCTCCAGCTACTGCCGCCTGAAAGGCTCCAGCAATAGCTTGAATCAGCACTGTCATGTCAGGAGCAGCTTGCCCCTGCCCAGCTTCAGGTCCAGCGACCCCAGCACCAGCTCCAGCACCACCACCACTACCGGGTGGAGGAGGTAAATCCACTACATTTTCCGCATTCCCTTCATTCTCATTTTGAGCCATATCTCGCGTATTAATCCTCGTCTCTCTACGAGGTCCCATTCACTAAACAATGCACTAACACAAATCCAATAAACATAATCAGGCTCAACAAGGTAAGAAATCCAAGTACTCAAGCTCACTTTCAAATAAAACAAATCATTTCATTAGTTTTGGTATGGCAATGGGTCCCTCTAACATGTTTCACCACAACATACATCACAATTGCAACATACTTACAATTCACACATCATGCCTTCACTCAAAAAGCATACAATGCAATCATACATATATCACCCACATAACCATTCCCAATTACTCGAGAACTCAGCTCTGATACCACAAAATGTAACCCCCTTAGCCCGGCCTAGACGGTTGACCCGAACTACGAAGATTACACAGGGAAAACCAAAGTCAACCTGAAAGTCAACCTTGATTAACGACCCTTTTTTCTTTTTAAACTTTTCTAGATGCATATTAACCCTAGGCGTACTCTTGAGGTAAGCATACTAAAAAATCACAGCAATCGGAAAGCAATAAGGGACTCAATTGCACAACATACAAATTTAGGGACCAAAATGTAAATTCTGGAAATTAAGAGGACTTTGCCAATTTTTATGTTACCAATATGAAATTAGTCATGTTTCATGCTTCTCTGCCAAATTTCATCTCAAACGGACATCCCAAACTCAAGCAATTGCATAAACGAAGTTCGGGACTAAAACGTGAAGATTTCAAAACATATAACCATAAGATTCAGTGCCCCTGTTCCGAAACGGAGGAGGACCGTTCTGAAACGCGGGACCGTTTCGCAACCTGTTCCGAGACAGGGCTTGGCAGTAGCAAAAATGTTTCAGAACGGCTCTACCCGTTTCGAAACGCCAAGGCCATTTCAGGCCCCTGTTCCGAAACTGTAGCACCCGTTCCGATACGGGCTGCCCAGAAATGCACAATTTTTCTAGTTTATCACACTTTTGACCCAACAAACACATTCCTATGACCCCCTAATCATGCCAACAAGTCATCATACGTTAAAGGAACATATTTGCATCATCAAAACTCAATCATGGCATCAATTAGGAAAAACCACAAATCTATAGGCATGCATCCTATTATTGGAAATCAAGCAATCATCAAATCTTCAAAACAAATACCAAATGGCCATTTACATGTTCCAAACATCATAAGCAGCAAACCAAACTTAGGGAGTCCAAAACATCTCCCAAAAACACCATCTAGGTTCCCATTACCAAATACCAAAAACTAATAGTGTTGTGAAAATAGTCACCATACGTGAGCTTAGTCTTTCACTTGGATTCTTGACCTCCTTGCTGCCCTTAAAGCACTTCAATTCTCTGCATTATTGGTTCAAGAAAGAGAGCGTAAGCACATATGCTTAGTGAGAAATGCTCTAATGAAACAACACAATAATGCACTTTATAAAACACCTTTCGAAGGCCTTTAAATTCATAAATATCATTTCTCATGCAACAATGCATACCAAACAAGCATCTCATGCTTCATTATATCAACATGTCATATTGGCTTTCAAGTGATAATCCATAACCATTTTTCAACACAAAACACAATCGGATACGCGGATTACAAGCGTTGTCCCTTACGCTTCATACACACTACCAAACACACAAGGTGGAGTTTACCGGTACAATCACAACCCCTCAACACCCGTTAAGGAGTCTAACAGTACAATTACAACCCATCCACATCACTCATTGGTAGTTGTATAACATCAATAACGAGAACACGGGACACACAACACAAGATCTACACATGGCATTTTAACCACCATTTTGATCTTAGACATCTCGTTAGCGTACTTGGATGGAGTTTACGGTACCATTACAACCCCTCAACATCCAAGGCGACTTTATTCACGGTGCACCCAATCCTATAGCCGGCTAACTATATCCGATTCAAGTACTTTTAAACCAACACATCACTTCCCAATATACATCATTTACCATCATCAATCCATTATTTTAAAGCATTAAACAAAGCCATTAAATAATCATGCATCACTATGCATCAAACCACATTTATCAATGTCAAATCAAGGATCTCTTACCTTGAGCATCCTTCAACACATGGCTTTCAAAACCAGCATTAAACATGCTAAAATATGCTTTCAAAACAGAATTTTAAACTTGTAAATTAAACATATTGCATCCAACCATTTCATGGTTCATCAAAGAGAGAGTTTCTCTGAAAACTTACTCTTGAGCTTAGTTAAGTTGCTTAGACTTAAACTAAGCTCCCTAAACCTTCCAACATTGGTTTCAAAGTTGAAAAGCAAACTTCACTCACAAATTCCGTTTCGCAAGCTTGCCGAAACGTCGTTCAAGCCTCTGGATCAACACCACAAGGATCTGAAGTTGTCTCCCTGTTTTGAACACATCAAAGCAGAGGATTAATGCATCATCATGCATTAAAATCTTCAGCCATTACACCTAAACTCGCTACTCTCACCAAAACTCACATTTCGGCTACCAAACACAACCGAAAACACATCCAAACACTTCCACAACATTACCCAACCAAGCTCCATCACTTCTAAACATTCTTAGACATCAATTAACATCCAAAAAGAACCTAATCACGTCCTTATACCTCCAGCTATAGCAGAACATCAAAATCACCCCAAAAACCACCAATTTCACAAGCAAAAACTTAGGAAAATCAACCTATTCGGGATTGCATTGATTAAACCTCAATTACACATCATTTAGACATCCAAAATACATCAAAAAGACATCTCAAAACAGAGCCCAATCATCCAATACGAATTTCTTCAAAATTAAATCCAAATCTTGCATTTTAAGCCAAAATCAAGATCACAACATCAAAACCTTTAATAAAACTCAATTTAAGGATTGAGAACTTGGGAATTTCAGTAAAGAACTAAGTATTTAGAGGAGAAGGACGTTCATACCTCTAAATGTGGATTTCTCCTTGTTTAGAGCCAAAATCCTTGAAAATTCAATAAGCAAATGAAGAGGATTTGAAGTAGAAATGATTAGGAATCATTTGGGGATTGAAATCTCATCATTAGGTGTGAAAATTGATTTCAAAAATTACATTTTAGTCACTAACACGAAATGTCATACTTCCAAGCCTCATTTTGTAAAATTGATTTCACCACTCTCTTATATATATTAAAATAGGATTTTTAGATATTTTTCCATATTTTTAATGCATCCCGAACTAGGCTTTCCCTAAAACCACCTTTTATATTCGAACTAAAAATTAGACCGGTCCAGTTCAGACCCTAAACTTCCAAGCCCAAAATTGGGGTGTTACAAAACATCTCTCAGAAATTTCTTCCTGGCATTGCTTGCCAAGTCCGGTGGCAATATTTTGCTGACTAGGTAGTTGACTATGTCAGCATACGATGGTATGATATTGGTTGCAAGCAAGTATTCATCAAGGAACTCATCTCTAATGACAGCGGTGTTGTCATCCTCATCATGGTGCTCTAAACGAGATAAATTATCATCCACATGATTTTCACTCTCTTTCTTATCTCGAATCTCCAAGTCAAATTCTTGCAACAAGAGTGTCCATCAGATAAGTTTTGGCTTGGCATCTTTCATGGCCAAAAGGTTTTGAGTGTCGAGTGGTCTTTGTATACCACAACTTTATTACCCATCAGGTAAGATCTGAATTTGTCAAACGCAAAGACAACTACATGTAATCCCTTCTCAATTGTGGTGTAGTTAAGATAGGCCACGTTCAATGTGTGGATGGCATAGTAAATGGTATGGAAAATTTTGCCACGCCTCTATCATAACACAGCTCCAATGGCATAGTTTTTAGCATCGAACATAAGCTTGAATGGATCATTCCAATCTGGTGCCACGACTATAGGGGCATTAATCAACCTATCTTTTAGTTCCCGAGACGCTTTCAAACAGGAATCAGCAAATGAAAAAGTGGTATTCTATTCCAAAAGTAAGCATAAAGGTTTAGAAATTTCTGAGAAATTGTAGGCTTGTGAAAGAGTCCTGCTTTAAGTGCAAGTGTACAGTGATGCCTAGTTGTAATATAAAAGATATCGTCTACACAGGGATTGGGAAATTCTTCAGATTTTATTTTCATGCACAAGTAAAAGTAAAAACACAAGTGATTGGGATTTTATTTGATTTGATTAAAACCAAGAGAAAGTGAATTAAAAGATTGAGAATTCAGTTTGAGAGAATGGGTTGGTATTGGAATGCATCGTAGTGCTGCAAAATCGACTCAACTGTCTTGGCAGTTGTCAAGGTGATGCCTAGGCAGATGACCCTCCGCGATAGAGGATGATGTGTTGCACGGGCGGCTGAGTGATGTTTCAAAGTTTGGCAAGGCTTCCTTCGACGACTCCTCCGTATCCCTAAGTCGAAGTACTATTGGCGAACACGTCTTGATAGTACCTCCAGGCGTGAATCCAAGGATGAACACCAACCAATTCTTAAGCCTCCTTTAGCCGCTGAGCTTCTAACTTATTCCTAAGTCAACGTAGTTTCACCCCACGTTGGATAAAACCGTGTTTACTCGTTTCATGAGTCTAACTCTCCCGATATTAGACACATCGATAATTGCTCTCTCATCTCCCAAATTGATTGCGAACAAGAATAATGCCAAGAGTAAACAAACTTTGAAATTTTATTGCAAACACTAAAAACCTAAACGAATACAAACAATCTCTCACAACTACACAAAAAAACCAACCCTTGGCCCTAGTAAAAGTTTAGAACATGATGGATGAATGGAAGGACTAGGGTTTTGGTCAAAGAACTCTCGATATTCCCTCTATTTGGCTAGGATACATTATATATATAAGCCTTGGCCTACTCGAAGTTGGTTAAGGGACTAGAGTACAGGTTGGAATTAAAGTAGATCTCCTAAAAAGATTAAACTCTAATTAAATCTTCATTTAATCCAAGCTTGACTATTGGTTGACTTCAAATTCCTTGAGCTTTGATCGTGGCCTTTCTTGGGCTTTTGGGCTCCGATCTGCATGCAAGTGATCTCTAAAAATCAAGTTTGATGTGTTCTTCCAATCGCATACCACCTTGCATGTTTTCAGCTGCCTTTGGATTGCTGCCTCGGTGGTGCACCATCTGCTACCTCGACAGAGGTCTGTATCGGGGTGAATGGCTCAGCAGGGATCCTTATCCTTGGCTTTTCTTTTGTAGCTTAGTCTGATCAGCTCTCTAGTAGGTACATCAGCATCGTCCATTGATTTTCCAGCTCAATCCTTCAGCCCTTCTTGATGCCTCGGCATCGTCTGTTTGGGCAGGTATCTGTGCACAGTAAACACATTCTTGAGCAGTATCTTTTATAGAGAAAAATGGTGAAATTCATCAAGCATGGCAGATTATCTAATTTATGCAGTTTTGAGTATGCATACCTAATTATGCAACTAAAATGGTCTTAAGTATAACAATAATTGAGCTATCCTAGGGCTAAAATCTAGTACTTTTGCACACTTAACAGAAATCTTTAATGAAACGACGGTAAAACATGCATGCCCAAGAAACATCTAATACCTTTTACACTTGTGGGTGGTGGCAATTGTTTGATTACCTCTACCTTTGCTTTGTCAACTTCTATTCCTTTCTTGGTCACTTTGTGTCTGAGAACTATGCCCTCCTTTACCATGAAGTGACATTTTCCCAGTTCAAGACCAGGTTGGTTTCTATGCATCACTATAAAACACGCTCCAAAACTTTGAATACATTCCTCGAATGTTTTGCCAAACACCGAGAAATCATCCATTAACACTTCCAAGTTATTCTCAATCATGTCCGAAAAAATTGACATCATGTAACACAAAAATGTTGGTGGGGCGTTACACAGTCCAAAGGTCATTCTTCTAAAAGATAATGTCCCATACGGACAAGTGAACATAGTTTTCTATTGATCTTCTGGGTGATGGCAATTTGATTGTAACTCGAGTAGCCGTACAGAAAGCAATAAATGCCTTACCTACCAATTTGTCCAACATCTGATCGATGAAGGGCAGAGGAAAGTGGTCCTTCCACATGGCATTATTTAGCCTCCTATAATCCATGCATACTCTCTAGCCTGTAACGGTTGCTGTACGTATTAGATGTCGTAATATTAGTGCAAGTATACACGTTGCCAAGTTATAGTATAAAAGATATCATCTCCACATGGACTGGTGCTACTTCTAGAAATTATCGTCTCGCACTGTAGAAAAGTAAAACACAAGATGGTTGGGTTGAGATAACAAAAAAAAAGAAAACAAGTAAACTAAGAGATTTATAAGATATGATGATAAATCAGGCCAGATTATGTTGCATCGTAGTGTGGAAGTTGAATGAAATTGACTCCCCTTTGAATGCAATCGTCAAACTGATTGCCTCAGCAATGGGCAAGAGAATTGCCTCGGTAATGGGTAAAGCTACTCCTGCGGTAAGGAAAATAGCTACTGCCTGGGCAATTGAGTGACAACCTTCAAGGTTCGGCAAAGCGTTCTTCAATGGTTCCTTCTTATCCCTAAGTCGAAACTCTATTGATGAGCAGGCCTTGATAATACCTCCCAGTGTGAATGTTGAAGATTGTTGAAGAAGGCAATCCATCACAGCTGTGCACAAGGGCTGTTAGAGTCTGTTAAGAATTGGTTTAGCCAGCTAGGGTTGTTAGCACAGCTGGCCAAGTTGTTATTTACCCTCTACGTTTGTATCCAGCTTCTATATAAGCTGATTCATTTTCAATGAAAAGTTAAGCAATCATTTATCCATATTCATTCTCTACCCTCTTTCACAACATGGTATCAATCGCCGTTCGTCCTGGAGCCTATCGCTGATTGCTGCCCTTGTTCTGTTTCTGCTTCTCTTCTGTTTTCATCATGCCTAGCAATGAAACCACCACCAGTGCTGATTCAACCGAATCAGTGCGTGTTGCACATACCTTCACCAACAAGAAGATCAACTTGGTCCTTGATGAGATGAACTTTCTCTTATGGAAGCAGCAAATCCTGCTTACTGTCCGGAGCCATCGACTGGAGAAGCTTCTCACCGGAGCTGTCAAACCGCCACCTGAGCTTGTCACGAGCTCTGATGGTCAACAAGTTCCCAACGCTGATCATGAGGCGTTTGTTGCCCAGGATAGTGCCCTGGCATCATGGTTACTCTCTACTATCAGTGCCACACTTCTACCTCACTTTGTTGGAGCTGAGACGGCCGCTGATGTCTGGTCTCTTGTTCAGAAATTCTTTGCCAACAAATCAACTACCAGTGCCATGAGTCTACACTGTAAACTTCGATCCATTCGCAAGGGAGATGAGAGCATGCGCAACTACCTTACTCAGATCAAGGAAGTTTGCGATGCTCTAGCAGCATGTGAAAGTGCCATATCTGACATTGAACAAATTGCCACCATTTTGAATGGTTTACCGATGGAGTATCAGCCTTTCATGGCTATCATCACTACTAGCAGGGAACCCTATACTCTTGAGAATGTGAAATCTGTCCTCATTGATGCAGAAGCTCAAATCAGGGGATTTAATGTCCATCATCATCTTCCTATGGTTGGTAACGTGGCTCAAGTTCAACATAGAGAACTTGATTCTAATACTGTGCGTGGATCTCGTCCTCCTTTCTATCATGATGGTCGTCCACCAAATGCTTGGTCTGGTGCTCGATCCAACTCTTGGTCCGGTGGTCGATTTGGCCCTCGTGGTCGTGCCCGTCTTCAATGTCAGATCTGTGGCAAGGTGGGCCACTCAGCTGATCGATGCTGGCACAGGTATGATCAAGCCTTCACTGGTGCTTTCCCTACACAAACTACACCCTCTGATGAATCTGCCACTGCTCATGTTACCTCCCTTGAGTCTCCATCTACATCTACATCTGATCATTGGGCCGTAGATTCTGGTGCTACCCACCATGTTACGCATGATGCAACCAAGGTTCAGCAACCCTCTGATTTCGCTGGTCCAGGTAAACTGGTTGTAGGCAATGGTCATGACTTGTGCATTTCTAAAACTGGGAAATCTATGTTGCATACGCCTACACGATCTATTATGATTAATAATCTTCTTCATGTACCTGCTATCACTAAGAACCTTCTTTCTGTCTCGAAGCTAGCTAGAGATAACAACATCTTCTTTGAATTCCATGCCACCTCGTGCTTGGTTCGTGATGAGGACACTGGAGGGGTGCTGCTGCATGGTGCTGAGGATGCAGGGTTATATCGTTTCAATTCTGTTTTATCTAGTTCGAATGTTGCAAATAATTGTGAAGTAAATCTTATTAAGTTTGATGACTACAATCTTTGGCATCGACGTTTGGGGCATCCAGCTCACTCGTCTCTTACTCGTGTTTGTAAGCAGTCAAATATTGTAATTTCTAGAAATAGAAATGAAGAAGAATCTTGTGTGGCATGTCGTTTGGGTAAAAGTCACAAGATGCCCTTTGCTGACTCTAAAACTGAGTACACTAAACCATTTGCTCTCGTTTACACTGATCTTTGGGGACCAGCACATATATCGTCCAATGGCTTTACGTACTACATCTCCTTTGTGGATGCTTTTTTGCGTCACTGCTGGATTTACTTACTAAAGACAAAGAACCAAGCCATGCATGCTTTCATGTTATTTAATTCTATGGTTCAAACTCAGTTTAATCTTCAGATAAAGGCTGTGCAGAGTGACTGGGGAGGAGAATATAGAGTGTTATCTCATGAACTTGCCAAGCTAGGTATTGATCATCGAATTACCTGCCCTCACACATCTGAGCAAAACGGCGTCGCTGAAAGAAAACACAGGCACATTATCGAGCTAGCCTTGGTGTTACTTGCTCAAGCTTCTTTACCATTTCGATTTTGGTCATATGCCGTGAGCACTGCAGTCCACTTGATCAACAGATTACCTACTCCTGTGTTACAAGGCATCTCCCCCTTTGAAAAGTTATACAATAAGCAACCAGATTATTCTGCTCTACGTGTTTTTGGTTGCAGGTGCTTCCCACACCTAAGGGCATATCAGAAGCACAAACTTGCTTTTAGGTCTCAACCATGTACTTTCTTGGGCTACAGTCTTCAACATAAAGGTTACAACTGCATGGCACCTGATGGAAGAGTGTTTATATCACGTCATGTCACCTTTGATGAGCATATATTTCCCTTTGAAGGATCCAAGTTCAATGACATCCAACAAGCCACTGTTGAATCTCTTTTTCCTAGTGACCTTGAACTTGATATAGTCCCAGGAGGTGTTCGAGCATGTCAACAACAGCTTCCCTCATCTTGTGATCCTACTTCAACACTTGTTGTCTCAACAGACGATTCTTCATCCTCGGAGTCCTTGCCTACTGCTCCTCAAGTCCCTGTAAGCAGCTCTCATGTTCCTACTTCTTCTACTATGCCTAGTGATGATATAACTGTCCCTTGCCCCATGGTTGCTGTTCCTCCTACTGTTGACAATGAAGAATCATGCCCTACATTCCATAATGATGACTCTACTGAACATGCTGATCTTGATACCTCTACTGAACCAATGTTGGTCACTACATCTCCCTCAGTTCCTACATCTCTATCCCATAACTCAATTGCCACTGGTGGTCACTCAATGGTAACTCGAAGTAAACTTGGCATCTTCAAGCCAAAGACCTTTATGGTCACATCAACAATCGAAGAAGCTGAGCCTAATTCCATTGAAGATGCTCTACAGTCATCTAACTGGGGACCTGCAGTACATGCTGAATACAATGCACTGCTGAACAACAACACATGGGATATAGTGCCTCTACCTGAAGGTCGTTCTACTGTAGGCTGCAAATGGCTATTCAGAGTCAAAAAGAATGCTGATGGTACGGTGGAACGCTACAAAGCCAGACTCGTGGCTAAAGGATTCTCTCAGGTCCCAGGCCAAGACTTTCAGGACACATTCAGTCCTGTTGTAAAAGCTGCAACCATCAACATTGTGTTATCTTTAGCTGCTCAACATGGCTGGAAGCTGCGTCAAATAGATGTCAATAACGCATTATTAAATGGAGATCTCCTCGAGGATGTTTACATGCAATAACCTCCAGGTTTTCAACAAGAATCAGTGAATGGGACTCCTCTGGTATGCAAACTAAGAAAGGCTCTATATGGCCTCAGACAAGCTCCAAGAAATTGGTTTGCTAAGCTTCGAGACTATCTTCTTCAAGCAGGGTTTATTAGTTCAAAAGATGACACATCCATGTTTATCAAAACTGATCTTCAATCCATAACATATATTTTAGTATATGTTGATGATATTGTGGTTACAGGAAGCTCCAATGAAGCTGTTGAAGATGTTGTTCTTAGACTGGGAGAAAGATTTTCTCTTAAGGACCTTGGACAACTTCATTTCTTTCTTGGTATGGAAGTAAAGTATAAGGCAGGCTCGATTATTTTAAGCCAGAAGAAGTTTATTCTTGAACTGCTTTCAAAGACTCAAATGGTTAATGCAAATGCTACTCCAACACCAATGATCACTGCCCTCAAGCTCACTCAATCAGCTGGATGTCCACTCAAAGAACCTAAAGAGTACAGAAGCATAGTTGGGACTCTTCTTTATGCCTGCCACACTCGACCGGATATAGTCTTTGCAGTAAATAAGTTAGCTCAATTCATGCACACTCCCTGTGAGCAACACATGGTAGCCCTTAAACGAGTCCTACGATATCTCAATGGAACACTTGAACATGGTCTGGTCTTCTCTCCCTCACCTGAACCATGTCAAATAGTTGCCTTTGCTGATGCGGATTGGGGAGGAAGCATGGATGATCGAAGATCAATCTCAGGCAATTGTGTATTTGTAGGAGGCAACTTGGTCTTGTGGACTTCCAAGAAGCAGAAAACCGTATCACGATCCACCACGGAGGCAGAATATCGCAGCTTGGCAGATGCTGCATCTGAAGTAACATGGATACAAACGCTGCTAACTGAGATGAAAGTTCAAACCAGCTCAATTCCAGTAATTTGGAGTGACAACTCAAGTGCAATAGCAATGAGCGACAATCCGGTGTACCATGCAAAGACCAAACACGTGGAACTTGACGTGCACTTTGTCAGGGAAAAGGTTGCAGCAAAGCAGATACAAGTAAACTATGTACCCGCTGAACATCAACTTGCGGATGGCCTCACCAAACCGTTATCAAAGGATGCATTCAATGCCTTTCGATCCAGGTTATGCGTATTAGAGAATAAAGAAATCGAGAAAGAAGGAAAAGCAGGAAGGATGTTGAAGATTGTTGAAGAAGGCAATCCATCACAGCTGTGCACAAGGGCTGTTAGAGTCTGTTAAGAATTGGTTTAGCCAGCTAGGGTTGTTAGCACAGCTGGCCAAGTTGTTATTTACCCTCTACGTTTGTATCCAGCTTCTATATAAGCTGATTCATTTTCAATGAAAAGTTAAGCAATCATTTATCCATATTCATTCTCTACTGTAACGCCCCGGTTTTGGGCTCAGAAGTTTTGGCGTTGACCGGTTTAGTCAAAGTGCTGATCGAATATATAAGAGTGAATTTAGGAAAACCTGGTTCGGGTTGCATTAAAAATATGGAAAAATATTCTAAAATCATCTTTTAATATATAAAAGTGAACTGTGAAATCAATTTTGGAAAATGAGGTTCGGAAGGTTGACATTTTGGCTAGTGACCAAAATGTAATTTTTGAAAGTTGCGGGACAGTTTTATAAAGGATTGAAACTTTGAATCTTTAAGGAGCTATTATTCCAAAAAGGATTTCTCCAGATTTTTCTAAGATATTTTAAGTCTAAAATCTGATTTTAAAGATTAAGAAAAGAGAGGGAAATCATTTTAACCAATTCTTAACTAATTTTTTTTTCTATTTTCTCTCAAATTCTCTTTTCTCTCATTTTCTCTCTACCCAAACAAGATTTCCTCAGATTTCTTTCTCTGATTTTGGCATCTACATCTCTCATTTCAACTCTCATTTGATTCCTAATCATCTCATCATCAAAACCTCTCAATTTGCAAATTGTATCATCAAGCATTTTGGCTCTAAAAGGGAGAAATTCAAGTTTGGAGGTAAGAACGTCCTTCTCCTCTAAACTATCAGTTCTTTAATGAAATTCCTAAGTTCTCAATCCTTGATTCATGTTTTATTAAAGGCTTTTCAATTGAGATCTTGATTTTTGGCTAAAATGCAAGATTTGGTGATTTTGGTAAAAATTTCGTGTGATCTGTTTAAGCAAGGTTTTAAGGTGTTAAAATGATGTTAAATGAATGCTAAAATGATTAGAAGTTGAGGATTAATCAATGCAATCCCGGATAGGTTGAATTTCCTAAGTTTGGCTTGAGTTTTTGGTTGTTTTTGGAGTGTTTTTGGTGATCTGTTATACCTGGAGGTATAAGGACGTGGTTGTGATCTTTTTGCATGTTAGTTGATGTATAAAAATGGTTAGAAGTGATGGATCTTGGCTGGGTTAAGTTTTGGAAGTGTTTGGAGATGATTTCGGTTGTGTTTGGTAGCCAAATTGTTAGATTTGTGATGAGCAGCGAGTTGTGTTGATGTTGTTGGTGTTTTAATGCATAAGGATGCATTAATGTTCTGTTTTTATGTGCTTGAATCAGGGGAGGTTGATCCTTGAAGTTCTGGAGGTGTTTTCGGAAGGTTTCGGAAGCTTGGAAAGCTTGTTGGCTAGGCTTGTTTGGTAATCGGTGAGTGAAAATGGATTTTCAGCTTTTAAACCAAAGGTTGAAGGTTTTGGGAGCTTAGTATAAGTCTAAACAACTTTGCTAAGCTCAAGTGTAAGTTTCGGATTACTCTCTTAAAGTGGTGGCCATGTTTTGATGAAATGTGAAATGATGATTTTGCATGATTTGCTACTGTTTTGGAAAGCATGTTTTAGCATGTTAATTGCTGATGTTTTAGCATGATTTATGCTGATGATTTAAGCCATGTGTTGAAGGTGTCTCTAGGTAAGAGTACCTTGTTTTTTTTTTATGCATTGTTAAATGATGATTTAATGTTTTGAAATGCATGATGAAATGGCTTGGTTTAAATGCTTTAAAACAGTGGACTATGTGATGTATAAAGTGTATATTGGCAAGTGATGGTTTGTAAAAGTGAAGGTCACTAAGGTGGTTAAAAGTCCTTGAGTGAGCCTTGTTATCTAAGATCATCAAGGTGGTTAAAAGTCCTTGGATGAATCTTGTTGCGGACACTGAGGTGGTTAAAAGTCCTTAGGTGCTCCTTTCCATGGTGGTTAAAAGTCCATGGGGCCAAGGTGTTTAAAAGTCCTTGGGGCCAAGGTGTTTAAAAGTCCTTGGGGTATTTCAAGCTACGGACACAAAGGTGGTTAAAAGTCCTTGTGTGGTCCATTCATGGTGTTTAAAAGTCCATGGCCAAGGTGTTTAAAAGTCCTTGGGGTCCAAGGTGTTTAAAAGTCCTTGGGAAAAGTTGTTGAACTTGATTTCTAAATGAAATGTATCACTTGAGCCAATATGACATGTATTGTACATGAGATGCATGAGATGCATGATTTAATGTTTATGTTGAAGCATGAGATGCTAGTTTAAATGAAATGTGGAAGCATGTTATTGCTTGATTTAAAGTATGCTTTGAGCATGTGTAAAGGTTGTTTTCAAGCATGATTTACAAATGAACTTTAATGCATTATTGAATGGTTTTTAAAGAGCACTCCTCACTAAGCTTTGGCTTACGCTCTCTCGTTTTCTTGATTCAATAATGCAGAGCAATAGAGTGCATTGAGGGCAGCAAGAGGAGGCAAGCAAACAAGTACAAGTAAAGCTCAATGTATGAAGGTTTTATAAGTGTTTTAGCTTTTGTATGTTTTTGGCAATGGGGGACCAATGTATATGTTTTGGGAGGTGTTTAAGACTCCCTAAGTATGTTAAATGTTGCTGTGGTTGTTGGTTTTTGGATTGATCTCTTTTATGCTTGGCTATGAAGGTTTATGCATGAAAGGTAGCTTAAGTAGGAAGCATGTCATGAAAATTGGGGCTTTTCATGTGTGATGATTATGAGTTGAATTGTTGATGCATTTATGATCCCTGCATGTTGTATATCTATGTGGTATGATTTGGTGATGTTAATCTGAGGTTTGAAGCATGAATGGTATGAATTTCAAGTCGATTTCAGACAGGGGTATCGGTACTCGGGCTCGCGTATCGATACGCCTGAGCCAAATATGCTCTTTCCTGCCCAGGCGTATCGGTACGGTTGTGAGAGTATCGATACTCATCTGGGTAAAGTTTGAATGCCGTATCGGTACAGGGAATATCGCATCGATACCGTTGCTCGAGTTTGGTTACTGCCTTCCCCGCGTATCGATACGACATCAGGTGTATCGATACCTGACCGTTAAATTCAGTTAAAAGTATCTTTATATGTTTTGCTTTGTTTACGTTTTAGTCCTGAATCATGTTTGATCAATTGCATGAGCTGTGGATGTCCTTTTGAGCTGAAATTTCACAGAGACGCATGAAACCTGACTAATTTCAAGATGGTAACTTTAATTTGGGTTGAGTCCCTTAATTTATCAGAATTTACAATTTGGTCCCTAAAGTTGTATTTTGTTCAATTGGGTCCCTGTTTGATCTCTGATGCTTGTGATCTTTTGATATGTTGTTTGTATGATCACACTTAAGGTTAATGTGCATCAAGACAAGATATGTATTTAAAAAAAAAGGGTCGTTAATCAAGGTTGACTTTCGGGTTGACTTTGGTTTTCCCCGTGTAATCTTCGTAGTTCGGGTCAACCGGCTAGACCGGGCTACGGGGGTTACATTTGGTGGTATCAGAGCTGAGTTCTCGAGTAATTGGGGATGTGTGTATGCATGATTGAAGCATGGTTTGGTTGGTATGCTTGTTGAGTGAAAGCATGTTCAGTGTTATGATATGATGATGTGTATGTGATGCATGTTGTGATGATGCATGATGAGGGTACCCATTGCCAAACAAAAGCTAAAGGGATGATGTTGTTTTTGAAAGAAATTGAGCTTGAATACTTGGAATTTGCTTACCTTGCTGGTCCTGACTTGTTTATTTTGTATTGTTATGCATGGTAAAGTATGGCACCACGTAGAGAGTTAAGGAGTAGCGCGAGAGCTACGACCCCGGAGGGGAATGTGAATGATGAGCACACTGGTAGTGCTGTGATACCTCCTCCTCCACCTGGTGGTGGTGGTGCGGAGAGGGAAAGAGCTGGTGCTGGAGCTGCAGGACCTGAAGCTGGTCAGGGGCAAGCGATACCTGACATGTCTGTGCTTGTACAAGCTATTGCGGGTGCGTTTCTAGCAGCAGTAGCTGGAGCTCAAGGAGCTGGGCATCAGGGAGATGCTGGTGCTAGACTACCCTTGGAACGTTTGCGCAGTCTTGGTGGGACTGAGTTTAGGGGTATGTCAGCTGAGAGGTCTGAAGCGTGGTTGGAGAGTACCAAGCGTGTCTTGGGACAGATGAGTTGCACTGATGTGCAGAAGCTGGGATGTGTGGTGTCACTGCTGCAAGGTGATGCTTATACGTGGTGGACGACCACAATCTCTGGGATGGCTGATGCTGATGTTACATGGACGTTCTTTCAGCATGCGTTCAAGAGGAGATATCTGGGAGTTAGATATCTGGATGAAAAGAAGCGTGAATTCATGTCTCTGACCCAAGGGAACATGAGTGTGGCTGAGTATGAGGTACAGTTTGTACGTCTTAGCCAGTATGCACCTGAGTTGGTACCTGATGAGCGCGAAAGGTGCGAAAGGTTCCGTTATGGTTTGGTGACGGAGGTTAAGACTTATATGTTAGCTGCTGAGTACAATGATTTTGATGTGTTGGTTAGTCGGTCCAAGGACATTGAGATGAACCTGAGTTTGTCTGCTAAGGGTGCTGGAGCTAGTTCTGGGAAGAGAGCTGCTGAGTATAGTTCCGGTGGACGGAACAAGAGAGGGCGCGATCAGAGGTTTCAGTCCTCGTCTAAGAGAGGTGGAGGTGCACCTACTAGGGGCGGCAATGCTAGAGCTGACCCTAGTGCTTGTTGGATTTGTGGTTCCCGTGGTCACTTGAAGCGTGACTGTCCTCGTGCTGGGAGGGAGGTGCAAGCTCCTGTGATAGCAGCTGGTTATGAGTGTTGGAATTGTGGTTCTGCTGATCATCTGAGACGTGATTGTCCGAGGATGGCTGGTGGTCAAGAGCGTGCTCATGTTGTTGCAGCATCGCAGAGAGGTCGTGGGCGCGGCCGTGGTAATTTTCAGAGGCGAGAGGAAGGTGGACGCGGTGTAGCTCATGTTGTGGCTATTCAACCTGAGGGTGGAGGCCAAGCGAGGGTGTATGCTCAGCGCGAAGGAAAGAATGATGCAGATGTGATTGCAGGTACCTTTACTTTGCAATCCTTGTCATTGCTTTCTTTGATTGATTCTGGATCTACGCATTCATACATTCTTCGTGAGCATGCTGAGTTGCTTGGTTTGCCTGTTGAGTTTTTGGATGTTGGTGTTAGAGTCACTAGTTCTTTTGGTGAAACTGTTGTGACTCGTAAGCTTTATAAATGGTGTCCTTTGGTTGTTCAAGAGCATGTCTTTCTTGTTGATCTTATGGAGTTGCCCTTTTATGGTTTTGATGTGATCCTTGGTATGGATTGGCTTGCTGAGCATCGTGCTGTTGTGGATTGTGAGAATAAGCGGGTTTCGCTTAGGCTTGCGGATGATTATGAAGTGGTGGTGGTTGGTGAGAATGTGAAGTTTCTTGCCAATGTTGTTTCTACCTTGGAGGTGAGCAGGATGCTGAGGCAAGGTTGTGAAGCTTTTCTGGCTTTTGTGATGAATCCTAGTTCGAAGGAGCTGAGGGTGCAGGATATCAGGGTTGTGAAGGAGTTTCCTGATGTTTTTCCTGAGGAGTTGCCTGGTTTACCTCCTAATCGCGAGGTGGAGTTTGGTATTGAGCTGTATGAGAATACCACTCCTGTGTCCATTACTCCCTATAGAATGGCACCTAAGGAGCTGAAGGAGCTGAAGACGCAGTTGCAAGAGTTGCTTGATCGTGGTTTCATCCGGCCGAGTGTTTCGCCTTGGGGTGCTCCTGTCTTGTTTGTGAAGAAGAAAGATGGCACGATGAGGATGTGCATTGATTACCGTCAGCTGAACAAGTTGACTATCAAGAATCGGTATCCTTTGCCGAGGATTGATGATCTCTTTGATCAATTTCGGGGAGCTGCTGTGTTCTCTAAGATTGACTTGAGGTCAGGGTATTATCAGTTGAAGGTGAAGGATGTGGATGTGCCTAAGACAGCTTTCAGGACAAGGTATGGGCATTATGAGTTCCTTGTGATGCCGTTTGGTTTGACAAATGCTCCTGCTGCTTTCATGGACATGATGAATCGTGTTTTTCATGAATACCTGGACAAGTTTGTTGTGGTGTTCATTGATGATATCCTTGTGTACTCGCGTACTGAGGAAGAGCACGAAGAGCATTTGAGGGTTGTGTTGCAAGCTTTGTTGGAGAATCAGCTTTATGCTAAGTTGAGCAAGTGTGAGTTTTGGCTTAGAGAGGTTGTTTTTCTTGGGCATGTGGTCTCAGCTGAGGGGATTCGTGTTGATCCTCAGAAGATTGAAGCGGTGATGAACTGGAAAGTTCCTAAGTCTGTTCAGGAGGTTCGTAGTTTCCTTGGTTTGGCAGGATACTACCGAAGGTTTGTGGATGGTTTTTCCAAGATTGCTGCTCCTTTGACGAAGTTGCTGCAGAAAGATGTTAGGTATGAGTGGACAGAAGCGAGACAGCAAGCTTTTGAGAGGCTGAAGTTGGCTTTGACGCAAGCTCCTATCTTGATTCAGCCTAAATCAGGGAAAGAGTTTGTAGTCTACAGTGATGCATCCTATGTTGGTTTGGGGTGTGTGCTGATGCAAGAGGGTAAGGTTGTGGCTTATGCGTCGCGGCAGTTGAAGGTGCATGAGCGCAATTATCCTACGCATGATATTGAGCTGGCTGCAGTGGTTTTTGCTCTGAAGATCTGGAGGCATTATCTGTATGGTGAGAAGTGTACGGTGTACACGGATCACAAGAGTTTGAGGTATCTGATGTCTCAGAAGGAGTTGAATCTTAGGCAGCGGCGTTGGTTGGAGTTGCTCAAGGATTATGACCTGACGATTGAGTATCATCCTGGAAAGGCCAATGTTGTTGCGGATGCCTTGAGTAGAAAGGTGGCTGTTGAGCTGAGAGCTATGTTTGCTAGCTTGAGTATATCGCCGGATGGTGGTCTTTTTGCTGAGTTGCAAGTGAAACCTTCGTTGGTTCAGTTGATCAAAGAAAAGCAGTTGTTGGATGATTCCTTGGTGTCTCATGTTCAGGATATCGCGGAGGGTAGACCTTCGGATTTCTGTTTTAATGAGGATGGGGTGTTGTGTTTTGGTAATCGGATAGTAGTGCCTGCAGATGCTGAGTTGAGGTATGCTATTCTAGCTGAAGGTCATAGTAGTCCTTTTGCTATGCATCATGGTAGTACAAAGATGTATCGCGATCTTCGTGATGAGTACTATTGGGTGGGCTTGAAGAAGGATGTGGCAGAGTTCGTAAGCAAGTGTTTGGTGTGTCAGCGCGTAAAGGCTGAACATCAGGTTCCTTCTGGTTTGTTGCAACCGTTGAAAATCCCTGAATGGAAGTGGGAGAGGGTTACCATGGATTTTGTATCTGGTTTGCCTTTGTCTCCGTCGAAGAAGAATTCTGTTTGGGTGATTGTGGATCGCCTGACGAAGTGTGCACATTTCTTGCCTGTGCATACTACGTTTTCTTTGGATAAGCTGGCAGAGCTGTACGTTGCTGAGGTTGTGAGGTTGCATGGTGTGCCTAAGTCGATCGTGTCGGATAGGGATCCGAGGTTCACATCGCGTTTTTGGCAGTGTTTGCATCAAGCTCTGGGTACAAGGTTGCATTTCAGTACATCCTATCATCCTCAGTCGGATGGCCAGTCTGAGCGAGTTATTCAGATTTTGGAGGATATGTTGAGATGTTGCGTGATAGAGTTCCAAGGTTCTTGGGAGAAGCATCTGCCTTTGGTTGAGTTCGCTTACAACAACAGTTTTCAGGCAAGTATACAGATGGCACCTTATGAGGCTCTGTATGGGAGGAAGTGTAGGACTCCTCTGTGTTGGGCTGAAACTGGTCAAAAGTTGGTTTCGATGCCTGCTTTGTTGAAAGGTACCACCGAGAAGGTGAAGCTCATTTGTGAGAGGTTGAAGGCTGCTTCTGATCGACAGAAGTCTTACGCGGATTTGAAGCGTAGGGAGATAGAGTTTGCAGTAGGTGATCGCGTGTTCTTGAAGGTTTCGCCTTGGAAGAAGGTGATGAGGTTTGGGCGGAAGGGTAAGCTGAGCCCTAGATACATTGGACCGTATGAGGTTGTTGAGCGTGTTGGTCCTGTTGCGTATCGGTTGAGGTTACCTCAGGAGCTGGAGAAGATTCATGATGTGTTCCATGTTTCTATGCTCCGGAGGTATCGATCTGATCCTTCGCATGTGTTACCTGTGGAGGAGGTGGAATTGAATCCGGATTTGACCTATGATGAGGAACCGGTGAAGATTCTGGATTCAGGTAGCAAGGTTCTTCGTGGCAAGACCATTGAGTTGGTGAAGGTGCTGTGGAAGCATCGCGGTGTTGAGGAAGCCACGTGGGAGCGGAAGGAGGATATGCTGAAGCAGTTTCCTTATCTCTTTCCTTCAGGTAAATTTCGAGGACGAAATTTCTTAAGGGGGGGAGAGTTGTAACGCCCCGGTTTTGGGCTCAGAAGTTTTGGCGTTGACCGGTTTAGTCAAAGTGCTGATCGAATATATAAGAGTGAATTTAGGAAAACCTGGTTCGGGTTGCATTAAAAATATGGAAAAATATTCTAAAATCATCTTTTAATATATAAAAGTGAACTGTGAAATCAATTTTGGAAAATGAGGTTCGGAAGGTTGACATTTTGGCTAGTGACCAAAATGTAATTTTTGAAAGTTGCGGGACAGTTTTATAAAGGATTGAAACTTTGAATCTTTAAGGAGCTATTATTCCAAAAAGGATTTCTCCAGATTTTTCTAAGATATTTTAAGTCTAAAATCTGATTTTAAAGATTAAGAAAAGAGAGGGAAATCATTTTAACCAATTCTTAACTAATTTTTTTTTCTATTTTCTCTCAAATTCTCTTTTCTCTCATTTTCTCTCTACCCAAACAAGATTTCCTAAGATTTCTTTCTCTGATTTTGGCATCTACATCTCTCATTTCAACTCTCATTTGATTCCTAATCATCTCATCATCAAAACCTCTCAATTTGCAAATTGTATCATCAAGCATTTTGGCTCTAAAAGGGAGAAATTCAAGTTTGGAGGTAAGAACGTCCTTCTCCTCTAAACTATCAGTTCTTTACTGAAATTCCTAAGTTCTCAATCCTTGATTCATGTTTTATTAAAGGCTTTTCAATTGAGATCTTGATTTTTGGCTAAAATGCAAGATTTGGTGATTTTGGTAAAAATTTCGTGTGATCTGTTTAAGCAAGGTTTTAAGGTGTTAAAATGATGTTAAATGAATGCTAAAATGATTAGAAGTTGAGGATTAATCAATGCAATCCCGGATAGGTTGAATTTCCTAAGTTTGGCTTGAGTTTTTGGTTGTTTTTGGAGTGTTTTTGGTGATCTGTTATACCTGGAGGTATAAGGACGTGGTTGTGATCTTTTTGCATGTTAGTTGATGTATAAAAATGGTTAGAAGTGATGGATCTTGGCTGGGTTAAGTTTTGGAAGTGTTTGGAGATGATTTCGGTTGTGTTTGGTAGCCAAATTGTTAGATTTGTGATGAGCAGCGAGTTGTGTTGATGTTGTTGGTGTTTTAATGCATAAGGATGCATTAATGTTCTGTTTTTATGTGCTTGAATCAGGGGAGGTTGATCCTTGAAGTTCTGGAGGTGTTTTCGGAAGGTTTCGGAAGCTTGGAAAGCTTGTTGGCTAGGCTTGTTTGGTAATCGGTGAGTGAAAATGGATTTTCAGCTTTTAAACCAAAGGTTGAAGGTTTTGGGAGCTTAGTATAAGTCTAAACAACTTTGCTAAGCTCAAGTGTAAGTTTCGGATTACTCTCTTAAAGTGGTGGCCATGTTTTGATGAAATGTGAAATGATGATTTTGCATGATTTGCTACTGTTTTGGAAAGCATGTTTTAGCATGTTAATTGCTGATGTTTTAGCATGATTTATGCTGATGATTTAAGCCATGTGTTGAAGGTGTCTCTAGGTAAGAGTACCTTGTTTTTTTTTTATGCATTGTTAAATGATGATTTAATGTTTTGAAATGCATGATGAAATGGCTTGGTTTAAATGCTTTAAAACAGTGGACTATGTGATGTATAAAGTGTATATTGGCAAGTGATGGTTTGTAAAAGTGAAGGTCACTAAGGTGGTTAAAAGTCCTTGAGTGAGCCTTGTTATCTAAGATCATCAAGGTGGTTAAAAGTCCTTGGATGAATCTTGTTGCGGACACTGAGGTGGTTAAAAGTCCTTAGGTGCTCCTTTCCATGGTGGTTAAAAGTCCATGGGGCCAAGGTGTTTAAAAGTCCTTGGGGCCAAGGTGTTTAAAAGTCCTTGGGGTATTTCAAGCTACGGACACAAAGGTGGTTAAAAGTCCTTGTGTGGTCCATTCATGGTGTTTAAAAGTCCATGGCCAAGGTGTTTAAAAGTCCTTGGGGTCCAAGGTGTTTAAAAGTCCTTGGGAAAAGTTGTTGAACTTGATTTCTAAATGAAATGTATCACTTGAGCCAATATGACATGTATTGTACATGAGATGCATGAGATGCATGATTTAATGTTTATGTTGAAGCATGAGATGCTAGTTTAAATGAAATGTGGAAGCATGTTATTGCTTGATTTAAAGTATGCTTTGAGCATGTGTAAAGGTTGTTTTCAAGCATGATTTACAAATGAACTTTAATGCATTATTGAATGGTTTTTAAAGAGCACTCCTCACTAAGCTTTGGCTTACGCTCTCTCGTTTTCTTGATTCAATAATGCAGAGCAATAGAGTGCATTGAGGGCAGCAAGAGGAGGCAAGCAAACAAGTACAAGTAAAGCTCAATGTATGAAGGTTTTATAAGTGTTTTAGCTTTTGTATGTTTTTGGCAATGGGGGACCAATGTATATGTTTTGGGAGGTGTTTAAGACTCCCTAAGTATGTTAAATGTTGCTGTGGTTGTTGGTTTTTGGATTGATCTCTTTTATGCTTGGCTATGAAGGTTTATGCATGAAAGGTAGCTTAAGTAGGAAGCATGTCATGAAAATTGGGGCTTTTCATGTGTGATGATTATGAGTTGAATTGTTGATGCATTTATGATCCCTGCATGTTGTATATCTATGTGGTATGATTTGGTGATGTTAATCTGAGGTTTGAAGCATGAATGGTATGAATTTCAAGTCGATTTCAGACAGGGGTATCGGTACTCGGGCTCGCGTATCGATACGCCTGAGCCAAATATGCTCTTTCCTGCCCAGGCGTATCGGTACGGTTGTGAGAGTATCGATACTCATCTGGGTAAAGTTTGAATGCCGTATCGGTACAGGGAATATCGCATCGATACCGTTGCTCGAGTTTGGTTACTGCCTTCCCCGCGTATCGATACGACATCAGGTGTATCGATACCTGACCGTTAAATTCAGTTAAAAGTATCTTTATATGTTTTGCTTTGTTTACGTTTTAGTCCTGAATCATGTTTGATCAATTGCATGAGCTGTGGATGTCCTTTTGAGCTGAAATTTCACAGAGACGCATGAAACCTGACTAATTTCAAGATGGTAACTTTAATTTGGGTTGAGTCCCTTAATTTATCAGAATTTACAATTTGGTCCCTAAAGTTGTATTTTGTTCAATTGGGTCCCTGTTTGATCTCTGATGCTTGTGATCTTTTGATATGTTGTTTGTATGATCACACTTAAGGTTAATGTGCATCAAGACAAGATATGTATTTAAAAAAAAAAGGGTCGTTAATCAAGGTTGACTTTCGGGTTGACTTTGGTTTTCCCCGTGTAATCTTCGTAGTTCGGGTCAACCGGCTAGACCGGGCTACGGGGGTTACATCTACCCTCTTTCACAACAGCGAACCAAGGGTGAAGACCAATCAATCTTGCGCTTCTCTTAGCCGTTGAAACTCTTACTTATCCCTAAGTCGAATTAGTTTTCACTGATTGGGATGAAAACCATACTTATTCATTTCGTGAGTCTAACTCTCCTGATATTAGACAAATAGATGCAATCGCAATATCCTCTCCCGATTCAATTGAAAGGAAAACTAAATACCAATAATAGGCAAACCTTGAACTTAAATTGCATTAACAAAAACCTAAACAAATTACAATCATCTTCTTACAACTACTAAACAAAATAATCATATCCTAAGAAAGAATTAGAACATAATGACGATAATGAGCACTCTACTAAACCCCCTAAGTCTCTCAATCTCTCGTTGTCTTCATTTTGGCGGATGGGTCTTGGTTTTATAGGGCATGGCCTTGCCGAGTCCTTCTTGGAGTAGGATGATAAGTTGGAGTTGAATATAACTTCATAAAAGAGATTAATCTCTTTTAATTCATTATTTTATTCCTTATTATCGGTTTTCTATCTTTGACCTTCATTTGTATTTTTCATGGCCTTCCTCTGCTCTAATCTTCATGTAAAGTGTCTCAAAAAATTCGGCATTTTGTGCTCTTCAAGTCGCATACCACTTTGCATATTTTCTCCCTTGTCGGTACTTGTCTGGACACTTCCTTGGCAATGGCTTTGTCCTTACCTCAGCAATGGTCTGTCAGTCTCTTCTGCTTCGACATGGCTTGTTCTTGGTCCAGCGTTCCTTGGTAAGACTTGTCGTCAAATTATGGCTTGGTTTGGATCGCCGAGTGATGGTTCTGCACCTTTTCTTCCCCTTTCTCCACTGCCACGGTAATGCTTGTTTGGGCAGTGGGTAATAACCTACACATGCACAAAGCACACATCAAAGTAGTACGCTTTTTCCACCAAATATAATCAAATAGAGATGATCAAACATGGAAACGTTAAGAATAGTAAATTGTGTATGTATGATTAGTAATGCATCTAAAATAGGCTTAAGTCTACTAGTAATTGAGTCATAAAGGGTCTTAAAATGAATACTTTTATACACCTAACACACCCCTAAACTCGAACTATTGCTTGTCCTCAAGCAATGCAAAACTAACAGTCAATTGCCAAAGGTTTTAATCTTCATGAAATTATCTTTCGATCTTACATTTTCTTCTCTTCTCTAAACTGTGAATATGAATATGCTTTGCATTCAAATTTTTGGATGTTGAGGATTTCCCCGAAATCAAACTACAAGACTCATGAATGTGTGCGTAATTGTCAACAATATGATTTTCTGGGTTCTAAGTAAATACTTAAGCATTAAACCTACTTTCCTTGGGTTTCTTTTTTAATCTAATCGACTAGAGCCAATTTCAGGCACCTCTAGTGATTAGCCTAGAGCCAATTTCGGGCACGTCTAGTATTTCCTTAAGCCATAGCTGGTTTTAGGCACCTCTAACTTTTTACCCCCAAAAAAGAATTCTTTCTAAGTAAGTAAATATCCTAACTGTCCTAGAACTCCTTCAATCATTAAAGTCAATGTAACCCCCTTAGCCCAGCCTAGACGGTTATCCCGAACTACGAAGATTACACGAGGAAAACCAAAGTCAACCCGAAAGTCAACCTTGATTAACGATCCTTTTTTTCTTTTTAAACTTGTCTAGGTGCACATTAACCCTAAGCGTACTCTGAAGAAACACATACGTGAGAAGCACAGCGATCAAATTATGATAAGGGACTCGATTGCGCAAAACACAAATATTAGGGACCAAATTGTAAATTCTGGAAAGTTGGAGGACTTAACTGATTTTAAGGTTAAAAATACTTAATTAACCATATTACATGCTTCCTTGTTAAATTTCACCTTAAACGGACATCTCGAACTCAAGCAATTGCAAATACAATTTTCAGGACTAAAACGTAAAGCTTACAAACCTCAAAACTATTCAAATCAGTGCCCAATGGTCACCTGTTTCGAAACGGGGTTGACCGATCCGAAACACGAGTTCGTTTCGAGACTTGTTTCGAAACAGGGCCTTCCAGAGGCCAAACCGTTTCGATACGGTCACCAGCCGTTTCGAAACACCAGTGTCATTACAGGCCCCCATTTCGAAACGCCTGTGAGTGTATCGATACGGGTTGCCCAGAAGCTGCAGAAATTGCTGGTTTAACATGCATTTAACCACTCAAACACATCCTAATGACTTCCTAATCATGCCATCAAGCCATCATACATATAAGGTACATGTTTGCATCATCAAAACACATTCATGGCATCAATCAAGGAATTCCACAAGTCTATAGGCATGCATCCTAATATCCAAAACCAAACAACCCTCAAAACACCAAAACAAGCATCAAAATGGCCATTTACAAGTCTAAATCATCAAAGGAATCATGCCACAATAGGGAGTCCAAAATATCTCCCAAAACACAACCTAGGTTCTCATTGCCAAAATATCAAAAACTAATAGTGTTGTGAAAACGTCACCATACATGAGCTTAGCTTTCCCTTGGATTCTTAGCCTCCTTGCTGCCCACAAACACTTCAATTATCTGCATTATTGGTTCAAGAGAGAGAGCGTAAGAACAATTTCTTAGTGAGGCAAGCTCTAAAGAAACAACACAATAATGCCTTTCATAAAACACTTTAAACAAAGCCTTTCATCACATAATCATCATTATTCATGCAACCTTGCATACATAACAAGCATCTCATGCTTCCTTAACATCAACATGTCATATTGGCTTTCAAGTGATAATCCATAACCATTTTCAACACAAAACAAAATAAGATACGCGGATTACAAGCGTTGTCCCATACGCTTCATACATACTACCGAGCACACAAGGTGGAGTTTACCAGTACAACCACAACCCCTCAACACCCGTGATGGAGTTTAACGGTACAATCCTAACCCCTCAACATCACTCATCGATAGTTTTATAACATCACTAACGAGAACACGGGACACACAACATAAGATCCACACATGGACTTTTAACCACCATTGTGATCTTACCTATCTCATTAGTGTACTTGGATGGAGTTTTCGGTACAATCTCAACCCCTCAACATCCAAGGCGACTTTATTCATGGTGCACCCAATCATATAGCCGGCTAACTATATCCGATTCAAGTACTTTAAAACCATTACCTCACTTGTCAATATACATCATTTACCATTATCAACTCACTGTTTTAAAGCATTAAACACAGTCATTTATCAACATGCATCACTATGCATCAAAACCATATCATCAATATGATAAACCAAGGATCTCTTACCTTGAGCATCCTACAACACATGGCTTTCAAAACCAGCATTAACCATGCTAAAACATGCTTTCAAAACAGAATTTAAACATGCAAATTACAACAAATGCATCGAACCACTTCATGGCTCATCCAAGAGAGTTTTACCGAAAACTTACTCTCGAGCTTAGTTAAGTTGCTTAGACTTAAACTAAGCTCCCAAAACCTTCAAACATTTGTTTCAAAGCTGGAAACCCAACTTCACTCACCAATTCCGTTTCGCAAGCTTGCCGAAACGCCGATCAAGCCTCCGGATCAACACCACAAGTGTCCGAAGATGTCTCCACTGTTTTAAACACATCAAAGCAGAGGATTAATGCATCATCATGCATTAAAATCTTCAGCCATCACACCTAAACTCGCTGCTCTATCCAATTCTAACATTTCGGCTACCAAACACAACCGAAATCACCTCCAAACTCTTCCACAACATAACCCAGCCAAGATCCATCACTTCTAACCATTTCTAAACATCAATTTACATCCAAAATGAACCTAAACTCGTCCTTATACCTCCAGCTATAACAGAACACCAAGATCACCCCAAAAACCACCATTTTCATAAGCAAAAACTTAGGAAATTCAACCTATTCGGGATTGCATTGATCAAACCTCAATTACACATCATTAAACATCCAAAATACAATTAAAAACCATCTCAAAACAGAGCCCAAACAATCACCCCGAATTTCTTCAAGATTTCTTCCAAATCTTGAGTTTTAAGCCAAAATCAAGTTCATAACATTAAATCCATTTATAAAACTTAAACTAAGGATTGATAACTTGGGAATTTCAGTAAAGAATTGAGTATTTAGAGGAGAAGAACAACCTTTCCTCTAAATGTAGATTTCTCCTTGTTTAGAGCCAAATTCCTTGAAAATTCAATAAGCAAATCAAGAGGATTTGATGTAGAAAGGATTAGGAATTAATTGTTTATTCAAATCTCATTGTTGAGTGTGTAAAAGTTCTATTATTTACACCCTTTTTAACCCATATTTCTGCTGCATTCAAGCATTATTCATTGCATTTAGGTTAGTTTACAGAAAAACATCACAAATATATTAAAGGCACAGATTCTACTAAGAACGGTTGTTTTTGCAGGTAGATGCCGTAGAAGACGGTGAAGGCAGGCGCTGGGTGGAGAAGCAGAAGAGCTGAACTGGACAAACAGACAAAGAGGACGATGCTTCCATGGTGCTACTGTGACAGCAGAGGACGACAACAGTTTTGTGGAGAAAAAGCAAAGTGGACCTCGACAGATAGAGAAAATTCAGCCCGTCTGTCGTGTGAAAACCATATATTTTTCCAAGCCCCGGATCAAAAGATATGTCAAGCCCAAAGTTCAAGGAGAGAAAATCCCAAGAAACAAGGAAGACGGCTGGAAAGTAGATTCCTTGAAGATTAAGTCTTTATTAGAATCATACTTTTAATTAAAGTTGTAATCCTTGTTAACTTAGATAACTTGAGCCCAAAGCTTATATAAGGGCATGTATTTTAACCTAGGGCCGATCTCATATCAAATACCCCATAACCGACAACCAAAAACCCCTAGCCGTTTACCCGCCGCCGACATGTTCTAAATTCCCCTTAGGGCCACGGGTTGATTAGTAAAGTAGTTGCAAGGGTTGTTTTGTTTTAGGAATTTTCAGTTCAATAAAATAAACTTCAAGTTCTCTTATTTTGGTTATTAATATCTTGCAAGAGCATCAGGAGAGAATTGTGAGGTTATCTATTTACTTAGCATCGGGAGAGTTAAGTATACGAAAGAAATAAGAGCAAGTTCTCTAGTTTATAGTTGAACTATATCGTGCCTAGGGATAGGGTGAGGTTAAGTGGCTAAAGAAGAATTCATACACATCGGTGTTCATCCTTTGATTCACGCCGGGAGGTATCATCAAGACGTGATCATCGACGGACTTGGACCTAGGGATAGGCCAAGGCAGATCTGGGATTCTTGCCAAACTTGAAAGTACTGAGTTGGTGTGTTTGCTGCCGCGACAGGTGCTGCCGCGACGGGCTCGACGACAAAACTAGATTTCCTAAACTCTGCAATACCTGCACTACTGAGCACTTCAATACCAGCCCATTCTCTCTATATTGATATTTCTACTCTTTTATTTACGTTACTTTATTATTCTCGTGACAACTTTCTCAATTATTTTCTTTACTTTCGTGCAGTGAATTAAGGTGAGGCTATTAGCCCAATCCATGTGGAGACGATATCCGATACTTCGTATCACTTTACTACTTGCGTCGTGTACACTTGCACTACCATTGCGATAGACTCTTTTACACGCAACAAGTTTTTGGCGCCGTTGCCGGGGATTGGCAACATAACTCTACCTTTTCTTTTACAGCACTTTTCGTTTTTATTTTCGTTTTTATTTTTATTTTTCTGTTTTTCTTCGGTGCATTCAACTCTTGCTTTTCACAAGGTTTCTTGTTTATGCGCAGGTTGAAACGAGGTGAAGATCCTGAGTATCCATTAGATCCGGAAATCGAACGATCATTCAATCTCAAGAAACAACTTCGTCACTTACTAGCAAGGAACGAGTACCTTGAGGAACAGTTAGAGATAATGGCACACCAAGGAAACGACCCTCCTATTGGAGATGAAGAGGGCAGACCGCCTGTCGGCAACCCTGCCGCCGGCCGACAGTCCTGTCGTGACTACATGTTGAACGATCATGTAGAACTGGAGACCACGCTGTCGGACATTGATGTTGACAACTTCGAGCTGAAACCTGTCATATTTAGCATGATCAACAATGCCGGTCAATTCAGTAGTGCTGTTACAGAGGATGCTAGGGAGCATCTCAAAATGTTCCAGGAGATCTGTGGTTCGTTTAGACTGCCAGGATTCAATCCGGAGATACTGAGGCTTCGGTTATTTCCCCATTCGTTGAGGGACAGAGCTAAAACTTGGTGGAATAAACTTACGTCGGGTTCAATTAGAACTTGGGCAGATTTATCTCGTGAATTTTTATCTCGTTTTAATCCTTCACATTTATCTGAGCGATTACGTAACGAAATTGCTACTTTTCAACAGGAAGATGATGAGCCAATGCACGAGGCCTGGGACAGATTTACCACTCTTTTGCGGAACTGCCCAATGCATGGATTTCCCGTCTGGAATCAGGTAACAAAGTTTTATAATGCTGCCAACTTACAAACTCGTATTCGAATTGATTCAGCAGCAAACAGACTATTATTGGATAAAGATCCAGACGAGGCAATGCAAGTATTGAAAAATCTAGCTAAGAATGAGGAGCAGTTTCCGACATCAAGAAGAGGGGGTAAACGGGTACTAGCTGTCAAGGATTATGAGGCCGACAGCACGATGAAATAACAGGTAGCATTCCTTACTAAGGCAATGAAAAAGATATTGAATGAAGATTCACAACATGGATTTGTTGTTGAGGAGGTATGTGAAATCTGTGAGGGAAATCATAGTTCGGATGAGTGTCATATACAGTTAGAAGAGGGAAAATATGTTGGAAACTACAAGCCGAACTACAATTCCAACAACTATAATCCCAATTGGAGGAAGGATCCCAAGTTCTCTTGGAGTAATCCCAATAATGCCATGAATCCTCAAGCACACAATCAGAATCAGGGAGGACCTAGATTGCTGACGCGACAGCAACTGCCGCAGCAACTGCCGCCGCAGCAGCCACCAGCTGCCACGAGCAGTATAGTGGAACAGACTCTGGCCACTTTTATGTCTCAGACAGGTACTTATATTGAGAATATGAATCAGTTTGTTAAGAAAACAAAGACATTCATGGATAAGACAGAGATGCGGATGACGAATCATGAAGCTACTCTGAAATCTCTGGAGACACAAATGGGTCAGGTTTCCCAACATATTAAGCCGAGGCAGACTGGAGGATTCCCTAGTAATACTGAGAATGCTAGGCAGCCCACACATGAGCAGTGTAAAGCTATTACTACTAGGAGTGGGAAGAAATTATCAGGGCCAGAAAAAGAAGCTGAAACAGTAAAGGAACCAGCCTTGGACAGACCTGCCGAGGAAGCTGCCTCGACAGGTAATAAACAGACTGCTGCCGATGAGCCTGTCACGACAGCAGAAGCGACAGAGGAGAAAATTGATGAACCTAAACCTCCTCAGATTCGTATGCAGTAGGAAGGACGAATTGATGATTATCGTCCCCCACCTCCTTTTCCTCAACGGTTACAGCAAGTTAAGCAAGAATCTCAGCTCAAAAAGATTTATGATATTTTTAAGCAGGTTCATATTAACATTTCGTTGTTAGATGTCGTTAGGGAGATGCCCGATTATGCCAAATTTATCAAGGATGTCATGTCAAAGAAATCTAAACTTGGGGAATTTGAAACGGTAAAGATGACAGAAGGTTGCATGAGTATTCTTCATCGGCAGCCACCCCAGAAAAAGAAGGATCCGGGGAGCTTCATCATACCATGTGTAATCGAAAATAAATATGTGGGTAAGGCACTTTGTGATCTTGGTGCTAGCGTTAATTTAATGCCAAAATCTGTTTTTCAGAAATTAGGTATTGGAAAGGCGCGGCCCACGACAGTAACTCTGCAGCTGGCAGACCGCTCTTATGTTTATCCAGAAGGAAAAATTGAAGATATTCTGGTAAGAGTAGATAAATTTATTTTTCCTGCTGACTTTCTTGTTTTAGATTGTGAGGCAGACGAAAACGCACCAATCATCCTTGGGCGACCCTTCTTAGCCACGGGAAGATCACTGATTGATGTGGAGAAAGGAGAACTCACCATGAGAGTGAATGATCAAGAGATTAAGTTGAATGTTCTCCAAGCTATGAAGCATGCTGATGCAGACGAGGAATGCAAGGCTATCACTGACGTTACCCTTGATCAACCCTGCATCAGGTCGGGCTGTCACGACATCAAATTTGGGCACTGCCGCGGCAGCCACCTACAGGCCTGTCACGACAGCACCGACGACAGCAACTCCTCTAAATCCGATACATCCGATACTGAAGATCAAGAGGAGGTAAACTGGATAGGCAATCGTCCAGGTAAGTTATTCGAACCTTTAAATTATACTTCGGATAACCATGTAATCCAAAAGCCATCTACTGTTGAACCACCTGCCTTAGAACTGAAGCCCCTGCCAGGGCAGCTAAAATATGCTTTTCTTGGTTCAAATGATATGTTGCCCGTAATCATCTCTTCTAAGCTGCCACAGGAACAGGAACGGTAGCTAATAGGGATGCTGCGGCAGCACAAAAAGGCAATTGGATGGACAATAGCTGATATTCAAGGCATTAGTCCGGCGTTATGCATGCACAAAATCCTTTTAGAAGAAGATCATAAGCCGACTATAGATGCCCAAAGGCGGTTAAACCATGCGATGAAAGAGGTGGTTCGTAAAGAAATAATCAAATGGTTAGATGCTGGTATTATTTACGCCATCTCTGACAGCAAATGGGTGAGCCCGGTGCAATGCGTTCCAAATAAAGGAGGAATGACCGTGGTGACCAACGAAAACAATGAGTTAATCCCAACCAGGACTGTGACCGGTTGGAGGGTTTGTATGGACTATCGGAAGCTTGACAAAGCTACCCGAAAGGACCACTTTCCTTTACCCTTTATTGATCAAATGCTTGATAGATTAGCGGGTAAACCTTACTATTGTTTTCTTGATGGTTATTCAGGGTATAATCAAATTGCTATCGCATCGGAAGATCAAGAAAATACGACCTTCACATGCCCCTACGGAACGTATGCTTTTAGGAGAATGTCGTTTGGATTATGTAATGCACCCGCCACCTTCCAAAGGTGCATGATGGCCATATTCTCCGATATGGTGGAGGACTTCCTTGAAATATTTATGGATGATTTTTCAGTCTTTGGAGACGATTTTGAGAGCTGCCTAGGCAATCTACAAAAGGTACTTGAAAGATGTGAAAAAGCAAATCTAGTCTTGAATTGGGAAAAATGCCACTTTATGGTGGATGAAGGGATAGTCCTCGGCCATAAGATTAGCTGTCGTGGGATAGAAGTCGACAGGGCCAAAATAGAAGTGATCGAGAAGCTGCCGCCGCCGACCACAGTCAAGGGTATTAGAAGTTTTTTGGGACATGCTGGCTTTTATCAGAGATTCATTGCAAATTTCTCAAAAATCACCAAGCCCCTATGCCATCTTTTGGAGCAGAACTGACCCTTTGACTTTAATGATGAATGTACTGAAGCATTCAAGGTTCTGAAGGAAAAACTGGTAACAACCCCAATAGTACAGCCACCAGACTAGACACAGCCATTTGAAATTATGTGTGATGCTAGTGACTATGCTGTCGGGGCAGCACTTGGGCAGCGGAGAGATAAATTATTTCATGTCATCTACTATGCCAGCAAGACACTAAATGACGCCTAAGTGAATTACACCACCACAGAAAAGGAGCTATTAGCCGTGGTGTTCTCCATTGACAAGTTTCGTTCCTACATACTTGGGACGATGGTAATAGTGCACACAGACCATTCTGCCCTGAAGTATTTGTTCGCGAAAAAGGATGCAAAGCCTAGATTGATACGGTGGATCCTGCTATTGCAAGAATTCGACCTTGAAATCAAGGACAAAAAAAGGACAGAAAATCAGGTGGCAGATCACTTGTCAAGGTTAGAGAAGGGACAGAGTCTACCAACAGATGAGACACACATACTGGAGACCTTCCCAGACGAGCAGCTCTTTGCTGCCGCAATCGCTGCCGCGACAGCCATGGCGGCAGGTAAGTCTTCTGAACTCCCCTGGTATGCTGATTTCGTTAATTTTATAATTAGCGGACTAATTCCTTTTGATCTTAATTATCAAGCCAAGAAGAGTTTCCAAACTACTGTCAAGCATTATTATTGGGACGAACCTCTTCTTTTCAAAATCTGTGCAGATCAGGTTATAAGGAGGTGTGTACCACAAGAAGAGCAAGAAGACATTTTTCATCACTGCCATGCTTCACAGTATGGAGGTCACTTAGGAGGCAACAAAACTGCTGCCAAGGTGCTGCAGTCAGGGTTTTATTGGTCGTCACTGTACAAAGATGCACAACTCTTTTACAAGAACTGTGACAGGTGCCAACGGACAGGAAACATCTCAAGGAGAAACGAGATGCCGCTGCAGAACATTTTAGAAGTCGAAATCTTCGACGTTTGGGGGATTGATTTTATGGGACCTTTTACATCTTCATGTGGAAATCTATACATCCTCCTGGCAGTAGATTATGTCTCTAAGTGGGTAGAAGCTATCGCCACTCAAAAGAATGATGCCAAGACAGTCCAAAAGTTTTTACACAAAAAAATCTTTTCTAGGTTTGGCATTCCTAAGGCGATTATCAGTGACGAAGGGAGACATTTCGACAATAGGGTTATTGCTGCCGCCCTGAAGAAGTATGGTGTCAAACATCGGATCGCGACATCATACCACCCGCAGACCAATGGACAAGCTGAAATATCTAAGAGGGAAGTTAAGAACATTCTTGAGAAGATGGTTAAGCCAACTAGGAAAGACTGGTCTTTACTCCTCAATGATGCGTTATGGGCATATAGGACAGCTTTCAAAACTCCATTGGGAATGTCTCCGTACCGATTGATTTATGGGAAAACCTGCCATCTACCTGTCGAGATAGAGCACAGAGCATACTGGGCGATCAAGGCAATGAATATGGACTTGGACAAGGCAGGACAGAAAAGGCTGTTAGATCTGAACGAAATGGAAGAAATCCGGACAATGGCCTACGACAATGCAAGAATTTACAAGGAGAAAACTAAGAAGTGGCATGACAGGAAGTTGCTGCCACGACAGTTCTGCCCAGGGCAGCTTGTATTGTTGTTCAATTCTAGACTTAGACTCTTCCCAGGGAAACTGAAATCTAGATGGTCTGGCCCATTCCAAGTCGTACAAGTTTTTCCCCATGGTGCCATCATAATCCGATCATTAAAAGACGGGCACCAATTCAAAGTCAATGGACAGCGCCTCAAGCACTATCAAGGGACTGAAGCCCCAGGAATGCAGGAAGTGGTTACTTTAGGAGATGCCCCACCTGACAGCCCTAATTTAACCTAAATTTTATTTTTATTTATTTTTATTATTTATTATTTATTAGGTAATAAGGTTTATTTTATTCGAATAATGTTTTTATATTTATTGTTTTTAGGAAATAAAGGAGTCAAGAAGAACAGGAGAAGTGAACTCAGCCCACCACCCATCCATCAGCCCAACAAAAGCCCAACATTGAAGCCTGTTGTTCCAGCTGCCGCGGCAGACACGGAACAGACAGGCTGTCACCAGACTGTCACGACAGATGCGAAAACGTGTGACAGACGCGTAACATACGCAGAAACGCTAAAGCTCAACAGTCGCCCCGTTATTCACGCCTGCCGTTACAGCTTCAACGGGCAACAACTCCTTCTCTATAAAACCCTGTTTCATTTTCATTTCATTCACCTCTGTTTTTCTTACTTGCTCTCCCCCTTAGTTTTCATTTGCTTTATTTTACTTTCAACAACCCTTGCACTAACATGTCTTCTAGAAGAACCCGCCGTAGTGCTGCTTCAACTTCTTCACCGGCAGCACCTACCCCACAATCCTTTGCTACTAGAGACTTATGGGAAGAAAGAGGCTTTATTTACACTCCAAGAGCAGTCAATAAGGGCCTCAAGCCTTTCATCGCAAGGACGATTAGAGCCCTCTTGTGGGAACAATTTGCGGAGCAACCAGTAGAGATGAATGAGACGCTGGTGAGGGAATTCTATGTTGCCATCGGCAGCAGGACGGCAACAGTAGTAACTGTCCGGGGGACAGAAGTGCAACTCACAGCCGAGCGCATAAACTCTTTCTATGGTCTCCACTTCGGCCCCAACGACGATGCTCACCAGCAGTTCCTTGACAGTCTTGACGATGCTGCCTTCGACGCTGTCATGGCAGAAGTGACAAAAGAAGGGACTGAATGGAACACGAGCCGCAAAAATCCCCACACAGTGAAGAGGGGGCAGCTACTGCCAGAGGCCAAACTGTGGAACGCCTTTATTAAGAAGAGGATCCTGCCGTCATTACATCACACCACCGTTGACCAACAGAGGTTAGCCCTAATACACTCCATTCTAAATAAACGACCCATTAATGTGGGGAGTTATATACGGGAGAGTATTTCGGACTGCGCACATAGATCGACAGCCCTCCTTTGCCTCCCCTACCTCATCACGTCCCTCTACCGCTGTTATGACGTGCCGAAAGCCGACACCGATCGCATAGTGAAAGGACGGGGCTGGACAGACAAAAATATCATCAGCCTCATGGAGCTGACAGTGGCAACCCCTATCTCATCTGTCAACCCCGCTGTCGCCCCAACTGAATCATCAGAGCAGCCAACTCCTGAACCTGCCGCCGCAACCGCTCCGACAGACCCATCCAGTCAAATCCTTGTTGTTATTCAAAGGATGGAGGACAGACAGCTAGGCCTCATCACATTCATCAAGGACTTTGCCGCATCCACGGTAAATTTTATTCACAATACTTTAAATTTCCCTGATGTTGTCTTTCCCACCTTTCCTGCCCACTACTTCACTGTCTCCACCCCTGCCCACACACCTACACATGCTGCCACACCACATACACCATCTGCTGCTTCCATACCATCACCTGCCCCGACGGCAGCAGGCAGCCCTCATACCGAAACATCCGCCCGAGGAACAAAGCGACTGGTACCTTCGGATGACATTGCTGCCTTTGTAGCTGGATTCTCTTCCTCATCCGTTTGGGCAGACAGCAACGCTCAACCCTCTATTCGGAGGAACCTGTCGACAGAATTCACACCGGTTAAGAGGCAGAAAAGAATGGCAAACAAGAAAACTCTGCCCAAGGCCAGTAGCAGCAGTGACAGCAGCAGCAGCTCTGACATCCAGGTTGTACAGCAACCACCCCAGCCCGCCCCAAGGACCATAATCCGCCGCCAAATCCGCCTCAGCAGTAGCAGTGAAGACAGTGATTAAAATTTAAGTTTCTTATTTTCTTATTGCTGCCTGCTATTTATATATTTTTTGATGTACTGCCTTCATTTATTTTCATTTTTTCATTTGCATTAAGGGCAATGCAACCCTCGAGTTTGGGGGTGGCACCCTCCATATTAATGGAGTCCAAGTACATCTTAGTTAATTGTTGGTGTCTTTTACTTAGTTATTTTTATCTTTAAAAAAATGAAAATATTGAAAATTTTGGCTGAAAACTGTGAATTGAACTTGCCTGTCGTGACAGCTCTGTCGTGACAGCAACTTTAGGATAGTTTAAGGAAAAGTTTAGACCCTTTCTATAGTTCTGAAAACTTAAACACCATTGTGACTGTTATACTGCTTAGACTTCTTTTATCCAAACTAGAATAGAAAACTTAGCACTTAGAGTAGAAAAGAGACTAGAATCTTAGGAAACCTAGAGGTGCCCACCACTGGCTCTAGGCAGACAACCGCCTGAAAAACTTCTAGAGGTGCCTATCACCGGCTCTAGACAGTTAACTAGAGGTGCCTGAAATACTGGCTCTAGTAGAAAAGAGAAGAAATTCGAAAAACTCTAAACAAGCTAAAGTATAATATTCTAGTGAAACTAAGAGAGTCTTGGCATATAACTGTTCACAAGCATGCACACACTACACGAGGACTATAGTGAGATTCCGGACATATCCTAAACTCTCCGACAGATTGCTGCCGCCATAGGGAATGAACGACGGGTAAGGGAAAGTTCACTATTTGAAAGCCAAAACAAAAATATTTCATTTTTTCTTTTAGGTCTTAGTTGCTTGAGGGCAAGCAAAAACTTGAGTTTGGGGGTGTGTTGAGTGTGTAAAAGTTCTATTATTTACACCCTTTTTAACCCATATTTCTGCTGCATTCAAGCATTATTCATTGCATTTAGGTAAGTTTACAGCAAAACATCACAAATATATTAAAAGGCACAGATTCTACTAAGAACGGTTGTTTTTGCAGGTAGCTGCCGTAGAAGACGGTGAAGGCAGGCGCTGGGCGGAGAAGCAGAAGAGCTGAACTGGACAAACAGACAAAGAGGACGATGCTGCCATGGTGCTGCCGTGACAGCAGAGGACGACAACAGTTTTGTGGAGAAAAAGCAAAGTGGACCTCGACAGATAGAGAAAATTCAGTCCGTCTGTCGTGTGAAAACCATATATTTTTCCAAGCCCCGGATCAAAAGATATGTCAAGCCCAAAGTTCAAGGAGAGAAAATCCCAAGAAACAAGGAAGACGGCTGGAAAGTAGATTCCTTGAAGATTAAGTCTTTATTAGAATCATACTTTTAATTAAAGTTGTAATCCTCGTTAACTTAGATAACTTGAGCCTAAAGCTTATATAAGGGCATGTATTTTAACCTAGGGTAGATCTCATATCGAATACCCCATAATCGACAACCAAAAACCCCTAGCCGTTTACCCGCCGCCGACATGTTCTAAATTCCCCTTAGGGCCACGGGTTGATTTGTAAAGTAGTTGCAAGGGTTGTTTTGTTTTAGGAATTTTCAGTTCAATAAAATAAACTTCAAGTTCTCTTATTTTGGTTATTAATATCTTGCAAGAGCATCGGGAGAGCATTGTGAGGTTATCTATTTACTTAGCATCGGAAGAGTTAAGTATACGAAAGAAATAAGAGCAAGTTCTCTAGTTTATAGTTGAACTATCTCGTGCCTAGGGATAGGGCGAGGTTAAGTGGCTAAAGAAGAATTCATACACATCGGTGTTCATCCTTCGATTCACGCCGGGAGGTATCATCAAGACGTGATCATCGACAGACTTGGACCTAGGGATAGGCCAAGGCAGATCTGGGACTCTTGCCAAACTTGAAAGTACTGAGTTGGTGTGTTTGTTGCCGCAACAATCAACGGACTGCTGCCGTGACAGGTGCTGCCGCGACGGGCTCGACGAAAGAACTGGATTTCCTAAACTCTGCAATACCTGCACTACTGAGCACTTCAATACCAGCCCATTCTCTCTATCTTGATATTTCTACTCTTTTATTTATGTTACTTTATTATTATCGTGATAACTTTCTCAATTATTTTCTTTACTCTCGTGCAGTGAATTAAGGTGAAGCTATTAGCCCAATCCCTGTGGAGACGATATCCGATACTTCGTATCACTTTACTACTTGCGTCGTGTACACTTGCACTACCATTGCGATAGACTCTTTTACACGCAACACTCATCAGTTGCTTTGAAAATCAGGGGAAAAGATGCTGGAGAAATGTGTTTGGATGAGGGAATTTTGAGAGAAAATGAGATGAGGAAGTTTAAGAAAAGTTAGTTATGAAAATCTAAAATATGGTTTTCCACTTTTCATTTTAATTAATTAAACATTAATTAAATCATTAAAATCTAAGAAAAATCTGGAGAAATCCTTCTTGGGTAAATTAGCTCCTTAAAGATTCAAAGTTTCAATCCTTACAAAACAGTCACCACTGAACTTTTCAAAAATCGCATTTTAGTCACTATTTCAAAATGTTGCACTTCCAAACCTTATTTTGTAAAATCGATTTCACCACTCTCTTTTATATATTAAAAGAGAATTTTTAGATATTTTTCCATATTCTTAAAGCATCCCGAACTAGGCTTTCCCTAAAACCTCCTTTTATATTCGAACCGAAAATCAGATCGATCCGATTCATACCCTAAACTTCTAATCCCAAAATTGGGGTGTTACAGTCACAAAAGTGTATCTTTTCATTTTCAGCCCCATAGTGTGAATCTAAGTACTTTCCATAGACATCCTAAAATTGAAAGCTAACTAGCAAAAAATTTAAGCTACGGTAAAGAGAGAGACATCTATTGTCGAGGCAACAATTTCATTGAATTAAATTCTAAGGCAGTTGATAAGCATGCATTCTCTATAGATGTGACAAGAGAGAAAGGAAACACTAGATCGACAGAGAATCTGATGAGTCGTTGTCACTTTGGATGATCAACTTTCTCCTTGCCATGTGTTTGACATGCTTTGTTGCCCTTGGTGGTTGGCGACGGGATGGAGGTGTTGGTGTGAAACCTATATTTGATTTTGATATAATTAAGTCATTAAGGATCAAAATGAAAAACTTAAAATTGTTTTATAAGTCCCTTAATAAGTTTTAAATCACCAACACTTTAAAACTGATTTGAAAAACTCAAACTCCAAATATTTTCTAAGTGTTCCAAGGCCAAACTATTGAAAATCGTCCAAGTGTATCGATACGCTTCCAGCCGTATCGATACCTTTTTTACAAAGTTGGCTACTGGAAGAATGTGTTTCGATACTCCCCTAACTGTATCATACGCCCCTCTGTAAAAACTGAAAGAGTTTGAATGGTGTACCGATACTGCTTCACCCGTATCGATACGGCTTTTATCGAATTTTTAATTCAAATTGTTTTAAATGCTTTCGACCGTTGGTGTCAGTTGTTAGGTAACCAAAATTTAAAATGGCAGTTGACTCGTATCGATACGGTAAACCCTCATATCGAAACGGAAACTTCTAGTGAGCTAAGTTGAGAAAAAGGTATCGATACGGTCTTATCTGTTTCGATACCCCGTATCGATACGCCTACGTGCGTTTCGATACCCCCTATTTATTATGTATAATGACTCTTTCTTTTTTGAGACAGGTATCGATACGGCTCCCTATGTACCGATACGGATAGCTGCAGAAGTGCATTTACGGTGGAAAAAGAGGGTCCCAACAGCTCTATTCAATTCCCCAACCACCCAAACGGCTAGAATTAATGGAGGAGGTATAAATTGAAGCTCTTTGAAGACCAGCAACAACTATTGCATAAAAGACAAACATTCAAGCAAAAATCCAACCTCAAGTGTGCTAAATTTCCAATTTCTTGTAATTCCCAAATTGTGTTGTATCCAATTCTTATTCTATCTTCAAATTTGGGTTGAGTGTTGTATTTCTAGGGACAAATTTGTATTTGAGATATATACTTCTTGTCCAATTTCTTCTTTGATTATTGGTGAGGGTTTGGTCAAATTTTGGGTAGAAAATTTGACCAGATGTGTAAAGGTTACCTCCTAAGCCTTGAAAAGGGGAAGAACAAATAGTGAATTGCTGAAATCCTTAGTGGTAGCTAAGGTAGTGGATGTAGAGTTCATTTGGAACTTGAACCACTCTAAAATCCTTTGTTCTTCATTTTTAAATTGTCCTTTCACTCCACAAAGTTTTTAAATCCCAATTCACCCCCCATCTTGGTCTTGATCATTCAATCGATCCACTCAACAACTGGTATCAGAGCCTACCTCTTTGAAGGATTCACAACCACAAGAGGAGTTCCTAGGAAGAGTGAGATCAACAAAAAATCAAGCCATGGCTTCTACCTCCGGTTCAAATATGTATGAGTCACAATCCACCACAAAGCCACCATTCTTCAATGGTGACAACTATCCCTTTTGGAAGAATAGGATGCGCCTCTTCATCAAGTCCAATGATTACTTGGTGTGGGATGTCATTGAAGGTGGTCCTTACATTCCATTGAAGCAAGACAATGAAGGAAAGATGGTGTTGAAGAAAAAGATAGAAATGAGTGAAGAAGAAAGAAAGAAGATTCAAATAAATGACAAGGCTCTTCACATGCTTTTTTGCTCCTTTGGACCCGACATCTATTCCAAAGTCTCATCCATTGAGAGTGCCAAGGAAGTATGAGATACTCTTGAGAATTTTCAATCTTAGTTATGAGAATTTTAAGATGGAGCCCGATGAGACGGTGTCCAAGATGTTTGATCACTTCTCTACCATAGTAAATGGGCTCAAAGGATTTGGAGAGACCATACCGGAAGACAAGCTTGTCCGGAAGCTACTTTATTCACTTCCCGAATCTTGGGATGGGAAGAGAACCACCATCATAGAGGCCAAAAATTTAAAGACTCTAAAGCTTGATGAGCTAGTGGATTCTCTACTCACTCATGAGATTATGAAACAAGAAAGTGAAGAAGAGAAGAAGAAGGAAGAGAAGAGAGTAGAGAAGCTAGAAGTTGAAAAGAAGAAGAAGATGGGAATAGCTCTTAAAGCTTCACTACTTGAGGAAAGCTCTTCTAATGAGGAGGGTGACCTTGAAGAATTGGCTATGATAGCCAATAAGTTCTCTCGATTCATGAGGTCCAATCGTGGAAGAAAAATTCAAAGAAAGATGGACTTCAAAGGTAAAAACAAAGAAGAAGCAAGAGATCAAATCATTTGCTTCGAGTGCAATAAACCCTGCCACATACGTTCGGAGTGCCCTCAACTCAAGAAGAAGGGCTTTGAGAAGAAGAAGAAGCTCAAAGCCAAGCTTGCTACTTGGAGTGATGAGGAGTCATCGGAGGATGACGAACAAGAAGTGGCCAACCTTTGCCTCATGGCACTTGAGGAAGATTCCTCTATGGTAACCTCTAACTCGTCATCTTTTGATTTTACATATGATGAATTAAATGATGCATATGATGAGTTGCAAGAGGTCTATGATGAATTAGTTGAGATATACAAGGAGTCGATCATTAGGAATAAGAAAAATATTTCGGAATTAAATGATAAAAATGACTCACTTTCTCAAGCTAATTTAAAATTTGAGAAAAAGATTTTTGGGTTGAATGATGAGCTAAAATTCTTCCAAGATGAAAATGTTGACCTTAATAATCTTTTATCTCAATGTAATAGTGAACACCAGAATGTGTTAGATGAGCTTAATAAGCTCAAAGAGTCTTTTAAAAATGTTGGTAGTGTCAAGCATGAAATAGGTGAATCTTCAAAAACAAACCAACCTATGAAAAAGACGAATTACTACATACAAGGTAGCTTTTCTAGACATAGTAGAACTAAAAGGATTAGAAGTGTATGGGTTCCTAAGGAACTTGTAAAATCTAATAACATTGTTGCTATGTCATCTTGGATTCCTAAGGGAACCAAGGTTTTGGGAGCTAACACTCATGGACCAAAAATGATTTGGGTACCAAAAACAAAAGATTAATATCTTTGTTTGTAGGGGGAGCATTGCTACAAGGCCAAAGCACAAAGTCAAAACTCATGGTACCTTGATAGTGGATGCTCAAGGCATATGACCGGAGACAAGAGTAGATTCATGGATCTAAAGCCAAAAAGTGGAGGAGTAGTGACATTTGGTGACAACTCCAAAGGCCACATTAAAGGTATTGGCTCCATAGGTAATCACTCTACTATTATCATTGAAAATGTCTTGTATGTCGATGGTCTTAAACATAACTTATTGAGCATAAGTCAATTGTGTGATAAAGGATTTAATGTTTTATTTGATAAAAATGGGTGCAAAATTGTTGACATTAAATCTAATAATATTATGCTCATAGGTCATCGCATAGGGAACATATACATGGTGCATCTAGATGACATACATACATCTCATGCATGCTTAGTAGCACAAAATGAAAATGATGCATGGTTGTGGCATAGGAAACTAGGACATGCTAGCATTAGCGTTTTAGAAAAACTAGTTTCCCTTGATCTAGTTAGAGGTTTACCCAAGATTAAATTTTCAAATGATAAAATTTGTGATGCATGCTCTAAGGGTAAAAAACATAAGTCTTCCTTTAAATCCATTAATGATGTTTCTACAAGTAGATGTTTACAACTCATCTATATGGATTTATTTGGGCCAATTAGGACTATGAGCTTGGGTGGCAAATCTTATGCATTTGTACTTGTTGATGATTTTTCTAGATTTACTTGGGTTCTATTTTTAATTACTAAAGATGAGGCTTTAGAAAAATTCATCACATTTTCAAAACTAACCCAAAATGATCTTGAACTTAGAATTTCACATATTAGAAGTGATCATGGAACCGAGTTTCAAAATTTAGGGTTTGAAGAATTTTTAAATGAAAATGGTATTAGCCACAATTTTTCGGCTCCTCGAACTCCTCAACAAAATGGGGTAGTTCAGAGGAAAATAGAACTTTGCAAGAAACGGCTACAACCATGCTTTGTGAAAATAATTTACCTAAATATTTTTGAGTAGAAGCCACAAACACCGCTTGCTACATTGTAAACCGAGTAATGATTAGGCCAATTTTAAAGAAAACACCTTATGAGATTTTAAAATCTAAAAAGCCTAACATTAGCTATTTTCATCCTTTTTGTTGCAAGTGTTTTGTTTTAAATAATGGAAAAGACAACTTAGGTAAATTTGATGCAAAAAGTGATGAAGATATTTTCATAGGATACTCTTTAACCTCTAAAGCCTATCGAGTATTTAACAAGAGAACTTTAGTAGTAGAAGAATCTATACATGTTGTATTCGATGATAACCTCCTTCCTAGGAAGGATTCTTGTGATGATGATGATGTAGGAATCATAAATGCCTTTGATGGAGGACAAACTTCAAAGGAGGATGAGATTCCATCAAAAGAAGAGGACACACAAGATCCACCTCTTGAAGCCTTGAAGGACTTGGCTCTTGAGGAAAAGGAAGTGAGCTACCCAAGGGAGTTCAACTATGTCAAAGATGGTGAAATCTTGGGTGATCCATCCAATGGGGTAACCACTCGATCTTCTCTTAGATTAATGAATCATGTTGCATTTATCTCATGCATAGAGCCTAAGAATATAAAAGAAGCATTGAAAGATGATTTTTGGATTATGGTTATGCAAGAAGAGTTAAATCAATTTGTGAGAAGTAACGTTTGGACATTAGTTGATAAGCCTAGTAATCAATCTACCATAAGAACTAAATGGGTCTTTAGGAACAAGCTAGATGAGAGTGGTAACATTGTGAGAAATAAAGCTAGACTAGTAGCACAAGGTTACACTCAAGAAGAGGGAATAGATTTTGATGAAACCTATGCACTCGTAGCTAGAATGGAAGCCATTAGGATGTTGTTTGCATATGCATGTTATCATGATTTCAAGCTTTTTCATATGGATGTTAAAAGCGCGTTTTTAAATGGTTTTATAAATGAAGAAGTGTATGTGGAACAACCACCGGGTTTTGAAGACTCAAAATTTCCAAATCATGTTTTCAAACTCACTAAAGCTCTTTATGGTTTAAAACAAGCTCCTAGAGCTTGGTATGAAATACTTTCAAACTTTTTAATTGAAAAGGGTTTTGAAAAAGGTAAGGTGGACACTACACTCATTATAAAAATGTATAAAAATGACATCTTAGTAGTTCAAATTTATATTCATGATATTATTTTTGGTTCTACTAACGAATGTCATTGCAAAGAGTTTGCTAAGCTAATGCAAGGTGAATTCGAGATGAGCATGATGGGGGAGCTCTCATTCTTTTTGGGACTCCAAATCAAGCAAAAGAAGGATGGCACCTTCATCAATCAATAAAAGTACATAAAAGATATGCTCAAGAAGTTTGGCTTGGAGAATGCAAAGCCTCAAGCCACACCTATGAGCTCATCTACAAAGCTTGACATGAAGGAGGTAAGTGTGTTAACTCTAAGCTTTACCGTTCTATGATTCGATCATTGCTTTACCTTACCGCAAGTGGACCGAATATCTTGTTTAGTGTTTGCTTGTGTGCTAGGTTTCAAGCTATTCCTAGAGAGTCTCACCTTATAGTCGTTAAGAGAATCTTTGGGTACCTTAGAGATACTCCTTGTTTAGGTCTTTGGTACCTTAGAGACTCCACCTTCAACCTTCATGCTTATTCGGATGCGGATTATGGGGGATGAAAAATCGATAGGAAGAGTACTTCGGGAACTTGTCAATTCCTAGGTAGTATGCTCATATTTTGGTTCTCTAAGAAAAAAAATAGTGTAGCCTTATCTACCACCGAAGCCGAGTACATATCCTTAGGGAGTTGTTGTGCTCAAGTCCTTTGGATGAAGCAACAACTCTTAGATTATGGTATTAAAGTTGAAACCATACCCCTTAAATGTGATAACACTAGCGCCATATGTTTGACAAAAAATCTCATCCAACACTCTAGAACCAAACACATAGAAATAAGGCATCATTTCATTAGAGATCATGTTCTTAAAGAAGATGTGGTTATAAAGTACGTTGACACCTTAAATCAATTAGCGGACATATTTACAAAACCTTTATACAAAGAGCGTTTTTGGTCCCTTAGGAGAGAGTTATGTCTAGCTAGCCTATCTTGACCTTTTAGGACCTCTTTGTGCTTAAAATTGCTTGATCTTGTGAAATTGAATGTTTGTGTGTTGTAACTCTTGAAAATATCCATGCCTATAGCTAGGGGGAGTATGATTCTATTCAAATATGCTTAGAACTGCTCATTCATCATTTGCATTCCTTTAGGAGGTGTTAGAATCGAGCTTATGGTTGTTCTATAGGCCTAAAATGTACTTCTGGGCTTAGGGTATCGATACGGCCCTACGCGTATCGATACGAGCACTTCATTAGGTTCCTAGAATACATTTTGCCTTAAACAGGTATCGATACGGTTAAACCCGTTTCGATACGAGCTTCAATCGTTTCGATACGGATTGCATCCGTTTCGATACGATCCTTCAACGGGCATTTTTATGGGAATTACGTTTTTACCCCCGTATCGATACACCCTCAGGCGTATCGATACGCGATTGCGCAGACTGCTTTAATTTTGGCATTTAAAGTCTTTAACTTTTACCAAAACTAAAATTCTCAAAACCCTAAAAACCTTAGCCGTTTTCAGCCTATAAATAGACTCTTCCTCCCTCATATTTTCACACCACAACTCAAACACTTCAAGAGGGTTTCAAATCAAGCAAAGCTCTAAGGTTTTTCTCATCAATTTGGTGCTAGGCTTTTCTTCATTCCTCTCTAATCACTATCAAGGTAAAACCCTTTCTTTTTCTTTTTTTTTATATTTTTCTGTTTTGTTTTGTTTTTATGTTTGTCTTCTTAACAAAATTTTATCTTTCAAAATTTCTTTTTGTTCAAATTTTATTTTGCAAATTTTTTTTACCTTGACCTTTGATTTCTCAATGACTTGAATGAAGGAATCTAAATGCATACACTTGTTTTCTAGTTCATGGCACCATCTAGGAAGAGATTTCGTCTTAATCAAACCGGTGAATCATCTAATCCCGGAGAGGGTGCTCGTCCGAATTTCGCCCAAATCTATGAACACTCCTTTCAAACCACTGGAGCTCTCACCTATTTTCGTCAATTCCAAAACTACAAGATTCATCCGGAAAGGGTAATATTTATTCCTTTTCTTAACTCGGAGCGATTCAAATTTGAATATCTCCCTTTGCTTCAACATTGGAAGTTTATGGATTTTCTCTCCATTCCCGGGATTTATTTTCATCTTTTGGTTTTAATCTTTTATGCTAATGCCAAATGTTGTGCTAATCGTGATGGGGTTGTTACCGGAGTTAGTTCGTATCTCATGGGCAAGAAAATCCTTCTAGATGTCAAATCTATTTGTGAGGTTTTTAAGTTGGAGGATGAAGGCCTTGATGATGAGAATGCTTTAGGCCATGTTCTTAGTGGTTCTGTCACCGCCCTCAATGCTCAAGATCGGATCCTCCATTTGATGGTCTCTTGGTGACTTAGGCCTTCCGGAGGAAAGTACTCTACCATACGTCAAGTGGATGACTTTTGGATTCGTTGCTTCTGTGAGAGAAAACGTCCAAACCTTGCTCGTATCATGTTTGCGGAGATTGTTTATCTTGTACAACATCGCCACACCACTCTTGTCACTTCCTTCACCTATGGTACGACCCTAAGCTACTTCTTTCTACACAAGGACATTAATTTCCCGCATGACTTCCCAACCCCCCTCACCGATCTCATTGATGAACGCTCTCTTGCAAGGGGTAAGTTCCATTATTTTAATGGTAGTTGGTTACGTCTTTCCGAGCTACCACCCGAGGCCGCGGCACAATTGGAAAATCCTCAAGGTTAACAAGTTCCTCAAGCTCCTCCACCTCCTCCTCAACCTTCCATGGATGCTCTTATGACCTTCCTTAATGAGCAATTCACGGGATTGCGCACGGATATGGCTTCGGGCTTTACTACGATTGATACTCGTTTCACAAGCCTTGAAACATGGATGAAGAACGTGGAGAATCGTCTCACCTCTCTTGAAGGCGGTCATAATTCTATGAATATTTCTCTCTCTGTCTTCCATGATGAGTGGCGTAATAGCATGAGAAGTGATGATCCAATTGTGGATGAAGATGAAGATGATGAAGACGGCGATGATGATGCCTAGTAGCTTCTCCTTGCATTCCATGCATATCATCTAGGATATTTTTATTTATGCACCTTTGTTTCATGTTTTTAGGATTAAGTTTGCTTTATTTTAAACCTATGTTTTGATTTTCTGTTTTGTTGGATTTTTAAGTTAATGTTATGTTTTATTTTGAACTTAATGATATTTATGTTGCCTATTTATTATACCTTTGCCTATGTTATGAACTTTACTTTGTCTCAATTATTTTTGATCTAACAAAAAGGGGGAGAAGGAAGCTCACAACACTTAAAATTTTTGATTTTCAACTTAAAAGTTACCTAGCTCATATTAAGGGGGAGTTAATTTGCAAAGTTTTTCAAAGTGTCAAAAATTTCAAGTTTTAGTTTTGTTATATCAAAAAGGGGGAGATTGTGAAACCTATGTTTGATTTTGATATAATTAAGTCATTAAGGATCAAATTGAAAAACTTAAAATTGTTTTATAAGTCCCTTAATAAGTTTTAAATCACCAACACTTTAAAACTGATTTGAAAAACTCAAACTCCAAATATTTTCTAAGTGTTCCAAGGCCAAACTATTGAAAATCGTCCAGGTGTATCGATACGCTTCCAGCCGTATCGATACCTTTTTTACAAAGTTGGCTACTGGAAGAATGCGTTTCGATACTCCCCTAACTGTATCGAAACACCGTATCGAAACAGATTCAATATGTATCGATACGCCCCTCTGTAAAAACTAAAAGAGTTTGAATGGTGTACCGATACGGCTTCACCCATATTGATACGGCTTTTATCGAATTTTTAATTCAAATTTTTTTAAATGCTTTCGACCGTTGGGGTCAGTTGTTAGGTAACCAAAATTTAAAATGGCAGTTGACCCGTATCGATACGGTAAACCCTCGTATCGAAACGGAAACTTCCAGTGAGCTAAGTTGAGAAAAAGTATTGATACGGTCTTATCCGTTTCGATACCCCGTATCGATACGCCTACGTGCGTTTTGATATCCCTATTTATTATGTACAACGGCTCTTTCTTTTTTGAGACAGGTATCGATACGGCTCCCCGTGTACCGATACAGATAGCTGCAGAAGTGCATTTATGGTGGAAAGAGAGGGTCCCAACGGCTCTATTCAATTCCCCAACCACCCAAACGGCTAGAATTAATAGAGGAGGTAAAAATTGAAGCTCTTTGAAGACCAGCAACAACTATTGCATAAAAGACAAACATTCAAGCAAAAATCCAACCTCAAGTGTGCTAAATTTCCAATTTCTTGTAATTCCCAAATTGTGTTGTATCCAATTCTTATTCTATCTTCAAATTTGGGTTGAGTGTTGTATTTCTAGGGAAAAATTTGTATTTGAGAGATATACTTCTTGTCCAATTTCTTCTTTAATTATTGGTGAGGGTTTGGTCAAATTTTGGGTAGAAAATTTGACCAGTTGTGTAAAGGTTACCTCCTAAGCCTTGAAAAGGGGAAGAACAAATAGTGAATTGTTGAAATCCTTAGTGGTATCTAAGGTAGTGGATTTAGAGTTCATTTGGAACTTGAACCACTCTAAAATCCTTTGTTCTTCATTTTTAAATTGCCCTTTCACTCCACAAAGTTTTTAAATCCCAGTTCACCCCCTCTTGGTCTTGATCATTCAATCAATCCACTCAACTGTTGGTTCAGCTTTCTTTCTCACCTTCTCTTCCTTGTCACTCTCTAGGGAAAATTCCTCAGTGGAAGAGGCCTTGCGCTTCTTCGGTGTTTTGTGGGGCATGGTCTTGACGGGTGGTGCAACAGAGCCTTCTGAGTCCGAGAAGTCGGACCATTCCTCGATTTGTGCAGGCTCAACAACTGGTGCTTTGCCATTGTCTGTCCTGGTTGGTGGGGCATGGTCGCTCCTCGTTGTTGCAGTAGATGGGGTGGGAATTGCCAAGGCAGTGGCATCTTGGGTTGCCAAGATTTCGACAGTTTTCACTGTCGATGTAGTGTCTTCTGGTGTTGTTGCGGCATGTGCTCTTGATGCTGCCTCGACAAGGACATCGGCTGGGAAGGCATGGAATTGGACTGTGCTCTCAGGGTATTTCTCTAGGATCACTTGGGTGATGGAGTTGTTGAAGTCCCTCGTGTACTACATGAATAAGTGTTGCCTCTTGTCCATTGCATCAAGTTGTTGTGCAATAGTTTGGAGGGTGGCTGCTACGGCAGGTGAGGCTGGACTTGTTGGGGCATTGCCCGAGGATGTTACCGCGACAATACCCTCCACTGGGGTGGAATGTGGCTCGGCCTCCGTTATTTGCATAATTTTGTTATGTTGGGCCTTTGTCCATCCCTTCCTTGTCGGTGTGAATTCATCGGCTGGCTCGGTCGGCACCCTCATTTATTTACACAATCTGGTGATGAGGCTTGGGAAATAAAGGTGGCCCCTCTCTTTTTGGCTGCACATAAAAATATCATTGCAAATAATAGAACCAACGTTAATAATTCTATTGTGCATAATAGAATGAATGAGTGCAAGCCTAGGTTTGCCAACTATTGTATTGTGGGAAGTAGGCTTAAAGTTTATTTTATGAAAGGTGTTCCAAAGTTTTGCCTTGGGCCAAAGCCTTCGACGGTTTATCGTTCCCTGGTGAGCACCTTCGTTCCACGTTGTCTTGGCCATGCATAGCTCTCGAATAATGTCCTCGTAATCATCGGCCATGAGCTTGTCAACAAACTCCTTGTGTTCATCGTGAGCCACGTGAATGTCGTAGTATATGTTGATTGCCTCGGCATCGATCGGAATTGCTTGACCTCGGACGTGGACAAATAGGTTGTTCGAGTTTGGATAATGGGCATAAAATTCCCGAACTCACGTGACATTAGCCGGCTTCGGATGATAGCAAAGGATTGTCCACTTTTTTTGTTCAATCTTTGAGGTGATGAAGGGTTCTAGGCCAAAATTCGCGTGAGACGAGGAGTATTGGAACCCTTGCTCCTCCCAAACTTGTCGGCCGACAAACTTGGCACTGAATCTCTTCTCCATTTCCGGTGGTGCAAACCTCTTGAATGTCGATGATTTGGTGGGTTGTGAGTGTTCTCCTCTTCCTTTTTAGAGCCATTGAGAGTAGTTGTGAGAATAGAAATTAGAGAGAAAAATAAAAGCAAAGGAAAACACAAGAAAATGTTCAGAGTCAAGAATAGAGAAGAAGATGGTTTGATGGTGGCATGTTGAGAAGGGGGAGATTTATATAGATAGATGCATGATGTAGCCGTTTGGGCATTAAAAGTGTGTGGGGGCAAGGATTGTCGTTGCACTAGCCGTTGCGGCTTTATTGCCGTCGCACTAGCCGTTACGGCTTTATTGTCGTTGGGTAACGGTTGAGAGCTGGCATGGGGCTCCTCCAAACTAGCCGTTGGGCAATGACTAGGCTTAGGGTTTCGGTTGGGTTGTTGGTCTTGGAGTCACCAATCAGCCCAACTCCTCCACTTCTTTGATCTCCTTCCTAAAAGACATAATTAAGTAAATAACATTAAATAAAAATAACAATGTAATCCTAAAAAATTAAATATGTAGAAAAAATAAAAATAAAAATAAAAGGGAAAAATTAAGATACTAAAGGAGTGCATGGGGATGCATCTCCTAAAGTGATCACTTCCTTCTCCCTTGTGACATGGGTGTCTGTGTAATGCTTCAATCTCTGCCCATTAACTTTGAATTCATGGCCATCTTTTGGGGACTTGATTGTTACGGCACCATGGGGGAATGCCTTGACAACTTCGAATGGTCCAGACCATCTCGATCTTAATTTTCCTAGGAATAATTTCAATCGAGAATTAAAGAGGAGGGCTGATTTCCCGCGCAAGAATTTCCGCAGCAATATTTTCTTGTCGTGCCAGCGCTTGGTTTTCTCCTTGTAGATTCTTGCATTGTCGTAGGCTAGGGCATAAAATTCCTCCATCTCATTAAGGTCCATTAGGCTTTTTGACCAGCATTCTTCCAATCCATGTTCACGGTTTTGATCGCCCAATATGCTTTGTGCTCAATCTCCACTAGTAGATGGCTTGCCTTACCATACACAAGCTGAAAGGGTGACATGCCCAAAGGTGTTTTAAAGGTTGTCTTGTAGGCCCAAAGTGCATCATCTAGTCGAAGGGACCAATCCTTGCATGAGGGGTTGACTACCTTCTCAAGGATATTCTTCAACTCTCTATTTGATATCTCAACTTGTCCATTGGTCTGTGGATGGTATACCGTGGCAATCTTATGTGTCACCCCAAATATGTACTTCTGTAGGAATCTTTGCACGGTTCTGGAGTCATTTTTTGGGGTTGCAATTGTCCCTACTCTTTTGGACATATAGTCGACGGCAAGGAATATGTAAAGGTTTCCACATAAAGATGGGAAGGGCTCCATGAAGTCGATTCCCCAAACGTCGAATAGCTCAACTTTTAGGATGTTTTGCAAGGGCATCTCGTTCCTTCTTGAGATATTTCCTGTTCGTTGACATCGGTCACATTGCTTGTAAAACTCGTGAGCATCCTTGTACAAGGTTGGCTAATATAATCCAGATTGCAAAACCTTAGCCGCCGTATGTGTCCCTCTAAAATGTCCTCCATAGGGTGAAGAATGGCATTTTTGGAGCACATCTTGTTGTTCTTCTTATGGGACACGCCTTCTTATAACCTGATCTTCACATTGTTTAAACAAAAGAGGCTCATCCCAAAAATAATGCTTAGCATCATGTCAGAACCGCTTCTTTCCTTGATGAGTAAGGTTATAAGGTAAAATACCACTAACTAGGAAATTCACAAGATCAACATACCAGGGTGTCGATGAAAGTGTTGCTGCAGTTGTTGAGGTTATTGTTGAGGAAATGATGTCAATAATTGTCGAGGCAGTACCCATCTAGGTTGCCGAGGTAGTGCCTATCTGGGTTGCCGAGTCAGCGCCTTCTGGAGTTGCTGAGGCAACCAACAATTGTTCGTCTGAAAATGCATCTTAGATTTCTATGGGAGTGGTCTCCTTCTCTTCTTGTTCCAGTCGAGATAAATGATCGGCAACTTGGTTTTCTGTTCCTTTCATGTCCTTAATTTCAATGCCAAACTCTTGTAAAAGTAGGATCCAACGAATTAAACGAGGTTTGGCATTTTTCTTGGTAAAGAGGTACTTAATTGCCGAATGGTCAGTATGAATAATTACCTTGGTTCCGATCAACTATGAACAAAATTTATCAGATGCGAACACTACGGATAGTAACTCTTTCTCGGTGGTGGTGTAGTTCATTTGTGCTTCATTCAGAGTTTTACTAGCGTAGTACATCACACGAAAGATCTTACATGTCCGTTGACCTAGGACTGCTCCTACTGCAAAGTCACTTGCATCGTACAACAATTCGAAGGGCAATGTCCAATATGGTGGAACCACTATTGGTGCGGCTACAAGTTTCTGTTTCAGGGTCTCGAATTCCTTGATGCATGAGTCATCGAAATCAAAGGCTCTATCCTGTTCAAGAAAGTTACACAAAGGTTTAGTGATTTTAGAAAAAAAAAATTCAATAAATCTCCTATAAAAACCTGTGTGTCCTAAGAAGCTTCGAATTCCTTTAACTGATGTTGGTGGGGGTAGTTTCTCAATCACTTTAATCTTTGTTGTGTCAACTTCAATGCCTTTGGATGAGATTTTGTGATCGAGAACTATGCCTTCATCCACCATAAAATGACACATCTCCCAGTTTAGGACTAAATCGGTTTCTTCGCATCTCTTAAGAACTTTCTCCAAATTGTCGGGGCAATTGTCGAAATTGTATCCAAACACCGAAAAGTCTTCCATGAAGATTTTCAGGAAATCTTCCACCATATCGGAGAATATTGCTATCATGCATCATTGGAAGGTTGTCGGGGCATTACATAATCCGAAAGGCATCCATCGAAAGACATAGGTGTCATATGGTCAAGTGAAGGTGGTCTTCTCTTGATCTTCAGGTGCTATGGAAATTTGGTTATACCCTGAATAACCATCAAGAAAACAATAGAATGGTTTACCTGCAAGATGGTCAAGCATTTGATCGATAAAAGGTAAAGGAAAATGATCTTTCCTAGTAGCCTTGTTCAACTTACGGTAATCCATACAAACCCTCCAACCAGTCAAAGTCTTGGTTGGGATTAATTCAATGTTTTCATTTCTTACCACTGTCATTTCTCCCTTCTTTGGTACACATTGTACCAGACTTACCCATGTGTTGTCAGATATAGGGTATATAATGCTTGCATCGAGCCATTTGATAATCTCCTTCCTTACCACCTCTTTCATGACTCGATTAAGCCTTATTTGTGCATCAACGGTTGGTTTATGGTCTTCCTCCAAGAGGATTTTGTGCATGCAAACCGCTGGGCTAATTCTCTCCAAATCGGAAATTGTCCACCCTATTGCCCGTTTGTGCTGCCTTAGCATGTCGACCAATATTTGTTCATGTTCAGGCTACAACTTAGAAGAGAAGATTATGGGTAATGTGTTGTTGGTTCCCAAATAAACATATTTTAATTGTGCTGGTAATTGTTTAGGTAGTCTGTATCGAACTCAGTTATGGCTTGAATGACTTGACACTATTCCGGGTCATTGGGTTGCTTAAGGGTGTGAAAGACGTTCAGATTAATTTGTTGATCATTCACCCTTATGGTGAGTTCTCCACTTTCAACATCGATCAGGTTTCTTCCCGTAGCTAGGAACGGCCTCCCAAGGATGATAGGTGCGAACTTATCTGCTTCACAATCCAAGACAATAAAATCAGCAGGGAAAATAAACTAATCCACTCTTACTAGGATGTCTTCAATTTTTCCCTCTAGATGGACATAGGATATGTCGGCAAGCTGCAACATCATTGTAGCGGGTCTCGCCTTCCCTATTCCCAATCGTTGGAAGAAATATTTTGGCATCAAGTTTATGCTTGCTCCAAAATCACATAGTGCCTTCCCAACATAGTGGCTCCCAATAGCGCATGGTATGGTGAAACTCCCTGGATCCTTAAGCTTTGGTGGCATTCTATTGTGCAACATTGCCATGCATCCTTCTGTCACGATAACGGTCTCAAATTCCCCAATTCTTGTTCTCTTAGAGACAATGTCTTTAAAGAACTTGGCGTAGTTCGGCATTTGCTTTATTGCTTCGACCAAAGGTATGTTGATGTGGACCTGCTTGAATTGGTACTCTTGCTTCGACCAACGGTCTCAAATTCCCCACTTCTTGAATTGGTACTCTTGCTTCTACCATTTCAGCCTTTGTGGGAACAGTGGTGGAAGACGAATGTCTTCGATTCGTTCCTTGCATGGAAATTTTATCTGTGGCGCGAAATCAGGACCTTCAGATTCCTTCTTGTTTTCTGCGGTGTATTTGTCAGGCATTGTCGAGGCAATGTTATTGGGTGTTACCGAGGCAATGTTACTGGGCATTACCGAGGTAATCGGCTCCTCTGATTTTGTTTCTTCTGTGTCATTATCTTGTGGCTCCTTGAGTTGTTTACCACTTCGTGTAGTGATTACTTTGAATTGCTCATGAATTGTTCCTCTTGCGACAACATTATTGCTAGGCAAATCGCCCATTGATCTCGAGTTGAGGATTTGAGCGAACCGCCCAACTTGAGTTTTCAATGATTTCAATGTTGCTTCATGGTTCTGCATTCTCATCTCAGTCATGTCCATAAAAGCGTCAGTTTCCTTTATGAATTTATCAGTATTAGCCATATATGCACTAGTTTGAGACATGAAAGCATTTAGCATCGATTGCTGAGGCAGATGTTGCTGAGGCATGTTCTGTTGGAATCCATATGATGGAGCATTCTGATTGTTCTAATTTAAGGCATTGTTAGGGTTGCTCTATGAAAAGTTTGGGTGTTTCTTCCGGTCCGGGTTATAGGTGTTGGACATCGCATTGTTGTTCTGGTTGTAGTTACCAACATAAAAACTCGACTCTGGATTATGTGGACATTTAGAAGAGTCATGGTTACCATTACATAAATCACATAATGAACCTACTACCTTGACCTCATGTGTATTGCTTGGTCTTTGCATGGTCTTAACCAAATTGGTTAAGGTTGCCAATTGTGAAAGAATTGAATCTGATGACTCAAGCTCATTTATGGTGGCATGGCGTCTGACTCCTCCTCTTCTAGCTATTGGGAATTGATAGTCGTTTTTAGCCAGCCTATTTAGGATCTCCATTGCTTCCTCTCGTGGCTTATCTAGGAGTCTGCCATTTGTCGAGGCATCAAGCATTATCCTCGTTGGGGTGTTTATTGCACTGTAGAACATTGTCACATGTGTCCACAATGGGAATCGGTGTAAGGGGCATTTTTGTAAAAGCTCTCTATATCGATCCCAGGCCTCGTACATGGATTCATCATCAGCTTGCCGAAAAGAAGTGATTTCATTACGTAACTTATCAGTTAAATTTGTAGGATTAAATCTAGTAAGGAAATCACGACATAAGTCATTCCATAATTCTATAGATCCAACTAGAATGCTATTTAACCATGTTTTTCCCTATCCCTCAATGAATAGGGAAACAATTTCAGCCTCAAAATATCCTCGTGGACTCCTTGCATTTTGAATGAATTGCAAATTTCCAAGAAGGATTTGAGGTGTTGTCTAGCATCTTCAGTTGTTGAGCCGCCAAATTGACCCATAGTATTGATCATGTTCAACATTATGGGGTTTAACTCAAAGTGGGCAGCTTCTATTGCAGGTGTGACAACTCTTGGATTCAGTCCGTTGAGATCTTCTTCTAAGTAATCTCAGACGGTTAGGTTTCTTGCTTGAGCAAATTCAGGTGGCTGAATAGCTCTGTCTCATGTCGCGGAATTCTGATTACCGCTGGCATTCTGATTGCGAATTACATGTGCCATTGCTCCTTTCAGTTTTTGTTTGAGTTTTCGGTAGGTGCGTTCAATCTCCAGATCAAGGGGGTAGTCTGGAGCAGTTGGATTTGCCCTGGTCATACACTAATGCAAAACACAATATTGTTAGCCTTTGATAAACTAAATAAGAATAAAAGTGCAAGAAAATAAAAATGAAGTCGATATTGCCAATCCCCTGCAACAGCGTCAAAAACTTGTTGCGTGTATTAGATGTCGCAATTTTAGTGCAAGTATACACGTTGCCAAGTTATATTATAAAAGATATCCTCTCCACAGGGATTGGTGCTACTTCTAGAAATTATCGTCTCGCACTGTAGAAAAGTAAAACACAAGTGATGGTTGGTTTGAGATAACAACTAAAATAAAGAAAACAAGTAAACTAAGAGATTGAATAGATATGATGATAAAGCAGGCCAGATTATGTTGCGTCGTAGTGTGGAAGTTGAATTAAACTATCTCAGCTTTGAATGCATTTGTCAACCTGATTGCCTCGGCGATGGGCAAAGCTACTGTCGCGGCAAGGAAAAAAGCTATTGCTTGGGCAATTGAACGACAACCTTCAACTTTCGGCAAAGCGTTCTTCAATGCTTCCTTCTTATCCTTAAGTTGAAACTCTATTAATGTGCAAGCCTTGAAAATACCTCCCAGCGTGAACCAAGGGTGAACACCAATCAATCTTGTGCTTCTCTTAGCCGTTGAAACTCGCACTTATCCCTAAGTCGAATTAGTTTTCACCGATTGGGATGAAAACCATGCTTATTCATTTCGTGAGTCTAACTCTCCCGATATTAGACAAATAGATGCAATCGCAATATCCTCTCTCGATTCAATTGCAAGGAAAAGTAAATACCAAGAATAAGCAAACCTTGAAGTTAAATTGCATTAACAAAAACCTAAACAAATTACAATCGTCTTCTCACAACTACTAAACAAAATAATCCAAGCCTAAGAAAGAATTAGAACATAATGGAGATAATGAGCACTCTACTAAACTTCTAAGTCTCTCAATCTCTCGTTGTCTTCATTGTGGCGGATGGGTCTTGGTTTTATAGGGCATGGCCTTGCCGAGTCCTTCTTGGAGTAGGATTATAAGTTGGAGTTGAATATAACTTCATAAAAGAGATGAATCTCTTTTAATTCATTATTTTATTCCTCCTTATCGGTTTTCTATCTTTGACCTTCCTTTGACTTTTTCATGGCCTTCCTCTGCTCTGATCTTCATGCAATGTGTCTCCAAAAATTTGGCATTTTATACTCTTCAAGTTGCATACCACTTTGCATATTTTCTCCCTTGTTGGTACTTATCTAGGCACTGCCTCGGCAATGGCTTGGTCCTTGCCTCAGCAATGGCTTGTCAGTCTCTTTTGCTTCGACAGGGCTCGTTCTTGGTCCAGTGTTCCTTGGTAAAGCTTGTCGTCAAAGGATGGCTTGGTCCGGATCATCGAGTGATGGTTCTGCACCTTTTCTTCCCCTTCCTTCACTACCGCGACAATGCTTGCCTAGGCAGTGGGTAATAACATGCACATGCACAAAGAACACACCAAAGTAGTACCCTTTTCCACCAAATATAATCAAATAGAGATGATCAAGCATGGAAATGTTAAGAACAGTAAATTGTGTATGTATGATTCGTAATGCATCTAAAATAGGCTTAAGTCTAACAATAATTGAGTCATAAAGGGTCCTAAAATGAATACTTTTATACACCTAACAACAGTCCTTGAAGGGATCAGTTCATTTTTGTTGCTCTAAACCACGGTCATTCCACCCTTCTTTGGCACACATTGCACCGGGCTGACCCACGAGCTATCAGAAATGGGATAAATTATCCTGACATCCAGTCATTTTATGACTTATTTCTTGACTACCTCATTCATGCTAGAATTCAGTTTCCTCTATGCCTCGATTTTTTTGCCATGCTAATCCTCTAGAATGATTTTATGCATGCATATTGTGGGGCTTATTCCTCAGATATCAGCTAAGGTCCATCTTAAGTATTGCTTGTGATTGCCTAGTGTCTCTAGCAATCTTTTCTCTTGGTAATCAGTCAAATCGGTGGCAATAATCACTGGCAGAGTAGAGTTGTCTCCCAAGTAAGCATATTTGAGGTGGGTTGGCCAAGGTTTCAATTCCAGTTCTGGTGGCTCCTCAATGGACGGTTTAAGTGCCTTGATTTCTTTGACATCCAACTCAAATGGCTCAAGTCTCTCGAAATAACTCATGACCTCGCTCAGCATGGTCGGTTCCTCAAATTCTTCACTCGTCATGTCCTCATCATCCGGTTCTCTATCATCATCATCATCAGAGTTTTGGCAAATTTGTGTCATGTCCACAGTAAAAATGGATTCCATCATCTCAACAGCTTGACATTCCTCATGTTTATATGCACACTTAAGAGCTTGAAACACATAAAACGTAACATGTTGGTCATTCATACGCATAGTAAGCTCACCTTTTTGAACATCAGTTAAAGTTCTACATGTGGCAAGGAATAGTCTTCCCAAAATTATTGGGACATTATCATCAACCTCATATTCTAAAATGATAAAATCAGCAGGAAACATGAATTTTTCTACCTTTATCAAAACATCCTCATTCTTACCCTTGGGGTGTGCAAAGGATCGATCTCTTAGCTGAAGTGTTTTTGTAGTAGGCCTTGCTTCAATTCCAAGCTTTCTAAAAACTGACATTGGCATCAAATTGATGTTGGCTCTCAGGTCACACAGTGCTTTACCCATGAATCTATTACTAATCGTGTAGGGAATAGTGAAACTTCCTAGATCTTTCAGCTTTGGTGGCAATCTGTTGGTTATCATTGCACTACATCCCTCAATAAGTACGACAGTCTTGAAATCACCTAGCTTCCTCTTTTTAGACAACATGTCCTTCATAAATTTAACGTAGTTGGGGATTTTTTTAAGAGCTTCCACTAATGTTATGTTATTTTGTAGTTGTTTAAGGACTTCAAAAATCGCTTAAACTATTGATCTTGCTTGCTTTTTTAGAGCTTTTGTGGAAAAAAGTTGGTGGTGGGTAGGCAAATGATGGTTCTTCTAGTTTTGCCAAAGTAGTGTTGGCATCAGATTGACGTCAAGATTGGCATGAAAAATATGAGACCGACTAATTTGATTTTGAGCATCCAAATATAATGATTGTATGATGGTCTGATATTGACATAGTCCCACTATATGGACAAGAGAAGCTTGACAAGGATGATTCCGGCATAACCAAAACTCCATTGAATACAAGTCAACATTTGTCCAACTATTGACTAAATGGAATATGCAAATGTCATAGAAAATCTAAATGAATTGTATTAGACCAGATATTGCTTTTGTAACACCCCAAAATCCGGTCTAGTAAGAATTGGGTTCGAGTGATCGGAAATCTCACATTGATAAAGTCTAAATGTTGTATCGACTTGTTAATTATTTGATATTGGACTCTAATTGAGTTAAACTATCGAGAACAAGCCTTATCGAATTCATTAAAAACTTTTTATTGACCAAATTATATTTATTAGAAAATTCGAGGGTAAAACTATAGAGGATTGAGAGTTGAGGGACTAACCTTGCGATTAGCCCTCCTCAATTAAAAATCCCTTTTACGTGGGATGATCTGAGAGCTTTCCTTCATATGAAGGAAAGATAAATTGGCTAAAGATATACATAGCAAAGAAATAAGCAAAGTAAAGACTTACCTGAGACTAAAGAAAGCTAGCACCTCTCTATTTCTTCATCTTCATCATCTTCCTTTAAGCACACACCTCAATTGGAGAGAAACCTAAGCTTGGTTTTCTTTGATTTATTGATATCGAATCATTGCTATAGTTCAAGTAAGCAATATTCCTAAATCAATCGTTGGATTCCATAGATGTATCAAGCTTAATCTCAAGCTAGGGTTTTGATCATCCATGGATAATCTGTCATTGTTGTTTATATTGAATTCGAATATCGATTTTGATATCGTACTATCGATCCTAATAATTTCCCTATTGATTTTCAAGCTCAAGAAGTGGAGAGAGAAGTTTCTCCATCTCCATCAAAAGCTAGAAACAAGGGTGTGGTCATCCGAGAGCCGTAAGAGCATCGGATATCATGGTGAGTGTAGTTGGAGTCTCGGTATTAGGCGAGGAGTCTTCTCGAATCTTATTGATGATTTCGGTCATATAGCTAACATTTCCCTTAAGGAAGTTACATCGGATTGTTAAACGGATCTATTGGTAAGTATTGGTAGGTTTGGTAATAAACATTGGACATAGATATTGACATCATCATTGTGCATCATTATTGATAAAGTTATTGTTATTGAAACATTGCAAATGAATTATCGGACATTAAACATTGACATTGACATCATGAAATATGGATATTGAAGCATGCCATAGAATTCATGAGCTCAGTGTACGAGTGGACTACGGTCCTAAGGCTACGGCCTATATTGATTTGGCGAGGCGGAGGGATGTGTATTGTACTTGATCATTGGAAAGGCGAAGGGACTAGACCATTCATTTATTTGGCGAGGTGTATGAATTCGCGTATCCACTATCTTGATTCAGTCTAAGGGTTAATAATGAATATGGCATGTTAAATATTGTATATTGAAATATAATATTGATATTGATAAGCATGAGAATATGTACATGCACCATTCATTGTTATTTATATTGTTTGTGACTACCTCACTAGTCAATGTATGCATAATGTGTCCCATCTCATGCATTTCAGGTTAAGGAATTGACCCCTTTTGGATGATCGGAAAAGTCGAGGCAAGACAAGTCACTACAAGCCAAAGTAATGTATTTTGACTTTATGAACTTCTATGAAGGTGGAAAAGTAGTTGAACTAGTCGTTTGTGCCCATTTTGGGTATGTTTGAAATGTGTAAAAGTTAAAATGATGTTAAAGGCCCTAAAATGACTTTTGGTACGGTTAAAAGTTGGCAAAAGTGGCATATATGGCTCACATTGGTGAAAATCTAGTAAACGTATTCGAATTATCATGAAATTTGTCATGCTAGTATTTTTTAGCATTGAAATATTGTGCGTAAAGTTTCATTGCATTTGAACACCGTTTGATAGGTCAATTTGATTGAAAATCAGCAAAAATCTGTCATTACAGGTCAGGCCGTATCGATATGGTGTAATGGCGTATCAATACGGTTAAACATAATTGAACCTAAGGAACAACTTGTATTGATACGGTTTCGAGCTGTATCAAAACGTTTTGCCACTGGAATTCCCTATTTCGATACGGGCCTAACATGTATCGGAATAGGTCAAGAGTCAAAGTCAATGGAAGTCAACCCTTATCGAAACATGGCTTACCTGTATCGATACGGGTACTGGGCAAAGTCAATCCCAAGTTGACCATCGTACACCCGTATTGAAACGGCATCAAGGTGTTTCGATACATGGTTAGTTAAGTTGGTTAAAAGGCAGGAATTAAAGGTTTACAATGTTCGCAATTTGGTCACGGAAGTTAGGACGAGTCAATTAGATGAGTAAATGAACTCCAAATTGTATGAAAATTTACAGACTTGATAATGCTTTATTGAATTTCATTATGGTATAATCAATTGCATCGATGGACCTCGAATTTATCAAATATACAGTTTAGTCCCTAAAACTTGTAATAGTTAGGATTGGTCCTAAATGATTAATTATTGATTCACAATGGATAAATGGGACTAATATGTATATTTGGTAATGTTTTATAGTATAACATTGTTCACGTATCATCTATGAATTGAAATTTTATTGCACAGATCACCGTACTATTCACCGATAGCACACTCCGACCCGATTCTCGACCAGGCTGGGAAAGAGGTGTTACAGCTTTCATTGTAAGCAGTTTAAGCATATTCACAATCTTTCCAAGGTTAAACCTCTAAAAAGCGATTGTGAGAGTATTAAGATATCTCAGATATACTCAAACTATGAACTACATTATTCCAGATATTCTATTATTTAGAAGGATTCTCCAATGCCAATTGGATATTTGATATTCAAGATACCAAAAGCACAAGTGAATATGTTTCACATTGAAAAGAGGAGCTATGTCATGGAATTTTTTAAGACAAACATGTACAACCAGATCTACAATGGAATCTGAGTTTGTTACTCTAGACAAGTCTAGAGAAGAAGCCAAATGGTTTCAAAATTTCTTGAAGGATATTCTTGAATGGCCAAAGCATGTGCCCACAATATTCTTAAATTGGTAGAGCACGAAGCTTTATGTATAATGGTAAGTCGAGACATATGCGTCGTCGACACAATACCATTAAAGAACTAGTCTCAAATTGAGTTGTCTATATTGATTTTGTAAGATCAAAATATAACATTACGGATCTGCAAACCAAAGGGTTAAATCGAGATCAAGTTGAGAAACATCGAAAGGAATATGACTATAGCCTAGGAAAATTTAATGCGCTTTGTGAAGAAAAACCTACCTAGATGAATGGAGATCCCAAGATCTAGGTTCAAAGAGAAAACCTAATTGCATAGACCTAGTGTCGTCCCTGTGGGGGTACTTATAACGGGTTTGTTCCTATGATGTAAACAATGATCAAAGTGGAAGAGGTTAATCAAAGCTTTTAATGACCATTGTGTGCTTCAGTGAGCCGAGCAACATGAGTCACCTATGTAAGAGTGAAGTGGGGCCGCTTCAAGGAGACTATTAGGCATAGTTCTTTCAAAGTCTTGCAGGACTAGGTGATGTTCACAGCCATATGGACATACCCATGATAACTAATACTCTTGTTAGAGAGGTAGTTGTGTGAAGTATATCATCGTTTACACAAATGGCAGAACAGTTTAAGAACATCACGTCTACTGGTCAGCTAGTAAAGTAAATATACTTTCACAAGGGAAGGTTCAAAGAAGGAAACCTACCTATCCTATGCAGCTATCGATTGTAGATTCTATGCCCACATCGAGTCAAAATGTTTTTCTGATTAAATGATCAATTTCATTCATGTAGGGGATTGTTGGAAAAGTGATAATTTTGGAGCTTTGAATGAGAAAATGATACAAACGTTGTTGAGGAAAAATGTGGAACCAAATTTTGGTTCATAAATGTACAAATGTGGATGACATGGATAACGTAAATGTTCGAACCGGTCTAGTCCTCCATGGGCCTGTGGATATTTTGACCCAAGTTTGAAATAATTTTTCCTCAAATAAGAGCATATATTTTCCAAATTCTGTTTTGGAATTAAAAGGATAAATATTAAAGTTTCCTTTAATTCAGACAATAATATTGGAAACTGCTCTTTAAAGGCTCATTAATTTTCAAAAATCATAAATGATCCATCAGGTCAAAAGTTTCCACTTATACCCGCTCGTGAAACTCCTATAAACAGGTTGTAAACCTTCTAGATTATACACTACTCAAAACACAAAGATTTTCTAATGTTTTACTCTGTGACTTTCAAAAGTTGTTTTTGGTGATTGGAGAAAACAGGGTAATAGTTCGTGATCTCTGCAGTTGTGCTACTATAGTTGATCATCTAGTTATTGTATCCTAGGAGACAAACGACCAAAAATCTCAAGCACCAAGGTATGGACGAAAATTTATCTTAAGGAAACTATATAGCTATAGGCCTCAACTCGTTCCCAATCGGTTTTGTTTTAGATATGTTGTATATATACAATTTTGTTTTGTTCGATTCAGTATTTTAATACAATACTTGTACTTTACTATTTATTTTATTCTTGAATTAGCAAATTCTCTAGCATTAAGTTATTACTATCATGCTTAGAAAAAAATGTAGTATTTAGTCTTTCATGCTTAGAATACCCTCTAAGTAAAAATGATCCGTCTAGATTGAATGCATTTATAATAGATGGATTCCAGGGTTAGAAAAAATGTTAGAGATGGTAAATATTATGCATTTTTAACACATATTAGGAAAGTTCACAATTTTCGGTGAAATGTAGAAAAAGTATGTGCAGATCTCCCTAATTATTTTTCACCAGTTCAAAAATAATTTGAGCACTCTTCAACTAAGAAATTTAAAGATGATAGAATTCAAGTAAAGCTTCAATTGATGGATTTAGATTTGCATTTTAAGAGTGTGCCTTTAGAGGTGGTAATGAAATTAAACATCACAAAGTCTGAAAATTTTTCTTACAATGATGAGATAGCAAGTTAGCAATATCTATAAAGAAAGATTTAAAAATACTGCAAACATTTCACTAAGTACACAAAAACTTTTCAGGTCATTTCAATTAATGTAAAAAAAATTAGGGTCCATTAAAAAAAATTAGGTAAACTACACCAGGTACCACCAAACTACAAACGTTGACTCGTTTTTGTCACTAAACATCAAATTGGTTCAATTTTATCACTAAACTTTATTTTCCATTTCGGATATGTCTCTATTTCGTTAACTCATTAATGGGATGATGACATGGCACACGACATGATAACTTAGATACTACACCCAAACGACGTCATTTTGGTGTAACTATTTTGATGCTAAATGGCCAAAAATGATGTCGTTTTACTGGAGGAAATGTGGAAATTTTTCACTTAATGAGATTTGAGCCTAAAACCTTTAAAATCTAGGTATAAAAGTTAAAAATAGCCTCCAACATTTAACCTTTTGGTTACTTTAGCCCTTATTCTGGTTTTTGATGCAGATTGACCTTTAATGTTTCATTTTCATTCAAATTCACCCTCGATGGATGTGAGATTTGAGCCTAAAACCTTTAAAATATAGGTATAAAGTCAAAAATAGCCTCCAACATTTAACATAAGTGTCACTTTAGCCCTTATTCTGGTTTTTGATGCAGATTGACCTTTAACGTTTCATTTTCGTTTAAAATTCACCATCGATGGATGGAAACCATCAGTCAACTAACTATCAACACACTTCGATGACGTGGCATGTCTACATGGCATGACTTGCTGATGTGACAATGTCACATGTATATAGATGTTGACATGGCACTTTACTGACGTGTCATTACATTGTATAAAATATATTTTTTATATTAAATTTTAACCAAAAATATATATGTCAAACTGCAATTGAGATTAGTTTAATTTATTTTATTATATAAATATATTATTTCTAATATAAATATTAAAATAAAAAATCATATTTATATATAAATAAAAAATTATATTATAAATAATATTAAAATATATAAATAAAAAATTTACGATTACAAAAACTAAAAATTTAATTTAAAAAAACCCCAAAGTCAACCAAAACCCTAATCCCTATATCCCAAATCCACACATTGCCACCGCCAATCGCCATGTCGCCGCTCACCCTTCCATCATCGAACCCCGTCACCTATTAACTCTATATCCTATCATTGAACAATGTGCCATTGACCGTCAAATGTCACGCAAAAGTTGTGAATCGCGAAATCGATGAACAAAGAAATTGTGGAAGAACAACGAACGACGACAGACGAACTACGAACGACGTCTGTCGACAAGACATGGTGACTTCACTATGGAAGCGGCGTCGTGACTATCGGTGACGATAGTGGGTGGATTTGTAATTTAGGTGTAACACCCCAGGTTTAGGGCCCGGGAGATAACCGGGTTTGGTTAAACAGGTTCGGGTTAAATTAGTTGGGAGAACATTTTTAATGAGCACTAAAAGGATTTTAATGAATAAGGGCAAAAAGGGATTTTTGGAACTTATAAAAAAGGGTTTTTATTCAAAATACATTCATCTTCTTCTTCCTCCTTTCACGTTATTTTCTCAAACACCCCATTTTCTACTATTCCATTGGAGAAAGCTCATCAGCCACACAAGTTTTCAAGGTAATCTCTCCTTTGTTTTGATTTTTCTTTCCTTAAACTTGTTGTTGGTTAAATTTTCCTTAAAACCCATTATTTAAAGTTATTTCAAAAATGCTTTGAGTTTGAAAAGAGGAAAAATGAAGGGATTTTCATTTGGGTAGTTTGATGCCATGATTAAAGATGTTTTTAATCTTGTTTTGGTGTTCTAAAAATGTTGGGAATGTTGCTAAAAGTGAGGAAACTCGTAACTAGTGAAAAGGAACCTTGGGCTGATTGTTTCTAAACCTTGGGTTAGTGTTTTGGATGTTGAAAGATGTAGTTTTGATGGTAAATTTGTTGGGTTTTGGCTTCTAGTTGGTTTAGGTCGTTTTGATGGTGTTTCCAAGTGTTTGTGGGTGTGGATCGATTTGGTTTTGATGATGAATGATGAGATTCTGTGTTGCTGCGAGTTTGGGGCTTGTTTTGGGTCTAATGCATCATTTTTGAATTTTCTAGAAACAGGGGAAACAAGTTTGGGTTCTTTGGACCCGATACCGGGTAGTTCGGAGGCTTGAATCAGTGTTTCGGATATCGTTTGGGTTCTACGGTGAGTGGAAATGTTTTTGAGAGTTTAGGTTGAGCTTGAAAGGCCAACCTAAGCTCGAGAGTAAGTATTTAAAGTTTACGTTTTACTTTTTCAGAATTCTATTTTTAATTCTTGTTAAGCATTGTTGATATGAGATGAGATAAGATGAATGTATGTATTTGACTAATGAGTGTGATATTGTTATGATGGCTTTTATGATGTTGAGTATTGGCAAATATGAGGGTCTTACCGGGTACAATTGATCGACCATAGGATTAGAGTGCACTTGTAAAATTCGCGCGTGGCCCTAGTGATGTAAGATACCATTAGGGAGGAGTACGGTGATGTAAGATGCCACTGGAAGCTTTATCGTTAGACCTCGGTGATGTAAGATGCCATCGTGGGTCTTGTTGTTCTTATAGATTCGATGATGTGAGATGCCATCGAATCTAATCCGCGTATTCAAGTAATGTAATCATAGTTGCCATTATACTCTTGTGTTGGAAAGTTGAATGTTATCTTGGTAAATGTTGAGAGTCATGCCTGGCTGTTATATGTTGTTGCATTGCTTGATGTAAGATGCCAAGCATATCTTAGATTGTTGATAATCGTGTTGGTGGATCTCCATGCTTGTGGTTTTGTTTCCAATTTATAAATGGTTTTGTTAAACTGCATTGTTGTTATTGTGGCTTTGAGCACCACTCACTAAGCTTTTATGCTTACGCGCTCATTTCCAACAATGCGGATCGTTAGCGATTCGGGAAGCAAAGGAAGGCGAGGGAAAGGCTCTGGTAACCGTAGCTTAAGCTCAAGTATGGATTTTAAGTTGTAATAATGATTTAGCAATGGGAATACTTGTTTTATGGTTAGGGAGGTGGTTGTAAACTTCCATGTGTTTGACCATGTTGCCACATGTTTTAGATGTTGAAACCATGCTATGTTGAGACTTGTTTTGGCTTTTGGTTAAATGCCTTGTGTTTTGGCTTGTTGGTGTTTTTGAGTTAAAGTGTCATTTTTTAGCTTTCATGTTTGAGATCCATGTTTGAGTGTGTGCTTGTTTGAAACCTGCTTTTAGGGTGTTTTGCCTCTAGAATGTTTGCTTAATATGTTGCAATGTGGTTTGTGATCTTTTGGGGTAAATTTGGGAATGTTTAGGGATGCCAAAATGTATTTTCGGGCAATCTGTGCCCAGGCATTTTGGAACATCTGGTATGGTTTTGGAACGGCCAGGCTTTTGGGGCACCCTAACGGAACGAGAGTGGGGCCGTTTCGGTACGTTTTTCCTCTAGAGACTCCCGTTTCAAAACCAAGAGGAGCCGTTTCGGAATAGCCTAATTTTGCTTTTTGGTGAGAGCCCGCGTTTCGAAACGGGTAACCCCTGTTTCGAAACAAGGGTAGTTCATGTGGTTAAAAGGCATCTTTGAAGGTATCCAAATGTTATGTTTTGGTCCCGAATGCTTGTATGCTTCCTAAGTGAGTTACATGTCTCGTTGGTGTTGGTTTTGCCTCGTGTGCTTTAAACTTGACTAATAAACTATTTGGTAAGGTTTAAATTACCTTATTGACCATGTTTGGAATGGTTTTGCAAAATGGTCCTTCGTGACTATTTGGCTCCAATTGGACATCCGAATGATATCCGATTGAGACGTTGTTCTTCCGTTGTAACCCTTAACACCATAGGACCATTAAATTACATTTAAACAAGATAAATTTTAATCTAGGGTTGTTAATCGGAGGGAAATTCTCAGATTTTTCTCCGGTTATTCCAGTTTGACTCTCCTGATTCGGTCTTGTGACTAGACCGGGTCGAGGGGGATTCATTTGGTGGTATCAGAGCCTCGGTTACGAGGTTCCCTGGGAAGGTAAGTTAGGTAAATTGTTTCTGTGTGTGTTTGTATGATTGCATAGTGTCTGTGAGCATGACTTTGTGTTCTGCTGATGTTTGAAGGTTGGTTAAGCATCTCCATTACTAGGTATTATTATGGAAAAGTGGTTTTGAATTAAAAGAGCTTAACACACGGATCCTACCTTTGTTGACCCAATGTTTATCTTGTGATTTGTGTTTGTTGTTTTAGATTGTTTTATTGTTATGGTGAGACCGAAAGGACGGCCTAGAGCGGGTGACCAGGCACCTGGGTATGCGCCTCTTCCTCCTTCTTCTCCCAATGGTAATGGGGCGATTGTCGGAGGTAATGCACCTCAGGCGGGTGCCAATGTTGGAGGTGATAGTAATGGGCCGCATGTTGGCCAGGGTCAGGCTGGTGTGGATATGGCCCAGTTACTTTAGACTTTAGCCAGAGCTTTTCAGACAGTTGTTGCTGGTCTTCATGCTGCAATACCACCTCAGTGTGCGGGGAAAGGTTTGCCCCTTGAGCGACTTCGTAGCTTAAGCGGAGTCAAGTTTTGTGGTATGTCTCCCGAGTGTTCAGAGGCGTGGCTTGAGAGTACTACACGCATCTTGGGCCAGATGGAGTGCTCGAGCACTCGCAAGTTGGGTTGTATTGTCTCGTTGCTTCAGGGAGATGCGTATGCTTGGTGGACCACAGTTATCTCAGGTATGCCCGAGGCCGAGGTTACATGGTAATTCTTCTGTGGTGCACTCCGTAAGAAGTACCTTGGTGCTCGTTATCAGGATGGGAAGAAGAGAGAATTTATGGCTTTAGTGCAAGGGAGTATGTTCGTATCAGAGTATGAGGTACAGTTTGTCCGCTTGAGTTAGTATGCATTAGAGTTAGTTCCCACTGAGAGGGAATGTGTGAACGGTTCCGTTATGGGTTTGTTACGGAGGTAAAGACCTACATGCTTTCTTCTGATTACACTGAGTTCGATGTCTTGGTCTCTAGGGCCAAGGACATTGAGCAAAGTCTAAGTTTGGCTGCTCGATCGGGTGGCTCCAGTTCAGGGAAAAGGTCTGCCGAGTGGGAGCGAGACTGTAACAAGAGGCACAAGGATAGAAGTCACGAACCGGACTTTAGGCGTGGAGGTGGTAACATGGGATGAGGCCATTAGGGTCGAGGTTTTGTTGCTCGCACACTCGAGTGTGATGGATGTGGGATGAACCATTTCAGAGAGTGTTGGGGTACTTTGTGTGCTTGTTGGAACTGTGGATCTCAGACGCATTTGAGGCGTGAGTGTCCTCATCCGGCTAGGGATGGTCAGGCACCTGCTAGAGCCGTTGAGTATCATATAGGTTGTGGGCACGGCCGAGGTAACTTCCAGCCGAGGAATGATGGTCAGAGGAATGTGGCTCATGTTGTCGCGGTACAACCCGAGGGAGGTGGACCTGCTAGAGTTTATGCACAGTGTGAGGCTTGGAATGAGACAGATGTAATCGTAGGTAATTTTATGTTACACTCCTTATCTTTGCTTTCGTTGATTGATTCTGGCTCGACACATTCATACATTTTGGGTGAGCATGCAAGATCTTTAGGTTTGCCTTTTGAGTTGTTAGATATAGGTATGAATGTTACCAGTTCTTTTGGTGAGACAGTTGTAGTTAGGAAAGTGTTCCGGAGATGTCCTTTGATGGTACAGGGTCACGTGTTTCCCGTTGACATGATGGAACTGTCGTTCTATGGTTTCGGTGTAATTCTGGGTATGGATTGGCTTGTGGAGCATAGAGCTAGGATTGATTTTGAGACTAAAAGAGTTTCTTTGAGGCTTTCGGATGATTACGAGGTAGTAGTAGTTGGCGAGAACATTAAGTTCTTGTCTAATGTTGTTTCGGCTTTAGAAGCTCAGAGGATGATGGATTTGGGTTGTCAAGCTTACTTAGCCTATATGATGAATCCGAATATGAGTGAGATTAGACCGCAAGATATCAGAACAGTTTGTGACTTCCCGAGTGTTTTTCCAGAAGAATTGCATAGTTTGCCTCCAGATAGAGATGTTGAGTTTTCTATCGAGATTTATTCAGATTCTGCTCCCGTATCGATTGCTCCGTATAGAATGGCACCAAAAGAGTTGAAGGAATTGAAGACACATCTTTAGAAACTGTTAGATAGAGATTTTATTGGGCCTAGTATTTTACCTTGGGGTGCTCCGGTCTTATTTGTGAAGAAGAAAGATGGCAGTATGAGGATGTGCATAGATTATAGACAGTTGAACAAGGTAACAGTGAAGAACAAATATCCCTTGACACGGATTGATGATTTGCTCGATCAGTTGAGAGGTGCTTTAGTGTTTTTGAAGATCGGGCTACTATCAGTTGAAGATAAAGGATGTGGACATACCGAAGACAGCTTTCCGTACGCGATATGGACACTACGAGTTCTTGGTAATGCTCGTCGGTTTGACTAATGCCCCAGCTGCATTTATGGACATGATGAACCGAGTATTTCACGAGTTTTTGGATAGGTTTGTAGTAGTGTTCATAGATGACATTTTAGTGTACTCCAGGACCGAGGAAGAACATGGTGAGCATTTGCGATTAGTTCTATAGACTTTGCTTCAAAATCAGTTGTATGCCAAGCTGAGTAAATGTGAGTTTTGGATTAGGGAAGTAGTCTTTCTAGGTCATGTGATCTCAGCCGATGGGATTAGTGTGGATCCCAAGAAGATAGAAGCAATAGTGAGTTGGAAACAACTGAAGTCAATGACCGAAATCTGTAGTTTTCTAGGGTTAGCCGAATATTATCGTAGGTTTGTTGAGGGGTTCTCGATGATTGTTGCACCTTTAACCAAATTGTTGTAGAAAAATGTTTCATATGAGTGGACAGATGCAAGGCAACAAGCGTTTGAGAAGTTGAAGAAAGCATCGACAGAAGCTCCTATTTTTATTCAGCCTGAACCAGGGAAGGAGTTCATAATCTACAGTGATGCGTCATATGTATGTTTAGGTTGTGTGCTTATGCAAGAGGGAAGAGTTGTAGCTTATGCTTCGAGATAGTTGAAGGTTCACGAGAAGAACTACCCTACCCACGACATATAGTTAGCGGTTGTGGTCTTTGCTTTGAAGATTTGGAGACACCACCTTTATGGTGAGAAATGCACAGTATACACCAACCACAAGAGTTTGAAATATTTGATGACTCAGAGAGAGTTTAATCTTAGACAACGTAGGTGGTTAGAGCTTCTTAAAGACTATGACCTCACAATAGAGTATCTTCCGGGTAAAGCGAATGTAGTGGCTTATGCTTTGAGTAGGAAGGTGGCAGTTGAGTTGCGAGCTATGTTTGCGAGATTGAGTGTGTCACGGGATGGCGGTTTGATAGCCGAGCTACAGGTTAAACCACTGTTAGTTCAGTTGATTCGAGAGAAACAATTACAAGACAGAACTTTGGCACCACACGTGCAAGATATAGCCGAGGGCAAACCCACAGATTTCTACTTTGGTGAGAGTGGGATCTTATGTTTCAAGAATAGAGTAGTTGTTCTAGAAGATGCCGAGTTGAGACGTACTATCTTGAATGAAGCTCATAACAGTCCTTTTGTTATGCATCAGGGTAGTACGAAGATGTATCGTGGATTGAAAGATGATTACTTCTGGATTGGGTTAAAGAAAGATGTGGCCGAGTTTGTGAGTAAGTGTATGGTTTGTTAGCGAGTTAAGGCCGAGCATCAGTTTCCTTCAAGTTTGTTACAACCGTTGAAGATTCTAGATATAGAAGTGGGAACAGATTACCATGGATTTTGTGACAAGTTTATCGTTGACTCCTTCATAGAAGAATTCAGTATGGGTAATAGTCGACATATTCACTAAGTGTTCCCATTTCATACCCGTTCATACTACTTACACCTTAGACAGGTTGGCCGAGTTGTATATCAGTGAGATTGTGAGACTACATGGTGTATCGAAGTCTATTGTGTCTAATAGAGATTTGAGGTTTACAACCAGATTTTGGGAGTGTTTGCATCGTGCCTTGGGGACTTGGTTGAACTTCAGTACTTCGTACCACCCACAGTTAGATGGTCAGTTGGAGAGAGTTATTCAGGTGTTAGAGGGCATGTTGAGGTGTTGTATCATCGACTTTCAGGGTTCATGGGAGAAACATCTACCGCTAGTAGAGTTCGCGTACAATAACAGTTATCAGGCTAGTATTCAGATGGCACCGTATGAAGCTCTGTATGGTAGGAAATGTAGAACACTTGTTTGTTGGGCCGAGTCCAGACAGAAGCTTGTACCTATGCCAGACTTGCTTAAGGGCACTACCAAGAAGATAAAATTGATTTGTGATCGCTTAAAGGTAGCTTTAGACAGACAAAAATCGTATGCCGATTTGAAGAGAAAAGAGATTGAGTATGCTATTGGCGACAAAGTGTTCTTGAAGGTTTCACTGTGGAAAAAGGTAATGAGGTTTGGTAAAAAATGAAGTTAAGTCTGAGATTCATTGGTCCTTACGAGGTAGTTGAGAGGATTTGTCCAGTTGCATATAGGTTAAGATTGCCATCCAAGCTTGAGAAAATTCATGATGTGTTATATGTTTCGATGCTCTGAAAATATAGATCAGATTAATCTCATGTTATGCCAGTGGAAGAGATTGAATTGAATCTGGATTTATTGTATAATGAAGAACCAATCGAGATTCTTGCTAGGGATAATAAGGTTTTGCGTGGGAGGACCATTGAGTTAGTCAAGGTTTTGTGGAGACATCGGGGTGTGGAAGAAGCCACTTGGGAGAGAAAAGCGGACATGGAAGAGCAATTTTCGTACCTCTTTCAATCAGGTAAATTTCAAGGATGAAATTCCTTAAGTGGGGGAGAGTTGTAATGCCCCGGGTTTGGTTAAACCGGTCCGGGTTAAATTAGTTGGGAGAAAACATTTTTAATGAGCACTAAAAGGATTTTAATGAATAAGGGCAAAAAGGGAATTTTGGAACTTTTAAAAAAGGTTTTTAATCAAAATACTATCATCTTCTCCTTCCTCTTTTCACGTTATTTTCTCAAACACCCAGTTTTCTACTATTCCATTGGAGCAAGCTCATCACCCACACAAGTTTTCAAGGTAATCTCTCCTTTGTTTTGATTTTTCTTTCCTTAAACTTGTTGTTGGTTAAATTTTCCTTAAAACCCATTGTTTAAAGTTATTCCAAAAATGCTTTGAGTTTGAAAAGAGGAAAAATGAAGGGGTTTTCGTTTGGGTAGTTTGATGCCATGATTAAAGATGTTTTTAATCTTGTTTTGGTGTTCTAAAACTGTTGGGATAGTGGCTAAAAGTGGGAAAACCCGAAACTAGTGAAAAAGAGGGGTTTTTAGAGTTGAAAATTTGGGTTTTTGGGTTGTTCTTGTGAGGAACCTTAGGTTGATGGTTTCTAGACCTTGGGTAAGTATTTTGGATGTTGAAAGATGTAGTTTTGATGGTAATTTTGTTGGGTTTTGGCTGCTAGTTGGTTTGGGTCGTTTAGATGGTGTTTCTAAGTGTTTGCGAGTGTGAATCGATTTGGTTTTGATGATAAATGATGAGTTTCTATGTTGCTGCGAGCTTGGGGCTTGTATTGGGTCTAATGCATCATTTTTGAATTGGCTAGAAACAGGGGAAACAAGTTTGGATTCTTTGGACGCGAGACCGGCTAGTTCGGAAGCTTGAATCAGTGTTTCGGCTATCGTTTGGGTTATGCAGTGAGTGGAAATGTTTTTTAGAGTTTAGGTTGAGCTTGAAAGGCCAACCTAAGCTCGAGAGTAAGTATTTAAAGTTTACGTTTTAATTTTCCGGAATTCTATTTTTAATTCTTGTTAAGCATTGTTGATATGAGATGAGATGAATGTGTGTATTTGACTAATGAGTGTGATATTGTTATGATGGTTTTTATGATGTTGAGTATTGGCAAATATGAGGGTCTTACCGGGTATAATTGGTCGACCATAGGATTAGAGTGCACTTGTAAAATTCGCGCGTGACCCTAGTGATGTAAGATGCCATTAGGAAGGAGTACAGTGATGTAAGATGCCACCGGAAGCTTTATTGTTAGACCTCGGTGATGTAAGATACCATCGTGAGTCTTGTTGTTATTTTAGATTCGGTTATGTGAGATGCCATCAAATCCAATACGCGTATTCGAGTAATGTAATCATAGTTGCCATTATACTTGTAGAACTAATGTTTTGATATAATAATTGAAAAATGTTTTGGACTTATTTAAAAAGTATTTAAAACATTTCCAAAGTCCAAACAACTTGAAATTATGTTTAGGGAAGTTTTTAAAAGGGTTTTTCATGTTTTTCAAAGCCAAACTTCACAAAACTGTCCAGGTGTTTCGAAACACCTTAGGGCGTTTCGAAACAGGGGATTACAGTAGCAAAATCGTTTCGATACTTGTATCGAAACGGGCTTTCCATGGACAGGATTTTTGCCCAGCGTTTCGAAACGGGCTATGTCATTTCGATACGCCTATGTAACGCCCCGGTTTTGGGCTCAGAAGTTTTGGGTGTTGACCGGTTCGGTCAAAGTGCTGATCGAATATAAAAGAGGGAATTTAGGAAAGCCTAGTTCGGGTTGCATTAAAAATATGGAAAAATATTCTAAAATCATATTTTAATATATAAAAGTGGACTGTGAAATCAATTTTGGAAAATGAGGTTCGGAAGGTTGACATTTTGGCTAGTGACCAAAATGTAATTTTTGAAAGTTGCGGGACAGTTTTATAAAGGATTGAAACTTTGAATCTTTAAGGAGCTATTATTCCAAAAAGGATTTCTCCAGATTTTTCTAAGATATTTTAAGTCTAAAATCTGATTTTAAAGATTAAGAAAAGAGAGGGAAATCATTTTAACCAATTTCCAACTAATTTTCCATTTTCTCTCAAATTCTCTTTTCTCTCATTTTCTCTCTACCCAAACAAGATTCTCCAGATTTCTTTCTCTGATTTTGACATCTACATCTCTCATTTCAACTCTCATTTGATTCCTAATCATCTCATCATCAAAACCTCTCAATTTGCAAATTGTTTCATCAAGCATTTTGGCTCTAAAATGGAGAAATTCAAGTTTGGAGGTAAGAACGTCCTTCTCCTCTAAACTATCAGTTCTTTACTGAAATTCCTAAGTTCTCAATCCTTGATTCATGTTTTATTAATGGCTTTTCAATTGAGATCTTGATTTTTGGCTAAAATGCAAGATTTGGTGATTTTGGTGAAAATTTCATGTGATCTGTTTAAGCAGGGTTTTGAGGTGTTAAAATGATGTTAAATGAATGCTAAAATGATTAGAAGTTGAGGTTTAATCAATGCAATCCCGGATAGGTTGAATTTCCTAAGTTTGGCTTGAGTTTTTGGTTGTTTTTGGAGTGTTTTGGTGATCTGTTATACCTGGAGGTATAAGGACGTGGTTGTGATCATTTTGCATGTTATTTGATGTATAAAAATGGTTAGAAGTGATGGATCTTGGCTGGGTTAAGTTTTGGAAGTGTTTGGAGGTGATTTCGGTTGTGTTTGGTAGCCAAATTGTTAGTTTTGTGATGAGCAGCGAGTTGTGTTGATGTTGCTGGTGATTTAATGCATATGGATGCATTAATGTTCTGTTTTTATGTGCTTGAAACAGGGGAGGTTGATCCTTGAGTCTTGGAGGTGTTTTCGGAAGGTTTCGGAAGCTTGGGAAGCTTGTTGGCTAGCTTGTTTGGTAATCGGTGAGTGAAGTTGGGATTTCAGCTTTTGAAACATGGTTTGAAGGTTTTTGGGAGCTTAGTTAAGTCTAAACAACTTTGCTAAGCTCAAGAGTAAGTGAAGAGGTTTTTGCTCTTGGATTGTGTATGTTTTGGTTTTAAAATCAAATGTGGTTGATGATTGTTATGCAAGTGTTTTTGCATGGTTTAATTTTGTTTTGGTAAGCATGTTTTAGCATGGTTTAATGCTGGTTTTGAAAGTCAATTGAAAAGGATGCTCAAGGTAAGAGATCCTTGGTTATGTTTATGGAAATTGTGATTTTGATGCGTAGTGATGCATGTTGTTCTTTGGCTTTGTATGATGCTTAAAAACAGTGAGTTGATGATGATTAATGATGATGATTGTTACCTTGCGCATATTGTTTATGCATGTGAATCATTGAGCTAATGATGTGATGGTTTTGCATTATGTGTATGCATGTGAATCATTGAGCTAATGATGTGATGACCTTGCATTGTGTTTATGCATATGGAACATTGGATATTATGGTAAGATGGTTATGTTGGCAAGAGATGTGAATGGTTCTTGGTTCGTTGATCGGGTATAATTAGCCGGCTATAGGATTGGGTGCACCGTGAATAAAGTCGCCTTGAAGGCGGAGTGGTCAAGTGTGGACCGGTTAGACTCCCCTCAAGTATTCCTAACGAGAAGAGGTCATAGTGGAGGTTGTTGCCCACTCGAGGACCTAAGTTGTTAAGGTCATAATGGAGGTTGTTGCCCATTCGAGGACCTTGGTTAAGTAAAGGTTATAAGGTGGTTAAAAGTCCTTATGTGAGAACCTTGTACTTGTTAAGATCACAATGGCAGTGTTTAAGTCCATGTGTGGATCTTGTGTGTGATGTCCCGTACCTCGTTAGATGATGTCTACAACTACCAATCGGTTATGCAAAGGTTGTATGGTGGTTGAAAGTCCATACGGAAAAGACCTTGTGCATGTCAAGGGTGTATGGCGGTTGAAAGTCCATACATGGTAACCTTGAGGAAAAGCTAAGGTTGTATGGTGTTTAAAAGTCCATACATGGGAACCTTAGGTTGTTAAGGTCAAATGGAGGTTGTTGCCCATTGGAAGACCTTGGATTGGGTAGTGTGTAGGAAGCGTTGGGACACGCTTGTAATCCGCGTATCCGATCGAATCGATAAGTTGGAAAGTGAATGTGGTTGATCTCTTGGAAGCCAATGTAATGTTCTTGATCATGTGAAGCATGGAATAGCTTGAAATGATGCATAGTTGCATGTGAAGCATGGTATTGCTTGAAATGATGCATGGTTGCATGTGAAGCATGAGATGCTTGAATTGATGCACGTTTGCATGTGAAGCATGAGATGCTTGGTAAGATGCATTGTTGCATGAGATGTGTATGATGCTAGTGAAAGCATGTTACTTGTATGTTGAACAAGTGTTGGTTATCAATTGATAAATGATGCATGAAAGCATGGATTACCTATGTTGCATTGGAGTCATGTATGACTTGTTGTTAAAGGCTTGTGAATATGATGTTATGGTTTTATGTGGCCTTGTTTAAATGCATGAAATGGTTTGATTGAACTATGGATTTAAATGGTTTCTTACTAGTTATGGCTTTCAGGTTTATGAAAGGTATGTTGCAAATGGAAGTGTTTTCCATGGTTTTATTTTAAGCTTGGCATATAGTGTTTATGCATGATTTGAGCTTGATGTTGAAAAGAGTTTTCGAACATGGTTTTGGAAAGCAAATCGGGTTGGTTTAAAAGTGTTTTAAAGACCCGCTGCATTGATGGTGTTTTGGTTTTGAGCATTCCTCACTAAGCATTATGTGCTTACGCTCCTTTTTTGTCCATCAATGCAGATTCTTGAGGTTTGGGCAGCAAGGAGCAAGGGATTCAAGGTGGACTCCAATGGAGATGTATGTCTCGGTGAATAGCTATAGTTAATAAGGGCAATGGGGTAGAATCTCTCGGAATGTTGTTATTGTGATCGTATGTGTTGATCATGAATGTTTAAATACTGTTGTTAATGTTGTTGAAACATGAATTGGTTTAATTGAGGTTGCTTTGAAAGGTTTGTGCTTAAATGGTTGCTTGTGTAGGAAGCATGCCTATAGATTTGGGGCTTTTCATATGTGTTGAATATATGATGAATTGTTGATGCAAGTATGTCTCTTTTATGTTGAATTACATGTTGGCAAAGTTTGGTGGCTTTTGGAGCATGTTTGAATGATCAATTGTGTGTTTGAGTGAGCAAAATGCAACATTCTGGGCTAGGTGTTTCGGAACAGGCAACACCGTTTCGGAACGGGTGCCCTGCATGAACCCAGGCGTCCGAAATGGGTGTCACCGTTCCGAAACGGAAAGCATTCTGCCAGACCCCCGTTGCGGAACGCGTTGCGGAACGGCCCGTGTTTCGGAACGGCCTTGGCCTGTTTCGGAACGGGTGACCGTTGGGGGCTGACATGGGCGGTTAAATGTCTCAAAATGTTTGCATTTTGGTCCTGAATCTTGTTTGTGCAATTGTATGAGTTCGGGATGTCCGTTTGAGCTGAAATTTGGCAGGGAAGCATGAAACATGACTAATTTCAAGATGGTAACTTTAATTTGGGTTAAGTCCCTTAATTTATCAGAATTTACAATTTGGTCCCTAAAGTTGTAATTTGTTCAATTGGGTCCCTGTTTGATCTCTGATGTTTGTGATCTTTGAGCATGGTGTTTGTGTGATCACACCTAAGGTTAATGTGCATCTAGATAAGATTAAAAAGAAAAAAAAGGGTCGTTAATCAAGGTTGACTTTCGGGTTGACTTTGGTTTTCCCCGTGTAATCTTCGTAGTTCGGGTCAACCGTCCAGGCCGGGCTACGGGGGTTACAGCCTACGTGGTATTGACCACAACGGTCATAAACCCCAACGGCTATTTTCCCAACTAACTTTTAAATGCAGGCGTTTCGATACGGGTCTAGAGCGTTTCGATACGTGTTCTGAAACGGCCAGAGGGTGTTCCGAAACGGGTGCCATGACAAACTGCAACGGCTCTTTCTACTTAAAGGGTGTTTCGAAACGGGTTCGAGCGTTTCGAAACGGGAAGCTACAGAACTGCATTTATGGTGGGAATTAAAGTCCTCAACGGCTCCAATATGATCCCAACGGCTAGTAACGGCTACAAACTCATTTGGGAGTATAAAAGGGACCTCCAAGCATCAAGAGAACGCTAATGCTAATATTGTCAAACATCAAATGATCAAAGATTGTCTTAGAACTTAAATTGTCATTTATTGTATAGACAAACACTAGTGAGCCAAAATTGTCAAATTTGCTCAAGTGTTTTAGGTTTTGGGTGAGTGCTTAATTGTGCAAACAAACACCTATTAGAGGGATTTGTGTTTGCTTTATTTATCTCTTTGTAAAGAGGGTTTCAATCAAGGCTTTGGGTAGAAAGCTTGATTGGTTGTAAGGGTTTCCTCCTAAGCCAAAAAAGGGGACGAATCAATAGTGGATTGATTGAGAAATCCTTAGTGGGGAGCTAAGGTAGTGGATGTAGACCTTGGTTAGAAGGTTGAACCACTATAAATCATTGTGTCAATTATTCTTTTAGCTTCCTCAACCCTTCCACCCAAAAATCCACCTCTCCACCACTTGGTAAGCTAAATCGGTTGAACAAATCGAGCCCCACACAACTCAACAATACTCTTGTGTTGGAAGGTTGAATGTTATCTTGGTAAATGTTGAGAGTCATACATGGTTGTTATATGTTGTTGCATTGCTTGATTTAAGATGCCAAGCATATGTTAGATTGTTGATAATCGTGCTGGTGGATTTCCATGCTTGTGGTTTTGTTTCCAATTTATAAATGGTTTTGTTAAACTGCATTGTTGTTGTTGTGGTTTTGAGCACCACTCACTAATCTTTTATGCTTATGCGCTCCTTTCTAACAATGCAGATGGTTAGCGATCCGAAAAGTAAAGGAAGGCGACGGAAAGGCTCTAGTGACCGCAACTTAAGCTCAAGTATGGATTTTAAGTTATGATAATGATTTAGCAATGGGAATACTTTTTTTGTGGTTAGTGAGGTGGTTGTAAACTCTCATGTGTTTGACCATGTTGCCACATGTTTTAGATGTTGAAACCATGCTATGTTGAGACTTGTTTTGGCTTTTGGTTAAATGCCTTGTGTTTTGGCTTGTTGGTGTTTTTGAGTTAAAGTGTCTTTTGTTAGCTTTCATGTTTGAGATCCATGTTTGAGTGTGTGCTTGTTTGAAACATGCTTTAGGGTGGTTTGCATCTAGAATGTTTGCTTAATGTGTTGCCATGTGGTTTGTGATCTTTCAGGGTAAGTTTGGGAATGTTTGGGGATGGCAAAATGCATTTTCTGGCCAATCTATGCCCAGGCGTTTCGGAACATCTAGTATGGTTTCGGAATGGCCAGGCTTTTGGGGCACCCGTATCGGAACAGGAGTGGTGTCGTTTCAGTATGTTTTGCCTCTGGAGACTCCCGTTTCGAAACCAAGAGGAGTCATTTCGGAACAGCCTAATTTTGCTTTTTGATGAGAGCCCGCGTTTCGAAATGGACAACCCCTGTTTCGAAACACGGGAAGTTAAAGTGGTTAAAAGGCATCTTTGAAGGTTTCCAAATGTTATGTTTTGGTCCCCTAATGCTTGTATGCTTCCTAAGTGAGTTACATGTCTCATTGGTGTTGGTTTTGCCTCGTGTGCTTGAAACTTGGCTAATAAACTATTCAGTAAGGTTTAAATTACCTTATTGCCCCTATTTGGTGTGGTTTTGCAAAATGGTCCTTTATGATTGTTTGGCTCCAATTGGACATTCGAATGATGTCCGATTGAGACGTTGTTCTTCCGTTGTGACCCTTAACACCATAGGACCGTTAAATTGCATTTAGACAAGATAGATTTTAATCTAAGGTTGTTAATCGGAGGGATATTTTCGGATTTTTCTCCGGTTATCCCCGTGTGACTCTCCCGATTCTGTCTTGCGACTAGACGGGGTCGAGTGGTTACATTAGGGATTATGGTTTTGGTGTGTTTGGAGGGTTTTTGTAAATTTTATAAATTTTGGGGTTTTTTGGAAATTAGTATTGAAGTTTTTATAATAATATATTATTTATTTATATATTTTAATATTATTTATAATATAAAATATTTTCTTATATATAAATATTTTATTATATATATTAATATTATTTATATAATAAAATAAATTGTATTAATCTTTTTGACATATATATTATTTGTGCTATAAACAATCTAAAAATGTTAAGTTTGCTTAGTGGTAATAAGTTTGCCTTAGATTTTAAAGTTCTAGGTTCAAATCCCATTTAGTGCTAATTTTTTTACATTTTCTTCCGATAAAATGACGTCGTTTTGGGTCATTTAGCATATGCGTCAAAATGATGTCGTTTTGGTGCAGCATCCAAGTCATCACGCTGTGCACCATGTCATCACCCTATTAATGAGTTAACGAAGGAGTGACATATTTGAAACAGCAACTAAAGCTTAATGGTAAAATTAAACCAATTAAAAGTTCGGTGAAAAAAATTACTCAACGCTTATAATTTGGTGGTACCTAGTGTAGTTTACCCAAAAAAGTTATTTGTAAAGAAATTGATGATCCAAGTCATACATGCTCAAAAACAATTTGAGAACTCTTCAACTAAGGAATTTAATGATGATAGAATTCGAATAAAAGCTTTACTTGATAGAGTTATGTGGCTTGCATTTTAAGGGTGTGCTTTTAAAGGTAATGATAAAATTAAACATTACAAAGTCTGAAAATTTTTCTTCGACGACTTAGTTTGATATCATCTTACAACGATAAACTGGCAACATCTTAAAAAATATTAAAAACTACTACATACATTTCACTAAGAATACAACAAGAAACTTCCCAAATTATTTCGGTTAAAGTAAAAAAATATTCATGAAGAAGTTCATGATGCAAAGTTTTTTATGATAATATGTAGAGCTCGAGATCAGTCCAAAAAATAAATAAATGTTTAAATTATTATTTTGTGATTCAATTAACATACTTGTCCCGAATTTCAATGTTTGAATTTCTCATTTTGATTTCATAACATTTTTCAATTGGTCCACAAATTTTACCCTTCAAACTTTGTAGATCATGAGATGATGTAATTTAAGGTGACTTTTTTTTTACGATGCATATTATTAAGATAAATGTGGATGGTGCTTACATTGCAGATTCAGGTCGAGCTGCCATTGGCATCATGGCGCGAGATTGTCATGGGCTTATGCTGGATGGACGAGCTGTGTTACTTCAGGGTTCCCATTCAGCTGAGATTGTGGAGGCTTGTGCTTTCGTGGAAGGCATTCGCATGGCAGTAGCAAACAGTTGCGACCAAATCTCTGTTGAAGGCGACTCCATGGCAATCGTCAACAAGTTGTCCTCCCAATGTCAGGATCTCTCGGTTGCTGCTGCTTTCCTTGTCGAAGGAAAATCTCTCCTAGCTTCCCATTACTCGATCAAGGTTTCCCGCGTCGGTCGAGACGCAAACAAAGCCGCACACTTTTTAGCACATTGGATGTTATTTGAATGTAATGAACCTTTTAATTTTGTTGATGAGGTTTTTGACTGTATTGCCTCGATCGTTGTAGATGACACTATTTATGGTTGATATATATATGTGGACTTCCTTTAAAAAACATATTATTAAAAATAAGTTATGAAATACGATTGAAGGTGAATTCATCTATGATTGTTTACTATATAAATATATATATATATATATCAAAAAAGGTGCTCAAACATCTCAGGTAGATTCACTTATATGTGATTTACGTGACATGAAACAAAGACTATTTTGATAGGTTGAATGTGTATGTATTTTGAAATGACTTAAAGAACTTTTTTTGCTCGTTTACTCAGTCAAAATTAGTAATATTTGACTCGTTTTTAATTCCGTTAATTTTTCTCTCGAGGTAGCTAAACTGCATCAGTGTTAGCCTTTGACTATAGAAAACCGTTGATTGTTATGATGTCGTAGTTAATTACGATGGCGTGGTAATCCATGATTTTCACATGACAGTCCACATGACATGACAAAGGAGTTTAATTGATTTTTTAAAAGTTTGAGGGACTAATAAATTTTTTTAGAATGTTCGAGTACTTACTTAATCTTTAATTAAAGTACTAAAATATAAGAAATTATTAAAATAAATACTAAAAATAAAAAAACTATTAAAAATTGAAAAATAATTTTTAAAAGTATCAAAAAATTATAAAATGATAAATTATTAAACAATCAATATTTAAAAATATTTATAAACTTTTAAAAATTTCAAACGCTTTCATCGAAAAAGTCTTTGTCTGTCTCTCATTAGCCTAACTCTATTATTATTCCTTTAATCTATTTTTGGTGTAATCAATATTGCATTGGAGTAACATTGACTTCTGAGTTCTTATACTTTAAATGTGATAGTGTTAACTAACTTGCCTCGGTGATTAAGGGAACGATTGTTGTTCCTAGAAGTCACGGGTTCGAGCACCAGCAGCTGCAGTAGGGTGATTGAGCATACATTGTCAAATGGTTGAGAATATATTTAGAACAAATACTATTTGTAATCACCTTCACTTTCAGAAAAATGTGATAGTATTTTCACTTTTGACCAAAGTAGTATTTATGAGTCTTAATTTGGATCTCATTTTTTTTATTTTTCAAATATAATCAATACAATAAGGTAACACAACATTGAGTTTCTCCATAATAAAACTCAAATTCTTATTAATATAATAATAATAATAATAATAATAATAATAATAATAATAATAATAATAAGGAGGAGGAGGAGAAGAAGAAGGAGGAGAAGGTTTGATACACTTTTTTCCCCTAAATTGTACATGTTTTTTCAACTTGTTCTCTAAAATTTATTTTGACCACTTTTGCCCCTCTAATGTTTTCGCGTTACTATATTACCCCTACCGTTAAAAATAATCTGTCTTGACCAATCAGAACGCGCCACATCATTTTCTTTATTTATTTTTAAATTTTAAAATAATATATATATATATATATATATTAAAATATTTATTAATTTAATTATATTTCTCAAAATACTCAAAAAAGCTCATCTCCATACCTCATCATCTTCTTCCCCAATTTGCATTTCTTTTACAGTACTGGGATGGTACAAAGCTTACCAAAAAGGGAGAAATAATGTGAGGAGTCGAACAATCTATTTTCAAATACATCTACTTGCTGTATGAATGCTAAGGCTTATGCTTCACTATCTATGGCAGTGTGATCTCGGATTCGAATATTTTCGATCTTCAAATTTGTGGTTTGTAGAATTCTTGAATCTTCACATTTCCCCCAGAACTATGTATCTGCAGATAGGATCCATTTGTACTTGGTCATATAGGTATCCTTTGGTGAGAGCTTACGGTATTACGGATACGGAGCAAAGCTCGATCCAGTCTTCCGAAGCAGCCTCTGAATCATCTTCAGACAGTTGCACGGAGCAGTTACTAACGCCGAGTTATAGCGACGGTTCGGAGAAACTCAAACTGCCTCTCACTAATCTGCAGGAAATGAGAAAGGTTTATCATGTTTTTACTTTCATACCCTCACATTAACTTGCTAACTTTTAACGTATTTCTTATCGATATCAACCTCAACTTGTCTCTGAGCCATTGCGAATATTATACAATCTTTTTGTTTAGATTTCATAAATTCCATCTGATTTACAGGCAGGCAGAGATTCCAGTAATGACCTTCATAATGGGCGCAAACTTTTTACAAGGTAGTTTCAATGTTCTAAATTCCAACTACGGCATGCTCGAAAAAGAGACGAGTTAGAATGTTGTGATTTCTGCAGGTCTGAAAAGATCAGAAATGGATGTATTTTTTTTACCATCCCAGAACTTTAAAAGAAATGAAAATTGGGAAAGAAGATAATAACATGGAAATGGGGTATATTGAGAAATATTATTAAATTAATAAATATTTTAATATATTTATTTTATTTTATAATTTAAAAATAAATAAGGAAAATGATGTGGCATGTTTTGATTGGTCAAGACAACTTTTTTAACGGTGTTAGCTTTTTGAGGTGAAATGAGTAACGACAAAAACGTTAAGGGGCAAAATGATCAAAATAAACTTTAGGGGGCAAGTTAGGACAACAAGTAAAGTTTAGGACGAAGTGTATTAAGCCTACTACTACTAATGATAATGATGATGATAATGATGATAATAATGCAGAAACTCAAACCAGAATTAGCTTGCTTTATCTATTGCTTTTAAAAATCTAAATTTAAAAACTGAAACAATATTAATGAGCATCAACTTAGTATAGATAAAAAAAATGTACAAATTTTAAATTTTTGGAAGAAATCTCATAGGTCATTGTTGTTCTAATACAATCATAGATCGATTGAAAATAATTTTGACAAATTTAAGCTATCCAAAAAGGTAGAAAATTTGTCCAATGAATACATTTGAATTTTTTAGTATTATAGTAATTTTTAATATATTTTTAAATTTTTATTTTTTTTCGTTTCTCAATATATTTATCAGAGCGGGTCAAGTGATTAACTCTCCGCGTTTTGTTGACTTATATAAGAATAGACGATGACCACAAGTTTTAAAGCTATTTCATGCTCATGGCGAAGATCAAACCCTTTACCACTGGTTAAGGCAAGAGAAACCTTTATCATCTCACTTATGTCTTGAGGTTAATTTATACTACACGTCCTACTAAATTTGTCTCTTTTGTGTTTTAAAATTGTCTCACTTAAAATATTTCATAAAAAAAAATCAACAACTTTTTCAAGACACATTTCCCTTTATATCTTTTTTTAGTTTCCCAACAAAATAAATTTTAGCTTTTTAAGAATAAAATTGTCATTTTAATTATTTTACATCACATATTTTACACAACTTTTTCTTCCTAATACTACGTGAAAAGTTAATAAGAGACAAAAATTATGGGGTGTAGGGAGTGATTTTTTATATTGCCAAATACTTTTCAATATATATTTTTTATAATTTATAATTTTAAATGTTTTTATTTTTAAAAAAAAAGTTAAATTTCATAATTTTTAGTTTTAGTTTAATTTTTATAATTTTCATTTTTTGTATAAAGACTAAATAAACCCTCAAATAGTCAATAATCTTTAGAGCAATTAGTTAAAGTTCTTAGTTGACACCCTCCCCTCTCCTCTAGGTTGTGAGTTCTAATTTTATTAGGAATAAATTTCGCCTCTCCCTCCCTAGGTAGAAATTATTCAAAAACAATAAACTCTCACATATTCTAAAAATTCAATATCAAGTATGAACTGTAGTAGTCAATATCATTTTTTTTTTCGATCAAAGGATGATATTAGTACAATTCAATAAGTTAAATGACAAAATAAATGAAATTAAGAATGATGGAAAATATTATTAGTTTTATCCCCGGGGACAAAAATACTCTTTTTAAACCTCTTTGGAATTAATTTAACATTAAATATTGTTATATTATGTTCTACTGATGTTTTATATTGTCCCACCCCGTGTTACATCCTAACTCCCTCCTTTTATAAACTAGGATTTAGAACTTGAGACTTGAAACCACTCAATTATATTTGAATTAAGTTTGTCTACCTAGTAAAAATCGAACTCAATTTTTGTACTGGACTTCTCAATTATTTATTTGCTTAAATATTAGAAAGGTGTTGAAACTATACATTGTTTTTTATTTTGGTTCAAATTGGCGCCCGACATTTTATTTCGTAACTCAAATCAGGTTTTTTCGTGACATGCGTTAAAAAATTTTCGTTATCCAATAAAAACACGTTATTTGACATATTTATGATATTTTCTTCAATTTTTATTTTTTAAATAAAAAAATCTTTAATTTTATAAAGAAACCTCAAAATCTTTAATTTCTCTAAAAGCCCCAAATCTAAACCCTAAATTCCTAAATTCATCCCATCCCACCACTGATTCAACCACCACCGGCCACCCTTGCATTCGTTAGACCCCCACGACGGAAAACGTTATCATCATGTCGTCAAAAACCGACGAATGAATCGTCGATTGCTCTGTCGACGAACATCTAACAATGAGAAAAAAGAGAGCGATTGAGCTTCTAACCGACGGCTAGAGGGTGGGGATGTCAAATGGTGAGGTACGCGATGCTTGGGTGGTGAACGGTGAACCACCGACGTGTGGGGATGTAGGATGGTGAGAGAGATGTAATTTGAAGGTTTGATTGAAAAAAAAATAAAATTTAGGTTTTTAAAGAAATTTATAATATTTAAAGAAATTTGAAAATTAAATAAATAAAAAAATTAGACCACGTGTCATGTCATAATTGGGTGATTTTTTTTTGTATATGCTGGTGCGATGCAAGGGTAGCATTTGTTCAATTTTCTTAGTATTTTCAAAGACGGCACACACAGCATGCATTACTGGTGCTCAAACTCGGGTCCCAAAAGATGATGAACATCAATCTTTGCCACCATGACACAAGGGGATGAGCTGAAATGAACGATAGAAGAAATAAAAAAAACTGCCACCTTTCTAACGGTTAACTTTAGTTATTCTTAAGCTCACGTTCAACAAACATCAAGACGAAACTCGAGTAGTTAATGAGCGAATGTTTTTTTAATACAAATCGCTCACCCTACCAAGTTAAAAACAAAGAATGAAAAATATAAGCAGACTAAAATGGCTGACCAAACCCCAAATCCTGTGACATTCAAACCATCAAATCCTAGTCTTTTGTTTTTGTTTTTTTTTTAATTATTTTTTATCTTACAGTCAGTAAATCTTGCAACTCGACGTGGCACCATACACTCAATTAAGATAAGCACCAAAATGAAGTAATCAAAGGTTAAAAAAAATAAGAAAAATAAAAGATCAAACAAATCGGTTAAATGACTTTCTTCCAACCGTTGCAGGCATTGAAACGGTTGAATCCACACTCAAATTGCCTATAGATTGAAGTGATTGTTTCTTATGTAAACCCCTTTGAGAGCTTGAATCCCTGCCCGAAAACAAAGACCCTTTGCTCCACTTGAATGATCCTATCCCTTGTGTCAAAGGGAACGAAAGGCTCCTGTTCGAGGCCTCGCTTACTGGAGTCCCCATGAACATATCCATCGTGTTGCTGTTGCCTCTTGCTTTGGCTTTGGCTGAAACTGTTGGTGTCATGTAATTTGGAACTGAAATTGGAGGGCAGCTACTGAGGCTGTCATCATCCTTCAGGGGCAAGTCGAATGGCGAATCCGCTCCACTAGCTCTCGGTCTTGAATATTTTGACAATCCTGAACTGCTTCCTTGTAGGATTCTACCAGGTGGAGTTTGCATGGTTGAGCTTGTAGATTTTGGTGTCGGAGTGTCCACATTGTCGAACATAAACTGATGTTGCTTGCTGCTCAAGGCCAGTTTTGGACTTGGCTTCAGTTCGGAATTTGGCCTTGGTGGTGTAAGTTGGAAATCCTTCATGCCTTGGCTTTCAGGGGCATTTCTAGAAGATAGCTGACGCTCTAACCAGTTCCACCACAATGGTCCGCGAGTGCGAATGTCTGATACGCCTGCGTGAACTGATTTCAGAGTAGCTTTCCATAGCTGTATGCAGAAAGGTTTTAAATCAATGGTAGTGTTAGAAGTCCGCCTTCTCTCCATTATTCTAGAAGTAGACAAATATTAATATAAAAGCTTAATGCTCTAGAGAGCTCTAAACTATATAGTATTATATTATTATAATAACATATATAGAAATCTTATGTAAACCGACTTAAGGAGTCTATATATAGGCATTTGCACTTGCTAGAATGTGAGTGAAAGGCGTGAAAAAGTGAGTGTCCTAGTGTGAGTGTCGTGAGTAGGGGTGTTCAAATTCGGGTACCCGGAAAATTGGGTACCCGGACCCTAGGGTATTAGGTTTGTCGGCCTGTGTCTTAACCCGTAAATATCAGGTACCCGATAATCGGGTACCCGTAAAATCGGGTACCGGGTACTCGTTTTTTTTTTTATTTTAAAATTAAAAAAAACCTTAAAAGTTTATAACATATTATCCAAACAAAAAATAACAATGATTTGAAGTTTATAACCATAAGAAAGACATTAAAAATATTAATACGGATCGTGATTTTTTTAATCTCATATTTTTTAAAGAAACCTACTAATGCATAAATGCAATAGGGAAATCTTGTTGTTTGTTTCATATCTAATCTTACATATTCACAAATTAATATTTTTTTTTTGAAAAATTTAAAACATGAAAGCATATAATACAAATATAAAATGAATTTAGAGATTTAAATATTGTTCTAAAGTAAAAATATTAAGTAATATAATAAAATAAAAAATAAAAAAATAGGAACCGAGTACCCGAAAAAATCATATTTTTTGACCCGGGCCCAACCTGGGTAAAAAAAAAATTTCGGGTAAATACCTGGTTGTTTATGTTCAGGTAGTCGGATCGGGTAGTTCGGGTCGGATAATTTTGAACACCCCTAGCCGTGAGTGAGTTAAGAGTGTGAGTGAGGTGGGTGCAAGTGACGTGAGATGTAGTGTGAGTGGAGTGCTAGTGTAAGAGAGAAAAGAAATTAGTGTCGAAAGAAATATTCGAGTAAAGTACGTCTTTGTTGTATTGTAGTATTTTTGTATATTAATAGAATTGTTCTTTTCTCTTGTAATTAGAAGTTTCCCGGTTGAACCTTAGTTTATATATTTTTAGTGCACTTTAATTAGTTACTAATGGTCGGCTATGCCGCCTAAGTTATATGGTCGGCTCTGCCGCCTGAATACTGTATGGTCGGTTTTACCGCCTATTTGGTATATGGTCGGCACTGTCGCCTAAGTTATTGTGCACTAAGAAATTAGATAATAGAAAAGCCAACTGACTTGGGGAGTTGGTGTAGTACTTGTGGTTAGTGTTAGGTCTTCCATAGTGGGTGTGTTGGATCCGACGGGTTTCCATCAGGTAGTACAAGACAAACTAAATGGAGATTAACAGTAAGATTTACTTCGATTGGACATTCAATTCAACCCCATCAATGTTGATTTCTGCAGCAATTTTTTTTAATACAAATGGAAAACTAAAATACATAACCACCAGAGGGACTGAGAAATGAGAACAAGGAAACTATCCATTGAAGGACAAAGTATTGTTTCAGCTAGCAGCGCTCGGCTCGGCAAAAGGCATGCTGAAAATATGATTCTGTAGAAACTGAAATTGGGGTAGTAAAAATACCTGGTGGGAATATGCATAGGCCATGGCTCTTTCTCTCTTGATGACTGCCTCTACCTTTCTCTGCATCCTTGCCTCAATTTCTTCTTTTGTGAGCAGACTATCATCCCAGTCTTCATTGCCTGCCTCAGACTGATCCAATGTTCAACTAAGTGACTCATTTTAACAGGAATACAAAGAGTAGATATTATCAAACAAGCAGGAATATATAATCTTCAAGTTTCACCAAGTCCTCTAAGGTCTTATGGAACCAGAAAGAAGACCATATGCAGCAAAAAATAAAGCCAATGAAAACTTACCGCCTGACCAAAGGTCAATTTACCCAAGGTACTCTCCACTTCTTTATCACTCTTAAACTGAGCCTGTTGTTGTGCTTGGTTTTCTAACATCTGGATCCGGCGTGACTGAATCTGAGACTGAACTCGCACCAAAAGATGCATATGCTTCATTGCAGTTGTAGTTTGGCGTTTCACATTCTGACCTCTCACAACTCCTTGAAGCCTCAAAAGGCCTTTCCAAGCTCGGAAACTTCTCCTTGCCTGTACTATAAGTTCTGGTAGTCAAATATTGATGCAAAATATAACAATGCAAAGGGTTCTACCGTGTATCATCATACAACACGAAAGCAAATGTATATCAGCAGAAACAATGATATCTCACATTACTTGTCGTAAATCCTTAAAAAATGAAATCTTTAACAGATTAATTATGTTGTACTGTTAATCAGTTCAAATTTGCACTTAACAAGAAGAGTGACAAAATTTACCATATAACCTCTATAGGCTGCTTGAATTTTTGTAGCTGAAGCGTGATGGTTCCTTAAAGTTGGTTCTGGTCGAGGACGGATGACCTTAGGTGGTGCAGCTTTGGGAGAGGCAGTTCGTGGAAGTGATGGTGGAGAAGGATATCGTGGAGGGGAAGCAGCCCTCGGAGAAGCAATCCTAGGAGAGTCAATCCTCCGAGAAGGACCATGTGGAGTAGCAGCTTTATGAGGTACAAAAGGTGGTGTCGTTGGCTGCTCTGGAGGTGTCGTCGGAGGCCTGAATGCTATTTTATGCTCTCTTTCAGCCTCCCCAAGAATTTTTTCAATACTGCTGGGCTCTCTGAAGAGGGGAATAAAGGAATTGGTTTCTCCATGCCTTAATTTTCCTAGGCCTTTCTTCTTCTTTTCTTTACCACTTCTTTTATCCAATTCCTGGAAGGATTTAACCATAGAAAAAACAGAAGGCATCGTCTCAGTTACATTTATGTAAAAAAGTCCATGTTTTACAAGCCAAAAATGCAATCAAAACCGTGCTAAAGAGAGGTGAAGAGAATGGAACTCAAAGTGATGCTTAGGATGCATAAGATACATTTGCTGAAACAAACACATTGAGTTCAATAGCTGACCATGCAATAATAATGTCTTCTATCAGAAATTTCAGTCCACAAAGGCAACTATCTCTATCTTCAAATTTGCAGGGTTCTTTTGCTTACCTAATCAGAAATCACATTCCGGTTTAAAACAAAACCTTTTCTCCACAACAATCTGCTGCCATTTTTACCCTCATAAAAATGTAAGTTTTTTTGCTAATAAAATATAAGAAAGATAATGGAATTAAACAATAAAGATCATCTACAATCATAGTACTTCCATTCTTATATTGAAACAAAACCACAGATTAAGCAGTGAAGTCCCTATGCACCAGAGTTAAAAATACCAACTTACATTACTTGGCTTTTCCTTGGAGTGTGGTATGAAAACCCTTTTAATTGCAGAAAACCAACTTCCTTTCTTTCCCATACTGCCAGCATTACTTTGTTGGTCTAACCATGCGAAGAAACGGAATAACCAAACAACCAGCAGGTCCAGTCGTGTAAGGGTTAAATTGCCGGTCCTATCTGCAGGCATAAAACAGTGCATAAGATTTAATGTAATTACTATGTTGTACAGATAGTGTTTATCATGAAAAACAATGCATATGTCCGGAAACTGCCAAAAAAACATATTTCCGGCAAAGAATGTTTCTTGCATATTCTAACTTCTAAGATTCAAGTTTTCGGCCATGACATATAATTAAACTGCCTGATAAGCCTTATGACTTGGAAATTTTGAGACTTTTAATGATCCAAAAGTTCTTAATAAGGAAAAAATATTAAGTATTGGGAACTTTTTTAAGCACAATAATAAGTAAATTAGCTTGATGAATAAAAGGATAAGGTCAGCTGGAAAATCCCCCAAAACTACTCACCAAGGAGGTCATAGGCCTGAAGCTAAGGTCATCCACCACCATGAATGAATCAAACAAAAAGCAAAATTAAAACAAACTTTGAATGACCAGATGGCACAAAGAGGAAACAGGGGAATCTTGGTATCGTAATTCAGATTCCTGTGCTAGTTAAACAAAAAACAGTCACCAGATTATCACTAGATATAACTAAATGGTGGTTTAACCCACAAATTTATTTCTTAATTAAAAGGTTCCAAGTTAAGCTCAGAACTAACATTTCAATCTAAATATATAAACCATTGCAGACATTACAAACAAACATAAAAGTCCAAAAAATTTGCTTCGTTAAACACCCTTGAAAGATAATTTTGCCAACTTTCATAAAATTAAAATAATTGTATGGAAATCCCAGAAAATCGGCATAAACCTGCTCTCTACAAAAATTTTCCTTCTGGGAAGCTAGAATTCTCCTAGAAGAACCAAAAGAAAAAACACCAGAAATACTCAAAAGGCTACAGATTTTCTATTTTCTGAAATTCCTCTTTGCTATTTAAAGGTTAAAAGACAACAATTCTCCAATAAAACAACATCTGACACTCATACAAAGAACAGAAAATTTTAATACTAACAAATTACTACCTTAATGAAAAACTCACTTATTTGAAAATTACAGTTATCTACTCCTTCCCTCAAGAACACAATTAACACAAAGCCAGAAGAAAAAGATCACCTTGATCATAAACAACATAATTGACAAACACCCAAAACTTTATATATACAAAAATGCTACACAAAAGAAAAACGTTAATGCATGTACCTTTAGTGGAGAGCTCCAAAATTCCAAATTCTGCAAAGAACCCTTCAAAAAGCCGAGTTATAAGAAGCTAGAAAAAAGAAGAAGAGTAGCAGGCAGCCATAGAAGACCCTTCTTTTTTTGTCTCTAGCCTTCATCTCGTATCCTGTACAACATGTTTTTATTAACCTTTCTTATTCCTAGCCTTTTTATCTAACACATGGGGGGAGGGAGTTTCTATTTTGTTTCCTTCTACTTACTACTGTAATGTTTCTTAACTTTGCAAACAGAAATTCTTGAACTTTTTTTTGTTTCTTTTCTTTTGTGGCTTGGTGGGTAAGAAATTGTCCAACATTTTTTATTTTCTTAGGCCACCTTTCACCTTTTTGTTGGATTTATAATTGGAAGTGACCTGAATATGTTTTAAAAAGAAAGAAAGGTTGCTGCAGCTGATCATGACGATGGCATTGATATCAGAAAAGAGTACAAGAAAGGGAAGGGTTGAGAGAAAAGGGTAGGGGTTGGCCACTTTTTCACTCAATGTGCCAAACTTCAACAACCTTTACTTGAATGGGAAGACTATTTCTATTTGGACAGCAACCATGCCCACTCTAGGTTTGGAACTAATCTACATAAGAGTAAAGTACATAAATGGTCACTAAATTATCCTAAAAAAGCAATCACCAAATTTTTAAAAGTTATATAATGGTCATTAAATTATACTAATTTTTGTTACAAAATTGTAATTGGACTGTTAACTTTCGATAAATGGATGAAATATCAGTTAAAAAATTTGTAAAATAACACATTGAATCCTTCTTATTTAAATATTCAATCAATTTAGTCATAATTTGAAAGTCTAAAAAATCTGAGAACTAACTCCCTAAATTTCCCATTTTTGTCCTTCCAACTAAAAAACCCTAACCCCTCTTCCCACGCCAGCTCGAGCTTTCAAAAGAAAATTCTAGAGCAATAAGTTTCATTGTTTCCCCAGTTTCGCATTTCTAAAAGTGAAATTGAGCTTTGAGCGATTAATCAAATTGCTTACTGATTGTGCTGCTCAAAGTAAAATGAGAATGCTTAAAGGTGATGATGCTTCTTGTTGAATTGATTTTTGGATGGAAGAATTGGTTTGAGTAATCACCGAGTTGAAACTAGCGCCGTCACACTCCACTGAAGAAGTTGGGAGTTACATATTCGATTCCCTCTTCGCAGCCCAAGAACAATTAAGGGAAATGAAGTATACACAAGCAGTGGCGCATGAGGTAGTCAGGTACTGTCCGCCGGCAACATTAGTATCTTAAAGTAAACCAAGGCAATCAAGTAATGGAGGATTTCAGTCAATGTACAAGGTTGTGCCATTACATATGTGTGGGCCAAAGATACGCCATAAACCATCTGGTTCTTTTCATCGTCATGTTCGTGACGCTGCTGGGTTTCAGGCACCCAACCAACGATGCGATGAAATCATCTACACTCCGACAATTAGTCTTAAAATAAGAAAATTAGGGGTTAGTCTCCAAATTTTATAAAATTTTGAATTATGACTAAATTTATTAAATCTCAAATATTAGGGATTAAATGTGTTCCTATATAATTCTTTTAACATGACAATTAATCTATTTAACGAGAAATTAATCTATTTAACGAGAGTTAAGGACTCAGTTATTATTTTATAAAAAAAAATTATAGTTTAATGGTTATTATGTAATTTTTAAAAATTTAATGACTGTTTTCTTTTACATAATTTAGTGATCATTTGTGTACTTATATAAAATTTATTACAAATGTGAGAATTTGCGTGAGATTCAAGACTAGGGCAACCATGGATGGATAGCTAGGTTTGCCTTGGAAAATGGCCAAACGATGAATTGGTCCTCGACCATTACCTCGACTTGGAGCTTTGGACGATGGTAGGATGATAATTTGGTATTATTTTTTATCGGCAATATTATAATTTTATTAAGAAGAAGAATTATACAAGTCATCATTATCATAAGTTTCTTTTAAAATCTCCCTAAGCGTAAACAAAAGAAAATAGTACTCATGATAATGAAACAAAAGACAACGAAAAAACGCCATAGATCACACCCTACTCGCCAAAGACGCATCATTGACCTCCCAACTCATAAGCAAGCTTGAAAACCAGTTCCATGTGTCACCCCTTCTTTGGCCAAAGCATCCGTAAGTTCGATCGCCTCGCGATAGATATTATTAAAGCAAGCGTTAGGAAGAGACCGACACACCCGATCAATAGAGCCAAACACCTCCTAAAAATGCCAAGGTCGGTTTTGAGTGTGCAACATCCACCCTACAGCAATCCGCGAATCCAATGGGTCACTAAACGAACCGAACGCTAGCTTGCATACCAAGACATTTGCTCGGGCAACTCCACCACATATGCTCACTAATGCTCACAGATTCTCGCTATTCATTCACCCAATAAAAATAGTACAGTTTAACCAACAAACAAACTTCCAAAATGATCAAACGCTTCTTGTTAAAAACAAAATAGTCCTCGCCAACCATAACGACCATAATAAAGCCACCACACACGAGGTCCACCATTGTCACATACAAGGCCGTCCCTGGGCATGGGCAATAGGGGCGCCCGCCCAGGGCCCCTACCCTGCCTAGGGCCTATTTTTTTCGAATATTTATAATTAAGGTTTAATATTTTTAATATTTATTATTTAGAATTTAAATTTTTTTAATAATTGTTATTAGAGTTCTATTCTTAAAATTTATTTTTTCTGATATTTTTATTAGGGGTGTAATTTTTTTTCGAATACTTGTTACTATAGGCTCATTTTTTCGAATACTTGTAATTAGAGGCCCATTTTTTATTATTTATTGTTATTTCAATACTTGTTATTAGGCTACAAAATTTTCAATACTTGTTATTATGAGGCCAATTTTTCAATACTTGTTACTAGGGGCCTATCTTTTCTAATATTTGTTATGAGGGCCCTACTCTTAAATTTTATTTTTTCGGTACTTGTTATTACAAGTCCAAATTTTTTCAATACTTGTTATTTATGGTTTATTTTCCTTAATATTTGTTATTACATGCATAATCTTAAATTTTAATTTTTCAATACTTGTTATTAGGGTTCCATTTTCCCTATATTTGTTATTACAAGAATACTCTTAAAATTCATTTTTTTTTTAAAATTTGTTAATAGGAACCTATTTTTATATATATCACTTGTTACTAAGGGTCTAATTTTAAAATTTATTTTTTTCAATACTCGTTATTAGGGGAAAGGGTGAGCAAAACTCCACTCGACTCGAAAAAATTGATTTTTCCGACTCGACTCGTCTTGACTCGAAAAAAAATTTCAAATAAAGTTTGAATTGTAAAATAAAAATTCTAATAACTCAAAATTTTAGTAGATAAAATTTTAAGTTCGAGTCGTAAGGACTCGTAAACTCGCATAACTTGAAATTTTTTTACTCAACTTAACTCGATCGAACGCTCACCTTTGATTAGAGGCCTATTTTTTAAGTTCGCCCATGGGCCACCAAAATCTCAGAAACGGGTCTGTCACATATCACCAGTAAAAGAACAATGAAAACCAATATAGAAAAAAACTCTGAAATTGAACGTGGTGAAGGCAAATAGACCCCCGCCACGCGAGAAACCAATCCCACGTCTTACGAATATCAGAGCAGGAATACAACAAATGATCGATTTCCTCCCCGCTTCTTCGCACACAAACACACGTCATGATCCGCTCCCAACATATACCTGATTTTCGTAAAAATTGAACTGTAAGTAACCGACGACGCCAAAGAAACCATAGAAAAGTCAGAATCTTAGGCTGGACTAACACTTTCCACACAAAGCAGCTAGCCATATCACTATCACCAACTCTATCCAACATAAGCAGATTCGAAAGAACTTGATAGGAAAATTTGTCGTTAGGAGCTGGTTTCCAGACCAGAATGTCGCGGCAACCAACATGTAGAAGTTCTTATTCATAAAAAGAAGGCTTCATAAATGTCATCTTTACCTTGTTTTTTTTCTTTAGGTGTCATAACCTTTTTTCAAGGTAGATAAATGTATGACATTTTATTTCGCAATTATTTTCAGGTTTGGCATTAAAATATTTTTTACTCCAAGAATGGGTTACACGCGACCTTCAGTCGTCTTCTTCTGTTCTCCCTTCAATTTTTAGGAAAATAAAAGAAAAATTTCAAAAGTAAGACTCGTTTTTCTTTTAAATCAAACAATACTAAGTTCTAAAATACTTCAATTTTAAGAACACATGTACTCTTAGTCATCAATTTCGATCAATGAATCTTCATTCTCTTTAAAAAACACACATTTACGTCCCAAAATAATTAGATGGTGTTGAGATTTTAGGGAATCGATTCGATCAACCGTTCTAGCTCGCCAAGTGTGGAGAAGTTGGATAATTTGGGTGTTTTAGTGGGAGGTGAAAATTAGGCAATTTGACACAAGGATTTATAGTGGTTCAATCTTCTAACCAAGGTCTACATCCACTATCTTAGCTCCCCACTAAGGATTTCCAAACAAATTCACTAAGAATTTCGTCCCCTTTTCTAGGATGAGGAGACAACCTTTACAACCCTCAAAGCTTTCTACCCAAAGCTTGAAGGAACACTCTCTAGTACAAAGAAAGACTTAGCAAACTAGAAATCTCTCTAATAGGTGTTTGTTTGCAATTCTAAGCACTCACCCAAAACCTAAACACTTGAGCAAATTTAACAATGTAAGCTCACAAGTGTTGTCTAAGCAAGAAATAAACAATTTAAGCTCTAGACAAATTTTGACATCATAATGTTGTAACAATTGAAGCATAAATCAATACAAGATGCTTGGAGGTCCCTTTTATACTCCTTGATGAGTTTATAGCCGTTACTAGCCGTTGGGGATGATTTGGAGCCATTGAGTACTTTATTTCCCTTCATAAATGCTGTTCTGCAGCCATCCGTTTCGATACGCTTGGATCCGTATTGGTATGGCCTTCATCAGAAACTAGTCGTTGGGCTCTTGCTAGCCTGGGCGTATCGATACGCTTGAGGGCGTATCGGTACGGGTTCACTTTTAAATGACCATTGGGAAAGTAGCCGTTGGGGTGGTTGAAAGGGGATCGGTACGCTTACCAGGCGTATCGAAACGGCCAAGCCTGTTTCAATACGGGTTTTGGCAGTGACCAAACTGGGGCAAAAAGGTATCGGTACGGGTACAACCGTATCGATACGGGTAACTTGAAAAGTCAAGTTTGGCTATTTAAAATTAGTAAAAACATTGCCAAAAGCCTTTTAAAATACCTCAAACATAATTTTTAGTTGTTTGGACTTAAAACCAAGTTTTAAATTCTTTTCAAATTAGTCCAAAACATTTTTCAATTATTATATCAAAACATTAGTTCTACAATCTCCCCCTTTTTGATATAATAAAACTCACTTGAAAAATTGTTTGGGATTCTCCCCCTTTAACTTTTAAAAAAAATGTGAATAAGAGTTTAAAGATATGAAATCAAATAAAGCTCCCACTTATTCATTTGAAAATTCAAATTTTCAAACCATTTCTCCCCCTTTTTGTTATATCAAAAAGAATTTAAAACATTAAGTTTCAAAATAACAATAGAGAAAAAAAATTGACACACTTAAAATTTTGGTTTAAAATTGGCTCCCCCTAACTCAAAGCATCATAAGAATGTTAGTTCAACATATATGATTATCTAGTTGACTTAAAAGAAAATTAATCAAATTAAAAGTAAAAGCAACTAGATTTTACCACACTTGAACTCAAGGGAGGATGTGAAGCCTTCCTTCTTCAAGTGTTCTTTCTATGTGTGCATGGAGCTCCCCCTCAAAGTTTGACTTGTTGATCACTCTCCATTACACCTAGCAAAAGACAATCAAGTAATTTTTGGTATCCAAATTGCTTTGGATCCATAGACATTAGTAGCACAAAATTTAGTCCTCTTAGGAATCCATTTTTCAATTTCATCCTTTTTAGTTGAAGTGATTAGTCCTTTTGGGACCCAAACACTTCTAAAACATTTTCCATTCACAAATCTAGGGGCACTAGATTGTCTTACATAAAAATTTGATTTTCCAAAATTTTTCTTTTCAAGTTTATTGGAAATCAAATCTTTTTCTTTTTGAACTTTAAGAAGCAAATTTTGTAAATCAAGACATTTTTGTTCAAAATCTTTCAATTTTGCTTCAAGTTCAAGATTTGTTTTGGAAAGCAAATCATTTTCAATTTTTATTTTTGAAATCAACTTTTTGTTCTTGGAAAATGATGCCTTGAATTCCAAAAGCAAATTATCATAGGCATCTTGTAACTCATCAAATATATAAGAATTTGAAATAGATGAGTTAGAAGTTACCTCCCCCTCATCGAGGGCCATCAAGCATAGGTGGGCTACTTCATCATCGGAGGAGTCTTCATCACTCCATGTGGCCACATATGCTTGTTTTTGAAGATGATCCCTTCTTTTTGGATTTGTGGGAGTCCTTCATCTTCTTCATCGATTCATGCTTGGATTTTCCATTTTGCTCTTCACGAACCGGGCAAATTTGTTGAAGAGATAGGCCATCTCTTCATCTTCATTTTCCTCCTCACTTGAATCTACATGATAGCATGCGGAGGATTTGAGAGCTACGACACTAGCATTGATGCCTAGCTCCATGACCTTCTTCTTCCCCATCGCTCTAATCTCTTCCTTCTTCTTATCCTCTTCTTTGTTTTTCTTCATTATTTGGTGAGTGAGAAGAGACCTCATGAGTTCATCAAGCTTCAAGGTTTTGAGATTCTTGGCTTCGATGATGGCGGTCCTCTTTGAGTCCCATGACTCGGGAAGGGAGTAGATGAGCTTTCGAACAAGCTTCTCTTCCGGGATGGCTTCTCCATAACCTTTAAGACCGTTGGTGATGGTGGAGAACCGATTAAACATCTTCTCGATGTTCTCTTCCGGATCCATCTTGAAGTTCTCATACTCTAAGGTGAGGAGCCCAATCTTGGTCTCCTTGACTTTATTGGTTCCCTCGTATGTGACTTCAAGCTTGTCCCATACCTCCTTGGCACTCTCACAAGAAGACATCTTCTCATAGATGGTTGGGCCAAAAGCACAAAACAAAATGTGCAAGGCTTTGCAATTAAGCTCCATCTTCTTGCGATCATCGGCACTCCACTCCGCTTTGCTTCTTTGAGGCACGAACGGACCATCTTCAACTACATCCCATAGCTTGTAATCTTTTGATTTGATGGAGAACTTCATCTTTGTCTTCCAATGGGCATAGTGGGTTCCGTCAAAGAAAGGTGGTTTGTCGATTGATTGTGCCATTTGAACCGGTTGATGAAATAGTGATCGAGCTTGCCGGATCTTCTCAATAGGATGTGAATCCCATTCGATTGAGCCAAGCTCTGATACCAATTGTTGAGATTTTAGGGGCTCGATTGGATCAACCGTTCTAGCTCGCCAAGTGTGGAGAAGTTGGATAATTTGGGTGTTTTAATGAGAGGTGAAAATGAGGCAATTTAACACAAGGATTTATAGTGGTTCAACCTTCTAACCAAGGTCTACATCCACTACCTTAGCTCCCCACTAAGGATTTCCAAACAAATTCACTAAGAATTTCGTCCCCTTTTCTAGGATGAGGAGGCAACCTTTACAACCCTCAAAGCTTTCTACCCAAAACTTGAAGGAACACTCTCTTGTACAAAGAAAGACTTAGCAAACTAGAAATCCCTCTAATAGGTGTTTGTTTGCAATTCTAAGCACTCACCCAAAACCTAAACACTTGAGCAAATTTAACAATGTAAGCTCACAAGTGTTGTCTAAGCAAGAAATAAACAATTTAAGCTCTAGACAAATTTTGACATCATAATGTTGTAACAATTGAAGCATAAACCATTACAAGATGCTTGGAGGTCCCTTTTATACTCCTTGATGAGTTTATAGCCGTTACTAGCCGTTGGGGATGATTTGGAGCCATTGAGGACTTTATTTTCCTTCATAAATGTTGTTCTACAGCCATCCGTATCGATACGCTTGGATCCGTTTCGGTACGACCTTCATCAGAAACTAGCCGTTGGGCTCTTGCTAGCCTGGGCGTATCGATACGCTTGAGGGCGTATCTGTACGGGTTCACTTTTAAATGACCATTGGGAAAGTAGCCGTTGGGGTGGTTGAAAGGGGATCGGTACGCTTACCAGGCGTATCGAAACGATCCCGATCTGTATCGAAACGGCCAAGCCTGTTTCGATACGGGTTTTGGCAGTGACCAAACTGGGGCAAAAAGGTATCGATACGGGTACAACCGTATCGATACGGGTAACTTGAAAAGTCAAGTTTGGCTCTTTAAAATTAGTAAAAACATTGTCAAAAACCTTTTAAAATACCTCAAACATAATTTTATGTTGTTTGGACTTAAAACCAAGTTTTAAATTCTTTTCAAATTAGTCCAAAACATTTTTCAATTATTATATCAAAACATTAGTTCTACAGATGGTAAAAATCTATTTATGGATGTGAAATCAAAACCTCAACTCTAAAAAATTATTCTCCAAATACTTCAATTTTACTTGTAATGACGAACTGGGTAAAAAAAGAAAATGTCAGAGATTAAAGTTCTCATAAATAAAAGATATTTTGTTAGAGATGTCAATTAGGTGGGGCGAGTGAGAAAAGTGCTCTCTCCACACTCATCCTCGTTAAGAATTTCATCCCCCTTCCCGTCTCATGACCCGTCGCGAATACAAAATGTAAAATCATCCATGACCTGCAACTCGCATGACTGAAGCCATCTTTGTCCCACCTCTCACGTTTTACCCACTTCATATAATATATTTCTAAGTATTAGTTAAATAAATATAAACTAAACTTGTTATAAGAAAAGTATGAAATACTTGTCATTCGAACTCCCACCACATACGTGATATTATTTCAATTGTCACCCTAAAAAGAAGGTTTGGCGACAACAATAAAGAAAAATATAAACCTAAATATTATATATATATATATATTGAATTTTTTAAAAATATCTTAAGACAAGTCAATATGAATTATTTTAAATTTGACTCTGATCCGAAGTTCAAACTGATATTTTTAAAATATTTCTATATTTGATCTAATCAATTTTAAACTCAATATATATATATATTATATCGAACTTTTCATAAATATCCCAAGACAAGTCAATATGAATTGACTTAAATTTGACTATGATTCAAACTGATATTTTTAAAAATATTTATATATCTGATGACTTAACAATTAAATAAGTTCCCAAACTATATTATTCTTTTTCAGATTGATGTATGAACTATATTTTGGGTCAAATAGGTGCCTAACGTTTTTTTCCGTGGCCCATTTAAGGTTTTTTCGTCAACGACCATTAAAAAAATTTCGACATGCAATTAGAACATGGCACATGGCCTTTTTTATATTTTTAATTTTTGGATTTCTTTAAAGATCCTAAAGTTTTAATATCTTTCAATCAAACCCCTAAATCACATCTCCCTCGCCGTTTGACATCCTCCTACAAGTTAGTGGTTCACCGTTCACTGCCCAAAGCGTCATGTACCTCACCGTTCGACATCTGCCATCCTCTACATGTCGGTGGGAACCCAATCAATCTCTTTTTTTCATTCTTGGGTGTTCGTCGATGGTGCAATCAACGATTCATTCGTCAATTTTTTACGACGAGATGATGGAGTTTTTAGTAGTGGAGGTCTCATGACCCGTTGCGAATACAAAATATAAAATCATCCATGCCCCGCAACCCGCAAGACTAAAGCCATGTTTGCCCCACCACTCACGTTTTGCCCACTTCATATAATATATTTCTAAGTATTAGTGCACTACACCATATTTGTTCTATGGCGGCACTTTTCGTGGTGCTTTTAAAACAAACGCCGCTAATATTTTACTTTTCACGACGTTTTGAGGGTCAAACGCCACAAAACGGCAAACTTCGCGGCGTTTTTAAAATAAACGCCGCTGTAGAGTAACAAATAGTGGCGTTTTTATAAAAAAATGCCGCAAAAAGTCATGTTCTAGCGGCATTTGAATTGAAAACTGCCGCAATAGGTGTCATGTCAGTGGCGTTTTATTTTATAAACGCCGCAATAGGTTAAAAACACATCCTTTTGGTTAATATATATCCCTCAATCTCAAACACTTACATAACTATCGTGCAAAAATTCCTAAATCTATCATGCAAAAATCCATAATCGTTGCTGCTCCTCCTTGCCGTGGTGCTCATCGCTGTCGGTCCTAGTCGTGCTCCTCGCCGTCGACCGTCCCTCAGGCCGTCCTTAATCCATCTTCTATCAAGTCACCTCCTTTCATTTACTTTTTCTAGTACTCATAAAATATTTGTTTTGATGAATTTTTTGGGGGGTTTTAGGGAAGAAAATGTTGGTTCCCGGCACACTCGACGATGCCGACGAGGTTCTCGTTGATGTCGGCACCGGATACTTCGTTGAGGTCCCTGATTCAGTTGATATCAATAATAACTCATTTTTTAAATTTAGCTCGAATTGGTGCAGCGAATTAGTAAATATTATTGAAAGATTGATTAGGCATGAAAGCTTGTGCTGGGTGGCGTCGTTTCCTCTTCTGCTTCCCACTTGTTTTCATCCTTCCTCATTTGTTCTCTGGTTTGTTACTGATTCAGTTGTGGATTTTTTTTCTATTTCTTTTGTTCATGAAGACTTTAACTGATTCTTTTCTCTTGTTTTCAGTTCTGGAGTTACACCAGAACCAAGCAGTCACGGATGCCCCCAAGGAAAACACACAGAAATTTGATGTTCAGAATTCATCTGTTGGCGACGATGATGCCCCTAAGAAAGCAACCAAGAAATTTGATCATTTGGTTCTTGGACCCGCTGCCGGAGAAGGCTTGATCACCAACGGCCTGATCACCCTTCTATTGTTGATATAATATTTATTGATGTTGCAGAAATGTTTCTTTTGGCAGTCCTTAACTAATGTAGTATATTGTTTACATATGCAGAAATTAGCCGACTATATAGGTTTGCCGTGTAGGATTGCTCGAGGATGCAAATATTGTGCGGCAGGTCACTGTTCTTGCCTTGTCAAAATTGAATATGACCGGCATGCACCAAGGTAAGATACTCAACTTTCAGAATGTTGGGAGTTAACAAAATAAGTAGGAACAAGTTTATGTTGTCTTTGAAAAACTTCCATTAAAAAATTCGTTATTTTTTGACCTTAACATAACATATTCTTTTATATAGGCTTAAGCAAACTGTCAATTCGCCTAAGGCAGATGTAAAGTCAGTTGTTGGGTCATTCCATTTCAAAAGTGGTGAATGAGCTGAAAGAAGAAAATAGGCAAGCGAGCATGTTGTCATTCTGAAACTTTTTTTTATTTCTTTTAAGGATGGACTTTAATGTGCCTATTCTTTTTTCATAAAATGTTATCAATTCTTAATGAAATGTGAAGAGAAATTTATGGACTACATTCAAGGAGCGCATTTTCTCTTTTAGTTTAAGGATAGAATTTAATGTAATGCATTTTAAATTATTATATAATATGTATGCTTTATTTGATTTGTTTTTGAAACATGGTGTTATTCGCGGCGTTTGTAAAAAAACACCACTATAGAACATGTTCTCGCGGCGTTTGTAAACTCAAACGCCACTATAGAATTTGACTTTTTGCGGCGTTTGTAAAAACAAACACCACTAAAGAACACTTTTTCGCGGCATTTGTATTTACAAACGCCACGATAGATCTTGACTTTTTGCGGCGTTTTTGCGGCGCTGCTTTAAGCGGCATTTTTTGCTGCACTTTTTTAAGCGCCGGGAAAGTTTTTAGCGGCGCTAAAAAACGCCGCTATAAGGTTAAAAAAACAACGCTAAAGAACTGTTTTGTTGTAGTGGTGAAATAAATATAAACCAAATTTGTTATGTAAAAAGTATGAAATACCTATCATTCGGACTCCCACCATATAAGTGACATTATTTCAACTAGCACCCTAAAAAGAAAGCTTGACAACAAAAATAAAGAAAAACATCAAGAAACCTAAAACATCAAGAAACCTAAATATATATATGAATTATCTTAAATTTGGCTCTGATCCGAAGTTTGAACTGATGTTTTTAAAATATTTGTATATTTGATCTGATCAATCTCAAACTCAGTTGTATATATACAAATATCGAACTTTCCATAAATATCCCAAACCATGTCAATATGAATTGACTTAAATTTGACTACGATTCAAACTAATATTTTCAAAAATATTTATATATTTGATGACTTAACAGTTAAATAAGTGCCCAAACTATACCGTTTTTTCCAAATAGGTGTCTATTAACTTCTCAAATTATGTACTTTCCATGCATATATTGCCATGTTATTGCTTGACTTTAGGTATATATTAGTTTATATTGCAGTACTTTCATGCATTTGCATCTAGGGGTTGAGGAATGTATAGTTTTTATTGGCAAAGTGAAAAGGTGTTTTCTTGTCATGGTGTACAGGATCGTCAAGACTAGAGCAGGTGAATGCAGAAGGGAAATACTGAGCGCAGTTGGCAAAAAGTAGTAGAAGAATGCCATGCTTGGTTGGCAAAAGAAGAAAGGTCAATGCCTGGTAAAATAGCCCTGAGTTAGAACCAAGTCAGCCCTAGTTTTTTGAAGTGGAAACGAGCCGAGAATTGTGGTAACAAACCGTCAAAATTTTACCCTAACCCTAATTAAGGTTTTCTCCCGTGCCTATATAAAGGGTTTCAAACTAAGATGAAAGGGAGTGTTGTGCTGCAAGGAAGAAAAGAGGGTAGAGGCAGATAAAGGTTCGACTGGCAGTTTTGCTGAGAGCTATGGATCCATTGAAGGACTGCATCGAAAGATCTCCTTCTTTAGTCCATTCCCTTGAAAATATTTCTGGCTTTGTGAGGATGATTAAAAACGATGATGTGTTATTGGTTTCCCCAGCCATGAACTAATCTTTTAAGTTGGTCAGGGTGATTGCGATGAACCCTTAGCTTTTTAGCTTTTAATAATTGAATATTTTGGCTTTATTGTCTATTTTGCATATGCTTAATGGTACTGTATTTTATGCCATACAAAAATTAGTGTTGAATGCTAGTTATCCCCCAATATCTTAACACACTTGGGAGATAAGGATGAGTTGCCAAATACTAAGGATAGAAACTTTGACAAAAGATATTCAAGTAGAGGAACTTACGCTTGAAGTGAATCGAACCATTAGGAGAAAAGATTGAATTTTCACCAAGTTAATTGTATTAAAACTCACTATAGACATATAGGTGTTAAAAGTAATTTACTTAGGGTATTGCCATCGACACAGGCAATACTAACTTAAAATATGCTCGGCAAGCAATAAAACCATGGTTTAATGTTATTAATTGCCGCCTCCGGTAACGTGAAATCCAAGCACCCCTTGCCATGCCTATCAATCATCTTGACATGTTTGTTTGCCAACCTACCTGATTCTTTGCTTCAATTTCCTTTATCATTTTCTTAATTAAATCCGTAATCAATTGCCATCTTATTTGTTTTAAATTCACAAGTATTTATCGTGGCTTTTAATTCATGGACAATCCTTGTCGTACGATACTTTCTTACTACTATATTACTTGATGACTGTTTATACTTGCACGTAAAAAGATATTTATTTGGCATTATTTACTGGCATAATTACGCAAAATCCTTAACCTTTTACCAAGTAGTATATCGTTAACAAGTTTTTGGCATCATTGTCGGAGAATGCAAACGGATTAATTGTTTTGATTTTTACTTTTTTCTATTTTTTTAATAGTTATATTTCGTTTGGTGCATGACCAGGAGCAACACTATGAAGAAAGATTTGCAATACGACCCAGAGATTGAAGGAACCATACGCAGGATAAGAAGAGAACATTAAGAAATGGCTCGTAGCGGGAATGGTGGGCTAGACAGTGCCCTAAATAATGCCATCAACCAAGAGAATCCAGCAATACATGATGGGATATCGCCCGCTCATGACGTTGCTACTGAGCTACCAGAAGAATGGCCTATCAGAGAACACTTAGCACCAAACATGGATAATTTGTTGCCAGGACTAATTGATCTAGATGTAAATTTGGCTAAGTTTGAGCTTAAACTGGTAATGATTCAAGCGCTAATGAATGTAGGTCAGTTCGATGGAGAGGTTTGCCAACTGTTTCGCCGGCCTGGTGTGACTGAAGAGATGGTAAAACTGAGGGTATTCTCATTTTATTTGAGGGATAGAGCAAAATCATGGCTAAATTCTTTGCCACTTGGTTTAGTTACTTCATGGGCAGATTTATGCCAGAAGTTTCTTCTAAGATTCCAGCCACCTAAACTTAATGCCAAGCTGCAAAGTGATATCAGTACCTTTAGGCAAGCTGATGATGAGACTCTGTATGATGCCTAGGAGCGATTCAAAGACCTATTGAGAAGATGCCTCATACATGGATTCCTTACCTGGACCCAAATGGAAACATTTTATATTGGACTCAAAACTCATGTTAGGACCGTTGTAGATGTTTTGGCAAACAGTTCACTATTAGATAAGAATTACACTGAGCCCTATGACATCCTTGAAAGGATTGCCACCAATGATCTCCAATACCCTACTGCCAGATTGGGAACCGGAACGAAAGTACCTGAAAAGTTAGAGCTTGATGCACTATCGTCGATCAATGTTCAAATTGCCAACCTCGCTAATATAGTGAAGACAATGCAAAAGCCAGCTGAAGCCCGAGATGTTTCGACAAACTTTCGTAACATATGGTGACAAAATATATTTTGTTAACAATTTTTGTCACAAATATTTCCCTCCAATTTTTTACGCCAAAAAGGCATATGGTGACAAGTTTTGTAACTATAATATTTAATAATTATTACATAAAAATTGTCACAACAAATAATGAGATTCTAAGAATAAAAATATAAATAATAAGATTCAAGTTTTTTGAGATAAATTATGTTTGTAGTTATACATTTTAATTATAGTGACAATATGTATAGTCACAAATGTTTCCCTCCATTTTTTTGGCGTAAAAAAGTTATATAGTGACAAGCTTTATAACTATAAGTTATAATTATTGTTATAGAAAAAAAAACATCACAACAAATAATGAGATTCAAGTTTTTGTGACAAATTATGTTTGTAGTTATATATTTTAATTATAGTGACAAAATATATTGTCACAAATGTTTCCTTCCATTTTTTGTGCCAAAAAGGTATATAGTGATAAGTTTTGTAACTATAAGTTATAGTTATTGTTATAGAGAAATTATCAAAACAAATAATAAGATTCACGTTTTTGTGATAAATTATGTTTGTAGTTATATATTTTATTATATTGAAAAAAATATATTGTCACAAATGTTTCCTGATGTAATGGTGATCAAAATGATCCACACATTTCCCACAAACCTCGTAGTGCTCACAATATTAAAAAACTATCAATATGAACAATTGAACAAATCAAAAATGATTTCATTTAGAAACATACAAACAATCATAATTAATTGGAGTAAATAATAAAAACAATTACCTCAATTGAAATTACTAAGAATCAAATCGAAAAGGCTTAATTACTAGTCAATTTAGCGAAAAGGGACATAATTGAATGAAATCAATATATGGTCAATATATTAAACAAACATGCAAAAATAGTGACCTAAATGCAAAAGAAACTAAAATTTAAGGCTCAATTAACAACTAATTAACTAACATTAGGACCTAATTGAAAGAAAATTAAACATATATACGAAAAATCAATCAATTTAAAATTAAATATGACTAAATTGCATTAGATATAAACCTAAAAGAATAATGAGAAAAATTAAAATTAGAAGACTAAATTACAAAGATTTGGAAAAATATGGTTAAAAGTGTGAACTATGTTGGGATTTTAGGGGCTCGATTCGATCAACCAAACTAGCTCACCAAGTGGTGGAGAGATGGATTTTTGGGTGGAAGGGTTGTGGAAGCTAAAAAGAATATTGACACAATGATTTATAGTGGTTCAACCTTCTAACCAAGGTCTACATCCACTACCTTAGCTTCCCACTAAGGATTTCTCAACCAATTCCACTAATTGATTCGTCCCCTTTTCTAGGATTAGGAGGAAACCCTTACAACCGATCAAGCTTCTACCCAAAGCCTTGATCAAAACCCTCTTTTACAAAGAGATAAAGAAAGCAAACTTAAAACCCTCTAATAGGTGTTTGTTTGCACAATGAAGCACTCACCCAAAACCTAAAACACTTGAGCAAATTTGACAATTTTGGCTCACTAGTGTTTGTCTATACAAGAAATGACAAATTAAGCACTAAGACAATTTCTTGATCATTTGATGTTTGACAATGTGAACATTAGCCTTCTCTTGATGCTTGGAGGTCCCTTTTATACTCCCAATTGAGTTTGTAGCCGTTACTAGCCGTTGGGGATGAATTGAAGCCGTTGAGGACTTTATTTCCCTTCATAAATGCTGTTCTGCAGCTACCAGTATCGATACAGGTGGAACGGTATCGATACGACCTTCTTGAGGAAATAGCCGTTGGGCTCTTGCCAGCATAGGGGTATCGATACACGTGGAACGGTATCGATACGGCTTGATATTTAAATGGCCGTTGGGAAATAGCCGTTGGGGTAGTTGAAATGGGATCGGTACGCTGACGTGGCGTATCGAAACGACCCCTCTCCGTATCGATACAATAAACCCTTGTATCGATACGGGTTTTGACAGTGGCTAAACTGAGGCAAAATGGTATCGGTACGGGTACAACCGTATCGATACTGGGACGTTGAAAATACAAGTTTGGCTGTTTAAAACATGAAAAATCTTTGCCAAAAACCTCTTAAAATACCTCAAACATAAATTCAAGTTGTTTGGACTTAAAACCAAGTTTTAAATTCTTTTCAAATTAGTCCAAAACATTTTTCAATTATTATATCAAAACATTAGTTCTACAAACTATGAATTGGGTGTCACCTTGAAAATCTTGGGAAGTTTAAAGACTAAGAATTTACCCATTTAAATTTTATTAGAAAAAGAAATCCTAACCGCCGATTACCGGCACTAATATTTATTTGTTTTAATTATTAAAAATTATCGTAGTTAATTAGTTCCTTCATATTCGTCTTTACTCATTTTTATCAAATTAGAGTATAACAAAACCATATTTTTAGGTAATCTGGTGACTCTAAGTTGGGCATTGAAAACTCAAAACAAGAGTTCGGGTTGTGGAAGACCTTATTGTTATGTTTTATTTTGCTCGATTTCCTTCAACCGATGTGTTTGTCAAGTTTGGAGAAGATTGAAATTTTGGGTTTTAAAGTGGAAGCTAAAAGATTGGAATTGGACACAAAGATTTATAGTGGTTCGGCCTTCTAACAAGCACTTACATCCACTACCTTAGCTCCCCACTAAGGATTTCAACCAAATTCACTAAGAATTTCGTCCTCTTTTCTAGGCTTAGGAGGTAACATTAACAACCCCCAAAGCTTTCTACCCAAGGCTTGAGTAAACCCTCTTTACAAGAGAAACTCTAAGCAAACTTGAAATTCCTCTAATAGGTGTTTGTTTGCACTATTAAGCTCTCACCCAAAACCTAAACACTTGAGCAAATTTAACAATATTAAGCTTAATAGTGTTGTCTAAGCAAGGAATTTACAATTAAAGCTCTAGACACAATTTGTCATCATAATGCTGTAACAATTGAAGCATTAGTCTTCTCTTGATGCTTGGAGGTCCCTTTTATACTCTCAAATGAGTTTGTAGCCGTTGAGGACCGTTGTGGATGTTTTGGAGCCGTTAGGGTCTTTATTTCCCGCATTAATTACAGTTCTGGTGCCTATTGTATCGGTACACGGGGACCCGTATCGGTACGCCCTTCTTCAGAACTAGTCGTTGGGCTCTTGCTAGCCTAAGCGTATAGATACGCTAGGGAGCGTATCGGTACGGTCTGTAATTTAAAAGACCGTTGGGAAATAGATGTTGGGGTTGTTAAAGTAGGGATCAGTACACTTTAAAGGCGTATCGGTACGATCCCTCTCCGTATCAATACATGCAAGCTTGTATCGGTACGGGTTTTGGCAGAATCAAAACTGGAGTGAAAAGGTATCGATACGAGGTATACCGTATCGGTACAGTAGTGCTGAAAAGCTAAGTTTGACTACTTTAGAGCATTCTAAATTTTGCCAAAAACCTTTTTAAATGCCTCAAACATATTTTCAAGTTGTTTGGACTTAAAGACATGTTTTAAATTCTTTTCAAATTTGTCCAAAACATTTTTCAATTATTATATCAAAACATTAGTTCTACAATCTCCCCATTTTTGATATAATAAAACCAACTTGAAAAATTGTTTGGGATTTCTCTCCCTTTGTGAAATAAATTTTGAATAGGAGAATTAAAATTCAAAATCAATTAGAGCTCCCCCTTATTCATTTGAAAATTCAATTTTTCAAAACATTTCTCCCCTTTTTGTTATATCAAAAAGAATTTAATTAACTATAAGTTTAAAATAACTTAGGAGGTTTAAAAAATGACAAAAATAAGAGTTTTGGTTTTAAAATTGCCCCCTTACTCAAAGCATCATTAAGGAATATTAGTCCAACACATGATAATCTAGTTGAATTAAAAGAAAATAAATTGAATTAAACAAATAAAAACAACTAGATTTTACCAACACGTGAACTCCAAGGGAGGATGTGAAGCATTCCTTCTTCAAGTGTTCTTCCTTGTGTACATGGAGCTCCCCCTCATTGATTGGACTTGTTGAACACCTCCATCACACCTAATCAAGACAATCATACAAATTTTGGTATCCAAATTGCTTTGGATCCATAAACGTTAGTTGCATAAAATTTAGTCCCCATAGGAATCCATTTTTCAATTTCATCCTTTTTATGTGAAGTGATTAGTTTTTTTTGGAACCCAAACACTTCTAAAACATTTTCCATTTAAAAATCTAGGGGCACTAGATTGTATTTGGTAAAATTTTGATTTTCCAAAATCAATTTTCTTTTCTAGTTCCATGGAAATCAAAATCTTTTCTTTATTAAGATCATCAACTTCTTTTTGATGATCTTTTTCTATTGTTTGAAGCAAGTTTTGGAAACTAGAAACTTGTTGCTCAAAATCCTTCAATTTTGCTTCAAACTCAAAATTGGTTTTCAAAAGCAAATCATTTTTGTTTTTCAACTTTGAAATCAACTTTTTTATTTTTTTTGAAAATAAAGCCTTGAATTCGAAAACCAACTCATCATAGGCTTCTTGTAACTCATCAAAAGTATAGGAATTTGAAATGGATGAGTTAGAAGTTACCCCCCCTCATTGAGGGCCATCAAGCATGGGTGGGCTACCTCATCATCGGTGGAGTCTTCATCACTCCATGTGGCCACATATGCTTGCTTTGAAGATGATCCCTTCTTGTTGGACTTGTGGGATTCCTTCATCTTCTTCTTCGATTCATGCTTGGATTTTTCCATTTTGTGCTTCATGAACAGGGCAAATTTGTTGAAGAGATAGGCCATCTCTTCATCTTCACTTTCCTCCTCACTTGAATCTACATGATGGCATGTGGAGGATTTGAGAGCAATGGCATTTGTGTTGATGCCAATCCCTTTGAGCTTCTTCTCCCCTATATCTCTAATCTCTTCCTTCTTCTTCTCCTCTTCTTTGTTTTTCTTCATTATTTGGTGAGTGAGAAGTGACCCCATGAGCTCATCGAGCTTCAAAGTCTTGAGATTCTTGGCTTCGATGATGGCGGTTCTTTTTTAGTCCCATGACTCGGAAAGGGAGTAGATGAGCATTCAGACAAGCTTCTCTTCCGGAATGGCTTCTCCATAGCCCTTGAGTCCATTGGTGATGGTGGAGAAACGATCTAACATCTTCGTGAAGTCCTCATCCGGCTCCATCTTAAAGTTCTCATACTTTAGGTTGAGAAGACTAATCTTGGTCTCATTTACATCGTTTGTCCCCTCGTATGTTACTTCAAGCTTGTCCCAAACCTCCTTGGCATCTTCACAAGAAGACATCTTCTCATAGATGGTGGGGCCAAGTGTACAAAAGAGGATGAGCAAGGCCTTGCAATTAAGCTCCATCTTCTTACGATCATCGACACTCCAATCCGCCTTGCTTCGTTGTGGCACGAACTGACTATCTTCTACTATGTCCCAAAGCTTGTAGTCCTTGGACTTTATGAAATACATCATTCTTGTCTTCAAATGGGCATAGTGTGTTCCGTCGAAGAATGGTGGCTTGTCGATGGATTGTGCCATTTGATTGGTTGGTTGATGTGTTGTATCGAGCTTCCCGGATCACCTCAATAGGATGTTAATCATCTTTGATTGAGCCTCGCTCTGATACCAATTGTTGGGTTTTATGGTGCTCGATTTCCTTCAACCGATGTGTTTGCCAAGTTTGGAGAAGATTGAAATTTTAGGTGTTAAAGTGGAAGCTAAAAGATTGGAATTGGACACAAATATTTATAGTGGTTCGACCTTCTAACAAGCACCTACATCCACTACCTTAGCTCTCCATTAAGGATTTCAACCAAATTCACTAAGGATTTCGTCCCCTTTTCTAGGCTTAGGAGGTAACCTTTACAACCCTCAAAGCTTTCTACCCAAAGCTTGAGTAAACCCTCTTTACAAGAGAAACTTTAAGCAAACTTGAAATCCCTATAATAGGTGTTTGTTTGCACTATTAAGTTGTCACCCAAAACCTAAACACTTGAGCAAATTTAACAATGTTAAGCTCACTATTGTTGTCTAAGCAAGTAATTTACAATTAAAGCTCTAGACACAATTTGTCATCATAATGTTGTAACAATTGAAGCATTAGTCTTATCTTAATGCTTGGAGGTCCCTTTTATACTCCCAAATGAGTTTGTAGCCGTTGAGGACCGTTGGGGATGTTTTCGAGCTGTTAGGGTCTTTATTTCCCACATTAATTGCAGTTCTGGTGTCTATCGTATCGGTACATGGGGACCTGTATCGATACGCCCTTCTTCAGAACTAGTCGTTGGGCTCTTGCCAGCCTAAGCGTATCGATACGCTAGGGAGCGTATCAGTACAGTCTGCAATTTAAAAGACCATTGGAAAATAGCCGTTGGGGGTTGTTAAAGCAGGGATCGGTACGCTTTAAAGGCATATCGGTACGACCCCTCTCTGTATCGATATGGGCAAGCCTGTATCGGTACGGGTTTTGGCAGAATCAAAACTGGAGTGAAAAGGTATTGATACGAGGTATACTGTATCGGTATGGTAGTGCTGAAAAGCCAGGTTTGACTACTTTAGAGCATTCTAAACTTTTCCAAAAACCTTTTTAAATGCCTCAAACATATTTTCAAGTTGTTTGGACTTAAAGACGTGTTTTAAATTCTTTTCAAATATGTCCAAAACATTAGTTCTACATGTATACCACTATCGAGTACGATAAAACCTCTACTCAATAATTCAGTTAATCTAGCATTTATTTATAGGTGTGTGTCTTTTCATATGAGTGTAGCAGTTGATTGGATTCAATTCTAACAATTTTTGTTTTTGATTAAATAACATGTTAAGCTTGAATCTTGTCTTGACTTTCGGTAGATACCGAGGTAATATATCTGGATCTTTCAGTGTTCCTTTCTGTTGTGTTATGGATTGTGTCCTGAGTTGTGTATGCGTTATAGGTAATTACATGATTAGGGATTCAATATTAATATGTTTTGTGTTAATTGCTCAATACTTGGAAACCATGGTTCTTGCCTTCAACTATCTATGTTTATGTGTGCTCCTAAGAATATTTTGATTATTGAGTCACATGTCTTGCAATCTCCTATATACTGTGTAAACATGTCATATCTGTATTATTGCATGGATTGAGAATTGTAGGAGGAAATTTAATAGCTCACCGCTCCTAAGAATATTTTTATTAACTTTGTTTACATTTTTCTTCTATGATTGTAGCTAATCGTGACGAAAACAATTCTATCTATACTAGAGTACAATAGAGATTTAGAAAAAAGAGTCGAATGAGTTGGAAAAAGAGAACGGTGAGTTCTTTGAGGCTTACGCAAGGCATGGAGACTAGAGAGCTACTGAAATAGAGAACAAGCAAAGAATCAAATCCAAGTGTGACAACTTCATGAAGAAGAATGCCAATTAAGTTTAGTTTTATTAAAGCATGATCTATAGACAAACTTGTTTAAGTAGTTTAGCCTTAATGTGAAAACATAAACTTTGTTGTAATTCTTGTTTTACACAATATATATTATTTTAAAATCAAGCTAATTGTGACAAATTATACTTTTTTCTGATGAAATAAATATTTTATTTCAACAAATATTTTATCCTTATAAGTTTTAGTGATGAAATAAAGGTAGTGAGAAATTAAATTTTGTTGTAATATGTATTTTTGTCACGAAAACATTTTTATGTTAAAATTTAAGTTAATTGTGACAAAATTTACTTTTTGTGATGAAATAAATATTTTATTCTAAAAAATATTTTGTATTTATAAGTTACATATACTGACGAAATAGAAGTAGTGAGAAATTAATTTTTGTTGCAATATGCATTTTTTCACGAAAGTGATTTACATTTGATGTTAAAATACAAGTTAGTTGTGATATAACGTACTTCTCGTGATGAAATGGTTAATTTATTGTAACAAATATTTTGTCGTGATAAGTTAATCATAGTAACAAAATTTTATTGTTACAATAAATAATATAAAATGGTAACAAACACAAATTTGTCACAATATACTTTACATGACGGGGTTGTTCTAACAAACATGGTAACAAACAAAATTTGTCAAAATAAATATATCGTGACAAATTTAGTACTTTTAGTGATAAATAATTTTGTTGCAATATTATAAATTTCTTGTAGTGTGTGTGATCTGGGAGCCAGCATCAATTTAATGTCAATGTCCATTTTCAAGAAACTTGGTATTGAAGAAGCAAAGCCTACCACATTTACATTTATATTCCCTTTTGATTTCATTATTTTAGAGTATGAGGTTGATATTGATGTCCCAATAATATTGGGAAGACCATTTCTTGTCACGGGTAGGGCACTAATTGATGTCAAAAAAGGTGAGCTAATTATGCGTATGAATGACCAACAATTACATTTAATGTTTTTCAAGCTCTTAAGTGTGCAGATAAACTTGAGGAATCCCAATTTTTTGAGCTAATGGAGTTCATTTTTAATGTGAACATAGCACAGATCTGCTAGAGAATAGAAGTTGATGCCATGGACCAAATTGATGAAGATATGATGAGTGAAGAATCTGAAGAACCAACCATGTTGAATGAAGTCATGAGTTATTACAGGAGGCCTGAGTCACTTGAGTTGGCTGGCAGAGAAATCAAGGCACCAAAACCATCTATTAAGGAGCCACCGAACTTGGAACTAAAACCATTGCCAATTCACCTCAAATATGTTTACCTAGGGGACAATTCCACTTTACCAGTGATCATTGTCGCTGATCTGACCAAGGACCAGGAGGAAAGATTGTTAGAAATGATGGGTAGTTACAAGAAAGACCTGAGGTGGACCATAGATGATATCTGAGGGATAAGCCCAACGATCTGCATTCAAAAAATCATTCTGGAGGACACCCATGGCAAAACAATCGAGGCCCAGAGAAGATTGAATCCCAGCATGAAGAAAGTCATCAAGAAAGAAGTCATAAAGTGGCTGGACGTCGTGATAATCTATCCTATTTATGATAGCTTGTGGGTCATCCTAATGCAATGTGTGCCAAAAAAAGGGTGGAATGATTGTGGTTCAGAACAACAATAATTTATTGTTCCCCTCGAGGAGCGTGATGGGCTGGAGGGTGTGTATGGACTACATGAAGCTAAATAATGCCACCCGGAATGATCACTTCCCGCTGCCCTTTATCAATCAAATGTTGGACAGACTAGCTGGGTAGGCATTTTATTGCTTCTTGGATGGCTACTCAATCCATAATCAAATTTCCATCGCTATAGAAGATCAAGAGAAGACTAGGTTCACATGTCCATATGAGACATTCGCCTTCAAAAGGATGCCCTTCGGGTTGTATAACGCTCCAACAATGTTTCAACATTGCATGATGTCGATCTTCTCAGATATTATCGAGAATCACTTAGAGGTTTTCATGGATGACTTCTCCATCTTTGTAAAAAAGCTTCAAGGAGTGCTTGTAGAGTTTGGAACTTGTTCTTCAAAGATGCATTGAGACCAATCTGGTCTTAAAATGGGAAAAATGCCACTTCATGGTTAATGAAGGCATAATTCTCGGGCATAAAGTGACCAAGAAGGGACTAGAAGTGGAAAAGGCAAAGGTAGAGGTAATCAAACAATTTCCACCTCCCACGAGTTTAAAGGTATTGGAAGTTTTTTGGGACATGCAGGTTTTTGTCATCGTTTTATTAAAGATTTCTCAAAAATTTCTAAACATGTATGTTTACTTTTGGAACAAAATACTACTTTTGCTTTTTGATGACTCTTGTTTGAAAGTTTTCCGGAATTCAAAGTCAGGTTAGTCCATGCCGCAATAGTCGTGGCACTAGATTGGAATGAGTCATTCGAGCTCATGTGCGATGTCAGCGACTACGTCGTTGGAGTTGTGTTAGGACAAAGATATAGCAAAATTTTCCATACCATATATTATGTCAGTTGTACGTTGAATTAAGCCCAGCTTAACTACACTACAACCGAGAAGGAGTTTCTTGCAATTGTCTTTGCATTTGAAAAATCCAGATCCTACCTTGTGGGTAATAAAGTTGTGGTATACACAGACCACTTGACAATCAAATACCTCCTAGCCAAGAAGGATTCCAAGCCTCGATTGATCTGATGGACGCTCTTGTTACAAGATTTTGGTCTCGAGATACGAGATAAGAAGGAAAGTGAAAACTTGGTGGGTAATCACTTGTCTCAGTTAGAGCACCACAATAAAGATGGCAACACTAATGAGATCAGAGATGACTTCTCTGATGAACAGTTGCTTGTGACTACTGCCATTCCATGGTATGCTGACATAGTCAACTACCTAGTTAGTAATATATTGCCACCAGACTTGCCAAGTAATGCCAGAAAGCAGTTTCTTAGAGATATTTGGCAATATTATTGGGATGAGTCGTTCTTGTTCAAACAGTGTCCCGATCAAGTCATTCATCGTTTTGTGCCAGAAGATGAACAACAAAACATTCTTCAACTGTGTCATGCAGCACCATATAGAGGTCACTTTGCCGGAATGAAGACAACAACTAAAGTGTTGCGGTCAGGATTTTCCTGACCAACGTTATTCAAGGACGTTCATTATTTTGCCAAGTCATGTGACAAGTGCCAACGAACTGGAAAACATTTCCAACATGCATCAATTTCCACTTCAAAATATCATGGCTTTTGAATTGTTTGATGTGTGAGGGATAGACTTTATGGGTCCTTTTTCCTCCATCATTTGGCAATTTGTACATAATCGTAGCAGTAGATTATAATTCAAAATGGGTCGAAGCCATTGCTCTCCCAGAAAAATGATGCCAAGGCAATAGCCAAGTTCCTACACAAGCACATCTTTACCAGATTCGGTGCCCCTAGAGCCATTATACATGATGAAGGTACATATTTTAAATGCCAATTAATCACTAACGCTCTGCTCAGGTATGAAATCCAGCAAAGAATTGCCATTGCCTACCATCCTCAAACAAATGGCAAGGCAAAAATTTCAAACAAGGATAGAAAGAATATCTTGGAGAAGATCGTGAATCCAACTCGGAAGGACTGGTCCCTAAGATTAGATGATTCTTTGTAGGCATATATAACAACTTTTAAAACCCCTTTGGTAACTTCCCCATACAAACTTGTATTTGGGAAGTCATGCCACCTTTCAGTGGAGTTGGAGCACCATGCTTACTGGGGAACCAAGTAGCTAAAAATGGAATGGAAGGCCGCAAGAGAGAAGCGTTTGTTAGAAGTTAATGAGTTGGATTAGTTTAGAGCACAAGCCTATGAAAATGCCACTTTATAAAAAACAAAGAGGTGGCATGACAGCGGTATTTTGCCAAGACAGTTTGAACCTGGGCAAAAAGTGTTGTTATTCAATTTGAGGCTAAAGTTGTTTCCAGGTAAACTTAAATCCAGGTTGCTATGACCCTTTGAAGTTGTCAAGACTTATGCTCATAGAGCAATAGACATGAAGGACTTGGAAATGGGGACAACCTTCAAGGTGAATGGCCAAAGACTGAAGCATTATTGGGAAAGAAGTCAAAATAATGCCAAGGAGACCATTCTTCTTACAGAGATTCAGTAAATTCTGCCATCTTAGTTTGATCATTGTAAATAGTTTAGGAAAATTATTTTTTTTTGTACTTAGGATATCTTAGTTTAATTATTGAGTTTTCTTTTATTTTTTCTGTTTTGAAAGGTTTCTTTGAGTTTTAGCGCATGTAATTTTACCATTGAACTATTCCATGCTCTTCTGGCATTCGAGCATCCATTGACAGGTGGACAAAGTATCACATGGACACCTTGCAGCCCAGACCCATGGGAAAAGTTTTTTTTTGGTAAGTGGGAACCCTAATCAGCTGTCGCCCATACCAGAAAATTCAAATTTTGAACGTGGGATAGTCCATAACAGTTGTGCACACGTTTATCACGCCATTACTCTTGACACACGCAAACTCTGCCAAGTAATAATCACCCCCACTAAGCCCACTAAAAGCCATCTCAATCGTCCCCAACAAACCTATTAAATTACCCCTTCTTCCTCAATCAAGAACCTTTCCCTCTTCATTTTCTTTCAAGCCGGCAAGAACCCAAGTCTTTACTCATCCCTTTTCATTCCCCAAAATCTTCAATGGCTTTTTCATTCTGCTACAATCAAGACATGGTCCCTCTCTAAATCTTTTTCAATGATGAAACGAAGAAGAAATTTGAAGAAATTATGCGGTAAGAACCTTTTGCTACGAGAAGGGTTTAATTTCAAGAACGAACCCAACATGGGGTATTCAGCGAAGGTGGCGACCATAGTCAAGAAACATGGTTAGGATATTTTCTGCCTTCACCCTGATGAAGTCCACTCAACCATCATCTGGGAATTCTATACCCATCTCACCATAAAAGCTTCATCTTTTGTGTTCGTTCGGGGAAAATGTGTTTAGTTTGATAAGGGATATGTCACAGGATGTTCAAGCTAGACGGCATAGGGGAAGAACACTCGGCATTCGCCAAATCCATTAATGAGGCCAAGCGTCAACTTCTCCTAGATGATTTGTGTGAACCAGGCACTAAGTGGCTTGTGTCTTCTGAGGGCAAGAGGACAGTGAAAAGGCTAGCATTAAAACTACAGCCGCGAGGGTGAAACCATTTTCTAAAGGCCCACTTGATGCCAACTACTCATAATGAGACGGTGAGGGAGGATAGGATGACATTGCTGCACGCAATCATGACCAAGAGGAAAATTAATGTCGGTCGAATGATCATAGATGAGACTTACAAGTATGCCGACCGCAATTGTTGAAGTTTGATTTCTCATCCCCTCATTTCCACCATCTACATACAACATAAGGGGACCATGCTCGACTTCGAAAATGTCCATCAAAGCAAAAGAATCATCACTCATGTTCTTTTGGGGCAGTTTGCCAAGGAGGCTAGAGAAAAAGGCAAGGGAAAAGCTGCCCAGCATGCATTTGCTGCCAAGACACCCAAGGCATAACCTTCCACTCAAATGTCGACTGATGTTATGGCATTACTCTCCCAGCTCTATCAACGCCAAGAACTCATCCTTCATAAGTTTCCAACCGAGCTTCAAGCACAAGAAGAAATGTCAACCAGCCCTCAGCATGATCATACTCCAGCCCAGCAATATGATGCCACCACGCTAGTATCACCTGCCCACCATGATTTTACCAAGACCGAGACCCATCATTTGGATGCTGAGTCTGAGTATGAGGCACTTGCTGATGACGCCGTGACTGATTTGCCACCAGTAACCCCAACCTCGTTAGCTGCTCCAGTTGCAACGGCTACATCTAAGCCAATTAGGGTAATTGATGAAGTCCTATAAGATGTGAAGGCTTCTACTGCCATGATTGATACTCCAAAGCCACAACTGAAGAGGAAGAAGTCGGTGGCACCAAAATGATGATCCTTTCTCAAAAGAAAGACCCAGTCCACTCGCCTAGATCATTCCTCAGGGGAGCCTTCATCCCATTGACTCTTTAAGTTCATGTTTTTTTTATTATTTTTAGCATACATTGCATTTGTGTATATATATATATTCATGTTTTGGGGGGTATGTATTGCCTCACATTTATTTTCATGTCTAAATTTTTTGTTTGCATTACGTGTTTCGGTTTTCCATATAGATAGAGTAGAACCATACATACCAAACCGTTAATTTATTTTTTGCCTTGGCTTGATTTTGAACTGATATTTTTGCTAAACACATTGCTAGTATAGTTAGATTTAGCCTTAGTTGTCATTGTTCGATGATGATTTTAGAATCTCTAGACTTAGTAAGAGCCAATAGACTTAGTAAGGACAAGTTGCATGGAAATTGATCTCTAACTTAGGAAAATTTAGTTTCACTCAAACATGTAGTATGCATCTAGTTCCCAAGACAAACTTAGGATTTTTAAAGTTGAACTCGGAATAAAAAAAAGGGAAAACTACACCAGTGACCACCGAAGATATTGGGGATACCTATTTGAACCACCGAACTATAAAAAACGTCAATCACACCACCAAACTTATTAAATCAATCTATTTTGACCACCGCCGTTAAAAAATTAACGGAGGGGTGACGGAAGTGCCACATGGCAGTTAACAGGACTTTTTTAAAATTACATGTTTAGTCCATGTTATTTACTTATTAAATCAATTTGATCCTAATTTTATTTTAATTAAATAAAAATTAATCAACCAATCAAATTATGACACGTGTCATCACCCAATTGGATTAATTTAATTTATTTTGTTTAATATTTAATATATTTTTTCCTCCAATCAGGTGGTGACTCACCACCTGGTTAAAGGAAATTTAAAGAAGAAAATGAAGATGACATTATGGTGGTTCAAACTTGGGACCAAGGGGATAAAACCCCCATGCTTTAACCATTGAACCAAACTGCTCCTAGTGCTATAGTTTGCACCTTTTATATACACATCTTATAGTTTAGTAAAAGTTAGGGAAAAAGAAGAAAACAAAAGAGCATTATGGTGGTTCGAACCTAGGACTTAATGGATTAATTCCCAAGCTTTTACCATTGAGCCAAACTTCTCTTAGTGAAATTATTTGCACCTTTTATATACATATCTTATAGTGCAGTAAAAGTTAGGGAAAAAAGAAGTAAAAATGGTTGAAATACGACTCGAACATAGATTATTTGAGATGTGTATAATCACACAAACATCCGAATTAATTTAAAATTGAAAACTATTAAATATTAGATTTAAAAGAAAAGAAATTTGATTTAAAATATTCGAATATTTTTCCTTTTTTCATATTTAAATCGAATATCTAAAAATAAATTTGATTTAAAATATTCGAATATTTTTTCTTTTTCATAATTTTTCTCTTTCATATTTAAATATTCGAATATTTTTTCTTTTTCATATTTAAATATTCGAATATTTTTTTCTTTTTCAAAAATAAATCGTATTCGATTTTAAATATTCGAATATTTTAAATCAAATTTATTTTTATATATTCGATTTAAATATGAAAAAAGGAAAAATATTCGAATATTTTAAATCGAATTTCTTTTCTTTTAAATCTAATATTTAATAGTTTTCAGTTTTAAATTAATTCGGATGTTTGTGTGATTATACACATCTCAAATAATCTATGTTCGAGTCGTATTTCAACCTTTTTTACTTCTTTTTTCCCTAACTTTTACTGAACTATAAGATATGTATATAAAAGGTGCAAATAATTTCACTAAGAGAAGTTTGGCTCAATGGTAAAAGCTTGGGAATTAATCTATTAAGTCCCAGGTTCGAACCACCATAATGCTCTTTTGTTCTCTTCTTTTTCCCTAATTTTTACTAAACTATAAGATATGTATATAAAAGGTGCAAACTATAGCACTAAGAGTAGTTTGGTTGAATGGTTAAAGCTTGGGGGTTTTATCCCCTTGGTCCCAAGTTTGAACCACCATAACGCCATCTTCATTTTCTTCTTTAAATTTCCTTTAACCATGTCACCACCTGATTGGAGGAAAAAATATATTAAATATTAAACAAAATAAATTAAATTAATCCAAATGGGTGATGACACGTGTCATAATTTGATTGGTTGATTAATTTTTATTTAATTAAAATAAAATTAGGATCAAATTGATTTAATAAGTAAATAACAGGGACTAAACATGTAATTTTAAAAAAGTCCTGTTAACTGCCACGTGGCACTTCCGTCACTCCTCCGTTAATTTTTTAACGGCGGTGGTCAAAATAGGTTGATTTAATAAGTTTGGTAGTGTGATTGACGTTTTTTATAGTTCGGTGGTTCAAATAGGTATCCCCAATATCTTCGGTGGTCACTGGTGTAGTTTTCCCTAAAAAAATGTCAGGGTAAAAGTAAAGAATAAGGCAACAATGTTTTGCAAAAGGCTAAAAGGAATTATAACACTCATCTGCCTTAGAGATAATAAGTAACTTGGGACTTCATGGTTTGCTCCCTCTTAGTTCTCAAGATAACAAAAACTTTAGGGCATGAGTGTAATGGGTTAGCTTAGTGAGGTAGTCTAGATTAACGTGGGGGTTCGTGGTATGCTCCCTCTTACTTCTCACGCAAAACAAAATTATGACGCGAACCTAAAAATATTGCCAAGTAAAATAAAATAAAATAAAAAACCCTTTATGAATAAAACTTTTGAGTTTGGATAGTAAAATTTGGCTAAAGGAGTTGAGGGATACTTGATGCAAACTCCCACACTTTATGCGCACTTCATGACCTTAGGTTAGAGTTAAATTTTTGTGCTTGAAATTTCTTTGAGTTCTGTTGGCATTACTATTGTGAGATACTGAGAAAAGAACTAGGGCCAGATTTTGCTTGCTAGCGTGTGTTACTTTTCAGAGAAAAAAAAATTGTCGAGCCACTTCACTTTATTTTATAGTTTTCAGTTTTGCATTACTTGAGGACAAGCAATGAGCTAGGTTTGGGGGAATGTTAACAACTCAAATGATGTACTTTCCATGCATATATTGACATGTTATTTCTCAACTTTAGGTATATATTAGTCTATTTTTCTAGTATTTTGATGCATTTTCATCTAAGAGTTGAGGAATGTATAGTTTTTATTGCCAGAGTGAAAGGGTGTTTTCTTGTCATGGTGTGCACGATTGACATAACTGGAGCAAGTGAACGCAAGAAGGAAATGTTGTGTGCAGTTGGCAAAGAGCGTCAGAAGAATGCCACGCTTGGTTGGCAAAAGAAGGAAGGTTAATGCCCGGTGAAATATCCCCGATTCCGAACCAAGTCAGCCCTAATTCTATGAAGTAGAAACTCGCCGAGAATTGTGGTAACAAACCCTCAGAATTTTACCCTAACCCTAACCCTAATTACGGTTTTCTCTTGTGCCTATATAAAGGAGTTCAAAACTGAGCTGAAAGGGAGTGCTTCGCCGCAAGGAAGAAAGGAGTGTAGAGGCAGATCAAGGTTCGATTGGGAAATTTTGCTGAGAGCTATGGATACATTGAAGGGCTGCATCGAAAGATCTCCTCCTTTACTCCATTTCTCTTGAAAATATTTTTGGTTTTGTGAGGATGATTAAAAAGATGATGTGTTATTGGTTTCCCCAGCCATGAACTAATCTTTTAAGTTGGCTAGGGGTGGTTGCGATGAACGCTTAGCTTTTTAGTTTTTAATAATTGAATGCTTTGGCTTTATTTTCTATTTTGCATATGCTTAATGGTATCGTATTTTATGCCATAAGACAGTTGGTGATGAATGCTTGTTATCCCCCAATATCTTAACAAACTTGGGAGATAAGGATGAATTGTCAAATACTAAAGAGAGAAACTTTGACCAAAGATATTCAAGTAGAGGAACTTACACTTGAAATGAATCTACCCATTAGGAGTAAAGATTGAATTTTCACCAAGTTAATTGTTTTAAAATTCACTATAAACATAGAGGGTGTTAAAAGTAATTAAGTTGGAGTATTGGCATCGACGGAGAGAATACTAACTTAAAATATGCTCAGCAATAAAACCAAGGTTTAACGTTATTAATTGTTGCCTCCGCTAGCGTGAAATTCAAGCACCCCTTGCCAATCCTATCAATCATCTTGCCAAGTTGTATATCATCAACAGTGTCTGAACTATATTTTGGACCAAATAGGTGTCTAACATTTTCTTCCGTGACCCATTTAAGGTTTTTCCATCAACGATCGTTAAAAAAATTACGCCATCCAATTATAACATAACATGTGGCCTTTTTATATTTTTAATTTTTGAATTTCTTTAAAAATCCCAAAGTTTTAATTTCTTTCAATCAAACCCCCCAATAACATCTCCCTCAGCGTCTGTCATCCCCACAAGTCGAGGGTTCACCGTTCACCGCCCAAAACGTCGTGTACCTCACCATTCGAAATTCGCCATCTTTTACCTATCAGTGGGAACCTAATCACCCTCTTATTCTTAATTGTTCGGTTTTCTTCGACAGTGCAATCGAGGATTCATTCATCATTTTTGACAACGAGATGATGGGGTTTTAAGTAGTGGAAGTCCGATGAAGACAAGGGTGGTTGGTGATGGTTGAATCGGTTGTCGAAGATGAGGAATTTAGAGATTTAAGGTTAAGGTTTGGGGGATTTTAGAGAAATTAAAGATTGTTTGGTTAATTAATACTATTTTATTTTTTTCATTTTTCTTATTTTTAAAATTTAATTTTAGAAAATAAGAATCCATGCCACGTGTTCGTATTTCATTGGATAATAGAAGAAAAAAATGTCTGTTACGGTGAAACCTTAAATGGGTCAGAGAAGACAACATTAGGCACCTATTTTGCCTAACATATTGTTCAGGCACCTATCTAGAAAAAATAGATAGTTTGGGCACTTATTTGACTGTTAAGCCTATATTTGATCTGATCAAACTCAAACTCAATCATATTTTTAATAATATTTATCATAACATGTTATAAGAATTGGGTGTATTATATTAGCAGTAAAATAAAAATTGGATTATTATTATTATTATTATTATTATTATTATTATTATTATTATTATTATTATTATTATTATTATTATTATTATTATTATTATTATTATTATTCCATGCACTGGCAGTGGAAACATTTTGTTTCCACAAGCGCCCTAATTTTAGGGGTTAGGGATTCAGTTTAAGGTTCATAGTTTAGAGGTTTAGGTAATGTGCTTCGAATTTAGGGGTCATGGTTTGAATTTAGAGTTTAGGGTTAGAATTTAGGAGTTATAGGTAAAAACCTATATCTCTATTATATTACCTTAAAACCTAAACCCTATACCTTAACACTAAACACTAAATTGTAACCATATACTCCAAATTTTAAACCCTTAAACTAAAAACCCTAAAATAGATCCATAACCCTTAAAATTAGGGCGTTTTTGAAAACAAAATGTTTCCACCGCTAGTGCATCATATATTTTTATTATTATTATTAGGTAAAGTTCACAAATAGTCACTAAACTATCTTAAAATTATATTTTTGGGCACTTGACTTGCAAAAATTACAAAAAGAGCATTTAGCTTTAAAGGCTTAAAGGTCAAATTGGCCCTCAACGAAAAATAAAAAAACCAATTAAGCCCTTATGAAACATTTTCACCCAATTGAGCCCTCATAAATCAAATTACAATCAATCAAGCCCTCACAATTCAAATTGCGATCAATTTAGCCCTTCCGTTACATTGACTGTTAACTCACAAATAGTCAATAAGATAGTGACATGTGGCATACTCTCGAAGTGCCACATCATAAAAACCGTAAAAATCATTGAAAATGTAAAAAATATTTAAAATTAAAAAAAATAAAATTAAAAAAAATCTAAAAATATATTTAAAATTATAAAAAAAATTGTTAGGTTTTACGTGCTCGATTTCCTTCAATCGTTCTAGCTCGCCAAGTGTGGAGAAGTTGGATATTTGGGTGTTTTAGTGGGAGGTGAAAATTGGACAATAAGACACAAGGATTTATAGTGGTTCGGCCTTCTAACAAGCACCTACATCCACTACCTTAGCTTCCCACTAAGGATTTCAACAAATACACTCTTGAATTTCTTCCCCTTTTCTAGGCTAAGAAGGCAACCTTTACACACTCAAAGCTTTCTAACCCAAAGCTTGAGTAAACCCTCTTTACAAGAGAAATTCTAAAGCAAACTTGAAATCCCTCTAATATGTAATTGTTTGCACTATTTAGCTCTCACCCAAAACTAAACACTTGCGCTAGTTTGACAATATTAAGCTCACTAGTGTTGTCTATACAAGGAATTTACAGTTAAAGCTTTAGACACAATTTGTCATCATAATGTTGTAACAAATGAAGCATTGGTCTTCTCTTGATGCTTGGAGGTTCCTTTTATACTCTCAAATAAGTTTGTAGCCATTGAGGACCGTTGAGGATGTTTTGGAGCCGTTGGAGACTTTATTTCCCACCATAAATGCTAATCTGCAGACGTTCGTTTCGAAACACTTGACCCCATTTCAGAACACCCTTCTTTAGAACTAGCTGTTGAAGTCTGATACAGAAAGCCGTTTCGAAACACCTCTGGCCATTTCAAAACTCTCTTGTCCGTATCGAAACGATAGCAACCCCGTTTCGGAACGGGTGACAGTTGAGCTACAATTTAAAAAGATGTTGAGAAAATAGTCATTGGGGATTTTGACCGTTGAGGTTTTTGCCACATAGGCGTATCGAAACGCTATGTAAAAATCCTCACCCAGATTAAAGCCCGTTTCGAAACAGACAGAGCTGTATCGAAACGTTTTGAAACTGTGAATGGTTGTTTCGAAACGCCTAAGGGTGTTTCGAAACACCTGGGTGGTTTTGTAAAGTTTGACTTAAGAAAACACTTCAAAACATCTTTAAAAAATCCTCAAACATATTTTTAAATTGTTTGGACTTAAAGGAAATTTTGAAATCTTTTCAATTTAGTCCAAAACTATTTTTCAATTATTATATGAAAACATTAGTTCTTCAATCTCCCCTTTTTGATATAATAAAACCAATCTTGAAAAATTGTTTGGGATTCTCCCCCTTAGTAAAATAAATTTTGAATAAGAGAATTGATGTTCAAAATCAATTAACGCTCCCCCTTACTCATTTGAAAAATCAATTTTTCAAACCATTTCTCCCCCTTTTTGTTATATCAAAAAGACTTTAAATAACTTTAAGTTCAAAATAACTTAGGAGGTTAAAAAAATGACACAAATAAGAAATTTAATTTTAAAAATTGGCTCCCCCTTACTCAAAGCATCATTAAGGAATGTTAGTCCAACACATGATAATATAGTTGAATTAAAAGAAAATAAATCAAATTAAAAACAAGTAAAAACAACTAGATTTTACCACACTTGAACTCAAGGGAGGATGTGAAGTCTTCCTTCTTCAAGTGTTCTTACTTGTGTGCATGGAGCTTCCGCTCAATATTTGACTTGTTGTCAATCTCCATCACACCTATCATAAGACAATCAAGTAATTTTTGGTATCCAAATTGCTTTGGATCCATAGACGTTAGTAGCACATATTTTAGTCCCCTTAAGAATCCATTTTTCAATTTCATTATTTTTAGTTGAAGTGATTAGTTCTTTTGGAACCCAAACACTTCTAAAAACTTTGCCATTTACAAATCTAGGGGCACTAGATTGTCTTACATAAAAGTTTGATTTTCCAAAATTATTTTTCTTTTCAAGCTCTTTGAAAATCAAATCTTTTTCTTCTTGAACTTTATGAAGCAAGTTTTGTAAATCAAAACATTTTTGTTCAAACTCATTGATTTTTGCTTCAAGTTCAATTTTGGTTTTAGAAATCTAATCATTTTGAATTTTTAAATTTGAAATCACTTTCTTGTTTTTTAAAATATGATTTTTAAATTCTAAAACCAAATCATCATAGGCATCTTGTAATTCATCAAAGGAATATGAACATGAAGTAGATGAATTAGAAGTTACCCTTGAATCTTCTTTGATGGCTATAAGGCAAAGGTTGGCTTGTTCATCGTCGGTGGAGTCTTCATCACTCCAAGTAGCCACATATGCCTTATTCTTATGGCTTGAACTGCTTGCCCTCTTCTTCTTCTTCTTCATAGATTCATACTCGAATTCTTTCATTGCTTTCTTCATGAAAGGGGCACACTTCTTGAAGAGATGAGCTATCTATTCTTCTTCATCATCCTCCTCGCTTGTATCGACATGGTTGCACTTGGAGGATTTGAGATCAACTGCATTCGCATGGATGCCTAGCTCCATGATTTTCTTCTTCCCCGTCTTCTTTATCTCTTCCTTCTTCTCATCTTCTCTATCTTTCTTCATAATTTGGTGAGTGAGAAGTGACCCCATGAGTTCATCAAGCTTCAAGGTCTTTAAATTCTTGGCTTCGATGATGGCGGTCTTCTTTGAGTCTCATGACTCGGGAAGAGAATAGAGAAGCTTTCGGACAAGCTTTTCTTCCGGAATGACTTCTCCAAAGCCTTTTAGTCCATTGGTGATTGTGGAGAATCGATGGAACATCTTCTCAATGTCCTCTTCCGGATCCATCTTGAAGTTCTCATACTCTAGGTTGAGGAGGCCGGTCTTGGTTTCTTTTACTTCGTTTGTCCCCTCGTATGTAACTTCGAGCTTGTCCCAAACTTCCTTGGCACTCTCGCAAGAAGACACCTTATCGTAGATGTTGAGGCTAAGTGCACAAAAAATGAAGTGCAAAGCCTTGACATTTAGCTTCATCTTCTTACGATCGTCGGTACTCCACTCCTCCTTGCTTCCTTTTGGTACGAACGGGCCATCTTTAATAATACCCCAAAGCCTTTATTCTTTGGATTCGACAAAGAACATCATAATCGTCTTCCAATATGCATAATTTGTCCCGTCGAAGAAGGGTGGCTTGTCGATGGACTGCGTCATTGAGCCGGTTGTTTGAAATGTTGATCGAGCTTGCCGGATCACCTTAATAGAATGTTAATCATCTTCAATTGAGCTAAGCTCTGATACCAATTGTTGGGTTTTACGTGCTCGGTTTCCTTCAACCGTTCTAGCTCGCCAAGTGTGGAGAAGTTGGATATTTGTGTGTTTTAGTGGGAGGTGAAAATTGGACAATAAGACACAAGGATTTATCATGGTTCGGTCTTCTAACAAGCATCTACATTCACTGCCTTAGCTTCCCACTAACAATTTCAACAAATTCACTCTTGAATTTCTTCCCCTTTTCTAGGCTAAGGAGGCAATCTTTACACATTCAAAGCTTTCTAACCCAAAGCTTGAGTAAACCCTTTTTACAAGAGATATTCTAAAGCAAACTTGAAATCTCTCTAATAGGTAATTGTTTGCACTATTTAGCTCTCACCCAAAACCTAAACACTTGAGCAAATTTGACAATATTTAAGCTCACTAGTGTTGCCTATACAAGGAATTTACAATTAAAGCTTTAGGCACAATTTTTCATCATAATGTTGTAACAATTGAAGCATTGGTTTTCTCTTGATGCTTGGAGTTCCCTTTTATACTCTCAAATAAGTTTGTAGCCGTTGAGGACTGTTGGGGATGTTTTGGAGCCGTTGGAGACTTTATTTCCCACCATAAATGCTATTTTGCATATGTCCATTTCGAAACATTCGACTCCATTTCGGAACGCCCTTCTTCAGAACTAGCGATTAAAGTCTGATGCAACAAGCCGTTTCGAAACTCTCTTGTCCGTATCGAAACGGTAGCAACCCCGTTTCGGAACGGGTGACAGTTGAGCTGCAATTTAAAAAGCAGTTGGGAAAATAGCCATTGGGGATTTTGACCCTTGAGGTTTTTGCCACATAGGCGTATCGAAACGGTGAAGCCCGTATCGAAACGCTATGTAAAAATCCTCACCCAGATTAAAGACCGTTTCGAAATAGACAGAGCTGTATCGAAACATTTTGAAACTGTTAATGGTTGTTTCGAAACGCCTAAGGGTATTTCGAAACACCTGGGTGGTTTTTTAAAGTTTGGCTTTAGAAAACACTTCAAAACCTCTTTAAAAAATCCTCAAACATATTTTTAAGTTGTTTGGACTTAAAGGAACTTTTGAAATCTTTTCAATTTTGTCCAAAACTATTTTTCAATTATTATATCAAAACATTAGTTCTTCAAAAATATTTAAAAATAAAAATATAAGAAATATCGAAAAATCAAGAAAATATAAAAATTAATTATATTTGTAAAATAAATTAAAATTATTTATAAAATTATAAAAATATATGTTTACTTAAAACCGGAAAATAAAAAATAATTGTAATAATTATTTAAAAAATATATAAATATTTATAATGAAAATATTTAAAAATTATATATATATTTTTTAAAAATATTATTTTATTATAAAACCCCAAATTTTCAGAATTTTCCAAAATGCCCAAAAATTTTAAATCTAAATCCCAAAACCCTACCCTCGCATACCCAAATCCCTAAATAAATTTAATCAATGGTGAAAGTTGTTGGTGTTGTGGCAGGCGACGATGCTTGCGCAGACGATGGTGTTGATGTGAAGAAATATCGAGGAAGAACGGATTGGGTGATGCAAGGGGTGTCGAACGATGAGAATGCGTGCAAGGGTTACAGTGGGCTCTGGCGACGGTAGTATGATAACGAATATGGGAGGGGATTTCCTGCGACAAGGAGTGACCGGTGGTTAAATCGACGCCAATGCTTTATTTATGGATTTATAGGGCGTTATTGAAGGAAATAAAACTTTGGGGGTTTTTTAGAAAAAATTATTATTTTATGTTTTATAAAAAATTAAAGGAAAATAAGAAAAATAAATTAATTTAATATTTTTAATTTTTACAATTTTATAAAAAAATTATAGATTTATAGAGTTTTTTTAGGTTTTTCAATTTTTTATGATTTAATGACTTGGCACTCCCAGAGTGTGCCATGTGTCCTTCTATCTTTGATCGTTAGAGGGCACTAACGGTCAATGTGGTCAACATAACGGAGGGACTAAATTCGGTGCAATTTGAATTTTGAGGGCGAAATTGGATGAAATTTTTTCATAAGGGCTTAATTAATTTACTTTGATTTTTCAGTGAGGGCCAATTTGTCCTTTAAGCCAACTTTAAATTTTGTTACAAAATGGGCACTGAACCGTTATATGTCATTAACAGCCTATTGACAAACTTGTAACCCCTCGTCCCGGTCTGGATGACTGACCAGTCCGAGTAGGTTACACGGGAAAAATCGAAGTGAACCCCGTTAAGGCCCCACCTCGGTTAGCAACCCTAGAAAATTTTTCTTCAATTATCTTGTCTAGATGTTTCGTTAGTCCTATGTGTGATAAACGACAGCGGAAACAAGGACAAGACTATGCAGACGGAACGTAAGTTAATTTAAATTTACCAAGTGTCAAGTTAGTTCGATTTCTTGCATACGTGACCAAACCATACATAAACGAATACAAACAAGGCTCACAAGAAAGCTTACAACAAACAGAACCCAAGCCCAACACTTGAGAACCTTCAAAGATGCCAAAAGCCCAATTTCCAGGCCTGTGTTTCGAAACAGGCTTGCCCGTTTCGATACACGGGCCCCAGTTTTAAAAGCCAGACTAGCCGTACCGATACGGTCCACCTCGTTTCGGTACAGGGGTCCATTTCGTATAAGCGTTTCGAAACTCGTTCCGAAACTCGTTCCGAAACAGGCCTTCACAGTAGCAAACTGTTTCGGTACGCGTATCGGAACAGGGGCTCACAGTGTCAAACTGTATCGAAACGCGTTCCGATACGGGTATCCCTCGAGCTGCACCCGTTCCGAAACCACCTCACGCGTTTCGAAACGCCTGCAACCTGTGAGACACTAAAAACAGTTTTAAGCATCTCTAAATGTTCCCAAACATCCCCAAAACCTCAAGAAACAAGATACAACATGCACACACCTATTCTAGAGGCATTTCACCCTACTTCAAGCATGATCAAACACTTAACATACATTCGAGACCAAGCCATTCGAAAGAACATACATCCAAGGTTAATCATTTAAAGAAACAAGCATTCACCAAGTACATTGCATAACAAGGTTTACATGCCTTTAACAAAACACACAAGCATTCATAGAACATGGTTATAAGCCTTCAAAACACAAAGCATTTAGGCAACAACATAAACATGGTTTACAAATCCACATCAAAGGCATTAACAACAAAGACCAACACATAGGATTCTATCAACGCTCATACAAAACACGTAGCATCCCCATTGCTAAACTACCACATTATTTACTAAAACATACTTGAGCAACTACTACAAGCTTTGATGTCCTTTCCTTGCTCCTTGCTAACTCCACGCTAATGATATGCATTGTCGAAAACGAGAGCGTAAGCTAGAAGCTTAATGAGGGTGCTCTAAAACAAAAACAACGACAATGCAGGGTTCAAGCATATCATCCTTAAGACCTTTTACAAGCATACATATGCACCAACATAACAACATAGCTAAACATCACAAGAATGCATGGACATGGCATCTTACCTCATGTCATGCTAAACAAAATATAAGAATTATCTTATCACATCCATCACACATGAACAAGTATGTTGGCAACTATTAGCTTACTCGGATATGCGGATAACTTCCGTTGGGATTTTCACCCTCAACGTACTCAACAACATCATTTCCTTCGGTGGGATTACACTCATCACCGGTCCTTGCATGGATGGGATTACACTCATCATCACATGCCCTTACGGATGGGATTCCACTCATCATCACGTAATAACATTTTCCGGTGGAATATTACTTCACCGGATGCCTCCTTGATGACTATACGTCACCAAGGCCACGCGCGAATTTGACTCAACCGTGTGCACACTCATCCTAATGATCGATCATTTATACCCGATAATTAACTAGTGCCAATCCTACTAACAAGTCTCACCATGATAATCCATCATGCATTTCAACATATCAAACACCACATACATCGATGTGTATAACAACATGCATAAACAACACATACTTCACAAGTCCACATTATGCACATTAAGCAAAACTCATAAAGCACGCAAGAGATTAAGCTACCAACTTAATCTCTACCTTGGATTGGCCTACCAAGCACAATCCAACACCACAACCACACACTTGAACCAATTTAAAATCATTTTAAATGATTCCACTCACCACACTTCCTTAAGCAAACCGAGAAAAGCCGAATCAAGCCTTCACACTCTCCGAAATCGTGCTTGAAGCTTCTCCAACGGTTTCCTTGATTCTAACCAATCAAATAACAACACATTACTCAACCAAATCATTCACAAACACTGTCACAACCAAAACTACAACCACAAAGCCAATTCTCTACAAATTTCAAACCATGAACCAACCCAAAGATCCTCATTTTCGTACTCCCTCACAACCCAACAGAAATCTATCAATTCCAACACCTAACCCAACATTAAACACTTTCAAAACAACCTTCAAGCAACCCTATAACATCAGCCTAACTCCCCTTCACAAATCCACTCCAAAAACTCAAGTTTTGACCCTTAAAAATACCCACAAAAACTCATTTCGGGATTTTTGATAAAACCCCACCATTTTGAGATATATTACATCTAAGGGCAAGAGTTCAACATAAATAAACTTTACAAAACGAAAAACCAACAAAAACCCACTAAAGCTTCTTCCTTTTTCCCCAAAGTTTGAAAACTTCAAAATTTCCAAAGGTGATGTTTATGAAAACTAAAACTATAGAAACATTAGGGACGGTAAGGAGAAGTCAAAAATATAATTACCTTGTTGAAAGCACTTGAAATGAGGGAGGGATTTGATGGAATAGTAACCAAGGGTTTGGGGGGATTTTTGACGTGAAAAAGAGTTTGGAGGAAGAAGATGGTGAAAGTATTTTAAAAGTCTCCTTTTTTCTCATCTTATTTCCTTTACTTTAAAATTTACCAAATTGTCATTAATGAAAGTCAAACCTTTTTAAATTTAAAAGCAATGTACATTTTAATTAAAACGAGCCCAACAACCCGAACCCGATTCACACCCTCAACTCCCCACCCCTAAACCCGGGTGCTACAAAACTAATTGGGCATGTCCACTTAATTAAAATAATATACTAGTTATTACAAAATGATCATTAAAGTTTTTAAATGTTGTAAAATAGTCATTGAATTATTATTAGCATTTAACTATTTAATTTCTATAGAATAATTGGTCATTACAGGTTGTACTGCAAGTTTTTTTTTACATCTGATTTCAAGAGATTTTGTTTTCAAAACTGTTTCAAATGAATGAATGAAATGATTTTTGTTTCCAAAAATGTTTCGAATGACTGAATTTAAGGCTTTCTGTTTCCAGAAAACTTTCAAATGAAAAGAATTAAAGATTTCTTTCAAAAAACATTTTTGAAAAACTTTTAATTCATTCATTTGAAACATTATGGAATATTCGAAATAAGGTCTCTTGAAATCGGATGCAAAAAAAACTTGTCGTATAACTTGTAATAATAGACTATTTATAGCAATTAAATATTTTGATGACTATTATGTAATATTTATAAAGTTCAATAATCATTTGTAATAACTAATATATCATTTTAATTAGGAGGATATATTCAGTCAACTTGTTTTTAAGTTGTTAACCACATCTAAGAGTTCAATGATTAGTAACAAAATCAAAAATTTAAGTCCTTTTTTTAAAAGTTTAATATCTAAAAAAATATTTAAAATAATTTAGTGACAATTTCTAAATGTTACCTTTATTATAGGGATAACTACATATTTAGTACCCATCTATTCTTGCGTTCTTATTTTAGTACCCTACTTATTTTTTTTGGCAAAATAGTACCTAATGTTACGTCTTTTGTTTTGTTTTGATACCCCAACCGTTAAAAAAAACGGAGTTGATGACATTGCTTATTTTTAATTAGGATAATCACAGTTTTAGTCCTCAAAACTTATACATTTCTACCAATTTGGTCCAAACTCTATCAATTTAATAATAATCTTAAATATTTGGGTTAAAACTATATCTCTCATTTTATTTCTTCTTCCTCGAAACCCTAACCCAATTTTATTTCTTCGAACCTCTTTCTTTGGTCTGCAAAAGATTTCTTTCCATTTCGAATCATTTCTATCAATGGAGATTAACAATGTAAAAACAACCACCAAGAATGGGGATATTTGTTCCGAGTTGGCATACAAAAAGTTTCTTTGTTAAACAGAGAATTGGGCTTACTCTGCTTAGCCCAGTACACCACAACTCAGCATGACAAGTTTGGAATGTCATCGGTTGCACAAAGTATCGCTGCAGCAGCAATGCTTGACGGCCAATACTCTAGAAAACTGGCCTCTGTTCACATTTACCAAACAAGTATATTGCTTATAATTTGCATGTATTTCTATCGACCAACAAAAAAAGAGAGAATTGTTCTAATATGAAAATCAAATGATGATACCTTTGACATTGGATAAAATAGTATCCGTTGCCTTTGAAATCAGAAACCCGAAAAAAGTTCCTGTTGGATCGGCCTTACAGGCAAAGAAATCAGTAAAACTGAATGGCGTTACTGATCGCAGCCTCCAATCCAAAACCGCGAGAACAAGCAGTTCAATGCTGCGAATTGTTTTAGGTTCAAAAATATATTTGGCACCCTCTCCCTGCATAAACATAGTATTTTGTTAAAATTATAGTAACTAATGATCAATGAAATCTATAATTTTGATGGTTGTTTTTGCATTGTTAATCTCTATTGAAAAAATAGATGGTAAAATGGCACGTTAGTACTGACTTGAAAATAAAATAAATACTATTGTGAGCGAATCGTCCCCTGAGGTTAACATGGTCGCTCTGGTATTCGTACACCCGAATGCGGAATGGACAACAGTGGATAACAATGGAAGAAGAGAGAGAGCTTTTGAGTTTCTTGTGTATTTTCTGGATGCAAATGAAGCTTGAAGGCCTCAATATTTATAGGCTGCAACAGAGGGCACGAGACTTGCCCTTGTTCTCTATCACTCAATAAGGGAGAGGAGGATGAAGACTATAAATACCCTTCACATGTTAGTTTCCCACTCAATGTGGGATATCATCTTTTGCATTACTAACATTCCCCCACTAATGCGAAAGAATTCTCCTAAAACTTGAAAAAACAATCTTCCAAGAAGATCAACAGCGGAATTAGATGCTTAAGCACTAGTGAACAAATCTTGAACTAGTACATAGTGATAATAAGCAATTCTTCTCTTAGATAAGTGAAACTAGTCTTGAACTTTCTAAGATAAGGGTAAACTTATAACACACACCTAATTCATTCATCCACCGAAGTCCTCGATGTGTAAGATATATATACGAATGTATATTTAGCCATCTTACCTCAGGATTATAGTAAGTGTTTTAGAAAAACTGCCCAAGGTTTTTCATAGAAGGCGGCTAACCCTTCTCAATTACATAGGTTATTTCATCAAGTTTTTCTCAATAAAACCATCCAAAAATGACTATGAAATAATTAAGAACTATTACAATAGCTCGACCTCTCAAGGTTTATGGTGATTTTCTTCAAGTTCGTTATAAACGAACCACCCAATTATTGGACTAAGAAATCATTAAGATAAGTATTAAGCCTCCTTAACAAGTGAATTCAATATGTTCTTCTCAATAGAACACTGAAATTTTTAATTCATTAAGAGTTTGAGTAAAACTCATCCTTTTCTAGCGGTAAGTTCATTAAGTCTTTTACATTAAAGACTTCCCACTTAACCCTGGGTTATGAACTTATTAAGAATAGATATTCAACCACGGTCGGTAAATTCATCAAGTCTTTCTCACTAAGACTACCCAAAACCTGGGCTATAAATTTATTAAGAGCAACAATGCTCAACTTGTGCATGTACATTATTCGTCATAGGGATAGGTAATAAGAAATGTACACTATGAGTCTTTCCATGGTTTCGTTTGACCACATTGAACTTAGATAACTAAGTTGGATATCCACCATGAATTCCTCAACCAATGGGCTTTAAACCCATCCCACTCGACGAATCTAGGACCTATTTCCGACTTAACCCTTTGGTAAGCGGATCTGCTAGGTTCCTTTCTAACTTCACATACCCTAAAGAAAGCACTCCATTCCTTATTAAATATCTCACTGATTCATGTCTTATACGAATGTGCCTTTTCTTACCATTGTAAGCTTGGTTCTTGGCTACACATATCACATCTTGTGAATCACATAGTAAGGAAACTAGAGGAGTCGATTTTCCCTACAATGGTATTTCATCTAAAAGATTCCTGAGCCACTCAGCTTCTTGCCCAGCTAAGTCAAGAGCTGTGAACTCTAACTCCATAGTAGAACGAGCAATCCAAGTCTGCTTAGAAGAATTCCAAGAGATTGCTACTCCACCCAAAGTAAAAACATACCAACTGGTAGAGCTTACTTCGTCACTATCAGAAACCAGTTGGCGTCACAATATCCTTCTAAAACAGCAGGAAAGCCAACAAAATTGAGTTTCCAGTCCATAGTACCTCTAAGGTATTTAAGTAAGTGTCTAAGAGCAATTCAATGTTCACTACTTAGGTTGTGAGTATATCTACTAAGTCTGCTCACAGCATAGGCAATATCAGGTCGAGTATAGTTCATTAAGAACATTAGACTCCCAATTATTTTAGCATATTCAGTTTGGGAAACGCTACTTCTTTTATTCCTAAAAAGATGAATTCTAGAGTCATACGGGATTCGTACAAGAATGACATCAAAACTGTCAAACTTCTTTAGCACTTTCTCAACATAGTGCGTTTGACTTAGCAAAAAACCCTTTTCAGTTTTAGCAACTTTGACTCCTAAGATCACATCTACTTCTCCCAAATCAGTCATCTCAAATTTAGTGGACGAGAATTTTTTGTTTTGTTAATGGACTCAATGTTGGTGCTAAAAATCAACATGTCATCAACATAAAAACTTATGATGACGCAATCTACACCAAACATCTTCGAGTACTCGCATGCATCCGAACCATTCACAACAAAACCAAAACTAAGAATAGTGTAACCCCCTTAACCCGGCCTAGACGGTTGACCCAAATTAAGAAGATTACACGGGGAAAACCAAAGTCAACCCGAAAGTCAACCTTGATTAACGACCCTTTTTTTTTTCTTTTTAAACTTCTCTAGATGCAAATTATCCCTAGATATAATCACAAGATCATCACATACAAAGATCATAATCATCAGAGAACATTCAGGGACTCAATTGTACAAATTACAACTTTGGGGACCAAATTGTAAATTCTGAAAATTATAAGGACTTAAGCCAATTTAAAGTTACCAACTTGAAATTAATCATCTTTCATGCTTCTCTGCCAAATTTCAGCTCAAACGGGCATCCCAAACTCATACAATTGTACAAACAAGTTTCAGGACAAAAATGCAAACATTGCAAAACATTTAACCATCAAATTCAGAGCCCAACGGTCGAGTGTTCCGAAACAGGGAAGACCTGTTTCGAAATGCGGGACCGTTCCGCAACGGGTTCCGAAACATGGCCTGGCAGTGGCCAAACTGTTCCGAAACAGTGCCTCCCGTTTCGGAACGCCCAGGCCATTTTAGGCCCCCGTTCCGATACGGTAGCACCTGTTCCGAAACATGCTGCCCAGATTGCAGAAAATCAGCTGGTTTAACATGCAATTCACCTATCAAACATGCTCCAAAAGCCACCAAACTTTACCAGCAAGTCACACAACATTCCTGGAACATAATTGCATCAACTAAACATCAACATGACTTCAATTATGAAAAGCCCCAAATCTATAGACATTCTTCCTATCTAGCAAACCATTCAAGCATCAAATCTCCAAATAAACCACATAAAGGCCAATTACAATTACCAACATTATTAGCAACATAAATCCAACTTAGGGAGTCCAAAACATCTCCCAAAACAACAACATAGGTCCCCCATTGCCAAATTACCAAAAAGCTAATAGTGTTTAAGAAACCTTCACCATACATGAGCTTTGTTCACCACTTGGATTCTTCACCACCTTGCTGCCCTCAAATGCACTTTAATGCTCTGCATTATTGGTTTAAGAAAGAGAGAGAGAGCGTAAGCAAAAGCTTAGTGAGGAATGCTCATTAAAACCACACAATAATGCATTTATAAAACACCTTTATAAATCATACTTCAAACCAACATTTAAACATGCTCATAAGCATTTAAAACAAGCAACTCATGCTTCAAGTTCATATCATGTCATATTGGCAACAAGTGATACATTCAACATAAGACTCACACATGGACTTTTAAACACCATTGTGATCTTATACTTTCCAAGGACCACACATGGACTTTTAAACACCATTGTGTCCTTAACCCCATGGACTTTTAAACACCATGGCCCATGGACTTTTAAACACCATGGCAAGGACCACACAAGGACTTTTAAACACCTTTGTGTCCTTAACAAGAACCATCCAAGGACTTTTAAACACCTTGATGTTCTTAAATAACAAGGCTTACACAAGGAATTTTAACCACCTTTGTAACCTTAACCAAGGACCAATCATGGACTTTTAAACACCATATTGTCCTTAAATACACAAGACTCATCCAAGGAATTTTAACCACCTTGATGATCTTAACCAAGAACCAACCATGGACTTTTAACCACCATGTTGTTCTTAAATAAACAAGGCTCACACAAGGACTTTTAAACACCTTTGTGACCTTAAACATCACTTGCCAATATGCATCATTAACAACATTAATCCACTGTTTTAAAGCATTAAACCAAGCCATAAACATCATGCATCTTTAAGCATCAAACCACATTTAAACAATGTTCAAAAACAAGGATCTCTTACCTTGAGCATCCTTCAACACATGGCTTATAATCTCAGCAAATAAACATGCTAAATATGCTTTCAAAATAGGATTTAAAACATGCAAACAACCACATTGCATACAACCAAACCATGGCTCATCATCAAGAGAGTTTTCCGAAAACTTACTCTTGAGCTTAGCTAAGTTGCTTAGACTTAAACTAAGCTCCCAAACCTTCAAAACATTGGTTTCAAGACTGAAAACCAAAATCCACTCACCGATTCCGTTTCGCCTCTTGCCGAAACACCAATCAAGCTTCCGGATCACCACCACTTGGATCCAAAGATGCTTCCCCTGTTTTTAACACATCAAAGTAGAGGATTAATGCATTATCATGCATTAATAGCTTCAATGAAAGCACCTAAACCCGCTGCTCTCATCTACACTCCACTTTCGGCTACCAAACACAACCGAAAATGCATCCAAACAACTTCACAACATTACTCAGCCATGATCCATCAAATCTAAACATTCCTAAACATCAATTAACATCCAAAATGGATCTCAACACATCCTTATACCTCCAGCCATAACAGATCATCAAGATCACTCCAAAAACCATCAAAAACACAAGCTAAACTTAGGAAATTCAACCTATCCGGGATTGCATTAATTAAACCTCAATTCCTTATCAAATTAACATTCATTTAACATCAAAAATACACCTCAAATCACTGCTTAAACAGATCATACGAATTTTCATCAAAATCAAGCAAATCTTGCATTTAAAAGCCAAGATCATGAATACATCTATAAAACCTTTTATAAAACACAATTTAAGGATTGAGAACTTATGAATTTCAGTAAAGAACTGAGAGTTTAGAGGAGAAGGACGTTCTTACCTCCAAACTTGAGTTTTCTCCCTTTTTGGAACCAAAAACTTGAAAATCTAATTAGCAAATGGTGAGGTTTTGATGAGGAGATGATTAGCAATCAAAAGAGAATTGAAAAGAGGTATTTAGGTAGCAAAATCAGAGGAAAAAGCTTTGGAGAAAGATGTTTGGTTTGAGAGAAAATGAGAGAAAAGGAAAAATGGAAAATATGGAAAGTTAGTTGGAAATGACAAAATATCTTCCCTCCTTTTTAGTTTTATTTAAAAACCTTTAATAAATCATTTAATATCTTAGAAAAATCTGGAGAAACTCCCTTTGGGTAAATAGCTCCTTAAAGATTCAAAGTTTCAATCCTTTTTAAAACAGTCACGCAGTTTTCAAAAATTACATTTTGGTCACTAGCCAAAATGTCATCCTTCCAAACCTCATTTTGTAAAATTGATTTCACAGTTCACTTATATATATTAAAAGAGGATTTTAGAACATTTTTCCATATTTTTAATGCAACCTGAACTAAGTTTTCCTAATTTCACTCTTTTATATTCGAACCGCACTTTGACCGAACCGGTCCAAGCCCAAAACTTCTAAGCCCAAAACCGGGGCGTTACAACTCTCACCCCCTTAAGAAATTTCGTCCTCGAAATTTACCTGAAGGAAAGAGATACGGAAACTGCTTCAGCATATCATCCTTCCGTTCCCACGTGGCTTCCTCAACACCACGGTGCTTCCACAACACCTTTACCAACTCAATGGTCTTGCCACGAAGAACCTTGCTGTCCGAATCCAGAATCTTCACCGGTTCCTCATCATAGGTCAAATCCGGATTCAATTCCACTTCCTCCACAGGCATCACATGTGAAGGATCTGATCTATACTTCCGGAGCATAGAAACATGAAACACATCATGAATCTTCTCCAACTCTTGAGGTAGCCTCAACTTGTACGCAACAGGACCCACACGCTCAATCACCTCGTATGGTCCAATGTACCTAGGGCTAAACTTACCCTTCCGGCCAAACCTCATCACCTTTTTCCAAGGCGAAACCTTCAAAAACACACGGTCACCCACCGCATACTCTATCTCCTTACGCTTCAAATCCGCGTAAGACTTTTGCCGATCAGAAGCTATCTTCAAACGCTCACAAATGAGCTTCACCTTCTCGGTGGTTCCTTTCAACAAAGCCGGCATCGAAATCAACTTCTGTCCCGTTTCAGCCCAACAAAGAGGAGTCCTACACTTCCTCCCGTACAAAGCCTCATAAGGTGCCATCTGAATACTTGCTTGATAACTATTGTTATAGGCAAACTCCACCAAAGGCAAATGTTTCTCCCAAGAGCCTTGAAACTCAATTACGCAGCACCTCAACATATCCTCCAAAATCTGGATAACTCGCTCAGACTGACCATCCGACTGAGGATGATAAGATGTACTGAAATTCAACCTTGTACCCAAAGCTTGGTGCAAACACTGCCAGAAACGCGATGTAAACCTCGGATCCCTATCCGACACAATCGACTTAGGCACACCATGCAGCCGCACAATATCAGCAATGTACAGCTCCGCAAGCTTATCCAAAGAAAACGTAGTATGCACAGGCAAGAAATGCGCACACTTCGTCAGGCGATCCACAATCACCCACACTGAATTCTTCTTCGAAGGTGACAAGGGTAAACCAGATACAAAATCCATGGTAATCCTTTCCCACTTCCATTCAGGGATTCTCAACGGTTGCAACAACCCTGAAGGAACCTGATGCTCAGCCTTAACTCGCTGACACACCATGCACTTGCTCACAAACTCTGCAACATCCTTCTTCAAACCCACCCAATAGTACTCATCACGAAGATCACGATACATCTTAGTACTACCAGGGTGCATAGCAAAAGGACTACTATGACCTTCAGTCAAAATAGCACGCCTCAACTCAGCATCATTAGGCACTACTATCCGACTCCCAAAACACAACACTCCATCATCATTAAAACAGAAATCCGAAGGCCTACCCTCCGCGATATCCTGAACATGCGGTACCAAGGAATCATCCAGCAACTGTTTTTCCTTGATCAACTGAACCAAAGATGGTTTCACTTGCAACTCAGCCACAAGACCACCATCACGCGAAATACTCAAACTGGCAAACATAGCCCTAAACTCAACAGCTACCTTCCTACTCAAGGCATCCGCTACAACATTAGCTTTCCCAGGGTGATACTCAATCGTCAAATCATAATCCTTGAGCAACTCCACCCAACGTCGCTGCCTAAGATTCAACTCCTTCTGAGACATCAGATACCTCAAACTCTTGTGATCCGTGTACACAGTACACTTCTCACCATACAGATAATGCCTCCAGATCTTCAAAGCAAAAACCACCGCAGCCAACTCAATGTCATGCGTAGGATAATTGCGCTCATGCACCTTCAACTGCCGCGATGCATAAGCCACCACCTTACCCTCTTGCATCAACACACATCCCAAACCAACATAGGATGCATCACTGTAGACCACAAACTCTTTCCCTGATTTAGGTTGAACCAAGATAGGAGCTTGCGTCAAAGCTGCCTTAAGCTTCTCAAAAGCCTGCTGTCTCGCTTCCGTCCACTCATACTTAACATCTTTCTGCAACAACTTCGTCAAAGGTGCAACAATCTTAGAAAACCCATCCACAAACCTCCGGTAGTATCCCGCCAAACCAAGGAAACTACAAACCTCATGAACAGACTTAGGAACCTTCCAATTCATCACCGCCTCAACCTTCTGAGGATCAACACGAATCCCCTCAGCAGAAACCACATGCCCAAGGAACACCACTTCCCTTAGCCAGAACTCACACTTGCTTAGCTTAGCATAAAGCTGATTCTCCAACAAAGCTTGCAGCACAATCCTCAAATGCTCTTCATGCTCCTCCTCAGTACGCGAGTACACGAGGATATCATCAATGAACACCACAACAAACTTGTCCAGGTATTCATGAAACACACGATTCATCATGTCCATGAAAGCTGCAGGAGCATTTGTCAACCCAAACGGCATCACAAGGAACTCATAATGCCCATACCTCGTCCTGAAAGCTGTCTTAGGCACATCCACATCCTTCACCTTCAACTGATAATACCCTGACCTCAAGTCAATCTAAGAGAACACAACTGCTCCCCGAAATTGATCAAAGAGATCATCAATTCTCGGCAAAGGATACCGATTCTTGATAGTCAACTTGTTCAGCTGACGGTAATCAATTCACATCCTCATAGTGCCATCCTTCTTTTTCACAAACAAGACCGGTGCACCCCAAGGCGACACACTTGGCCGAATGAACCCACGATCAAGCAACTCTTGCAACTGTGTCTTCAGCTCCTTCAACTCTTTAGGTGCCATTCTATAAGGGGTAATGGACACAGGAGTTGTATTCTCATACAGCTCAATCCCAAACTCCACCTCGCGATTAGGAGGTAAACCAGGCAACTCCTCAGGGAACACACCATGGAACTCTCGCACAACCCTGATATCTTGCACACGCAACTCCTTAGAGCTAGGATTCATCACAAAAGCTAGATAAGCTTCACAACCTTGCCTCAGCATCCTGCTCGCCTCCAATGTAGACACCATATTGGCAAGAAACTTCACATTCTCACCAACCACAACCACCTCATAATCATCCGCAAGCTTCAACGAAACTCGTTTATTTTCACAATCCACAACAACACGATGCTCAGCAAGCCAATCCATACCAAGGATTACATCAAAACCATAGAAAGGAACCTCCATAAGGTCAACATGAAAAACATGATCTTGAACAACCAAAGGACACCTTCTATAAAGCTTTCGAGTCACAACAGTCTCACCAAAAGAACTAGTGACACGAACACCAACATCCAAAGACTCAACAGGCAAACCAAGCAATTCAGCATGCTCACGCAAGATGTAAGAGTGCGTAGATCCAGAATCAATCAAGGAAAGTAATGACAAGGATTGCAAAGTAAAGGTACCTGCGATCACATCCGCGTCATTCCTTCCCTCCCGCTGAGCATACACCCTGGCTTGGCCACCACCCTCAGGCTGAATAGCCACAACATGGGCTACACCTCGGCCACCCTCCTCTCTCCGCTGGAAATTACCACGGCCGCGCCCACGACCTCTCTGTGGTGCAGCAACAACAGGAGCACGCACTTGGCCACCAGCCAACATAGGACACTCTCGCCTCAAATGATCCGCAGATCCACAGTTCCAGCACCCATTTCCAGCTGCCGCAACAGGAGCTTGCACCTCCCTCACAGCTCGAGGACAATCACGCTTCATGTGACCACGTGAACCACACGTCCAACATGCACTCGGATCAGCTCTAGCATTACCTCCCCGAGCAGGCGCACCACCACCTCGCTTAGCTGAGGACTGATACTTCTGATCACGTCCCCTCTTGTTCCGTCCACCACCGGAACTATATTCAGCTGCTCGCTTGCCAGCACTTGACCCAGCACTCTTAGCAGATAAACCCAAGTTCATCTCAATATCCTTTGCTCGACCCACCAGCACATCGAAATCACTATACTCGGTATCCAGCACATACATCTTAACCTCCGTCACTAAACCATAACGGAACCTTTCACACCTCTCCCGCTCATCCGGGACAAGCTCAGGTGCGTATTGACTGAGTCGAACAAACTGCACTTCATACTCAGCCACAGTCATGCTCCCCTGGGTAAGAGACATGAACTCTCGCTTCTTTTCGTCTAGGTACCTCACACCTAGATACCTTCTCTTGAACACATTCTGGAAGAATGTCCAAGTTACATCAGCCTCAGCCATCCCAGAGATCGTGGTCGTCCACCACGTATATGCATCATCCTGAAGCAAGGATACCACACAGCCCAACTTTTGCACATCAGTACAACTCATCTGACCCAAGATTCTCTTGGTACTCTCCAACCAAGACTCCGAACCTTCAGCTGACAAACCCCTGAACTCAGTCCCTCCCATACTGTGCAGACGTTGCAAGGGTAGTCTAACTCCAGCATCTCCCTGATGCCCAGCTCCTCGAGCTCCAGCTACTGCGGCTTGAAAAGCTCCAGCAATAGCTTGTATCAACACTGTCATGTCAGGAACAGCTTGCCCCTGACCAGCAGCTTCAGGTCCAGCAACCCCAGCATCAGCTGCAGCTCCAGCTCCTTCACCCCCAGCACCACCACCACCCGGTGGAGGAGGTAAAACCGCACTCTCAACATTCTCTTCATTCTCATTCTCGTTTTGAGCCGCAGCTCGCACATTACTCCTTAACTCTCTACGAGGAGCCATACTCTAACAATGCAATCACAATGCAAATAAACAAAGTCAGGCCCAGCAAGGTAAGCAATCCAAGTACTCAAGCTCATTTTCACTTAAAAACAACATCATTTCATTAGCTTTGATTTGGCAATGGGTACCCACAACATGCTTCACCACAACATACAACACAATTGCAACATAATCACAATTCACTCATCATGCTTTCACTCAACAAGCATACAAAGCATAAATGCTTAAATCATTCACATAACATTCCCAATTACTCGAGAACTCAGCTCTGATACCACCAAATGTAACCCCTTAACCCGGCCTAGACGGTTGACCCAAATTAAGAAGATTACACGAGGAAAACCAAAGTCAACCCGAAAGTCAACCTTGATTAACGACCTTTTTTTTCTTTTTAAACTTCTCTAGATGCAAATTATCCCTAGATATAATCACAAGATCATCACATACAAAGATCATAATCATAAGAGAACATTCAGGGACTCAATTGCACAAATTACAACTTTGGGGACCAAATTGTAAATTCTGAAAATTATAAGGACTTAAGCCAATTTAAAGTTACCAACTTGAAATTAATCATCTTTCATGCTTCTCTGCCAAATTTCAGCTCAAACGGGCATCCCAAACTCATACAATTGCACAAACAAGTTTCAGGACCAAAATGCAAACATTGCAAAACATTTAACCATCAAATTCAGAGCCCAACGGTCGAGTGTTCCGAAACAGGGAAGACCTGTTTCGAAACGCGGGACCGTTCCGCAACGGGTTCCGAAACATGGCCTGGCAGTGGCCAAACTGTTCCGAAACAGTGCCTCCCGTTTCGGAACGCCCAGGCCATTTCAGGCCCCCGTTCCGATACGGTAGCACCTGTTCCGAAACAGGCTGCCCAGATTGCAGAAAATCAGCTGGTTTAACATGCAATTCACCTATCAAACATGCTCCAAAAGCCACCAAACTTTACCAGCAAGTCACACAACATTCATGGAACATAATTGCATCAACTAAACATCAACATGGCTTCAATTATGAAAAGCCCCAAATCTATAGACATTCTTCCTATCTAGCAAACCATTCAAGCATCAAATCTCCAAATAAACCACATAAAGGCCAATTACAATTACCAACATTATTAGCAACATAAATCCAACTTAGGGAGTCCAAAACATCTCCCAAAACAACAACATAGGTCCCCCATTGCCAAATTACCAAAAAGCTAATAGTGTTTAAGAAACCTTCACCATACATGAGCTTTGTTCACCACTTGGATTCTTCACCACCTTGCTGCCCTCAAATGCACTTTAATGCTCTGCATTATTGGTTTAAGAAAGAGAGAGAGAGCGTAAGCAAAAGCTTAGTGAGGAATGCTCATTAAAACCACACAATAATGCATTTATAAAACACCTTTATAAATCATACTTCAAACCAACATTTAAACATGCTCATAAGCATTTAAAACAAGCAACTCATGCTTCAAGTTCATATCATGTCATATTGGCAACAAGTGATACATTCAACATAAGACTCACACATGGACTTTTAAACACCATTGTGATCTTATACTTTCCAAGGACCACACATGGACTTTTAAACACCATTGTGTCCTTAACCCCATGGACTTTTAAACACCATGGCCCATGGACTTTTAAACACCATGGCAAGGACCACACAAGGACTTTTAAACACCTTTGTGTCCTTAACAAGAACCATCCAAGGACTTTTAAACACCTTGATGTTCTTAAATAACAAGGCTTACACAAGGAATTTTAACCACCTTTGTAACCTTAACCAAGGACCAATCATGGACTTTTAAACACCATATTGTCCTTAAATACACAAGACTCATCCAAGGAATTTTAACCACCTTGATGATCTTAACCAAGAACCAACCATGGACTTTTAACCACCATGTTGTTCTTAAATAAACAAGGCTCACACAAGGACTTTTAAACACCTTTGTGACCTTAAACATCACTTGCCAATATGCATCATTAACAACATTAATCCACTGTTTTAAAGCATTAAACCAAGCCATAAACATCATGCATCTTTAAGCATCAAACCACATTTAAACAATGTTCAAAAACAAGGATCTCTTACCTTGAGCATCCTTCAACACATGGCTTATAATCTCAGCAAATAAACATGCTAAATATGCTTTCAAAACAGGATTTAAAACATGCAAACAACCACATTGCATACAACCAAACCATGGCTCATCATCAAGAGAGTTTTCCGAAAACTTACTCTTGAGCTTAGCTAAGTTGCTTAGACTTAAACTAAGCTCCCAAACCTTCAAAACATTGGTTTCAAGACTGAAAACCAAAATCCACTCACCGATTCCGTTTCGCCTCTTGCCGAAACACCAATCAAGCTTCCGGATCACCACCACTTGGATCCAAAGATGCTTCCCCTGTTTTTAACACATCAAAGTAGAGGATTAATGCATCATCACGCATTAATAGCTTCAATGAAAGCACCTAAACCTGCTGCTCTCATCTACACTCCACTTTCGGCTACCAAACACAACCGAAAATGCATCCAAACAACTTCACAACATTACCCAGCCATGATCCATCAAATCTAAACATTCCTAAACATCAATTAACATCCAAAATGGATCTCAACACATCCTTATACCTCCAGCCATAACAGATCATCAAGATCACTCCAAAAACCATCAAAAACACAAGCTAAACTTAGGAAATTCAACCTATCCGGGATTGCATTAATTAAACCTCAATTCCTTATCAAATTAACATTCATTTAACATCAAAAATACACCTCAAATCACTGCTTAAACAGATCATACGAATTTTCATCAAAATCAAGCAAATCTTGCATTTAAAAGCCAAGATCATGAATACATCTATAAAACCTTTTATAAAACACAATTTAAGGATTGAGAACCTTTTATAAATCACTGAGAGTTTAGAGGAGAAGGACGTTCTTACCTCCAAACTTGAGTTTTCTCCCTTTTTGGAACCAAAATCTTGAAAATCTAATTAGCAAATGGTGAGGTTTTGATGAGGAGATGATTAGCAATCAAAAGAGAATTGAAAAGAGGTATTTAGGTAGCAAAATCATAGGAAAAAGCTCTGGAGAAAGATGTTTGGTTTGAGAGAAAATGAGAGAAAATGAAAAATGGAAAATATGGAAAGTTAGTTTGAAATGACAAAATATCTTCCCTCCTTTTTAGTTTTATTTAAAAACCTTTAATAAATCATTTAATATCTTAGAAAAATCTGGAGAAACTCCCTTTGGGTAAATAGCTCCTTAAAGATTCAAAGTTTCAATCCCTTTTAAAACTGTCACGCAGTTTTCAAAAATTACATTTTGGTCACTAGCCAAAATGTCATCCTTCCAAACCTCATTTTGTAAAATTGATTTCACAGTTCACTTATATATATTAAAAGAGGATTTTAGAACATTTTTCCATATTTTTAATGCAACCCGAACTAAGTTTTCCTAATTTCACTCTTTTATATTCGAACCGCACTTTGACCGAACCGGTCCAAGCCCAAAACTTCTAAGCCCAAAACCGGGGCGTTACAAATAGTTTTATGAAATTTCTCATACCACTATTTAGGAGCTTGCTTCAGGCCGTAAAGAGACTTTTTTAGTCTACATACTTTACCTTCCATACCAGGGGCCTCGAAACCAAGAGGTTGGTCCATATAGATATCCTTATCTAGGTCTCCATTTAAGAATGCAGTTTTTACATCCATTTGATGTACTTGCAACTTGTGAATGAAGGCTAGTGCAAACAATGCACGGGTCGTTGAGATTTTGGTTATAGGAGAATATGTATCAAAGAAATCTATACCAAATTTTTGAGTGAACCCTTTGACTACTAGCCTTGCCTTATATCTCTAAATAGAACCATCTGGTCTAAGTTTCTTTCGAAAGACCCATTTATTGTTGATGTTTTTAAATCCTCTATGCAAGTCAACTAATTTCCAAGTATGATTAGACATTATTGATTCTAGTTCGTCTTTGATAGCGCTTTTCCAAAAACTAGCATCAATAGATCGTATAGTTTCTTCATATGTTTTAGGATCCTTATCTAACAAGAAGGCTTGAGTTGTAGGATCATAAAGGGTGTCATAATCATTCATCTCAGAAATAAAGGAAGTTAAGAAATATGGCCCAAAAGAGGTTTCAACTATTTGTCTCTTACTTCTTCTAAGCTCAAAACCAATCTCTTGAGAAGACTTAGCAGGCACACTAGAAAAAGTGGATGAAAATTTTTCTATTTGTGTTTCATTATCTAGTATGGGCTTCTTTAAAGAAAAATGTTTTCAAAGAATACAATATCCCTAGACTCACAAATAGAGTAGTCTTGTAGAATCATGAACCGATATGCGACATTGTTTGAAGCATACCCTATAAACACTGCATCAACGGTTTTCAGTCTGATGGTGGATTTCTTAAAGTCTGGTAACCCCATTTTAGCCAAACACCCCTACACTTTAAGGTATTGGAGATTTGGAGCGTAGCCTTTCCACAATTCATATGGAGTATGATCTAACTTCTTATGAGGTACTCAGTTCAAAATATGATTACTGACAGAATGGCTTCCCCACATGTTATCAGACAACCCAGAACTTATGACATTCTTTTAAAGTTCTATTTTTCCTCTCGGCGATACCGTTTTGTTGAGGAAAATAGGAGGCTGAGGTTTCATGTATTATGACATTCTTCTCACACACCTTTAAGAAAATAGATCTGTATTTACCACCTCTATCGAATCTAACTCGTTTAACTCTCCTATCTAACTGATTCTCAACTTCTGCCTTATAAATAAGAAAGAAGTTTTCAGCCTCATATTTAGTTCTAAGGAGATATACTTTTGTGTATCTAGAAAAGTCATCTACAAAACTAATATAGTAGTGTTTTCCTCCTTTACTTTTAGTATTTCTAAAGTATGCTAGATCAATATAAACTAGCTCTAACAAATCAGTCTTTCTATTAGAAACAGTCTTAAAGTGAGGTCTAGCATGCTTGGCTTCTACACAAATTTCACATTTGTTAAAGCTGGTTATGTCTAGTTTAGGTAGAATATTCATTTTTATCAGTTTCTTTAAAGATTGAATATTCATGTGACCTAATCTTGCATGCCACATATCAATAGATTCAACAATATAAGTAGAAGTGGTAGCTTTATTCTCATTAAGTTGAGTTTCTATGACAAATAAACCATCGTTTAAAAAACCTTTCCCAACATAATCACCATTTTAGGAAAGTACCAGTTTATCTGCCTCAAAAACTAACTTAATGCATGCCTTATTCAAAAGCCCTCCACTAATTAAATTTCAACGCAAGGCAGGTACATACAGAACATTATTCAAAGATAAAGTTTTACCGGATGTCAACTGGAGTAAAACCTTACCTTTTCCTAGCATCTGAGAGCTGCTAGTGTAACGCCCGTGTTTTGGGCCTAGGAATTAACCGGGTTTTAATTTGAGTTAATAAAATTTAATTAAATCAATTCAACTTTAACTAATGACATAATTGAGCGTTAGAAAGAGGGAAGGGACTAATGTTGAAATTTTACCCAAATGTTTTAAAATGCAAGACCACTTTTAACTAAAGGTTGTCTTCTCCTTCCCCCTAAAACCCCCACCAACGTTAGAATCATCTTCCTACTCTCTCCAAGCTCAAGCTACTATTCCATTGGGTTTCTTCATCCTCCCAAGGTCTTTTTGAAAGGTAACAATGTTTTCTAATTCTCCTTTTCATCCTCTATCTCCCAATAGTCTTAGATTTCATAAATGTGAGTTCTTGAAATGTTAGGGTTTTGACAAAGTTTGAGTTTTTATGAAAATTTCCTTTCCTTTTCGAAATAGGGAGTTGGGTTTATGATTCTCCACCCTAAAATGTATATTATATGTCAAAATGAGTGGGTTTTGTTGAGGAATCCGAAATGGGTTCTTGGAACTATTTTTAAGATGTCAAAAATTGGGTTTTGGTAGGTTTAAGGGTGAAATTGATGGGCTGTTGGTTTACCTATGGTATGAGAGTGTTTTGGGATGGTTTGGAAGCCATTTGGATGTTGGGAAATTGATTTTTCAGCAAGTTCTTAGGGGAGCACGAAAATTGGGTTTTTAGGAGATTGTGTGATTTGAGAAATGGAAGAATTTGGGTTGTGATTGCAAAGTGGGTTGAAGGTTGAATTAGCATTGAATTGGGAAGTAATATACGTGTTTTTGTTTGACTAGAAACAAGAGGAAACGCGGAAGAGGCTTTGGGACCGAATCCGGGTGCGTAGGAGGATTGTTCGATTTGCTAAGGGAGGACGGTGAGTGGTCTAAACTTGTTTTAAAGTTGGTTCGAGCATGAGTAGTGTGTGTGTGTGCAAGTGTGCTTGGTAGGCCACTTCCTTTTAATCCAAGTAGTTAACTTAGTCTAATTTCCTTAAATGCTATGTGCTTGATGACTATGCTCAAATGCTTGTGATTAGATGGCGTATGTATATGTATATCATGATGTGGATATATGTGTTGAGCATGAATGTGTTGATGATATGTGGTTGATGATATATGATGTGGTTGTGATAATTGGCACTAAATAATTACCGGTTGTAAATGATCGATCATTAGGATAGTGTGCACACAAATTGAGTCAAAACGTACGTGGCCTTGATGGCGTTAAGTCATCAAGGAGGAGTACGGTGATGTAGCATTCCATCGGAAGATTATTGTATTTCTACGGGATGATGAGTGGAATCCCATCCGTAGGGCATGTGGCGATGAGTGGAATCCCGCACATGCAAGGTCCGGTGATGAGTGGAATCCCACCGAGGTAAAGTGTTGTCAAGGTTTAAATCCGCACAATCGGGGTAATTAAAGTGGCCAATTAAACTTGTCTATGTAATGTGATATATGATGGTGATATGTGGTTTTGATATATGGTATTATATAAGTTAATTGATATTGATGTGAAATCTTGCTAGGATTGAGAGACCATATATGCCACTCGAAAGACTAGCTAAGTCTACTCGGTTATATGCAATGCTTGATATGTATGAGATTAGGATTACATGCTTGAACCCTGCATTGTTGTTGTTTTTCGTTTTAGAGCACCCTCACTAAGCTTATGGCTTACGCTCTCAATGTTCAACAATGCAGATCATTAGCGTGGTGTTAGCTCGAGGCAAGGCAAGAAGGGCTTCCAAGTTTGTAGCTCAAGTATGGTTACCGATTTTGTAATAGCTAGCAATGTGGCAAGTGTCTTTGTATGAGCATGTGTGACTCATTTGATGGATGTTGTTTTTGGTTTGATTATGGATTGTATGCATGTAATGCCTTGATGATTGTAGATGTGTATGATGGCATGCTGTAGGGTGTTTAGGTTGCCTTATGTATGGATGCAAACCTCTTGAGTTTGACTTGTGCTTTTAAGACCGTTTGAGCCTTCAAGTATGCTTATTAATGCCTATATCGCTCATTGAATTGAATGCTATGTATGATTGCTTAAATTCATGTTTGATTGACTCCCTTGGCTTAAATATGCATGCTTTATGGTTGGCTTGCCTTAGGGATTGATGATAGTGTGTTGGTTGAAGGGTTGGAGGGATTTAGGGGCCTCCTTGTGCTCTAAATCAGCTCAAACCTGCAGTTTCGTAGCTGGGGTATCGATACCGTTGATCTGGTATCGATACTACCCTGTGGTTTCAGGCTTCGTGTATCGATACTCAAGGGGGAGTATCGATACCTTTTTGGCCACTGGTGCTACTGTCGATTTCGGTATCGATACTCCTCTCAAGGGTATCGATACCGTTGTCTTGGCTTTGACCGTGGGAAGTCAACTTTAGGGGAGGGTATCGATACCCTCATTTGGGGTATCGATACTGTCTCCTCAGGTTGACCAAACCTTGTTGACCTAGTCACAGGGGTATCGATACCCCTCTTAAGGGTATCGATACCGCCTGCAGTTTAACATTAAAAATGGGCTTTTAAGTGCTAGTTTGGGTTCGATTGATTTCTTCATAAATTTCGTTCCGCTGTATGATCACTTAGGATGTAATTCTCATCTAGACAATATTAAAATGAAAAAAAAATAGGGTTGCTAACCGAGGGAGAGTTCCTTAGGGAGTTTTCACTCGGTTTTCCCCGTGTAGCTCACTCGGACCGGTCATCCGGCCAGACCGGGACGAGGGGGTTACATTTGTTGGTATCAGAGCCTGAGGTTACCGAGACCTCGGGCAGGTAAGTGAGGTAAGATTAATGTGTTAAATGCTTGTGTTGTTCGATGCATGATTTGCCATGAATCCTTGATGCTTTATTGATCGTAGGATGTTTTGAATGCATGAATGGTCGTGTCTCGTGTGAGTGTGTGCCCATTGCTACTACTACTTAATTTAAAAAGGATTTTTGAAAGAGGAATACTTGAGCACTATTGGACCCTTGCTTTGGCTAACGTAATCCTATTGTTTCTTGTTGTAGTTTATACCTTGCTAGTTGAACCATGAGACCACGTGGGAGGCCTAGGATGGTTCGACCGGAACCACGGGCAGAGGCTCCGAGAGTTGAGCCAGTTGTGAGAGTTGAGGCTCAAGTGGGAGAGCCAGTGGTTGGAGTTGGAGCTCCTCCACCACCTCCACCACCACCACCTCCTCCACCGGGAGTGGGAGGCGAGGCCGGGCCCGAAGGAATGGGACCACAAGGAGGCCAAGGTGGCCAAGGACCGGCCGGAATTGACTTAGCTCCGTTGGTTCAGGCAATAGCCGGGGCATTCCAGGCTGCAGTAGCTGGAGGTCAGGCAGCTCATCATCAGGGTGAGGGCACTGGATTGCCATTAGAGAGACTTCGGGGCCTTGGGGCCGAAGAGTTTAGAGGTGCTACTCCGGAGAGGTCAGAGATGTGGTTTGAGAAGACCGTCCGTATCCTTGCTCAGATGGGGTGTACTGGCGATCGTAAGTTGGGCTGTGTTGAGTCCTTGCTTCAGGGTGATGCCTACACATGGTGGGTCACCGTTACTTCGGGGATGGATGAGGCCGAGATCACTTGGGAGTTCTTTGAGACAGCTTTCCGGAAGAAGTATTTGGGTCCGCGATACCTCGATGAGAGAAAGAGAGAGTTTATGGCATTGTCTCAGGGGAGTATGTCCGTGACTGATTATGAGATCCGATTTGTCAGGCTGAGTCAGTATGCACCTGAACTTGTACCTACTGAGGTGGAGCGTTGTAACCGTTTCCGATATGGGCTGAATGAGGAGATCAAGACTTATACTCTAGCTTCTGATTACATTGATTTTGATGTCTTGGTCTCGAGGGCCAAGGACTTGGAGCACAGTTTGAGTTTGACCAGGCGGTCAGGTGGATCTAGTTCAGGTAAGAGGTCCAGCAACTTTGATAGAGGAGATGCCAAGAGGCATCGGGACAACCGGCATCAGTATGATCATAGGCGTGGTGGCAGTAACCACGGTAGGGGCCACCAGGGCCAGAGAGCTGGTGGGAAGTTGCCCACATGTGCTTCCTGCGGGAGGAACCACACCGGTGAGTGTTGGGGAAATTATCATTCGTGTTGGAGTTGTGGTGCTAGGGACCACATTAGGCGTGACTGTCCACATCAGGTGGGACATGCACCAGCTCAGGCTCCTGCTAGAGCCAATGACTTTCAGAGAGGCCGCGGGCGCGGTAGAGGTAATTTCCAGCCGAGGAACGATGGTCAGAGGAACTTAGCTCATGTAGTCGCAGTCCAGCCGGAGGGCGGAGGACAGGCTAGGGTTTACGCTCAGCGCGGGGAGCAACATGACACCGATGTGATCGCAGGTAATTTCTCGATACAGTCTTTGGGTTTGCTTTCTTTGATTGACTCTGGGTCTACCCATTCCTACATATTGAGTGAGCATGCACAGTCTTTGAATTTGCCTTGTGAGTTGTTAGAGGTAGGAGTTAGTGTTACTAGTTCCTTTGGGGACACGGTAGTGGTTAGGAAGATGTACCGAAGGTGTCCGTTGATGGTTCAGGGGCATGTGTTTCCAGTGGATATGATGGAACTTCCCTTCTATGGTTTTGATGTGATTCTGGGTATGGATTGGCTCACGGAACATAGAGCTAGGATAGATTTTGAAACTAAGCGGATTTCTTTGAAGCTCACAGATGATTATGAGATTGTTGTGGTGGGTGAGAATGTGAAGTTCTTGTCCAATGTGGTTTCAGTATTAGAGGCTAAGAGGTTAGTGGAGTTGGGGTGTGAAGCATACTTAGCGTATGTGATGAACCCTAACATGAGTGAGGTTAGACCTCAGGACATCCGGACAGTATGTGACTTTCCTAGTGTGTTTCCGGAAGAATTGCCAGGGTTACCACCGGACAGAGAGGTAGAGTTCAGCATTGAGACTTATTCTGATTCAGCTCCTATTTCGATTGCTCCGTATCGTATGGCACCGAAAGAATTGAAAGAGTTGAAGACTCAGTTGCAAGAATTGACAGATAGAGGTTTTATTAGGCCTAGTTCTTCACCTTGGGGTGCACCAGTGTTGTTTGTGAAGAAGAAAGATGGAAGTATGAGAATGTGCATAGATTACAGACAGTTAAATCAGTTGACAGTGAAGAACAAATATCCGTTGCCTAGAATTGATGACTTGTTTGATCAGTTGAGGGGAGCATCGGTCTTTTCGAAGATTGATTTGAGATCAGGTTACTACCAGCTAAAGGTTAGAGAGGTTGATGTACCGAAGACGGCCTTTAGGACTAGGTATGGACACTATGAGTTTTTAGTCATGCCATTTGGGTTGACTAATGCACCGGCAGCTTTCATGGACATGATGAATAGGATTTTTCATCAGTATCTAGATCAGTTTGTGGTTGTATTTATTGATGACATTTTGGTGTACTCGCGAACTGAAGAAGACCATGACCGACATTTGAGACTTGTTTTGAAGACTTTGCTAGATCATCAGTTGTATGCGAAGCTCAGCAAGTGTGAATTCTGGATCCGGGAAGTAGTCTTCTTAGGACATGTAGTGTCAGCTGAAGGCATTAGAGTTGATCCGAAGAAGATTGAAGCCATTGTTGAGTGGAAGCAACCAAAGTCAGTGACAGAAGTACGTAGCTTCCTAGGCTTAGCCGGATACTATAGAAGATTTGTGGAAGGTTTCTCTAAATTAGCTGCTCCGTTGACACAGCTACTTCAGAAGAGTGTTCAGTTTGTGTGGACAGATGCAAGACAGAGAGCCTTTGAAAAATTGAAAGAAGCTTTGACCCAAGCACCGATCTTGATTCAGCCTGAGTCCGGGAAGGACTATGTGACTTATAGTGATGCCTCGTATGTAGGGTTAGGATGTGTTCTGATGCAAGACCGAAGAGTGGTGGCTTATGCCTCAAGACAATTGAAGACTCATGAGCGTAACTATCCGACCCATGACATAGAGTTAGCTGCAGTTGTGTTTGCTCTGAAGATTTGGAGGCACTATTTGTATGGGGAGAAATGCACAGTATACACCGACCACAAGAGTTTGAAGTACATTATGACTCAGCGAGATTTGAATCTCAGATAGCGGAGATGGTTAGAGTTGCTAAAGGACTATGATCTTACTATTGAGTACCATCCGGGTAAGGCCAATGTAGTGGCCGATGCACTGAGTAGGAAGGTGGCCGTGGACTTGAGGGCCATGTTTGCTAGATTGAGTTTGTCCGGAGATGGTGGCTTAGTAGCCGAGCTTCAGGTTAGACCTACTCTAGGTCAGATGATTCGAGAGAAACAGCTCTTAGATAGATCTTTGGCACCTCACGTGCAAGATATAGCCGAAGGTAGATCTTCAGACTACAGTTTCAGTTCCGATGGGGTCTTATGTTTCAAGAACAGAATAGTTGTGCCTGAAGACAGTGATTTGAGACGTACGATCTTGACTGAAGCCCACAGTAGTCCGTTTGCTATGCATCCAGGAAGTACGAAGATGTACCGTGATTTGAAGAATGAGTACTTTTGGGTTGGCTTGAAGAGAGATGTAGCCGACTTTGTGAGTAGGTGCCTAGTGTGTCAGAGAGTGAAGGCGGAACATCAGGTTCCCTCAGGTTTGTTACAGCCGTTGAGAATTCCGGAATGGAAATGGGAGAACATCACCATGGATTTTGTTTCGGGTTTGCCTTTGACTCCTACGAAGAAGAACTCAGTTTGGGTGATAGTAGATCGTTTTACGAAGTGTGCTCACTTCTTGGCAGTCAACACTACTTACACCTTAGATAGATTGGCCGATTTGTACATTGGTGAGATTGTGAGGTTACATGGTGTGCCGAAGTCCATTGTGTCAGATAGAGATCCACGGTTTACTTCGAGGTTTTGGGAGTGTCTGCATACAGCTTTGGGTACCCGTTTGAACTTCAGCACTTCTTATCATCCTCAGTCAGATGGTCAGTCAGAGAGGGTTATTCAGATCTTAGAGGATATGTTGCGATGTTGTATCATTGACTTTCAGGGTACTTGGGAGAAGCATCTGCCTCTAGTGGAGTTTGCGTACAACAACAGTTTTCAGTCGAGCATTCAGATGGCTCCGTATGAGGCCTTGTATGGTCGGAAGTGTAGAACTCCAGTGTGTTGGGCCGAGGTAGGACAGAAACTGTTACCCATGCCGGATTTGCTAAAGGGGACAACCGACAAGGTAAAATTGATTTGTGATCGCTTGAAGGCTGCTTCGGATAGGCAGAAGTCCTATGCCGATTTAAAGAGGAAGGAAGTTGAGTTCGCAGTGGGTGAGAAGGTGTTCTTGAAAGTGTCTCCGTGGAAGAAAGTGATGAGATTTGGCCGAAAGGGGAAGTTGAGTCCGAGGTACATAGGACCGTATGAGATTGTGAAGAGAGTTGGTCCCGTTGCTTATCAGTTGCGTTTGCCATCCGAGCTTGAGAAGATACATGATGTGTTCCATGTATCCATGCTTCGTAAGTATAGGTCTGATCCATCGCATGTTATGCCCGTAGAAGAAATTGAATTGAATCCGGATTTGACTTATGAGGAAGAGCCTGTTGAGATCTTAGCTTCAGACAGTAAGGTGTTGAGGGGTAGATCAATTGAGCTAGTAAAGGTGCGGTGGCAACGTAGAGGTGTGGACGAGGCCACTTGGGAGAGGAAGGAGGATATGGAAAAGCAGTTTCCGTATCTCTTTCAGTCAGGTAATTTCGGGGACGAAATTCCTTAAGTGGGAGAGAGTTGTAACGCCCGTGTTTTGGGCCTAGGAATTAACCGGGTTTTAATTCGAGTTAATAAAATTTAATTAAATCAATTCAACTTTAACTAATGACATAATTGAGCGTTAGAAAGAGGGAAGGGACTAATGTTGAAATTTTACCCAAATGTTTTAAAATGCAAGACCACTTTTAACTAAAGGTTGTCTTCTCCTTCCCCCTAAAACCCCCACCAACGTTAGAATCATCTTCCTACTCTCTCCAAGCTCAAGCTACTATTCCATTGGGTTTCTTCATCCTCCCAAGGTCTTTTTGAAAGGTAACAATGTTTTCTAATTCTCCTTTTCATCCTCTATCTCCCAATAGTCTTAGATTTCATAAATGTGAGTTCTTGAAATGTTAGGGTTTTGACAAAGTTTGAGTTTTTATGAAAATTTCCTTTCCTTTTCGAAATAGGGAGTTGGGTTTATGATTCTCCACCCTAAAATGTATATTATATGTCAAAATGAGTGGGTTTTGTTGAGGAATCCGAAATGGGTTCTTGGAACTATTTTTAAGATGTCAAAAATTGGGTTTTGGTAGGTTTAAGGGTGAAATTGATGGGCTGTTGGTTTACCTATGGTATGAGAGTGTTTTGGGATGGTTTGGAAGCCATTTGGATGTTGGGAAATTGATTTTTCAGCAAGTTCTTAGGGGAGCACGAAAATTGGGTTTTTAGGAGATTGTGTGATTTGAGAAATGGAAGAATTTGGGTTGTGATTGCAAAGTGGGTTGAAGGTTGAATTAGCATTGAATTGGGAAGTAATATACGTGTTTTTGTTTGACTAGAAACAAGAGGAAACGCGGAAGAGGCTTTGGGACCGAATCCGGGTGCGTAGGAGGATTGTTCGATTTGCTAAGGGAGGATGGTGAGTGGTCTAAACTTGTTTTAAAGTTGGTTCGAGCATGAGTAGTGTGTGTGTGTGTGCAAGTGTGCTTGGTAGGCCACTTCCTTTTAATCCAAGTAGTTAACTTAGTCTAATTTCCTTAAATGCTATGTGCTTGATGACTATGCTCAAATGCTTGTGATTAGATGGCGTATGTATATGTATATCATGATGTGGATATATGTGTTGAGCATGAATGTGTTGATGATATGTGGTTGATGATATATGATGTGGTTGTGATAATTGGCACTAAATAATTACCGGTTGTAAATGATTGATCATTAGGATAGTGTGCACACAAATTGAGTCAAAACGTACGTGGCCTTGATGGCGTTAAGTCATCAAGGAGGAGTACGGTGATGTAGCATTCCACCGGAAGCTTATTGTATTTCTACGGGATGATGAGTGGAATCCCATCCGTAGGGCATGTGGCGATGAGTGGAATCCCGCACATGCAAGGTCCGGTGATGAGTGGAATCCCACCGAGGTAAAGTGTTGTCAAGGTTTAAATCCGCACAATCGGGGTAATTAAAGTGGCCAATTAAACTTGTCTATGTAATGTGATATATGATGGTGATATGTGGTTTTGATATATGGTATTATATAAGTTAATTGATATTGATGTGAAATCTTGCTAGGATTGAGAGACCATATATGCCACTCGAAAGACTAGCTAAGTCTACTCGGTTATATGCAATGCTTGATATGTATGAGATTAGGATTACATGCTTGAACCCTGCATTGTTATTGTTTTTCGTTTTAGAGCACCCTCACTAAGCTTATGGCTTACGCTCTCAATGTTCAACAATGCAGATCATTAGCGTGGTGTTAGCTCGAGGCAAGGCAAGAAGGGCTTCCAAGTTTGTAGCTCAAGTATGGTTACCGATTTTGTAATAGCTAGCAATGTGGCAAGTGTCTTTGTATGAGCATGTGTGACTCATTTGATGGATGTTGTTTTTGGTTTGATTATGGATTGTATGCATGTAATGCCTTGATGATTGTAGATGTGTATGATGGCATGCTGTAGGGTGTTTAGGTTGCCTTATGTATGGATGCAAACCTCTTGAGTTTGACTTGTGCTTTTAAGACCGTTTGAGCCTTCAAGTATGCTTATTAATGCCTATATCGCTCATTGAATTGAATGATATGTATGATTTCTTAAATTCATGTTTGATTGACTCCCTTGGCTTAAATATGCATGCTTTATGGTTGGCTTGCCTTAGGGATTGATGATAGTGTGTTGGTTGAAGGGTTGGAGGGATTTAGAGGCCTCCTTGTGCTCTAAATCAGCTCAAACCTGCAGTTTCGTAGCTGGGGTATCGATACCGTTGATCTGGTATCGATACTACCATGTGGTTTCAGGCTTCGTGTATCGATACTCGAGGGGGAGTATCGATACCTTTTTGGCCACTGGTGCTACTGTCGATTTCGGTATCGATACTCCTCTCAAGGGTATCGATACCGTTGTCTTGGCTTTGACCGTGGGTAGTCAACTTTAGGGGAGGGTATCGATACCCTCATTTGGGGTATCGATACTGTCTCCTCAGGTTGACCAAACCTTGTTGACCTAGTCACAGGGGTATCGATACCCCTCTTAAGGGTATCGATACCGCCTGCAGTTTAACATTAAAAATGGGCTTTTAAGTGCTAGTTTGGGTTCGATTGATTTCTTCATAAATTTCGTTCCGCTGTATGATCACTTAGGATGTAATTCTCATCTAGACAATATTAAAATGAAAAAAAATAGGGTTGCTAACCGAGGGAGAGTTCCTTAGGGAGTTTTCACTCGGTTTTCCCCGTGTAGCTCACTCGGACCGGTCATCCGGCCAGACCGGGACGAGGGGGTTACAGCTAGAGTTCCCCATGTACACACGTTCACCATTGCTCCCATCCTCGAACTCGGTGAAAAACTCTTTCCTTGCACATAAATGTCGGGATGCATTGGTGTCCACCACCCATTTAGAATTGTTCTCCACCAAGTTGACTTCGGAAACCACTGCGGCAATAACATCTTCTGAAATTTCCTCTGCCATGTTAAGATGTGGTTTGTTCTCGTTCTAGCGGTCTGAACGGTGTTGACACTGGTACGTCTTATGACCGTCTTGTCCGCATACATAGCACTTCAGGGATTTCTTGTCCGGTTTTGATTTTGGTGGCTTCTTGAAGTTAGTGCTCCTTTGAGGTTTCATCTTATTATTATGAACACCTTTTTTCATGGTCTTTTTGAATTTAGACCCTGATGCACCACTAGATTCAACCAAGTTAGAATTAAAAGATAATTGACCAAGATTATTAGCAACCTTATCTTTTAACCGATTGGCTTCCTCGATTTTTATGTGACCCACCAACTCCTAGAGTAAAATATCTCTCTTTTTGTGTTTGAGAGTTGTGGTAGTCGGACCAAGACTTACGCAGGTTCTCGATAAGAACATTGGTTTGCAATACTTCACACATTTGCATCCCCTCGGCTAGTACGTCGGATACTAGGTTTTCATAGTCAAGAACTTGGTCCATGATCGGTTTTGCATCGGTCATTTGAAATTTGAGCCACTCACCCACCATGTACTTTTGGATGCACGCGTCATCAGAACCGTACTTCTTCTCCAAGGAGTCCCAAATCACCTTTGCACTTTTCTCTTTAAGGTACATGCCAAATTGCTTGTTGGACATGTGACTCAAAAGATGACCACAAACAGTTTTGTTATCCTTTTCGTACTTTTGAAGCATGGCTGCAACATCATCAGAATAGAATCTGGGTTGGTTGTATCACCAACATTGGCTGCCAAGGTAGCACTGGTCGATGATGGTGTTGTTGGTGGCTGTTCGAGCAGAACATAATCTAGGTCAAGTTGCTCGAAGAAAATAAGAATTCGTTGAGACCATCTTCGATAGTTGGACTCGTCAAGAGCATCGAGCTTTGACAAATTGGGAATCAGCTTGATAAGTGGATGCGACATGTTTTGCATTTGGAAGGATAAATTTGTTTCTAAATTGTTGGAAAAATAGACTGCAAAACAGCACGTTAGGATGTGTCGAAGACACATGTTACCCGAGCCCGAGCCGAGACGGACGACGGTGGTGGCTGCGCGCGAGACTTGCCTTTGTTCTCTATCACTCAAAAAGGGAGAGGAGGATGAAGGCTACAAATACCCTTCACATATTAGTTTCCCACTCAATATGGGATATCATCTTTTGCATTACTAACAATCTCCATTTATAGAAATGATTGGAAATGGAAAGAAATATTTTGCAGACCAAAGAAAGAGGTTTGAAGAAATAAAATAGGGTTAGGGTTTGGGGGAAGAAGAAATAAAATGGGGGGATTTACAGTTTTAACCAAAATATTTAAGATGATTATTAAATTGATAGAGTTTGGTGCAAATTAATAGAAATGTATAAGTTCTGCGGACTAAACTATGATTATCCCAATTAAAAATAAGCCATGTCATTATTTCTGTTTATTTTTTACGGTCGAGGTATCAAAACAAAACAAAAACATAATGTTAGGTACCATTTTACCAGGAAAAATAGGTGGGGTACTGAAATAAGAACGTGAAAATAAGTAGAGTATTAAATATGTAGTTATCCCTTATTATTATTCAGCACCAGGTGGACAACTCTAACCAAGGCATTAGCGGGAACGTTCCCTTTCCTTTTAGCGAAAGAGGAGTGTGTTATTAAATTGCCCAAAAATAAAAAAAAGGGAGTGTGTTCAACACTTGCCATTTATTGCAGTTGGGCTATAAATAAACCAACTCCGGCATTTACTTTTGCGTTACAATGAAAATGAAGAAATTGATAATGATCATGTTTGGTAAAAAGAGGTTTGGGCAAAAATTAGAGGTTTGAGGCATAATTAGAGGTTTGACCAGTCAAATTCGTTAATATTGTTGTTTGGTGAATAATGGATTGAAAGAGCGGATTGGGGTGAAACTGCTAATTTTGAAAAAGCTCATAATAGGAGCTTTTTGAGATTAGAGGTTTGATATTAGAGTTGTAAAGACTCTTTTACTCTTACCAGTTACCAAAAATCTTAAAATAACCTAAATTAAATATTTTCTCACTATATTTATAAGTTAATCCTATTTACTTTTTTCTTTTTATTATCACATATTTATATGTGTATTTAAATTTATTAATTAAATAATATTAAAATAATTATATAAATAATAAATTAATATATAAATCACTCGAATGTGTTTAGAAAAGTAATATTAAAAATAATTTTATAGATCTAATTAATATTAATTAGATACAAAATATTGATAACTAATAAACTATTCAAACAAGCATTGAATATAATCATGTCCTTATATGTCATTTTGCTTGTTTAAGTAATCTAACAGCTATCAGTTATCCTTTAATTTTAGCAAACACTTTTATACAATCAGCTAATACAATCCGCTAGTCAAATCAGCTATCCGCTAATTGCCAAATAGAGCCAATGTCGGGGTGATCCTCGTAGATGATGACGTGGGACTAGAGACACTCAAATTCGGGACATCTGATATCAGTCGTTGGATCAGCTTTAGGACCATTGAACAGTATGACACTCAAAGTAGGGTGGGCATTTTCGGATATCAGATTCGATTAAATCTAGAAAATCTAATATCTGAAATATTAGATCGGTAAAATAATGATCCCTATTCGATCTAAAAAATTTGAATATTGGATATTTGTATCAAATATTCGGGTATTCGATTATCCGAATATGTAATTTGATTTAAGTATTTTTTTTCAAATTTGACAGTTGTATCTATGAAAATTTGGGATTTTCGATAATAACAAACAACAAATTGTCAAATATATAACAAGATTCGCATCTATAGAAATTTCGAATATAACAAATATCAAATTGCTAAACAAGATTCATATCCATGAAATTTTAAATTTTCGAATAATCTGAAACATGAAATAGTGAGATCAATATCCGATTCGAAAAATAAAACATCGGATATGATATTTGATTCGAAAATAAAAATCGAATCGGATATCCGAATTTTCATATAGGATCAATGAGTAATCGGATCAGTCGAGTCGAATAATTTTGCACACCGCTATTGCAAAGTATAGACATAAGTCCTCAATTGGGTGGGCATGTGCGAAAGGGTGCTTTCTCCGCACTTATTCTTGTCAAGAATTTTCATCCTTATCTCCGCCCCACGACCCGTTGTAAATACCAAATCAAAAACTTTCCTTGCCCCGCGATCCGGAATACTAAAATCATCTCTGTCCCACCACTCACGTGGGTTCTAAGACCCATCAAATCCCCTTTTTACCCGTCTCATGACCCACTTCATATAATATATTTACAAGTATTAGTATAAATGTAAACCAAATTTGTTATGAAAAAGTATGAAATGCCTATCATTCGAACTCGCACAAAGATTGTTGTCGAATAGTGATACACTTTAGAGAAAGTATGCTCGTCGGTCAAGTAATAAAATGATAGATTAGAGTGTCGAACCCAAAAGAATTAGATCAATAAATTCGAAGCGATCGTACTTAAGAATGGTTGAGAAAGTATTGGTTTGATGGTGATTTATCAAAACTAATTGCAAATAAAGTAAAGTAGCTATGATCAAGACAAACAGATGTTGCGTCAAATAACATATAATTATGGAAGCTAAGTTTATTGCCTAGGAATTATTCTTGATTACTTAGTTCAATAAATCTTCGCATGCACCACAAAAATACTACATTTCCCATTAAAAGCACCAAATTATATAACAATTAAGCACATGCAGTGTAACTCCCTAACTACATGCAAACTATATGGAAACTACTCCTAAATGCAACTAAATGAACTTACACACGCAAAAGTCAAGTAAAAAGGGTATGCAAAATAGGTTATCTACACACTCATCAATTACCTCCAAACTTGAACTGTTGCTTGTCCTCAAGCAATGTTATGTAAACATGAAAAACAATAACAAAAACAAAAACAACCCTTCATTTCCAAGATTCCAACCAAGCTATGTTAACAAGGATTCCAAGACATACAACAATAGTAAGTCATTCCTAGTCTATTTTAATGAGATGCAATGCATTAGAGCTCACAATTTTGTTCCAAGGATCAATTCTACTGTAAGTGAAGTTGGTGTTGTGTCACATACATTCATCACTTAATGGCCTTATAAAATTCTAAGGATCGCTCTCTATTATTGCCTTAACATTTTATTTTTATTTTTAAACATAATATTGTACTGCATTCATTCTTTTTAAGTTTTAAAACTGTATCACTAGGGCTTCAACTTATCACAACTAGTCTCCAGACTTGAAGATGGAGTGGAGCAAACGGCCCATCCCCGAGCCCTACGAGCAGAGTCATCCTGTGAAGACTTTCATTCACTCTTATGCAGTACTACTATTCCTACCAGGGAAAGTTAAATGGAGCAAACACAACTCACCTAGTGTACTAAGGTAGCAAGATGCACAGAAGAGTGTCCCTCAACAATTTTACCTATGGCATCGAGTGTACAATTAATTTTCATTTTTTTATCAACTTTTCTGAGAGTCAAGCTAAGCCTTTTAATTGGTATATTGAGCATTCAGTTCAATTACAATAATTCATGCATTGGCATTAAAGAGTCGACCTAGAATTTCTCTAAGGCTTTTTAAGATTTTAGAAGGCATGCAACATGTGAATTAAAAGCTACATCGGTTTCAATACTGAATTCAAAATATGAAAGCTCTTAACACATTGCAAAACATTAAGCATAGATTCATCGGAAATCATGATCAACGCAACAACAATTTCAGAATCAATTGAATCATTGCAAAGGGAACCATCAAAAGCAGATTAAGCTATTTACATGCTATTTTTAAAAAAATTAACTAAATTTAACCTAATATATACATGGGATAGTACTCCTCCAAACTTGAGAAGAGCGTTGTCCCCAATGCAAGATGGAAACAAGAAAAACAAATAAAAAGAAAAACATGCATATGCAATATGAAAAACTAAAACTAAAAGAAAAACTAACCCAGAGAGTTACTGGGGAGAAGGCTCCTAGATGAAGAGGCCCTTGCGTTTGTCCCAAGAGGACTTTGTCTTCTTAGCAGGGTAGGAGGAAGCACCAGCTTCAGTATCTGGTCCCTGTCTCTTTTGAGGTTGGGTGGTGGGTGGTGGTGCAGGTACATCAGCAAGGGCGGTAGAGAGAAGTTGAGGAGGCATTGAGGGAAACACCATTGGCGAGTTCATGAGAAATTTTTAAAATAGAGATTGTGCAACCAAATATCTCTGTTGAACATACAAGAAATATGGCTGGATAAGGGCACTGATGGTTTCTGTGATGGAAGAGGTTGGAACAGGACTCACAGGTGAAGGTGATAGTCGGGCAAAGCCTTTTAGTTCCTCCACTTGAAAAGGAAGCAATCCAAGGAGTGCATCTAGAATAGTGTCTCCTGCCCATTTGCTTACCCTAGCCTTCTCACAGAGAGACATGATCATATTAGGGAAGATTAAATCGTGTGGTTTATCTATCAACACAGCTCTCTCAACAATGACAGCATGAATCAACTACACGGGTGTAGGTCACGTCCCTTGATGATGGAATCTAATAGTAACCTCTTTTGAAGGGAAAAGGTTTCTCGATTTCGAGTATGCAAAAGGCGATTGTTGATAATGTGGGTCCAAAATCTCAAATTCGGTTGTAAGTGTCGTGAATGTACCATTCTCTTGTGAGCATCACCCCCAGCCCAATTGGTCCCAAGAACACAAAGATCACACAAAAGCGTTGAATGTGTTCTTTCTGTGGCTAAGGCCATAAAGGTGGAATGGGCATCTTGGTGGTCGAAGAACTGATAGTGGTTATCAATTGCAGCTGTTGAGAAATCTACCAATTTTCCCCGAACATGTACCAATTTTTTTTTTCTAGAGTGGTCGTTGTGTGTGTAAAACTCTCGTACCCATGAGACATTAATGTCACTGGGCTATTGAAAAAAGGTTTCCCAATTCTGAGTACGAAGAACATGTGACACATCTGCATCGATCATGAGCATATAGGGAGGGGTGAACTCCAACTTTCCTTCTTCGAGAACCTTCTGATGGTATATAAGCTCATACCGTGGCCGGAATAGGCTGTAGAGGAGATAATTTATAAAACAGGTCTGTTGGTGGGTGGTTACTAGGAGTGGTGACAGGGCTATCGGAGTCAGACTCAGCGGTGACGGAGTTTGAGGAGGAAAGACTGTGCACCATTATGGACAATTGAGGAAGATGCCGCAGAGGAGGCCGGGACATTTGTATAAGAAAGGAAATCTAATTTTCAGAGATTGATGTAGGCTTCTTCACTTGGGTTTGTGATATTATGGAAAAGGGGAAAGTAAAATGTGAAGAGCCGATGATATATTGTGGAATCAATCAGCCTTCAATGCTGATTATTCTGAGGATGGAGATGTAAAGCGGGAAGCAGGGGAGAGATCGTGAGAGGTTATGAGCAATTGGATACAAAGTAATAAATACTCAATATTCTTCTTGATGCCCGTACATGGCCATCAATGTGTCCTCGTAACTCTGATCATTTAAAAGTCCTTGTTTATCCAAAAGTCGAGGAAGTCCTTCCAGTCTAGATTTGTGCCTTGATAACTGCCAAAATAAACAAAACACATTCAATAAAACCTAATCATAATAAAACACAAAAAGAATAAAAATTGTGGGAAAATAAACTACAAAAATTGAAACAGTGAAATTGAAATGTGTAAAAGTAAAAAGTGGATAAAAAATAAAAGGATAGAATTTGATGTCTAAAAATCTAGTAATGTGATTGAGGATTTGTCACGATGAACCGGTGCTCCTTTGTAGGCCTTCAAGCATTTTCCATTAACTTTGAATATTGGGTCTTCTTTGAGATCCTTGACGTTTACAACACCATGTGGATACACCTTGACGACTTGAAATGGGCCAGACCAACGAGACTTCAACTTGCCCGAGAAAAGCTTCAAGCAAGAGTTGTTGAGTAAGACTCTTTGGGCTTCAACAAAATGTTGAGGCATCAGCTTAACGTCATGCCATCTTTTGGTCTTCTCCTTATAAATCTTGGCATTTTCATCAGCATCCAGACGATGCTCGTCTAACTCATTCAACTCGAGCAATCTTTTTTCTCCAACTAGATGGCAGTCCATGTTAATCTTCTTGATAGCCCAAAAGGCTTTATGCTCGAGCTCAACCGATAAGTGACATGCTTTTCCATAGATAAATCTATATGGTGACATGCCCAATGGTGTTTTAAATGCGGTTTGATAGGCCCATAAGGCTTCATCCAGTATCAAGGATTTGGCTTGACCACTTTCTCAAAGATCTCCTTAATCTCTCGGTTGGACACTTCAGCTTGTCCATTGGTCCATGGGTGATATGACGTGGCGATCTTATGGTGGACTCCATATCAATGCAACGCCTTGGCAATCAACTTGTTGTCGAAGTGATTTCCCTCATCATTGATAATAGCACGAGGTACTCTAAATTAAGTGAAGATATTTTTCTACAAAAACCTAAGGACTTTATTTGCATCATTCTTGGTTGTAGCAATGGCCTCCACCCATTTGGGCACATAATCAACCATGAGCAAAATGTATAATTCTCTATTCGAGGATGGGAATGGTCTTATTAAGTCAATGCCCCAAACATCAAAGATTTCAACTTCAAGGATGAATTGCATATACAGTTCATTACGTCGAGAGATGTTCCCCATTCTTTGACATCTATCACAAGCCTTGAAGTATGCATGGGCATCTTTGATCAAGGATGGTTAGTAGAATCCAGGCTGTAGGACCTTTTCCGGAGTCCTTTGGCTTCCAAAATGTCCTCCACATGGAGTGGAATGACAATGGTAGAGGATTTCTTCTTGTTCTTCCTCGGGTACACATCTTTGGATCATCTAATCGGCACATTGCTTGAAAAGGTAGAGCTTATCCCAATAATAGTAATGTGCATCGTGTTGGAGTTTCTTTCTTCCATGGCTGCTAAGATCACAAGGAAAAATACCACTAACAAGAAAATTAACAATGTTAGCATACCACGGCAATGTCGTAGCTTTCAAAATTTTCTCATCAAGGAATTCTTCCTTAACATCACATGCAACATCAATATCACATGCATTTTCAAGCCTAGAAAGATTATCAGCTACTTGATTTTTAGTTCCTTTTCTATCAACTACCTCAATATCAAATTTTTGCAGCAGTAATATCCATCTAATAAGTCTAGGTTTAGCATCATTTTTAGTCACTAGGTATTTAATGTCAGAATGATCAGTATGCACAAGGACCTTAGTTCCTATGAGGTATGACCTAAATTTATCAAACGCAAAAACTAAAGCAAGCAAGTCTTATTCAGTGGTAGTGTAATTAACTTGTACCTCATTAAGGGTACGACTAGCATAATATATAGCATGAAAAACCTTATTTCAATGCTGACCAAGAACGATGCCGAAAGCATAGCCGCTAGCATCACACACAAGCTCAATGAGTTGTGACCAATCAGGGGGCACTAAAATTGGTATAGAAATAAGTTCCTTCCTCAAGGTTTTGAATGTTGCATGGCATTGGTCATCAAACTCGAATGCTCTATTCTGATTCATCAACAGGCATAAGGGCTTCGAGATTTTGGAGAAGTCTTTAATGAATCTCCTTTAGAAACTGGCGTGGCCAAGGAAGCTTCGAATGGATTTGACATTAGTTGGGTGGGAAGCTTCTCTATGACTTCAATCTTGTCTTTGTCCACTTCAATGCCTTTTTCAGAAATTCGATGACCTAGGACAATGCCCTCGGACACCATGAAGTGACACTTTTCCTAATTAAGTACAAGGTTGGTTTCCTCACATCTTTCAATAACTTGGCAAGGTTGCCTAAGCATTGATCAAATGAGTCTCCAAAGACAGAAAAGTCATCTTTGAAGGTCTCCAGAAAATCATCCACCATGTCTGAAAAGATGGCCATCATACAATGCTGGAATGTTGCTAGAGCATTGCATAGGCCAGAGGGCATTCAGCGAAAGGCATAAATGGCATATGGACATGTGAATTTTATTTTCTCCTGGTCTTCCGATACAATAGCAATCTGGTTGTATCCATAATATCCGTCTAGGAAGCAATAGTAGGGTTTCCTTGCAAGTTTTTAAAGCATCTGGTCAATGAACGACAACGAGAAGTGGTCCTTTTTTGTGGCTTTTTCAGCTTCTAGTAGTCAATACATATCTGCCATCCAGTAACGGTTCTAGTTAGGAAGAGTTCATCGACATTGCTCTTTATCACGTTCATACCTCTTTTCTTCGGCACACACTAGACGGGACTCACCAGCGAACTATCTGAGATAGGGTAGATGATTCCGGCGTCGAGCCATTTGATGATCTCCTTCATAACCACAATCCTCATGATTTGATTGAGTCTCCGTTGCGGCTCTATCGAGCTGTTGTGATTATCTGCAAGTAAAATCTTATGCATGCACAAAGTAGGGCTTATACCCTTCAAGTCAGCAATAGTCCAACCAATAGCTCTCTTATGTTGAGATAAGACATGCAACAATTTATTTTCTTGGTCAGATGTTAAGCTAGCTGATATAACAACATGCAGCGTATTATTCTCCATTCAATATGCATATTTCAATTATGGGGAAAGAGGTTTAAGATCAAGTACCGGCGGATGCTCTAGCGATGGCTTTGTAGATTTAAACTTAACATAATCCAAGGGTTCAAAAGACATACCTAGCCTGGTAAGTACAACATTGGATTGATCAATCTCTTTCTTACCTTCTTCCTCAACTTCTTGTATGGCCTCGTCGAAGTCAAATTGCTCTACAGCACTAAGCACATTGTTGCAATATATCTCTTGAAGGTTTTCTTCAGCTAGGGCTTATTCACTTTGCACAAGTTGGCATTTTTCATATTCATCTGCGTACTTGAGAGTGTTGAAGACATTGAGTGTGTTCTTGTGGTTGTTCATCTTCATAGTAAATTCACCTTTCTCACAATCGATCACAATACGTCTGGTAGCAAGGAATGGTCTCCCAAGGATAATAGAGCATTCTCATCAGCTTCATAATCTAGGATGATAAAATCTGCCGGGAAGACAAATGTATCTACCTGGATTAAGATATCTTCAATTCTACCCTTGGGTCGGATTTGAGAATGATCGGCCAATTGAAGATTACCGATGTAGACTTAGCTTTTCTCATGCCCAATCTTGTAAACACGAATTTTGTCATTAAGTTAACACTTGCACCAAGATTGCATAAAACACGACTAGAGTAACTGCTCCTATGGAGCATGGAATGATAAAACTGCCAGGATCCTTCACCTTGGGTGGTAAATCACTTAGTACAGTCACACACTCACCCGCCATAGCAACGGTTTCAACTTCACCCACCATCCTTTTCTTGGTCATGATCTCATTCAGAAACTTCGCATATATCGGCATCTGATCAATGGCCTCTAGGAATGGGACATTGATGTGCAACTGTTTAGCCATCTCTAGAAACTTCTGGAACTGGACATCTTATTTCTGAGCCTTCAATTATTGTGGAAGCGAAGGAGGTGGTCTGGGCTCAATGTGTGGTTTACTAGATGCAGTGGAATCCTTGGCTTTATCATCCTTGCCATCAATAGCAAGGTCTCTCAATATATTAGACATAGGAGTTGTATCCTTAGGTGCAGAAGTGTCGGTGAATGGCTTGCTTGGAGAGGAGTCAACAAGGAAACCTCCCTCAAACTTGTCATCTTTGGTCAATTGGGTACTACTACGAAGCATAATGGCATTGCATTGCTCCGCACTGAAAGTCTTAGTGACTTTAGTATCACTGGGTAAATCTTCTTGCGGTCGCATCTTCAAGACTTGGGTAATCTGCCCAACTTGCGTTTCCAAGGACATCAAGGAAATGGTGTGATTCTATGTGATGGATTGCTGATTTTGCAACATAGCGCCTTGCGTTGTGAGCATGTCACTATGGTTCTTTAAATGTGATGATTGCTCCTACATAATAACTCGGGCAATTTCCATAAAATTTTGGTAAGTAGAATCAAAAGAATTAGAATTGGAGTTAGAAGCTCTATGATTCTGCCTTTGAGTTTTATGTTGGAATCCAAGAGGTTCTGTTGTAGCATTCTATTGCACTCCTGAATTTCATGTATTACCTCCCCAAGAAAAGTTTAGATGTTGCCGACACCCTGGGTTGTAGGTGTTCGAGTAGAGATTTTTGTTGCGGTTGGCATTCTCTATGTAGCATCCAGGTTCTTGTTGTTAGGGTCATTCATTCAACTGATGTTCCCCATCACAATGCTAACATGTATATTGAATTACCTTAGCCTCCCGTGTGTTGGGTATCGGCTGCATGTTCTTGAGTACACTTGCAATGGTGGAGAGTTGAACCGCCACACTCTGGAAATTGTCCAACTGGATTGTTGCAGAAGATTTAGGTCCAAGCTTCAATCTCCCCCTTGGAAAATAGTAGTCATTATTGGCTATCTGATCAAGTAGTTTGAAAGCCTCTTCGGGATCTTTGTCAAGCAAAATACCATTAGCGAAAGAGTCAATCATCATCCTTGTTGGTGCATTGACGCCATTAGATGTCTGAGTAACAATTATTTTGGAATGTACCAGTTGTGTTCAAAACGGTGTTAATGTTAATAAGGAATCAACGGGCATTTCCAGGTATATTACTAAAAAAATCGACACAATACGCCTAGTCGATTGGAGTTGAGGAAATTCTATCCCTATTGATACAAACATACAATTCAACGGGAAATAAAAAAAATAAACATGCTCGTATATGTCACCCCTTCCCGAGAATATGAAAATATGTCAGAAAATAATGACATTATGTTATAATATATTAAGTATATAATTAGTTGTAGATATAACGCATATTTTATTTATATGCATAGAATGTCATTATTTGTAGCCAATCATGGAATCCATGAATTAAGCACTTGCGTAGCATGTCTTTGTATCTATCCCAGCATTCATACATAAATTCATTATCTCGTTGCGTGAATGCAATGATCTCGCTTCGCTTCTGATTGTGCACGTTCGGTGGATCATATCTTTGCAAAAAGTTCTTGCACAATTCATCCCAGGATGTAATAGATCATGAGGATATAGTTTTCAACCATGCTCAGGCTCGATCTCGCAAAGAATAGGGAAATAGTTTAAGTCGCAACAAAACATCAGGAACTCCCGGTTGTTTAAAGCAATCACAAACATCCAAAAAAGCTTAGATGTGTTCTCTAGCACATCTCTTGTTGATCCTCCAAATTTTCCAATAGAGTTGAACATAACGTACTTCAACTCAAAGTGATTTGTCCCTAGATCTGGCACAACGATTGATATGTTGAGGTTGTTGATAATAGGTGCAATGTTGTCACGAATGGGTCTTCTAGGTCTAGCAGGTGGAGGAACCTCTTGTCTTTCCTGACCTCCATTAAAGGCTACATTCTCAACAACCACACGTCCATCTCTCGATGGTAAGCCAGTGTTATGAATTCCTTGGTCGTTCAGGCCATTCTCTTCGTCCCCTTCTACCATTATCCTTCGTTCTTTGTGTAAATCTCGCAAATGTTTCTCGATCTCTAGATTATATGGAAGAATATGTTCTAAGTTTGTGCGTCTAGTCATGCACTAGAACGTACCTAAAAAAGAAAATAAAAATAAAAACAAAAATTAAATGCAAATAAAATAAAATAAAATCTTAAGCGCAATTACAACGTAATTATCAACTGCCAATTCCCGGCAATGGCGCCAAAAACTTGATGCTTGTCTACTAGTGATGCACTTTAGAGCAAGTATACTCATTGATCAAGTAATAAAGTGATAGAGTAGAGTGTCGAACCCACGAGGATTGGATCAATAAATATGAAACGATCGTACTTAAGAATGGTTGAGCAAGTATTGGTTTAATGGTGATTTATCACAACTATATGCAAATAAAGTAAAGTAGCTATGATCAAGACAAACAAATGCTACGACAAATAACATATAATTATGGAAGTTGGGTTTATTGCCTATGAATTATGCTTGATTACTTATTTCAATGTTATAGCGACTGGCGATACATGTCTGCGTAAACTATTAAGATCTTTATCTACTCGACAGGATTTTCTAACTAACTTCTGACTTTCTCGATGCCTAGAAGTTGATAACATTGAAGCTAAGGTAATACATGTCTACGTGAACCCTAACAACTCTATTATCTATTCAAGTTCTCCTTATTAGTCATTGAAACCTTAAACTTATGTCTAAGCCGGATTAAGACTAAGTTAACAGCTTAGCCTTACTGTTCACATTTGTTTACCTAACTCTTTCGATATTAAGCCACAGTTCAATAGTTAAAAGGCCTCTCTCGATAGCTCTTAATATAACTACGCTTGAAGAACGATGAACATAATAGATAAAGGAAAAGACTCTAGCATTCAAACAAAGTATTCAAAACATAAAATCTTATAAAGCAATAAACCCAACTAAAAGTATTTAGCTCATGTCTGATCCTAAAACATCCATAATAGAAATTAAAAACATGGCAGTTTATCAAGCAAGGGATAGAAAAAAGGGTCAAGCATCCTCGACGATCTCCTACAAGCTTTCTAACTGTTACTGCATGTCCCGCATACCAATAGCCCTCTCGATGGCTTTCGTCGTGTGGAGACTCCTCTAGAACTTTGACTCTAGTGCTTCTTCGATAGCTGAAGATTAACGATTGTCGTTTGTGATCGAGCTCCCTTTAATTGTTGTCCAAGTCTTCTTTATATATGCGAGAAAGCTAGGGTTTCATAACCCTCAAGTGCACGGCCTCCATAAAGAGGATCTTGCTTTCCCGCTATCTTTAATGAGTTATGTATCTAAGGAGAGTCCACGTTGTTCAAAGTTAGATTTATCTCCAACTCTTCATACCTTGTCAGCTCCAACGAGAGATATGCTATCCTTCCGCTCCAGTATTCCTCCACCTCCAATAGATCATGTTCATGCACCACAAAAACACTACATTTCCCATTAAAAACACCAAATTATATAACAATTAAGCACAGACAGTGTAACTCCCTAACTACATGCAAACTACTCTTGAATGCAACTAAATGAGCTTAAACACACGCAAAAGCCAAGTAAAAGGGTATGCAAAATAGGTTATTTACACACTCGTCACACAATATATGTGACATTATTCTAACTGTCATCATTTTTAAAAATAATAATAATAAGTAGGCGCGATCCTTTAATTGGTAAATTAAAATATAACTTCAATAAAAATAAAAAATCAAAAAACGAACATAAATATTTTTTTTGTTTGAATGGTATGATTTTAATCGAAGGTGAAAATCATACAGTGAAAGTATTATCATGTGCCTCGTTAAAATCTTGTTTAATAATGAGTGAAAAGAAAAGAGTACAACATGATACTCCCTCCGTCCCACTCAATGTGTCCATTGTTGACTTTTCACACAGTTTTAGGAAGAAAAAATTTGTGTAAGAGATGTGATGTAAATTAATTAAAATGACAATTTTATCCTTGAAAAGTTGAATTTTATTTTGTTGGAAAACTAAAGAAAGGGTAGCAAGGGAAATGCATCTTGTAAAAGTTGTTGATTTTTTCAATGAGACAATTTAAGTGGGACAATTTCAAAACACAAAAGGGACATCTTCAGTGGGACGGAGGGAGTAGTAAAAAACGAACCATCACCCCAAGAAAACATAAAACTAAAAGTCTGCATTGTTAGCCCAAGAATGGTGCAAAGAACAACACAACCCCAATAACCATTTAAAACCACGCAAGAATAGAAGCTCCAGGACCCTATCCAACAGAAATAGGCCAGACCCTGCACAACCCTTAAAACATAAACACCCCAAACGACTACCCCAATATCGAAACAGCAAACCCAGGGTAGCACCACGAAAACTTGCTCAATCCACCACTCGAAGCCAACTCTCACGGTCCACCCCACTCGTTGCTGATGCATCAGGCACACATTGTTGTGAAAACAAAAACTCGGGAGGATACGACACGATGCATCAAAACGACGAAATCAATAACCCAATCGTCAAGGTCGATTACTTTACTAACCATTCTAAAATCACCTCCAATTTTGTTTCGAGTATAAAACTATCTCAATACACTACTGTCGCAGAAGCACCTAAACTATTTTTCTTCGTCGTCGTCAAAATTACTTAAAGAAATTTTTGCAATATTTGATGTAAGAGCATGGTTCTTAAGCGGACACCCACAAATGTGTTATTACAATTCATTAGGTCCTCATAGATATTAGCCATCCCACATGCAACCTTATCACCCGACCTACATTCTCATCCGATATCAACCCCTCGACAAGTTCAGTACCTTCAACACCCAATTATCCACGTTCTTCGAACTCTTCCATGGACTACTCTGATGCATTGCAACGAATCCGACACATGAGTGCACAAAATCATGTCTCACTCCTATGAAGTAACTAGTGCATCTCCATGCTCTTGTGTCGTATGTGGCGTCAGACCATGACCCTTCATTCTTATCGAGTGTCTATCGCCAAATTCATATAAATTATCATTGTCAGCACCCATACTCGATTGGTCACTCCAAACCATGTCCGATGAAGCATCCCGATCTACCCAATTACATTCACAACTGGGACAAAAATATACCTCTGCTTTCGTCACTCTAATCTTAAATATCTGACCCTGTACACATTGAGCTATCACCTCTTCTATTTTCTCTAGATGATTGGTTTCATTTAGCACACAACCCCTCTCGAAAGATGTTGGTTCCAACATATCACTCTCAACACGAATTGTAACACTCATCACCTGCCTTAGAAGGAATAGATCTGACTGACGAATGTCACATTGATCACCGAAGTGATCTCAACTCAAACGGAAAAATTTTCAGCTATGTTAATAAAATAGAAAATCTAGATGCATCAATTATCTTATACATGCTGAATAAGTAGCACACCAAATTCCACTCGAAGGATATCTAAAACAAGTTCAATTTTATGCATTACAGATTTAGAGACCAAAAATGTAAAAACATCAAACTTTAGGGTATAAACTAAAGTTAGGAATACATATATGCAATTCATCTGAATACATGCTTGTACATCAAAACTCGACTTAAAAGAAACTTGAAAACTCACCCAATTGGTGTAGGTAAGGTAGGGGACCAATATGTAAGAAAATAGAACTTTTGAAAATCCCAAACTAACTTACCTACCACTGGTACTAGTATACAAGGACCTATACCGGTACACGGGTTATCCCCAAAATTCCAGTAGCCATATTATGTACTGGAACTAACATGTTGTACTGGTACGCTAGGGTTTGTATCGATCCTCAAACAGGGAGTATCGGTACACCCTAACATATTTTATCAAATTCTAGATAGGAGTACTGGTACGCGAAGGAGACCGTACCGATTCACATTGGACAATGTTGTAGATTCGAATATGCAATATCAGTCCGAAGCACCCAAAAAGATCTCGAACAGCCTAAACATGCTACCAATGATGGATGAACATGATTGTCATATGATTACACAATTACACTCCAAATATCAACAACAAATATAAATATTCGAATGAACTAGAGGAAAACTCCTAAAATGTGAAATGATTAGGACTTAAAATGCATATATGGTCATATCTTGGAAATAAGGCTTAGAACCTACCTGGACAACACACATGTAATTAAAAGGATGCAATGCACAAGAGCAAGGCTACAAATAACCAACATAACCAAATATGAGTCTATAACTAAAATGAATGTTCAAGCTTCAAATGAAACATCCACCATAGGAATTCATCATATAATATCCTTCTTCAATCAACCAAAAGCAAGTTTAAAGGATGAAATCTAGAAAGTACAAATCTCAACAAAAAATGGATCTCACCTTATTACAAGTTTGCTTAAATTCGAAAACACGTACTCAAACTTATAATTTTTCTTGGTAGGATTCACAAGCCTCGAACGCAGCCCTCAATGCTTTAATCCTTTGCATTAAAAACCTAAAACGAGTGCAAGCTTGATAGCTTAGTAAGGCATCACAAGTAATCATTCATGAATGCTTTTAAAACTAAGAGTTTATGTTATAACACAATTTCTTACTATAAGTTGAAAGGGTTTTGGATTTTGTGATCTCGGGTAAGAATTTGTGTTATCAAATTTTTACTATTATTTCGGTAAAAATTTATGTAGGTTCCGTAAGAATTAATGTAGGTAACCAAATTCTTATAAGTTTGGTAAGAAATAATGTTATTTGTAAGAATTTAGGTTACACCACAATTTCTTAAAATAAGTTGAAAGGATTTTGGATTTGGTGATTTCGAGTAAGAATTTATGTTATTACCTATTTTCTTATAGTTTCTATAAAAAAAATTCCGTAAGAATTTGTGTAGGTACCCAAATTTTTATGAGTTTGGTAAGAAATAATAATGTTATCTTGTAAGAGTTTATGTTATAACTCAATTTCTTACTATAAGTTGAAAGGGTTTTGGATTTGGTGATAACGGGTAGGATGAGTCTACCACGTGCGACGAACATCGATGAACACCACTAATGATGAACATCGATGAACACCATTAAATTAATTAATAAAGATTTAAAATTTCAAGGACTCATCATACAATTAATAATTATTTTAAAAATTCAATTAAATTAATTTTTATAAATATTAAAATTTTATTTTTTAATAAGGGTAAACTATATATTTAGTACCTCACTTATTTCCGTATTTCTATTGAACCCTCATTATTTAAATATTATTTCAATTTGACCATATTCTTTATAAAAATAATTTAACCCTTAACCTAAAACCCTAAACTATTAAACCTTAAACCCTTAAACTCTTAAACATATACTATAAACCATATACCATTAAAAATAATTTCACCATCATCGATTCAATTCAATGAATCGTTGAATTCTTCTAAAAAAATTAATTAAATTATTTTTTATATATATCAAAATTAATTAAACTCGAATCTCCTTTTTTGATGAGTCTCTTCGGCCTCGGCAGCATGTTCGCTTCATTTCAATTGCCCAAATCTTTTTTTTTGTTTGTTTAAATTTTCTCAATTCTGTGTTTTTTCTTTGAATCGTGGTACTGATCTCTGTTTTCATTCTTTCTTTATGCATAAATCAGAAGGCATTTAGGCCTAAGAAGAATGTCCCATCGGGAAGCAAGGTTTGAATGCTGCTTTTCCTTGTTCTGTTGTTAAATTTGGGTGCTTTGAGTAATGTTCATGTGAAGTTGATGTTCAGAAATTTAATTAACTTTACCCACTACAAACATAACCATCAATCATCGAATTCCACGAAACGGTAGTGGGTATGCTGAGGAAGCGATTGGTATTTTTGAGAGGATATTGGATAAAGGGGATTCGAGTTTATCTTCATCTCAAATAAGATGATAGCGTTAACTCTAGGAGATTCGAGTTTAATTAATTTTGATATATATAAAAAATAATTTAATTAAATTTTTTTAGAAGAATTCAATGATTCATTGAATTGAATTGAATCAATGATGGTGAAATTATTTTTAATGGTATATGGTTTAGGGTATATGTTTAAGAGTTTAAGGTTTAATAGTTTAGGGTTAAATTATTTTTTTATAAAGAATATGGTCAAATTAAAATAATATTTAAATAATGAGGGTTCAATAGAAATACGGAAATAAGTGAGGTACTAAATATATAGTTTACCCTTATTAAAAATTAAAATTTTAATATATATAAAAAATAATTTAATTTAATTTTTAAAATAATTATTAATTGTATGATGTGTCCTTAAAATTTTAAATCTTTATTAATTAATTTAATGGTGTTCATCGATGTTCATCATTAGTGGTGTTCATCGATGTTCGTCGCACGTTGTAGAATTTTCCTAACGGGTAAGAATATGTGTTATAACTTTTTTTTCTTACTATTCCTATAATAATTGAAAAATTCTACAACGGTTTACGAACATTGATGAACACCACTAACGATGAACACTGATGAACACCATTAGTTTTTTTTTAATTTTAAAAATCTAAAGGACTAAAATTATAATTAAAATTATCTCTAAAAAATAAAAATCAAATTTAATAATTACTTTATAATATTTTTTAATAGGTTAGAATCAAATATACCCAATTCTCTTAAACCCTAACAAAATCAATCTCTTAAAAAAATAGAAATCAGTTTATAATTTTTTAATAGATTAGAATCAAATTTAGAAGAATTGGGTATATTTGATTCTAACCTATTAAAAAATATTATAAAGTAATTATTAAATTTTATTTTTATTTTTTTAGAGATAATTTTAATTATAATTTTAGTCCTTTAGATTTTTAAATTTTTAAAAAAAAATTAATGGTGTTCATCGGTGTTCATCGTTAGTGGTGTTCATCAATGTTCGTCGCACGTGGTAGACTCATCCATAATAATTTAAGTAGGTTCCATAAGAATTTTTGTAGCAACTCAAAATCTTATAAGTTTTGTAAGAATTAATGTTATAGGGTTACTATTTAGGTGATCACACATTTTTTTTACCATGATAAGTATTTGTGTAACTTTCAATTTTTTTACTGTTGTGGTAAGCATTTATATTACAGCCCTGTAATAATTTATGTTGGAACTTGATACCCTGTCAGCCTCATTGTAATCTGCCTCACAACATAACGCCCCAAACAATACAACTAACAATTGAACTTGAAGTGATTTGGGAAATATAATGCAAGTGTTAAATAATTGGCCAAAAATTAGTTTAGATATCTAATGTAAAAAATAGTATATTTCAAGGAAAAGTTTATAATAATTGTCACACTTTGATATACACTACTTATTTTTAATTAGGTAAAAAATAAAAGTATCTATCCAATTACAAGAATTTTGTTGTTGAGTCCCTTAACTATAAAAAGTTACAAAATGATCACCCAACCTAAAAAATAAAAAAATAATATATTGCAGTTAAAAAATAAAAAAACGAATTAATTTAATAACACGCGCAACAACAGTTAATTAACGAACAAAAAATAAAACATAGAATTTGCCTTACATTCCTTAGAATATAGGAAATTTTGTTATAACAATTTTGGCAGCTTCGCGTTTGTGTCACTTGGGCTTTTAACTTTATATGGCTTGAATTGCTGCTGCTGTTTTTTTTTTCTTTCAATTTCATAACTAATTTACTCTATGATGTTCAAGGTTATTTTCCTTTCCTTTTGAATTAATAAAAAGTTCTTGATTAAGTCAAAACAAAATTTAACTTAATCGCATCTTCATTTACGATATCAAATCTGTATTTTTTTCATAACTTAAATATCAATGGCACCGTTTGACACTATGAAAATAAAATGACGAGAATATAATGTTAAATTATAATTTTAATTATTTTATTATCTTTGATTTGATATAATTTAATTTTTTTTATTACTGAAACGATTAATTAACGGTGTTTTTAACATAAAGAATTTCGAATTGCATATGATGAGGTGTTGTCTGTTTCGGAAGTAAAGATTAGTTTTACAATACCTCATTAGAAAAATATATCTCTTATTATATATAGTTAATGATCTAATTCTTGATTAATCAATCTAGGATTAAGAATCTCATCAACAAGTTTTAAAATTTTGAATAAATTTTATATTTTCTGAAAATGGATATAAATTTATGTTAAATTAAAATATAAAAATTAATAGAAAACTTGAAATAATAGCTTCATATGATTTGATGGAAAATATAAAAATTTGAAAACATAAATCCTAGATCAACTTGTGGTTATCTTCATTGATGACATGTTGGTCTACTCGGGTTCAAAGGATGAGCATGACCACCATCTTTACATCATGCCTTAGACTCTTCGAAAAAGATGATTTTTTGCTAAGTTTAATATGCGCGAATTTTGGTAGTTAGAGGTGACATTTTTAAGTTTAATATGCGCCAATTTTGCTAAGTTTAAAATTAGATTCTAACTCTTTTAATTTTTATAGTTTAATTACTTTTTAAGATCTCGATCATTTCAAAGTTAAATAACTTATTTCCTCACATTAAGCAAAGATATTAAATTTTCAAAGGCAAATGCGAAGATTCAAACCCATATAACATGAGACAACTTAGACACCCTTGGGCACTAGACAAATAGTGGATCTTGATGTTTTTATCTTTTTCATATTTTTATATAGTCTTTAAATAAAGGGTTAACTACTTGAATAGTCACTTATGTTTTTCCCCAGTACAGAGTTGGTCACCGATTTTGAAAAACGACCAGTAAGGTCACTTACGTTTTCGTGGCGTAAACTTTTGGTCACTCAGCCGTTTGTTGCCGTTAAACATTGACACCTTGCTAATCTGGCAGCGGAAATGTAACCCCATCGGCCCGGTCTAGTCGCAAGACCGAATCGGGAGAGTTACACGGGGATAACCGGAGAAAAATCCGAGAAATTCCCTCCGATTAACAACCCTAGATTAAAATTTATCTTGTCTAAATGCATTTTAACGATCCTGTAGAACTAATGTTTTGATATAATAATTGAAAAATGTTTTGGAGTGATTTAAAAAGTATTTAAAACATTTCCAAAGTCCAAACAACTTGAAATTATGTTTAGAGAAGTTTTCAAAAGGGTTTTTCATGTTTTTCAAAGGCAAACTTCACAAAAATGTCCAGGTGTTTCGAAACACCTTAGGGCGTTTCGAAACTTGTTTCGAAACGAGCTTTCCCTCGATAGGATTTTTGCCCAGCGTTTCGAAACGGGCTATGCCGTTTCGATACGCCTACGTGGCATTGACCACAACGGTCATAAACCCCAACAGCTATTTTCCCAACTAACTTTTAAATGCAGGCGTTTCGATACGGGCCTACAGCGTTTCGATACGGGTTTCGAAACGGCAAGGGGATGTTTCGATACGGATGCCCTGACAGACTGCAACGGCTCTTTCTACTTAAAGAGCGTTTCGAAACGGGTTCAAGCGTTTCGAAACGGGGAGCTGCAGAACTGCATTTATGGTGGGAATTAAAGTCCTCAACGGCTCCAATATGATCCCAACGGCTAGTAACGGCTAGAAACTCATCTGGGAGTATAAAAGGGGCCTCCAAGCATCAAGAGAAGGTTAATGCTCATATTGTCAAACATCAAATGATCAAAGATTGTCTTAGAGCTTAAATTGTCATTTATTGTATAGACAAACACTAGTGAGCCAAAATTGTCAAATTTGCTCAAGGGTTTTAGGTTTTGGGTGAGTGCTTAATTGTGCAAACAAACACCTATTAGAGGGTTTTAAGTTTGCTTATATTGTCTCTTTGTAAAGAGGGTTTCAATCAAGGCTTTGGGTAGAAAGCTTGATTGGTTGTAAGGGTTTCCTCCTAATCCTAGAAAAGGGGACGAATCAATAGTGGATTGATTGGGAAATCCTTAGTGGGGAGCTAAGGTAGTGGATGTAGACCTTGGTTAGAAGGTTGAACCACTATAATTCATTGTGTCATTTCCATTTTAGCTTCCTTAACCCTTCCACCCAAAATTTCACCTCTCCACCACTTGGTGAGCTAAATTGGTTGATCGAATTGAGCCCCACACAACTCAACAGATCCTATGGTATTAAGGGTCACAGCGGGAGAAACAACGTCTCAATCAGACATCAATCGGATGTCCAATTGGACTCAAACAGTCACGAGGGACCATTTTGCAAAATCACACTAAACAAGGGCAAAAAGGTAATTTTAACCTTACCAAATAATTTATTAGTCAAATTTCAAGCACACGAGGCAAAACCAGCCCAAACAAGACATATAAACTCATTCGGAAAGCCTACAAGCATTAGGGACCAAAATGTAACATTTGGAAACCTTCAAAGATGCCTTTTAACCACTTCAACTACCTGTGTTTCGAAACAGGGGTTGCCTGTTTTGAAACGCGGGCTCTCATCAAAAAGCAAAACAAGGTCGTTTCGAAACGACTCCCATTGTATCGAAACGATGGTTTCTAGAGGTAAAACGTTTCAAAACCCGTTTTAGAACAGGGGTCCTTCAGGCTTGGTCGTTCCGAAACGACACCAGATGTTTCGAAACACCTGTGCACATTTTGGCTCGAAAAGGTATTTTTGGCATCCCCAAAAATTCTCAAACTTACCCCGAAAGAGCACAAACTACAAGGCAACATATTGAGCAACCGATCTAGAGGCAAAACACCCTAAAAACAGGTTTCAATCATGCACACATACAAGCATGGATCTCAAACTTGAAAGCTCAAGAAGGACACTTTAATTCAAAACACCAACAAGCCAATACACAAGGCATTTTACCAAAAGCCAAAGCAAGCCTCAACATAGCACGGTTTCAACATTTAAAACATGTAGCAACATGATCAAACACATGGGAGTTTACAACAACCTCCCTAACCACAAGTGCAAGTATTCTCGTTGTTAATATAATATTACAACTTAAAATCCATACTTGAGCTTAAGCTACGATCACGGAGCCTTTCCCTTGCCTTTCTTTGCTTCCCGGATCACTAACGATCTACATTGTTGGAAAGAAGCGCGTAAGTATAAGAGCTTAGTGAGTGGTGCTCAAAACCACAACAACAACAATGCAGTTTTAATAGAACCATTTTGAGTAGTTCTTCATCATATGACAAATCCGGATTAAATTCAATCTCTTCTACTGGCATCACATGAGACGGATCTGACCTATACTTTTGGAGCATCGAAACATGGAACACATCATGAATCCTCTCAAGTTCGGACGGCAATCTCAACCTATATGCAACTGGACCAATCCTCTCAACTACCTCGTAAGGACCAATGAATCTCGGACTTAACTTCCCCTTTTTACCAAACCTCATTACCTTCTTCCACGGGGAAACCTTCAAGAACACTTTGTCACCAATAGCATACTCAATCTCTTTCCTCTTCAAATCTGCATAAAATTTCTGTCTGTCTGAAGCTGCCTTCAATCGATCACAAATCAGTTTTACCTTCTCGGTAGTGCCCTTAAGCAAGTCTAGCATAGGTACAAGCTTCTGTCTGGCTTCAGCCCAACAAAAAGGTGTTCTACATTTCTACCGTACAGAACTTCATACGGTGCCATCTGAATACTAGCTTGATTACTGTTATTGTGCGTAAACTCTACTAGCGGTAGATGTTTCTCCCATGAACCCTAAAAGTTGATGATGCAACACCTCAACATGTCCTCTAAAACCTGAATAACTCTCTCCAACTAACCATCTGACTATGGGTGATACGAAGTACTGAAGTTCAACCAAGTCCCCAGGGCACGATGCAAACACTCCTAAAATCTAGCTGTAAATCTCGGATCTTTGTCTGACACAATAGACTTCGATACACCATGCAGCCTCACAATCGCACTAATACACAACTCGGCCAACCTGTCTAAGTTGTAAGTAGTATGAACAGGTATGAAATGGGCACACTTAGTGAATCTGTAACTATTACCCATACTGAATTCTTCTTCGAAGGAGTCAACGGAAAACCTGACACAAAATCCATAGTAATATGTTCCCACTTCCATTCCAGAATCTTCAACGGTTGTAACAAACCTGAAGGAAACCGATGCTCAGCCTTAACACGCTAACAAACCATACATCTACTCACATACTCGGCCACATCTTTCTTTAACTCAATCCAGAAGTACTTATCTTTCAACCCACGGTACATCTTCGTACTACTCGGATGCATAGCAAAAGGGTTGTTATGAGCTTCATTCAAAATAGTACGTCTCAACTCAGCATCTTCTGGAACAACTACCATATTCTTGAAACATAAGATCCTATTCTCACTAAAGCAGAAATCTGTGGGTTTACCTTCGGCTATATCTTGCATGTGAGGTGCCAAGGATCCGTCTTGCAACTGTTTCTCTCGAATCAACTGAACTAACGAAGGTTTAACCTGTAGCTCGGCTATCAATATACCATCCTGTGACACCCTCAATCTTGAAATCATAGCTTACAACTCAACTGCTACCTTCCTACTCAAAGCATCGGCCACTACATTGGCTTTACTCGGATGGTACTCTATTATGAGGTCATAGTCTTTAAGAAGCTCTAACCACCTACGCTGTCTAAGATTCAACTCTCTCTGAGTCATCAAATATTTCAAACTCTTGTGGTCGGTGTAGATTGTGCATTTCTCACCATAAGGTGGTGTTTCCAAATCTTCAAAGCAAAGACCACAGCCGCTAACTCTATGTCATGGGTGGGGTAATTCTTTTTGTGAACCTTCAACTGTTTCGAAGCATAAGCTACAACTCTTCCTTCTTGCATAAGCACACAACCTAAACCTACATATGACGCATCACTATAGATTACGAACTCTTTCCCTGGTTAAGGTTGAATCAAAATATGAGCTTCTGTCAATGCTTTCTTCAACTTTTCAAATGTTTGTTGCCTTGCATCTGTCCACTCATACGGAACATTTTTCTCTAACAACTTAGTCAAAGGTGCAGCAATCTTCAAGAACCCTTCAACAAACCTTCGATAGTACCCGGCTAAACCTAGAAAACTATAGATTTCGGTCACTAACTTTGGTTGTTTCCAACTCATTATTGCTTCTATCTTCTTGGGATCCACACTAATCCCATCGGCTGAGATCACATGACCTACAAAGACTACTTCCCTAATCCAAAACTCACATTTACTCAACTTGGCATACAATTGATTTTCAAGCAAAGTCTATAGTACTAATCGCAAATGCTCATCATGTTCTTCCTCAATCCTGGAGTACACTAGAATGTCATCTATGAACATTACTACAAACATATCCAAAAACTCGTGAAACATTATGTTCGTCATGTCCATAAATGCAGCTGGGGCATTAGTCAAACCGAAGGGCATTACCAAGAACTCGTAGTGCCCATATCGTGTACAAAAAGCTGTCTTCGGTATGTCCACATCTTTTACCTTCAATTGATAGTAACCCGATCTCAAATCAATCTTCGAAAACACCGAAGCACCTCTCAACTAATTGAGAAAATCATCAATCCGTGGTAAGGGGTACTTGTTCTTCATTGTTACCTTGTTCAACTGCCCATAATCCATGCACATCCTCATATTGCCATCCTTCTTCTTCACAAACAAGACTGGAGCACCCCAAGGTGAAATACTAGGCCTAATAAAAACCTCTATCTGACAGTTCTTGAAGCTGTGTCTTCAACTCTTTCAACTCTTTAGGTGCCATTCTATACGGAGCAATCGATACGAGAGCAGAATCTGAATATGTCTCAATAGCAAACTCAACATCCATATCTGGAGGCAAACCCGACAACTCTTTTGGAAAGACACTCAGAAAGTCACAAATTGTTCTAATATCTTACGGTCTAACTTCACTCATATTCGGATTCATCACGTAGGCTAAGTAAGCTTGACAACCCAAATACATCATCTTCCGGGCCTCTAAAGCTGAAACAATATTAGACAAGAACTTAATGTTCTCGCCAACTACTACTACCTCGTAATCATCAGAAAGCCTTAAAGAAAATCTTTTAGTCTCAAAATCTATTCTGTCGAAACCATAAAAGGGCAACTCCATCATGTCAACGGGAAACACATGACCCTGAATCATCAAAGGACATCTCTTGAACACTTTCCTAACTACAATTGTCTCACCAAAAGAACTCGTAACACTCATACCTATATCTAACAACTCAAAAGGCAAACCTAATGATCTTGCATGCTCACCCAAAATATACGAATGTGTCGAGCCATAATTAATCAACGAAAGCAAAGATAAGGATTGTAACACAAAATTACCTGTGATCACATCTGTGTCATTCCCAGCCTCACACTGTGCATAAACTCTAGCCAGTCCACCTCCCTCGGGTTGTAACACGACAACATGGGCTACATTCCTCTGACCATCATTCCTCGGCTGGAAGTTACCTCTGCTGCACCCACGGCCTCTCTGATGCTCAACAGCTCTAGCTGGTGCCTGACCATCCCTAGCCGGATGAGGACACTCATGCCTCAAATGCGCTTGAGATCCACAGCTCCAACAAGCACGAAAAGTACCCAAACACTCTCCAAAATGGTTCCTCCCACATCTAGCACACTCGGGTGTGCGAGCAATAAAACCTCGACCCTGATGGCCTCGTCCAAAGTTTGGTTGGTGCCTTCTATCCTTGTGCCTCTTGTTATGGTCTCGCTCCCACTCGGCAGACCTTTTCCTTGAACTGGATCCACCTGATCGAGCAGCCAAACTTAGACTTTGCTCAATGTCTTTGGCCCTAGAGACCAAGACATCGAACTCGGTGTAATTAGAAGCAAGCATGTAGGTCTTCACCACCGTAACCAACCCGTAACGAAACCGCTTACACATTTCCCTCTTAGTGGGAACCAACTCTGAAGCATACTGACTCAAGCGCACAAAATGTACCTCATACTCGGATACGGACATACTACCTTGCACTAAAGCCATGAATTCCCTCTTCTTCTCGTCTTGATAGCGAGTGGAAAGTGTCCATAAGTTCTATATTTTGTGCACATTCCATCTCATAATTGTTATTTTTAGTACATTTTAGGCATAATTAGGACCATACATTGCATTTCACAGTATTCTTTACTTTGACATGCTTTTTATTGATTATCTTCTATTTGGTAAGGAAAAGGTATTGTTTTAGTTTAGTGTTAGTTTCAGGTACTAGAAGCTGGTAAAAGGAGAGGGGAGCTGAGGACATGATGCTGAGGCAGAAGATCAAGGAGTTGTACTGATGCAGTTCCAAACAAATACAGCAGCTACAGCCGCCATACTCGCCGCCCAAGACAGCAAACTGTGGAATTGGAGAACTCGAGTGTGATCTGTGGAGCAGAAAATCCTGATTATAACGAGATCATCCATTCTATATTCCGATGCTTGTAGCAGCGGGCAGAGCCGCCGAAGGAGGAGTTCGAGATGACTTGCGGAGCAAGGCAACGTGAAGAAGTCCACATTCAACTCAAAGAAGTCAGAATTAAAGGTTGCATTTAATGCAAAAGCTACTTTGAAGACTTCTACTCCAAGAATGAATTGACCTAGTTAATGCCTATATACCCAATGTATTTTTACTTCAAGACAACTTAGGTTTTCCCATAGGCATAGTTTAGGTTTTCTTGCCGCCATTATGTTCTAAATTCTCGTTGGGTTTGGGTTATGTTGTAAACTAGTGTGAGAACGGTTGTTTAGGATTTTAAGTTTGTTTTTGCAATAAAACTTCAAGGTTTGCTTATTTCATGTTCTTCATAGTTTCCAATTAAGGCGAAATATTAGTTGATTATTATCCATTTTTTCGGTATCGAGGGAGTCGGACGCACGAAAGGAGTAAGTACGATCCTCACCTTAATCAAGTGTTGATCAATCCAGCCTAGACATAGGTTAGGGTTTAAGGCGGCTAAAAGAGAACGAACCAAATATTGATGTCTTTGCACGATTCACGCTGCGACTGGTATTATCTGCAGTGGGCATCAACAGCAATCTGACTTAGACATAAGCAGGATTAACATCGAAGCGTTCTACTGAGCCTTGAAGTACTTCCGAGTTTGCCGCTGAGACATACGTTTGTTCCACTGCCAAGGCAGTGAAAGCGTCGCAGTAGCTAATCTTCCATCTCCCGCCGAGGCAGCAGAGTTTGGTAGTGCAAGACAACTTAGCCTATTCAACGCAGTTTCACACTACTCGACAACATAACCCGGCCCATTTCATCAATCTGATCTTTTCTTTTTATTTACTTGTGTTTTATTTTACTTTCCTCTTAAACAAATCAAACTTATTTGTGCATTTAATTTTCCCTTGTGAAAGAATTACGATTCGAGTTAAGTTGTCCAATCTCTGTGGGAGACGATATCTTTTATATTATAACTTGACAAGAGTGTGCACTTGCGCTCATATTTAGAGAACACCTAAACGCTCTACAACGAGCACCAAGGTACTTCTTGCGGAACGCACTACGGAAGAATTCCCAAGTAACCTCGGCATCGGGCATACCTGAGATAATTGTGGTCCATCAAGCATACGCATCTCCCTAAAGCAACGAGACAATACAACCCAACTTACGAGTGTCTGAGCATTCCATCTGACCCAAGATACGAGTAGTACTCTCAAGCCATGCCTCCGAACCCTCGGGAGACATACCATGAAACTCGACTCTGCCTAAGCTATGAAGTTGCTCAAGGGGCAAACATGTCCCCGCACCCTGAGGTGGTGTTGCAGCATGAAGACCAGCAACAACCGTCTGAAAAGCTCTGGCTATAGTCTGAAGTAACTGTGCCATGTCCACATCAGCCTGACCCTGGCCAACCTGTAGCCCATTACCATCTGGAGCAGGGGGCACATCCCCGGGTGCCTGGTCACCCGCTCTAGGTCGTCCTCTCGGTCTCACCATAACAATAAAACAATCTAAAACAAAAAACACAGAAACACAAGAAAAGAACATTGAGTCAGCAAAGGCAAGGATCCGTGTGTTTAAGCTCTTTTAAATCAAAACCACTTTTCCATTATAATACCTAGCAATGGGAATGCTTAACCAACCTTCAAACATCAGCAGAAACACAAAGTCATGCTCACAAACACCGTGCAAAATAGTCAAACACACACAGAATCAACTTACCTGACTTACCTTCCCGAGGAACCTCGTAACCGAGGCTTTGATACCACCAAATGTAACCCCTCGGCCTGGTCTAGTCGCAAGACCAAATCGGGAGAGTTACACGGGGATAACTGGAGAAAAAAATTCGAGAATTTCCCACCAATTAACAACCCTAGATTAAGATTTATCTTATCTAAATGCATTTTAACGATCTTATGGTGTTAAGGGTCACAGCGAGAGAAACAATGTCTCAATCAGACATCAATCAGATGTCCAATTGGACTCAAACAGTTACGAGGGACCATTTTGCAAAATCACACTAAACATGGGTAAAAGGGTAATTTTAACCTTACCAAATAATTTATTAGTCAAATTTCAAGCACACGAGGCAAAACCAGCCCGAACGAGACATATAAACTCATTTAAGAAGCCTACAAGCATTAGGGACCAAAACGCAACATTTGGAAACCTTCAAAGATGCATTTTAACCACTTTAACTACATGTGTTTCGAAACAGGGGTTGCCCGTTTCGAAACGCGGGCTCTCAGCAAAAAGTAAAACAAGGTCATTCCGGAACAACTCCCACTGTATCGAAACGGTGGTTTCCAAAGGCAAAACGATTCGAAATCCGTTTCAGAACAGGGGTCCTTCAGGCTTGGTCGTTCCGAAACGACACAAGGTGTTTCAAAACACATGGGCACAGATTGGCCCGAAAAGGTATTTGGCATCCCCAAACGTTCCCAAACTTACCTCGAAAGAGCACAAACCACAAGGCAACATATTGAGCAACCGATCTAGAGGCAAAACACCCTAAAAATAGGTTTCAATCATGCACACATACAAGCATGGATCTCAAACTTGAAAGCTTAAAAAGAACACTTTAACTCAAAACACCAACAAGTCAAAACACAAGGCATTTTACCAAAAGCCAAAGTAAGCCTCAACATAGCATGGTTTCAACATTTAAAACATGTAACAACATGATCAAACACATGGGAGTTTACAACAACCTCCCTAACCACAAGTGCAAGTATTATCATTGCTAATATATTATTACAACTTAAAATCCATTATTGAGCTTAAGCTACGATCATTGGAGTCTTTCCCTCACCTTCCTTGCTTCCCGGATCACTAACGATCTGCATTGTTGGAAAGGAGCGCGTAAGCATAAGAGCTTAGTGAGTGGTGCTCAAAACCACAACAACAATAATGCAGTTTTAATAAAACCATTTTGAGTTGAAAACAAAACCATAACGAAATTCCACAAGCATGAAAATCCATCAACATGTTTATCAACAATCCTACATATGCTTGGCATCTTACCTCAAGCAATGCATCAACATATAACAACATAGCATAGCTCTCAACCACCAACATGATAACATTCAATCTTTTAGCACAAGGAGTATATTGGCAACTATGGTTACATTACTCGGATACGCGGATTGGATTCGATGGCATCTTACATCACCGAATCTATAAGAATAACAAGAGTCGCGATGGCATCTTACTTCACCAAGGTCTAATAATAAAGCTTCTGGTGGCATCTTACATCATCGTACTCCTCCTTAATGGCATCTTACATCACTAGGGCCACGCGCGAATTTTACTAGTGCACTCTAACCCTATGGTCGACCTATTATACCTGGTAAGACTCTCATATTTGCCAATACACAAACAACATGTAATCCAACATAACATATACCACACCCATTAATCAATTACACACATTCATCTCATCTCATATCAACAATGCATAGCAAGATTGAAGCATAGAATTCCGGAAAAGTAAAACGTAAATATTTAAAACTTACTCTCGAGCTTAGGTTGGCCTTTCAAGCACAACCTAAACTCTCAAAGACATTTCCACTCATCGGTAGAACCCAAACAATAGCCGAAACACCGATTTCAAGCCTCAGCAACACCGAGTATCGCGTCCGAAGTACCCAAACTCAATTTTGTTGATTCAAACCAGACCAAAGAAGAAGATTAACACACTTTCCAATCACAAAACCCATTGTTATTAATATAAAAAACATCTCACAACGCCTATTTCCCGATTCAAGCCCGGAAGTATACAAAACTCATCTTCAAACGAAAACCCAGCTACTAAATCAAATCATCATCCAAACATACCCGAAAGCTTCAAAATCATCAACACATATCCACAAACCCCTTAAAAACCAATTCCAACCATAAACAACCCAAAAACTCATATTTTCCTAACTCAAAATTTACCCATTTATTCCATTTCGGGATTTCTTGATAAACTCGTCATCTTAACATTATTTTATACTCAAAATATGGTCTAAAACTCACCCAAAATCATTATGTTAACAAAATTTGCTTAAACCCTTCAAAAACCCATTTTACCCAAAATGAGAGAACTTGAGAAATCATCAAGCTTTTGGAAAGAAAATGTTACAAGCAAAATTGAAATGAAGAGGAGAGTGAAAACTAAGTTATATACCTCTTTGAATCCTTTAAAATGGTAAAGATTGGTGAAGATGGATGGTGGCTACACTTAGAAAATTTTTAACGTGAAAAGGAAAAAAGGAATGGAAGAAGAAAGTGGATATCCTTTTTTCTAAAATATATTATTTTATTCCTCCTTTATCTTAAATACTTCTTTTTTTCACAAAAACTCATTATTGTCTTATTATAATAGTATTTATTCCTTAAAAACTCAATTTAAATTTTAAAACTCTTTTATGAAACTATTTTCATTTAAAGTCAACTTGAACCCTAAAACTCAATTTAAAAATCTTTTCAAGTCTCGGTCCGAACTCCCAGACCCTAAACGTAGGGCATTACAGGAAAAATAAGGGTAAACTACTACAATGGCCACTAAAGTTTTTCCCATGTACATTTTTGCTCCCCGATTTTAAAAAATAAACATTACGGTCACTAGTAAAAAGGTTTCTTTATAATTTCACCCTTAAATTTTTAAAAAAATATTTTTCAACCCTAAAACTTTACAATCAATTAGTACAATAATATTATAAAGGCTTAAATAAAAATAGGTGCTCAAAGTATACTCTTTTTAAATTTTAGGTGCTCAAATTGCTCCTATTTAATAACTAAACTTTCAAATTACTCATATTTTCACTCTGGATCATTTTATTATTATTATTATTATAACATGACATGTCATTTATTATTATTATTAAATAAAAAATAAAACCATTATTATTATTATTATTATTATTATTATTAAATTTAAAATATTTAAAAATATATATTACTTTTTATACCAAAACCTTAAATTACAACTCTGCCCTCCTTTACCCCCACCTTATCTTTCCCATTCATCTCTGTCCCCGTGAGAAATAGAGACGACATTACCGCCAAACCTTCTCCTTCCATTTTCTCAACTTTTCGTTTGTTCAATTCTTCGTTAAAGTCAAATCGTCTATTGTTCTTCGATATTTTTCGTTGCTATTTCGTACACCTCAATTTTAAACACTCTCATTTTCAATTAACTTGTAAAAACTTGAATTTTAATGTAACCCAAACCTTTTCATTCTCTAACCATTTCTGTCACTTGAAATTCTTGGGGGGAAAATAAATTAATTTTCAATTTCTCTAATGTCTTGACCTTTTAAATGTTCAAATTGCATTTTTCTCAAATACCACCCAAATTTTTGTTGATGATGTAAAAAAACAATTTATGTAAAAATAAAGTTTCTTCAAAATTTCAGATTTATGAAACCTTATACAGATAGTTATTCTTCAATAATACTACATTGTTTACTTGTAGTTTAGAGAAAATGTTGAATCCTTCAGTCTAATTTATCAAGAAAGTTTTAAAAAATAACAACGAAGACTTGTTTAAGGTTTTAAGTAGATGAAATAGTTTTATTACTAGAAATTACATGTTAAAGTTGTCAAAAATATTGAGTATTTGAAAAGCTACAAAATTATTGGGTAACAGAGATGAACGGTGAAGGTGAGGGTGAAAAGGGTAGAGTTGTAATTTAAGCTTTATAAAATAATAAAAAATGGTTTTATTTTATTTTTAAATTAATAATAATAAGCCCCCGATCCAATCGGGGGATCAAATTGATTATAGAAACATGAGTTTAATTAGTCAATTTATTAGTGAACAAGGAAAAATATTATCTAGGCGAGTAAATAGATTGACCTTAAAACAACAACGATTAATTACTATTGCTATAAAACAAGCTCGTATTTTATCTTCGTTGCCCTTTCTTAATAATGAGAAATTATTTCTTCGCTGTCAGGTCAGCAAGTTGTCAATGTTTAAAGGCAACAAACGGCTGAGTGACCAAAAGTTTACACCCCGAAAACATAAGTGACCTTACTGGTCGTTTTTCAAAATCGGTGACCAACTCTGTACTGGGGGAAAACATAAGTGACTATTCTAGTAATTAACCCTTAAATAAAAGGTTATATTTTGATACACAAGCTGTAATAAAAAAATTATACAACCCTTGTATTTAAACTATAAAATCTAAAACTTAAATTCCTATCCCTAACACCCTAAACCCTAAATTTTAATCATAAATCCTAAATTCTACCCCCTACAACATAAACCCTAATCTAAATCTCTAAACACTAAAATTGAAAGGCTTGCACCCTACAACTTAAACCCCCTAAACCCTAATCTAAATCTCTAAACACTAAAATTAAAAAGTTTGTACCCTACAACTTAAACCCTAAACCCTAATCTAAATCCCTAAACACTACTAAAATTAAAAGGATTGTATAAAGTAAAATCTGTAAGCTTGTGTATCAAAGTATTTTCCTTAAATAATATTCATTACTTAGGAAATTAAAAAAGAGATTAGTATATTTATATGTAAATCATATACCACGCTATCTATATTTATTAAGCAAAATTTTATAAGCTATATTTTACTTAAAATATTTTGTACTTAAATATAAAGGATTACTTGAACAAAATATATTAATTTAAACTCTTATTTAGCATTTGACCTTTATAAATACTCGTCAAGCAAACCAATAATGTTCAGCGAAGCATACCAAAAAACAATTTGCATTGACATTCAAGCATAAGCATTTAATAGGTGCATGTGCATGCTCAAAAGCAATATCCAAATTTGAATAGGCATTCCCAACATTTAGAAGGTACACAATCGAAAGTACAAACAATATGGGTAAATTTATTTTTTAAGAAGGTTAAAAATATTCATCTTCTTCGGCTTTTACCATTCTACTAAGAGGACTCGGGCCAAGCATCTTCCTTCTCATCAAACTTCTCTTCCTTATAACTTCCATTTGATTCCTCCTCCTAACTTGCAACATTGCTTCTTCTTCCACAACGAACCTCCTCATCAAAACATCATCCGTCAACGATTTTCCACGGAAAACTCTTCTTCCTTCCGTGCTAAGTCTCACGCTAGGCACTACCCTTTCTTGCACTAGGGGAAACGGCTTTGACCTAGGGTAACTGTTGCTTCTCCTTGGGGGAACATCAGCACGAAAAACCTCATTGTAGGATGAGATTGGTGCACATAGACAAACCCGAGTAAACGTAGTCGCAACCCTCAAGGAAGTACATTTACGTAGCTTCTCCGATTTGTTAGGATGAGTTGAAGGGATTTCGGAAGGCTTGGGAATCGCTTTCCATAACGTTGCATTCGCCATGGGAATTGGCGTTGGTCTTGAAATGGTTTTCCACAATGTTGTAGCATTTGTAGTAGGGATTCCTGCGGTCTTCGGAACAGTTTTCCATACGGTAGCCCTTTCCATTGCTCTTTGATACCAAGGCTTCCTGTGGAAAAACAAACGCATAGCATGAAATCTTGAACATGATTTTTTTGTCAAATCATTTGAACAAGTGTTGAGGATGAAGACCAAAATCCCAATAAAATAAAAATAAAAGCTCAATAGCAAAACCACAATGATAGTTATATCTGAAGCATATCTGGATAGGAGTATAAGAATATAAAGACTCTCTAAATACATAAAAAAAAAAGACTTCAAAAAGATTGAACATATCACACTCATACTCAAATCCAAGAACATAAATTAAAAATAATCCGAATATTTGAGCCAACAGACAAACTATCAACAGTTTATTAGGGTTCACAGGGACAGGGATCATATGTATGTAGGTACAAAATTAGGACAATAACACATTAAAGTTGTTAATTGAACAAGATACACCCTTTAGTGCAGACCAAATTGTAACCTCCTTTAAATGGAAAATAAATTGTATTTCAATGATGATGATGATATTAATAAATAACCTTAGCAATCATGGGACTGGCACAAAATTATGCGAACTGTTAGAGAGTTATATTAGAAATTTAGAGGTTGCGAACTTAGATAATTGATAGAAAATATCGGAGTTTGAAATTTTTAGAGGTGTGACTGTCCTCACCAGCACACCTCGATCCATCCCAATAGCAATGGTCTTTGGGTGATCAATTGCATACTTTCGGATGAGGGTTTATGCATATTTCAGCTGAGTTCATAAATGTGGCATTAGCCTGTAGAGAGGATTGGACTGGGGATTCTGACCCAAACTAGAGCTCAACTCAACCACTGGCTTAGTGGCTTAGTTTAGCACATTGGATCAAATCAAATAATCATATAGGCCCACTAAAGCAAAGCACTTTGCGGACAATTGTGCTAAAAAAGAAGGTGCAGAGTCTGCAGATTTTGAACATTTCATACTCGAAACTGCATGAAAATCAGGGCATTTTAACAAACACCCTTCTATGCAAACTTGTTGATCTCTACAAGTTTTTAAAATCAATCTAATTTTGGATAGAATTGGCAACAACATTACTATATATTATCACAGTAAACAACAAGTCAACAACAATCAAACACTTGGTTACAACATATTTTTACAAAAAAAATACAGACAATTTGATACTAAAACAAGTAAGAGTTTATGGGAAATGTTTGAATTGGTCTGAGCAATGTTGCAGCAGTTGGTTTACATGCAGAAAAATAAAAGGGAGAAGAAGATTGTTACCTTGTGTGAGAGTTCTTTGGATCTTGCATGAACAAAGCAAAGTGAAGAGTGATGAATGAGAGAGGTGAAGAAAGATGAGAAAACAGGGAATTTTCATCTGTGAGTTGGAGGAGGTGAAAAGAAAAATAAAGGCTTTTGGCCTTCAAGTTGAAGGGATGGAGGGAGGAATTGGCAATGTGCCCTTCCTTTCTTTTTATTTTTCTCTCTTTCTTTATTGCAACACTCTCTCTTTTCCTTTGGCAGCCATGATTCCAAGTGATTTTTCTCTTAGAGAGAGAAAATCTCTAATATTAAATAAAGGCAAAGTAAATTTGTGACTACTTTTTAATGCAATTACTCTGCTACCCCTTAGTTCACTTTAATACATTGTAAAATTTGTGCAAATCTTAAATACATATTCCCACTCATAGCAAATGGGTTTTATATTTATGTATAAACTATATAAATAAGGTAAAAATCACCTTAATCTATCATTTCTCCTATTTTGCTTAAATAATGTTGTTGGGAAAAACTTTGCTCTGCATGTGTGCTTTCCCGACGAGTTCTTTTGATTTTTCAACTACATTCTTTCAGCAAAATAACGCTATCATCTATGTGAACAACTTTTAAAAACAATATTTGCATGAACCATATTTTTTCAGAACATTTCATCATCCATCAACATATTAGTTAAAGATTAAAATTCTATCTATCATACTCGAAATCATCAAGTGGTCTCAATGTATAAAAAAATAATGTTATTTTTAGTTAATTTAGATTCAAACAGTTGATCTAGTAGTAGGGATTCAATTCATTGGTAAAAACCTTTATTAACAGAATTCATGATCCTATAATCATGTTTTCTCCAAAGGTTTTTATAATTATAGCAAGTGAGGTTGTTTGGCGTAATTAATTTCGTTGAAGACATGCTTGGCCTTGGCTTGCCATTGTTAGCATAATCATTGAGGATCAAACACAACTCTTTTTTAATTAGGTTTTCATATTTCCACCTAACCATGAAATTCAGCAATCTTAGATGTACTATTCACCAAATTGAAATCCATTATATCGTTGTTTCCTTTTAGACATTAATCATCGACATCCCTTTTTAATACACTCATGAGTAGGGTTGTAAAAACAAGTAAGAACCTGAAAATCTGCCTGAAACCTATTCGAGTCAGAACATGATTTGACCCGAAAATTTGATGACCCAAACCCGAATTGTAACTGACTGTTGCTGACCCGATTCCGAGTTGAACCTGTTACTGTAGCAACCGAACTCGATCTGTGTCCGACTGAAACGAACCCGAACCCGAGACCGACCTGGAAAATTACCTGATATTACCTGACTGAATCGACCCGAGATCCGGTTTTACCCGACCTGTTTTGAACCCGACCTGTTTTGAACCCGACCTGTTTTGAACCCGAACTGTTATTAGACCCGACCTGTTTTGAACCCGACCTGTTATTAGACCGGACTTGTTTTGGACCCGACCTGTTTTGTACCTGAACTGGTATTGACCTGGTTTGATAATTGATACTTAATAAGTAATAATGATATTTTTAATATATGATACGAAGTAATATTATGAACTATTATAAAAAAGTCTATATCTATAATTTGAATAGTTTAAAATGTTAAGTATCTAACAAAAATGTATTATATATATATAATTAAAAGATTTATTTTTAATAAATAAAAGATTTGTTTAATAAGTAATTAGTAAAAATAAATATAAACTTGATAAATAAATATATTTATTTTTAATAAATAAAAATCTAATATATACTAAAATACATAGTACATATAAAATTTTTACTAAGGCATATATAGACAAATTTAATAATAAGGCATACTAAAATATATAATATATATTTTAGTATATATTTTTTAAGTCATACTAATTTGACTTGATATTGTTTTATAGTTTTGTTTTATGGTTAGTGATTTAATTTTAGGGTTTTAGGGTATGTGTTTTATTTTTAAAGGTTTAGGGTTTTTTAATGTTAATGTACGTATCATGTATGCATGAAACCCTAAACCCTAATCATAATGTATGTATGTAAGTTATGTATGTATCATGTATATATGTAATATGTATGTATTTATTATTTAATGTATGTAGGAACTTAAAAGTCTAAAACCCTAAACCCTATAATATAATATATATACATATGTATAGTGTATACATATACATTAATTAATATATTGTTATATACATATGTATTATAATATATATATATATATATATATATATAATTTTAATTTATTTTTTATAATTTATAGTCCTTAACATCTAATTAACTAATTTTATTTCAAGTTGAGCCCTTTTTATTTTTATTTTTTTTAATTTAGACTATTGTTTTTAACTTTTTAATATCATAATATTTTTTTATGTTAGTCTCTAAAATTTTTATTTAATTCCAAATTGATCCCTATTCGTTATTTTTTATATTCACCCAATGTTTTTTTATTTATAATTTGGTACATTTCTTCATTAGTTTTTTAACTTGATGGTTTTTCCATTATAGTCCCCAAAGCTTTATTTGTATTCTAAATTGACTTCTATTCATTTTTAAAAAAAATTAGCCCGATATTTTCTAATTTTAATATGATATTTTTGTTCATTATACTCCTTAAAACTTTATTTTTATTCTAAATTGACCACAATTCATTGTTTTTAAAATGTTTCATAGTTTTAATTTGATATTTTTGTTCATTATAGTCCTTAATACTTTATTTTTATTCCAAATTGACCATAATATCTTTTTTAGTATTTTATAATCTTTTTTATATATTTGTTCATTATAGTCACTAAAATTTTATTTTTATTTCAAATTGACACATATTCATTATTTTTCATTTGTCTGATGTTTTATACTTTTAATTTGTTTTTTTCATTATAGTCCCCACAAGTTTATTTGTATTCCAAATTGACCCATATTCATTTGTTTTTCAAATGAATGTCCAATGTTTTATAATTTTAATATGATATTTCTGTTCATTCTAGTCCCCAAAACTTTATTTTTATTTCAATTTGACCCATATTCATTGTATTTTTACGTTTTCTAAATTTATTTTGATATTTTTGTTCATTATACTTGACATAACTTTATTTTTATTCCAAATTGATCCATTTTCATTATTTTTCTTTTCATTATTTTTTAAATTACTTCAACCTGAAATGAACCCGACCTGAAGTCCACTACCCGGCCTGAAATGAACCCGGCCTGAAGTCTACCCGAACCCGAAATGAACCCGACCTGAAATGAACCCGACCTGAAATGAACCCGACCTGAAGTCTACCCGAATCTGAAATGAACCCAACCTGAAATGAACCCGACCTGAAGTCTACCCGAACCCGAAGTGAACCCGACCTGAAGTGTATCCGAACCCGAATTAACCTGTCAATTATCTGCTTCGGACCTGACCCGTTTTGACCCGACCTGGAATGGACCCGCACCCGACCCGACTAAAGTCAAAACAGAAAAATGACCTGAAATGACCTGTATCCGATTTTACCCGACCTGACAGTACCCGACCTGAAACCCATCCGATTACCTGTTTTTACAACCCTACAATCATTAGAATAATGTTACGCCAAGGATGATTAAATATTGGATAAAATTTTAATGCACATGTTGTGTAAAATTTATTTTATACAAATCTGTATATTTACACTATAAAACTCAAATCTTAAATTGTTAACTCTAAACCCTACAAAGATAAACTTTAAACTCTAAACTCTATATCTTACATTTTAAAATCTAAAATCTAAATCTCTAACCCCTAAAACTAAAAAATATGTATAAACTAAAGTTTACACAACATGTGTATTAAACTTTTTTTCCTTAAATATTTTTAGTGTTAAGAGAAATTTTTGTTAACTACGTCTTGGTTCAATGATAAAGTTGAAGATTCATGAAATTGTTCAAAAAATTTGAAGATTTAAAAATTTTGATGTCTCAAGGTTCGATTTTTTCTTATATAAATATTGTACGTAAGTTCTCAGTACAAATATATGGCTTAGGAAATGTGTGGGTTTAGTTCAATTAATTCCTGTGACAATCATTTGGATGTCTATTATTTATCGTAAAATTATTTGAAACACAATACTCTAGACTCTAAATAAATATTATAAAATTCTGCCATGTAGAAACAAATTAATGGAGAAATATTCATAAATATGAAGACTGCATAATTCAATAAATATCAGAGTTTTGGCGTACATGTTCAATGGTCAAATTATTTGCTTTATTCGGGTTATTTTTTATTTTATTTTAAGTAGTTGGGTGACTTAATTTAGATTTATATAAATTTCATTTAATGGATAAAAAAGAGAATTGTTTAAATTTCATTAATATAATATAGTTTTTTTTTTGTTGTTTTTCTAGTTTTTAGAGTTTTTTTTTGACTAATTCAGACGGACCCACGTTGCACACCTAGCTCTGATGGGTGAGTCTCTCAACGTAGATTTTTTTTGCATACACAACGCCTTGAAGTCAAAACTTGCTTATTCAATATCAAGATACTTATCATTAATATGTTACTATTTAATGAATATTTTTTTTGATCAAATTTAATGAATAATTATTTGGTATATTGGTGTGAAGATTTTCTATTCCATGAATTATAAAAAGTACCATGTATCATTAAATTTTTTTAATATACCATGTAACATTAATTGATATTTAAACAAAAAAAATGAAATGCATGTTAACTTTTTACCTAATAATAATTCACATTTAATTATAAAATACGTAAATGCTTTAAACAATATTTGCAAAAAAAAAATCGAACTGGTAGCAATCTAATGATAAGATAAGGGGCAGCAAAGAGCATTTATGTTTACAGACTAAAAAGATGAATAAATCATGAATTAGGATGTGATAGTCTGATTAGCCTTTCCATGGCATATTTGAAATTTAGTATTTTTATTTTCTGAAATTAATCTATTAAGTTTTTCAGATTCAAAAGTTAGTGTAAATGTTAATATAAATACCATTCTGCTAAATCGTTGAAGTGATGTTTTCTAAATTAAAATATATTTACCTAGCATCCAATCAACAAAAATATTTGTAGTGTATCTGAATTTAACATAATTAAACTTTAACGGTGTTAATAATTATACAAAAGATTAAGGCTTATTTAAAAAATAAATGTTCAAATCATACTTTTTGAACTTTAAGAGCCTAACATAATTTTTTACTAAAATAAGTGTTTAAAATTTTAACTGTTACAATTTTAAGTATTCGACTGTTATCCGTTAAAAAAATGACACATGACATGTTTTTATTATTATTTAAAAAATTGAAAAAATATAGATTATTGAAAGAAAAAAAACTCAAAACTCCAAAAAAACACCCTAACTCCCTAATATTCCAAACCACAAATTTCTCAAATTACCGTTGTTGTCGTTGCTATTGCCGTCGTCGGACACTACTACTGTCATCGTTAGAGGCCACCGCCTATTTTTCCCAACCATCTATTGCCGATAACTGTCGGTATGTGTGTCAATCAGACATCGTTCGACTACAATTATTTGTGTTCGTCGTCTGACTGGCACGCCTCCTGTTGATATCGACGAAAGATGGTTGGTGAAAGTGGGCGGTAGCTTACAACAATGGCAGTGGTGGTGTCTTGTGGTGGCATCGACGATAAATTTAAAATTTTGTGATTTTGAGTATTAGAGATTGAGTTTTTTTTGGAGGGTTGGAATTTTTTAAAAAGTAGTTTTCTTTTTTATATTTTAAAATTAAATAAAATATCATGTGTCACGTTCTTAATGGGTAACGATTTTTTTAGACGGTCGGACAGTTAAAATTGTAATGTTTGAAACTATAGGCACCTATTTTTATATAAAAAATGATTTAGGCACCTTAAGTTAAAAAAGTGTATAGTTTATGCACCTATTTTTACACTAAACCAAAGATTAAAATCGAAAAGTAGATGATTAAATTTTGAAAATAAAAACAAGATATCTCAATTCCAAATATACGAAGAGTAAAGGGACTTAGAACATGTTTTAATCGAATATTTATTATTTAACCTTTCTAATATTGTTAAAGTATGAGCCTTAAAACTGAGACTAATTTTAGGGTAAAATACACGAATATTCACTAAACTATTCTCGAAAATACAAAATAGTTACTGAATTTTAAAAAGTTATATAATGTCTATTAAACTTTAATATTTGTTACAAAATGATCATTGAATCGTTGATTGTTATTAAGTGGGTGACGTAACAATTACAAAAATTTGAATAGTAACACATTTAATCATCTATATTTTCACATTCAATTAATTTAGTTCTAATTTAACCCTCATAATTGATGTCTAAATTCATTAAATGTGTAAATATGAAGGATTAAATATGCTATTATACAAATTTTCATAACTGTCACACCATTCACTTGGCGGCAATCAACAACTTAGTGGCCATTTTGTAACAAAAATTTAACTTTAATGACAATTATGTAACTTTCGAAAGTTTGATGATCATTTTATATTTTGAGGAATAATTTAGTGACCATTTATGTACTTTACCATAGTTTTATATTCTTAAAAGCTAAAATCACCAAAATGGTGGGCTTGCTCTTTTTATTTGGCAGGTAGAACAATTTTTTGGTTATTAAAAAATATATTAGTTTCAATATAATATATTTATCCATGGTTGATTGCTCAAAATTATAAGAAAAATAAAAATATTTTTATATGAACCAACAAAAACATAAAAAATAGCCATAAAATTTATTTCGATAAATACGTTGAAAAACCCAAAAAAAAAATTTTAAAAGTATTTATCATCACATCAATTCATTATAATCGTAAAAACGGCAATTTTGGGGCAAAACCCCCTTTTAAATAAATATATAGGGTTTTGGCTTCCTCCCCCTTCTATTTGAGAAAATGACCCCCCCCCCCAAACTTGCCATGTCGGTTAACCTCGCATTATGTAGGAATCGAGGTTTGATATCGCGCTATGCATAACGCGAGTTCAGTCTACGTGGCCTCGTTGTTTGGGTTAACGGTTTTACAGAATATCGCGTTCTGCGGAACGCGAGGTTCTCGAGAATTTGAAAGGGCGGCTAAATGTATCGCGCAGACCTCGCGTTCTGCAGGACGCGAGTTATGTGCAAACCAGGACTGAAGAACTAGGAAAAACAAGCGTGGGTAGGCCTGTTCGAGCCCAATTTTGAACGTGTAAATCGTATATTTTTAGCGAACATCGAGTTTGAGGTCGTAGTACTGGAAATTGTCTATCGTATGACACCAACACGGTTAATTTCCGTCCATTCTACACTGGTTTAAAATGTCTTCCAAAACCATATTCTATCATCCTTTTTTGAATGAAGTTGCCTTTGAACAAATGTCGATAGGCATGTTCGAGCAGAATTTCATACGTATAAATTGTAAATTTTTAGCTAACATCGAGTTTGGGGTCGTAGTACTGGAAATTCTCTATCGTATGACACCAACACGGTTAATTTCCGTCCATTCTACACTGACTTAAAGTCACTTCGAAAACGCTATCATAACATATTTTTTTGAACGATTGAAAATATAAGATGACCTACTGTATAAATCGAATTAGACTGACTTTATTGATTCGATTGTTATGGGTGAACTCGCATAAACAAATTACAAATGATTAATTAAGACGAGGGGCTGAGCGATTGGGACACGTAGGCTTTGTGTGACCAGGATTTAGGCATACACTACAATGCTTCTTTTGTCCGGTTTTTTCTTGATGTTCGACCATATCCTTGGCACAGTGTATTCTTGTAGACCGTGGACGTCCTTTGGCTCTTAGTAGTGCTGGATCTAGGCATATGGTCGGTTCAATGTCCACGGCATTCAGATCAACCTCATTTCCGATTGGAGGAAACTCTTTTTCGTAAACCTTAAACACCGTTTTGAGTAAGTATACCGGATCAACCAGATGCATGTATTGTATATGTTGGTTTGTGCAAGCAGCAATGGCGTGTGCGCACGAGTATTTGAATGTTTGGAAAATTCCACACTCACAGGTTCTTGCCCTCAGATCTACCACGTACGCGTTGTGCTGAATGCCTTCCAACCACCTAGAAAATTCCGAAACACGAAACTTGTGTCCTTCTCGCGAGAAGAGAGTTACAGTCATCTGTCTTGATTGGCCCAATTGAGTATGCAGTTGTGCGGAAATCTGGATGGACTATGTGTCCACCTGCCATGTACTCAGTTTCTTGCATTCCCAAGGTTGCAAATAGGGTAGCCAAACGATAATAGGTCGCTTTGACAATGGAAGTGATAGGCAACTGCCGCACTCCCTTCAGTGATGAGTTCACTGCCTCAGCCAAGTTCGTTGTTATGTGACCATAGCATTTACCCTTGTCAAACGATCGAAGCCATTTTTCTCTCGGGATTTTTTCAAGGTATTCTGCGCCATGTTTGTTTCTCGCTCTCAGTTCCTCGAGCAGCTCATCCACCTCTTGTTTGTAGTGCGAGTTGCCTACGGGATAACAGTTGAATAGTTATGGGCGAACAACACATGCAAAAAGGTCGTAAATGAAAGCGAGCAACAAGTAATATAGTAAATGAAAATGACATAAAGGACGTACCCATTATGAGCACCATTTCACGTTCATCACGGTTCATGAATTGCTGCAGGTAGTTTCCGGCTATGTGCCGCAAGCAAAAACGGTGGTAAATGTATGGAGACTTCTAATAGTCACCCAAATGTTCTAGCACCCACAACAACGTTGTGTCTCTGTCAAAAATAACACATACCCCTTCTTCCCTTGATCGTATTACAGGATCAATGACATATTTTCGTAGGTTCCGAAGGAAGAACATCCAAGACTCCAAATCCTCCTTTTGGACGATTGCGAATGCAACAAGAACACATTTTCGATTGTCGTCCTGTGCAATAGCTAGAAGTAGGGTCTGTGTATATATTCCGTACAACTATGTGCCGTCGATTTGGACCATCGATTTGTAGTGCTTAAATGCGTTGATACACTGGGGGAAAGTCCAAAATAACCGGTGGAATTGATAAACACCTTGAACAAGACAATCATTTTCGTATACCGGAACCGTATCAAGTTTGACAACCATTCCGGGGATGTGTTTTTGCAGGAGATTTAGCCACGGGCGCAACTCTTTGTAAGATTCCTCCCATCGGCCAAACATTTCTTGTTTGGCCCGCCTCCTTGCATACCATGCTTTGTAATATTTAGGACGGTAGCCGGTGACGGTGTGAGCTGTAGCCTGACATGTGGGAACCGACACTGTGTGATTTGCTTTCACCAATGGCATAAAGATTTCGGCGAGGTACTTTGCATCAAGGTTCTTGTGATCCTGGCTGAGGCTAGCAACGGTGCATGTATGCGTGACTATTAGCATAAAGATGTCGACGAGGTACTTCAAGTTTTGTTATTCTCCAACGGTCACCTGCCTTCTTCAATTGTGATATACGAATTTTCCATTTACAGCCATGATCCTTTTGGGTGCAGTGCGCCTTGTAGTATTTGGCTTGGGTTTTCTTCACTGTCGTCTCAACAGCCTGACAAAGCTTGTATTGCTTAACTATCGCCACCGCAATTTCCTTTGTCAAGAACGTCATACCAATTCTCAGTTCACCATCAGAACGGTTGAGTCTGTCGTCTATTGTGTGGTCATGCGAAAAATCAGGGACGTCAATGGCATCCATATAAACCGTTGTGAAGTGGGATGGTGGCTGGAACATAGAAATTGGTGTTACGTCTACAAGAAAGTTAGTGGCTGTCGGTTGTTCGTCGAAATATGGTGGTGGAACAGTATCGTCTTCCGGTGGAACTGTCAAGTCTTTTTGCTTCATCATAGAAAGGCCACGGCTCGTCTCCGTCGAGCCCAGGTTCTCTAATTGGTTCTTCGTCAAAAGCATCCTCCGGGAGCTGGAATAGTAGAGCTTCGTCGATCACTACCCTTGGAGGCGAGGATGGGGGGTCGACGATCGCGAGACCTCTCACGAGATCGCTCACGAACCGCATTTCCAAGACCAAAATCAAGATCACCATAAGAAGAATGTCTCTCCATAGATGGTTAATCGTACTTCATGCTAGGGACATACGTTGTGTGTCGTCTATATGAGGAATCATGGTCGTGCATAGCGTAAGAAGACGACGCTCCCTCCCCTTCAAAAGAAGAATGTCTCCCCATAGATGATTGACCGTAGTCCGTTCCAGGGACATACGTTGAGTGTCGGCCATATGATGCTTCATGGTCGTGTGCAACGTAAGTAGACGAAGTTCCCTCCCCTCCAAAACTATACGGATTGTATAGATTGTACGATGCATTTGTTGGTGTATCGAATTCATCGTTTGGGGGTTGGTTAAGGTCGAACCTGATACTAGCTACGCACGAATGTCTTGGCATAACAGATGACGATGCACCAAACTCGTTGTCTTGGCACAGTAGGTTAAAATCATGTCGTAGACTTGCGGTCGAGCTATCAACGTTGGTATTTGGATCAAAGTCGAAATTCGCCCGACCCCAGCTTGGTATCTCGATAACATGATTAGACTCCGAGAACGATGCATACAGCTCTAGGCCCCCCCAATGAATAGTCAAAGTGGGTAGCCAACATCATCTCCACATTAGCGGTTTCCGCAATGCTGCATATAGAGTACGTTGAAGGGGCTATAGATGTTAGCAACCGATTCTTCACGTCGGACAAATGGTGGTTTTCAAAATGTGGGACATTGGTCTCCAATTCCTTAACCAACTTCTTGAATGATAATCTCCTCGGAATCTTTAGCGTTACTGGATCTTCGCAGTGAAAAACGACGTCGAGTTTGGGATCATTGAATATCTGCACATCGTAGTAAACTAGAGTAGTAACTTCTTCTCGTCTCGCCATTTGAATATTTTGTCAAAGACTTGTGAATTTTTAATACTTCAAAAATTTAAGGACTTGTTTTGGCAATTAAAACATATATTTACAGTTTATGGTTCTACTTCATATAAGGAGACACTATGGCTTATTATTGACACAGGAAATCCCGGAGAATCCGGGTGTGTAAGGGAAATTATTGTACCGGGAGGCAGCCTTTAGAAAATCGTGTTCTACACAACGCGATAAGCATGACCTCGCGTTCTGTACAACGCGAGTTCTTTTTAATATCGCATTCTACATAACGCGGGGTCCCTTTTATTTCTATTGTCACAGAGATTCCGTCAAAAGTAATAATAATCGTACTGTGTACTCGTTGTCTGTTTGTATAATTGAGTACATGTTTGAATAATTGAGACATTGTAGTCTAGTAATGTAATTGAATACTACAAGTGCTACATAACACGAGGTCCCTTTATATATATTGAGACAGAGATTCCGTCAGAATTAATAAAACTCGTACTGTGTACTCATTTTTTGTTTGAATAATTGAGATAATTGTAGTCTAGTAATCTAATTGAATACTGGAAGTTCTACATAACGCGAGGTCCCTTGAACATTAATAAAGGATGAAAAAAGACGTCATATAACATAATTAGACGATGATTTTGGAAGTTTATGGTTAATCCGAATCATCATAGTCAGTGGACACGTTTGAAATTAGGTTTAGTTCTTCGATCATTTGTTGTTTTCTTTGTCTACGCCTGTACATAAAAAGCTGCACCTCGTCGGCAGCCGCATCAACAACCGGTGAAGACGGAGCGTGTTCATTGTTCGAAGCAGGTTGTCTAGGTGCAGACGTACTACTTTCGTCGACGTTGACCTCATCAAACTTAACATTTAAATCGACGTATTTAGCTCCAACGGAATTGAGCTGGTCATACATGTTACGAACGTTTGTTTCGTTCGTAAGCTTCATAACGTAGTGTGTTTCGTTTGCTGACGGTGTTCGGATTCAACATTCCAAGGAAGAAATTTGTTTGTCAGTGCGTTTACTAACATCGCTTGCTGTCAACTGTATTAAATCTTTGAGTGACATTTTGCTGGTGATTGTTGATTCAAAATAAGTATCGAGAAAATAAAATGTTGCCTAAAATTTTGCCATAAGGGGAACAAAGATTGGGTGTTTAGGGAGAAATTTGAATGAGTAAATGATGGTTGAATTCGTGGGTATTTATAGTAAAGGAAAAACACCACATAAGTAAATTTAACTCGAATGAAAACTTTAATTCGCATTTCATTTAACAAAACTTTCAACTTTCAACAAGTATTCTTTAATAAGTAAATTGAGACAAGTCGATACAATATCTACAAAAAGTCGTAACAGTATATACAAAAAGTCTAATGGGCAAATGTAATCGGCACCGGCTTCTTTCACTCTGGTCGATCTGAATTCGCCCTTTCTTATTTCACTCTGTACTTCAGAAAATAATCCCCAAGAGTCTCCTAGATGGTTAGGGGAAGCGGTGAATTTCACAAAATATTCCCCAAGAGTCTCTAGAAAAATTTTATTGGAAACTCTCTAGGCACTTCTTGGCGACAAATGACAGACAACTACACGCTCCCGAATATTGCGATATGTCGGTAAGTATTCTTCAATCAACGTATCATGCGGGGGTCTCAACCCAACTGAACACAAAATTATGACAGAACTCCAACTATCATGAACGAACAAAACCATAATAAAAATTACAACTTCAAAAACCCAGCAAAACACGAAATCATGAAAAACTTTCATTGGTTATGAAAATCCATCCGCATGCAAATATATAGATCAAACCCACTTTCTGCATGAAGTGATATCAGAAACCACAGTGAACTCGCGTTCTGTATAACGCGAGTTCTTCTAGACCTCGCGTTCTATAGAACGCGAGGTCCCTTTTCTTCAGGGTTAATAATACTCATACTGTATACACATGTTATGTTTGAATATTTCAGACAATTGGAGACTACTAAGTCATGTAACGCTAGCTTCCAACATTAGTTCCGTTTGAGTCATTTAAGGCGTTTACTAACCTAGCTTGATCTCAACTGTAACAAATCTTGGAGAAACATGAATGAGTAAATGATGGTGGAATTGTTCGATATTTATAGTAAAAGAAAAATACCACATAAGTAAATTTAATTCGAATGAAACATTTAATTCACATTTCATTTAACAAAACTTTCAACAAGTCTTCCTATAGGTAATTCGAAGGACAAACTTTTATTTAACAAAACTTTCAACAAGTCTTCCTTAGCAAAAAGTCCAGAGTAAAAGAAGCAGAGCGCGATAATCATATTTCTTCTGAAATGGTAGCAACTTTGATCCACATTAACAAATGTAATCGGCACCGGCTGCATTCGCAAAATAGGGTTGCTCCGGTAGTATGGTCGATCTAAATCCGCCCTCGCTTCTTTATCTCTGGACTTTTTTGCAGATTGTGCGGGCAAGTTGTGTACTTAAGAAAAGAGTCCCCAAGAAGTACCTCGAAAGTTTTACTGGAAACTTTCGAGGCACTTCTTCGTGGTAAATGGCAGCCGCCCACAAGCTCCCGATTATTGCGATATGTCGGTTAGTATTCTTCAATCAACGTATCATGCGGGGGTTTGTACCCAGCGGAGCACAAATCTTTAAGTGAACTCCAACTATCATAAATGAACAAAAAATACATAAAAACTTCAACTGCAAAAAACACAGCATAACACGAAATCATATTCAACTGCAAAAATTTCACTGGTTACGAAAATCCAATCGGCGTGCAAATATATAGACCAACCTCGTTTTATTCACAAAGCGATTTGTAGTGACCTCGCGTTCTGTACAACGTGAGGCTTAACAAACCTCGCGTCCTCCATAACGCGAGTTTGCCAAGTCAGCATACTCACCTCCATCTATAAATAGCAAACTCCTGGGGTGGCAAGGACCACCCACCGATCAATTAATCAAATTTTCGATCGCAGCTAGTAACATCAACATATCGCGTATTTGGAAAAAAAAATTCAAACGAATTTCCTGAATATTGAGATATGTTGTTATTTGTAGTTGCGTATATACGTCAACATATCAACGTCAGCAATTTTCGATCGCAGCTAGTAATAACAACATATCACGTATTTGGGAAGTTTTTTTTCAAATTAATTTCGCGACTATTGCGATATGTTGTTATTTGTAGTTGTGTATATACATCACCATATCCATGTCAGCAATTTTCGATTGCAGCTACTAATGGCAACATATCGCGTATTTGGGAAATTTTTTTCAAACGAATTTCCTGAATATTGCGATATGTTGTTATTTATAGTTGCGTATATACGTTCCATTGAGTATATTATGCCTAATAATAATAATAATAATAATAATAATAATAATAATAATAATAATAATAATAATAATAATAATAATAATAAATATATAATAATAATAATAATAATAATAATAATAATAATAATAATAATAAATAATAATAATAAATGTATTTAATATGTTATTAAATGACTTTCCCGCCTTGGAAGTCATCTTTTAAAAAACCCCAGGACCTCATGTCCTGTAGAAAGCGAGGTCTTTGGAAACTCGCGTTCTACAGGACGTGAGGTCACTTCTGCCCCTTTCAGTTCACGCGTCTGTTCCGTGACACGCCTTTTCAATGAACCTCGCGTCCTGTGGAACGCGGGGTATACAGATATCGCGTTTTCCAGAACGCAAGGTTCATTTACATCGCTTCCCAAAGGACGCGAGCTCTTCTATAAATTTGTAGCCCTACCCCCATATCAACCACAGAACTCGAGTTCTTTAGTTTTTTACAACAAATTATCCTTATTTTACATTCGATATAATGGAGAGCTTATTAAGCAACGAGGCGAATCACTGTTGTCACTATTGGAGAACAAATCCAGAGGTATTACTTTTTCCTTTTTTATTTTTTTAATTTTACATGCATTTTGCTAACTATTTTTTTGAAGGGATACGAACGTCAGTTAAAATGTTACCTTAACCGTATCTACAAAACACCAGTTCCTGCTGTTATGACGTGGATTGATCGCGTTGGTTTTGGCCACGTAGCAAGGATCATAGGGGGTAAAGTGTAACCCATCGCTGATTAGCGCGCTAATAGAACGATGGAGGCCAGAGACGCACACGTTTCATCTCCCGATAGGTGAGGCAACAATAACGCTGGAGGATGTTGCCTACCATCTAGGGTTGCGTACAGACGACAATATTATTACAGGTGTCGCGTTGGGGCATTGGCCAACTGTATTTGCTGAACAAATGGGAGTGATGCCCCCAGAGGATGTGTGGGATGGTGAGAAAATAGAATTATCTTATTTCGAGGCTGAATTTGCAAACCCTCCCCCAATGCGGATGAAGTTACACTTCAGGTATTTTTTCGATTTTTCACTATTTTATATATATTTAATATATTTTCATTTATTTAAAAATTAGGATGCCTTTATTAAATATTTAAGATGCTTTTATTTGAAATTACAAATATTTAGGATGCCTTTATTAAATATTTAGGACGTTTTTATTAAATTTAGGATGAAATTTCAAATATTTATTTGAAAATTAAGATGCCTTTATTAAATATTTAGAATACTTTTATTAAATTTAGGATGAAGTTACAAATATTTATTTGAAAATTATGATGCCTTTATTAAATATTTAGGATGCCTTTATTAAATATTTAGGATGCTTTTATTAAATTTAGGATGAAGTTACAAATATTTATTTGAAATTTATGATGCCTTTATTAAATTTAGGATGAAGTTACAAATATTTTTTTTTTGAAAATTAGGATGTCTTTATTAAATATTTATTTTCACAGCGGTTTGCGCGTGCCCACATCTTGCGCATTATCGGCGGATATTAATGCCAGACAAATCCCACACCAAGGTGCATGTGATGTGGCTTCTTCATCTTACAAATTTCGATGAATCTAGAGGAAAATGTTGGGGAGAAGCTGTCATGGCGTTTCTTTATAGAGAGCTCTGCAGAAACGTGGACACATCTAGATCTGCGATGAGAGGATGTTGTTTACTCCTTCAGTCTTGGGCTTGGTTTCAGATTCCTTTTTTAAGCCCGCAACGTACACAACCCGCTGCCTATACATTTCTATTTCTACGGAGGTACTACGTAATCTATTATATTTTTTTATTTTTAAATTATTTTATTTAACGATTTTTTTATTACTGGTAGGTGGAGCGAAACACTGACCCACCACAGCCTACCAAACAACCAAAAAGAATATATGCTTGTTTTGGATAAGTTGAGGCACGACCAAGTAATTTGAAAATTAATTTGAATTTTTTCATACTATTTTTTCCAATAATATTTCATATAACCGTTAGAAACGTTTTAATATTTTTAGTTCGTGTGGAGGCCCTACGCTTCAGAGGATATTCAGCAGATTACTCCACCCGAGATTCTACGTGAGCAGCAAGTATGGATTTCCTTAGTGTCGCTGATCAACTACGAAATTCTCGTGTGGCATGCTATAGATAGGGTTCTCCGACAGTTCGGGTACGTCCAAAATATTCAACTCCTGACTCCACAAAATATGGACCAATTCCACCATTTGACGCGCCAGGGGAAGACGGAGGTTGACTGGTCCTTTTACCACGCTGAGTGGATAGCGTTTTGGGATAATCGATTTGCCCGCCGCCCACCCCTTCTCCGACCCATTATTGAAGGGGGCAATTCGATCGATTTCAATTACTTACAGTGGTATGGGGTCAATGGGAAGCGACATACCCTTACTGAGGACGAGCGTGAGCAAGAGCTTCCCCAGCCTCCCCAAAACCGCCCACGCGGCACACGTCGAGCGAGCCAGAGCCAGTCGAGGCAGCGCAGTCCGAGACCACGACATGACACTGTAGGAGCCTCATCTTCTGGCACATCATTTCATACTTTTAGTGGTCCTTCGAGTTTCCAGCAGATGAGGCCTCCACCCGAGTTCGGCTTCTTCGATGCCTACCGTCCCCATATGCCGACGAGTGGCCTTTCGCTTATCGATATTCCACCGTTGGCATCTCAGTATGACTTTAGCATTGTGGAGCAAACGCCGCAGGATAGCTTGTTTTACTCACCGCCTGGGCCCAGCAGAGGTCCACGTATCGCAGACGATGGTGACGATGATGGGGACCAGGGCCTAGCACATGATGTTCGGAGGTATCCAGATCGTGATCGTCGTCCACTCGACTGCGAAACGGGTGGACATAGGCATCATTAGTCTTTTTTTTAATTGATATGTACTTATGTTTCTAATATTTTTATTCCAAACATTTGTTTTTTATTATGTCGTATTTTAATTTTGTTTATCTATTATAATTAAACTTTAAAATGTTTATTTTATTTCAGTTTTTAATTAATTTTATGCGATTACTAAACCGAAACTCTCAATTGTTCATCAAAGGCAACTTCATTCAAAAAAGGATAATAGCATAAGGTTTTGAAAGCCATTTTAAACCAGTGTAGAATGGACGGAAATTGATCGTGTTGGTGTCATATGATAGAGAATTTCCAGTACTACGACCCCAAACTCGATGTTCGCTAAAAACATACGATTTACAAGCCCGAAATTGGGCTCGAACATGCCTACCCATGCTTGTTTTTCCTAGTTCTTCAACCTAGGTTTGCACAGGACTTGCGTCCTGTAGAATGCGATGTCTGCGCGATATATTCAGCCGCCCTTTCAAATTCTCGGGGACCTCGCGTTATGCAGAACACGATATTCTGTAAAACCGTTAACCCAAACAACGAGGCCACATAGACTGATATCGCGTTATGCAGAACGCGATATCAAAACTCGCTTCCCACAAAACGCGAAGTTAACCGACGTGGCAAGTTTAGGGGTCATTTTCCAAAATAAAAGTAGGAGGGAGCCAAAACCTTATATATTTATTTAAAAGTGGTTTTTGCCCCCAAATCTGCCCGTAAAAACTGGGATAAGAGAGTATATACTAATAAATAAATAAATAAAAAGAAATGCTAGAATGGATGGGTGGTGTTATATCACAAAAATCCAAAAGCCGCTGCCAATAGAGACATTATGATTGAGGATGTTGGATGCATCACATCACATTGCCTCTCTACATATAATTAAACGACTAATATTTAATATATTGTCAATATAAAAAAATACACAAGCATATTTATTTATAAGTTTAAATTTAAAGTTTAAATTTAAATTTTTAACATTAAAACCTTAAAAATTTAACTATAAACTCTAAACTCTAAATCTTAAATTCTAACCTTAAATTTTAAATTCTACGACCTAAACTCATAATCTCTAACCCTTAAATTAAAATTCTAAACCCTTAAATAACCTTACTTATATAAACTTTGTTTTTCACTACTAGCGCATATGATAATAATTCTTAATTAAATAAGTAATAATTTGCTTATAAAACTGCATTACTTTTATCTCTTATATTCTTTTCTCATGCAACCTTCTTCTCCTAATGGAGTGATCATTGGTTTCTAACTATATATATTTCCGTTCTCATTGAACTGTTACGCATAATATACAATGGCAAGGCCTTTTTTATTTAGTAAGTGTTATATTTTAACTCAATTTCTAATTGAGAATTCAGTTGAATTTTATTATAATACTAATAGATGGAGATAACTTTACAACAGGGCCGGCCCTGGGCCGGGGCAGCAGGGGTACCTACCCAGGGTCTATAATTTTTTTAAAAAGTTCTTCGTATAATATATCTCTTATTTTTTTGATAATAAATTAAAAAAATTGTCTAAGTAAAATGACAGGACCCATAAATTTATTAACCTGTTAATTGACATTTTAGATTTTTATATTAACGGTAATAATGATTCTAATTCTCACGAAACAATCATTAAATATATATTTTCAAAAATCTAAAAGAAAATCCAACTAAATTGTTAAAATACCGTCTTCCAAATTCCCACCACCATTAATTTACTATATTTCAGTTTTTTCATATCAATAGAGAATTTTTTAACGTCATTTTTTTTCTCTTTAATATTCATTGGGTGGAGAAAATTCAAATATAATTAATCTACATCTCTTTTCTTCTCTTCTATATTTTGCAACTCATCTGAAAATTATTATTCACTTTTTAATTTTTCATATTTCTCACAAATACAAAATTACAATTGCTTATCATCAATCGTGGTGCTTGAATCTTATTGAAACTTGTTCTTAAAATTTCTGGTAAGATCATGTTTTTATTTTTTTTCTTATTTTTATATATTTCTAAATTATAGTTAAGATTGTTCTTTTATTTTTGTTTAATAAGATTGAATCTTTTAATATTTGGTAGTTTTTAAGATGTGATTCAAATGCTTATTATCTTTTTGTTTACATGTGCTATTGTATTTAAAGTTTAATCACCGCGGTGTTTCGGATTTACTATATAAATATTTCGATCGAGGATCTTCCCATTTCACAGATGCTATTGTTATAAGTATTTGTATGCTTAAATATATTTTTAATATTTTAAGATCGTAATGAATTATTGTTTGTTTAATTTAATAAATAAAAATTTTATATTACATATTTCTTAAAAAAAATAAATTAGGGGCCCATTTTTTTAATTTCGCCCCGAGTCAAAAAATAGTCAGGACTGACCCTGCTTTACAATTAGAGCTTGTTTTAAGGAGTAAATATTTATATCATAAAATATATCCTATTGAATAAGATATCTTGATGGCTAAGTATTTAGGTCTATAATTATAGACTAGGTTTAACTTTTAGAATTTTGAGGGATAGAAAGAATTATTTTAGAGAAATGTAACCACTTTTAAGATCTTTGCAACCGTTGTGCCTCAGTTGTAGAGATGGGTATTGTATGGGCGTTGGGAAGAGTGTGTTGGTTACACCAGAGTTTTAGATATATATCGAGTAATGGGTTACATGAGATATCATATATTTGTACTCTTCGTATTCTCTACGTTGATAGTGGATTATTTATTTCTCTCAACTATGGAAGTAGGCAAGGCTGAACCACGTTAAATCCCGTCTCTTGTGCATCTCTTATTTTATGTTATTATCGCCTTTGTTATTTTTTCGCATACCTAATTTCTAACAAATGATATAATGAGTTATGGTTCAAGCTGCACGTATTTTGAAAGATTTTTTGCTCTAGAATTTGTGGATAATACTAGAGACATGCAAGAGGAGTATTGCTGCAACGAGCTTTCAGTTGCAGAGGGTAATCATCAATCGATTCAGTGGTGCACTCTTTGTCAATTCAACGATGCTTCAACGGATATTACATAAGAATTCAAATTGTTGAAGACTTGACGGTGGTGCTTCAACGGATATTTGGCTTACATAAAAATTGAAGTTGTTGAAGACTTGAAAACCAATGCTCAAATGATATTTGACTCAAATTCTAGTTGGTAATTAAGTTGAGTTTTATTGTAATTCTAGTGGTTGAGGATTACTTGGTAATTAAGGTTTACTTTAAGGAGTAAATATTTATATTAGGTAAGAGATCTTATTGAATAAGGTTTCTTGGTGACCAAGTATTTGGTGTATAAATATAAAGTAGATTTAACCTTGAATTATGAGATATAGTAAGAATTACTTTGAGAAGATGTAACCAGTTTTAGGATCTCTGCAACTATAGCGCTATGTTGTAAAGATAGGTAATGTAAGGACGTTGGGAAGAATATTTTGAATACACCAAATTTTAGGATATACATGAGTTTTGAGATACATGTGATATCATGTATTTGTATTCTGCGTGTTCTCTACATTGATAATTAATTAATTATTTCTCCTACCTGTAAAGCTAAACAATGTTAAAGAACATTAAATTCCGTCTCTAATGCATGATTTATTTTATGTTATTATCACTTTAGTTATTTGGAGCAAAAACTTATTCATAACATTAGGGGAAGTGATAGGATATGATCTTTCCATAGACTGACAAATTTTCTTTTACAACTCAGATTTCCAGTTCAACTTTTGCTTTTTTCTACCATATCTGTACAATTTGGAAACAATTTATAGTATTTTCCACGTTTATTTTATTTTATTTATAAGAGTAAAATTGACATCTTCATCTTTGGCTAAAAGCGTTGATATTATCTAGATTCCGAGATAATATTAGATATGGATATATATTATATTTGTATTTTCTTTTATGAAAAACAAACAAGTCCCCAATTATCAATAAAATAAAGAAGCCCCATTAACATACTTGATGATGTCACGTGAAAGCAAAGGTGGTGAAGTGGCAGCAACACGTGCAATTGCTGACACTCTTCAAAGTGTGTGAATTATGGTAGCATGCACAAGTACAGCCTCCTGCTTAGGGGTGTGAAAAACTGACCCGACCTGGTAATTTGCCTGAAACCCGATCGAGTCAGAATCTGATTTAACTCGAGAATTTAAAGACTGAACCCGACCTGCACCTGACCGAAACGAACTCGAACTCGAATTTGACCTGTAACTGTAGAAACCGAACCCGAACTGCACCCGACCGAATTGAACCCGAACCTGAAATTGACATGTTACTGTAGTAACCGAACCCGACCTGCACCCGACCGAAACGAACCCGAACCCGAGACTAACCTGCCAGATAACCGATTTAATCCGACCTGTTTGGACCCGACCTGAAATGAACCCCACCTGTTTTGAACCCGACCTGTTTTGAACCCGACCTGTTTTGAACCCGACCTGTTTTGAACCTGAACTGTTATTGACCTGAACTGTTCTTGACCTGAACTGTTCTTGACCTGAACTAATATTAACCTGAACTGTTATTGACCTGAACTGATATTGACCTGAACTGATATTAACCTGAACTAATACTATTATTTGATTTGCTAATATTGATAATTATCTGATATTTAAAGAAGTTATATTTAATGAATATAAAATAATGTCAAGTATTGAAAAATTATAAAATTAATAATAATTTCAAGTATTAATAAATTACTAACTTAACTTCAATTAAAAGATAAATTGAATTAATAATAATTCTAAGTATTAATAAATTGTATTTCTAATTAACTTGACTATTATTTTAAAATAACTTCAAAGATAAACTATTATACTTAATTAACTTAAGTGAAATGAATAACATTTATTAAATTAAAATTTTATACTTAATCAAATTAAGTTAAATGAGTAAAAATTATTAAATTAAATCTATATTCTTAATTAAAATAAGATGACTTAAATTTTTTATTATAAGAATAAATTAATGCTAAATAATTAACTTGCATTCATTTTAATTGAAGTTAAGTTAGTTATTAAATTAACTTAACTTAAGATTAAAAATAAATTTAATTAACTTGCATTCATTTTAAGTTAAGTTAGTTATTATATTAACTTAACTTGCATTCTGATAAAGTACTTAATTACATAAGTTGAATGAATAACCATTATGAAATAATTTTTTTATACTTAACTAAAATTAGTTTGAAGTTATTAAACTAAATATGTATACTAAATTAATATAAGATAACGAAATTTTTTAATTAACATTACATACTTAATTGACTTAGTAAAAAACTAATTAACTTAAATGACTTAATTAAGTTAACTTGTTTAAAATATAATAAAACATTAACTTTGGATGCAATCAGGGATACTTCCAAAAAAATAGAATAAGGTAAAACTTAAGAAGATTAAAACAATAAATGACTTATATTCAATAATTTAAGTGGTTAAACTTACAAAACTTACAACAAACTGAAACTTTATTGAATATTACAAAAAGTTTAAACTTACAAACTGAAACTTACAAACTAAATAATCTTTACAAACTGAAACTTTAACTTTCACAGTACAAAATTTACAAACATACAAAAGTTTAAACTTTAAGCTCTGAGATCTTATAACAAAGTTTTACAAACTTTGCTACCAGAATTATCATCATCGAGCTTTGAAGGGCAACCAAGTTTAAATTATGGGCAACTTAACTTTTAAAGCTAAGACACCAACATAATTAAAACTAGGAAAACCAGCAACCAGCAACAAACTGCAACAAGCAATTAAAATCATTAGGAACATTAACAGACTGAAATAAAGCAAACCAAGCATATATAACTAAACAGAAACATACATACATACATTCATATATAACCAAACATAAAACAGAAGCATACATACACATTACATAGTGAACAACTAAACAGAAACATACATGCATACATGCATATATAACCAAACATAAAACAGAAGCATACATACACATTACATAGTGAACAACTAAACATAAACATACATGCATACATGCATACATAACCAAACATAAAATAGAAGCAGACATACACATTACATAGTGAACAACTAAACAGAAACATACATTCATATATAACCAAACATAAAACAGAAGCATACATACACATTACATACTGAGCAACTTAACAGAAACATACATACATGCATACATGCATATATAACCAAACATAAAACAGAAGCAGACATACACATTACATAGTGAACAACTAAACAGAAACATACAAACATACATGCATATACAACCAAACATAAAACAGAAGCATACATACACATTACATAGTGAGCAACTAAACAGAAACATACATACATGCATATAAAGCAAACATAAAACAGAATCAATGAGAAATATAAAATTAAAAAAAGACAGTGAATAAAAACAACTTACCAAACATCTCCAGCTTTCAACAAATCAGAAACATACCTACCAGATCCATAGCTTCCTTGTTCTCAGAGGTCCCTACAAAAAAAAAGAACAAATCAGTTAAGAATCAAAACAAATAAAAAAAAAATTAAGTTAAACAAATCAGAAACTTACTCTGCACTAGGATCTTCATCAACTGCACAATCTTTCATAACAGAAAGATATTCCTCATCCTCTTCCTCGGGCTCAAACCCATACAACCAATTACGGGTTGTCACAAATATCTCAACATTTTTAGGAAGGAGTTTAGCCCTTAACTTATTTAAAATCCGACCACCAGTGCTAAAAGATGATTCAGAAGCAACTGAAGTGATGGGAATGGCTAAGATATCTCTAGCCATGAGAGAAAGTACAGGGAAAGACACAGATTGGGCTTTCCAATAATCCAAAATATCAAAGTCTGAATCATCAGCATGAGGGAGAAGGGGCAAACTAATAAAAGAGTCAACATCTGACTTCCCACTCCTTGAAGCAGCTAGATTAGCATCAAAGTTCTAGAAAAAAAAAACAAGTCAGTAATTGAAACTGAAATAATAAAATAAAGGAAACTGAAATAACAAAAATAAAAACTAACCTGAAAAAGGTTAGACTTCTTAAATGTTCGAGGCCGACCAGTGGAGGACTCGGTTGTACTTTGAGAGGAGTTACTTCGAACAGAAGATCCAGAATTGCAAAGGACAGATTTTGAATAATAAACATACATGTTTAGAAATTCATTGTAAACAATACTTACCCTTCTCTCAACCTCATCCTCAACATAGAGGACAGAATACAACTCCTTCAGGAGTTGTAATTTATACCTTGGATCAAGCAAAACAGTAAAGGACAAAATGGTCGAGTGCTCAGACCAATACTTCTCATACAATTCAAGCATAGGTCCAGCCATTGCAGAGATGGCCTCACAAGGATCATTGTGAACATCATACAACAGCTTCTCAATGGCAACCACATTAGCCAAATAAAGGTTAGAAGTAGGATACTTAGAACCAGAAAATAGTGTAGTAATTTCAAAAAAAGGCTCCAGAAAATCACAGATTAATTGGGAAGTTTCCCACTCAAAATCAACAATTACATCTAAATCATTTCCCTATTAACAAACAAGTTTATGGCTACTTTAACATCAATGGCCCTACGAAGCATTAGATAAGTAGAATTCCATCTAGTAGGGACATCTAGGATTAATTTACCAGAAAAAGAAGAACCACAGTCTTTAACAGCAGAGTCAAAGTTACAAAGTCTAGCATAAGAAGAATCAATGAACTTAACAATTTCACGCAACTTAAGAACAGAAGAGTCAATTACCTTCAAACCTCTTTGAACAATCAAGTTCAAAATATGGGCAGCACACCTTACATGAAAGAACTTACCACTGCATGGTAGGGGAGAAATAGCATGCAAGTCATCCTTAAGCCTCTTCACCATTCGATCATTGGCAGAAGCATTATCAACAGTAATGGTAAAGGCTTTTTTCTCAAGACCCCACTCACATAACATTTTTTCACAAACTTATATATAGACTCACCATCATGTGGAGGGGGAAACGCCTAAAATTAAGTATTTTAGACTGAAGTTTCCAGTTATTATCAACATAATTAGCAGTCAAAGCAAAATAAGAACGTGAAGTGCAAGCAGACCATCCATCACATGTAAAGCAGATACGACTAGGAATAGAACTCATAGAATCAATGAGAAATTTTTTATGTTTTTCATGCTTTAACATGCAATGTTTAGTAATGGTATACCTAGAAATATGCTTAACATTAGGATTCAAATACTGACGCAGAACCCTAAGTTTATCATTCTCAACAATACTTAAAGCATAACCATGACAGAGAACAGCTTCAGCAAACAGTTCACAATATTTTTTTTGATCAAAAACAGATGCAGAACTACTACTAACATTTTTAGCAAGAAAATCTTTATAGGCTTGGCATTTATCAGTATGTCTTTTAGGTGTAGAAGTACCAACATAAGAATCAGCTTTATAGCTAGCAGTTTTACAATACTTACATTGAGCAATGACACCATCAACAGTCTTAATAAATGTATAGTGATCCCACACAGGAGAAGTTCTTCTCCCAATGTCAGTTGCAGTCCTCCTCCTAGAGGAAGGAGCAACTAATGACACTTGATCATTAGCTTCCCCTTCAAAAAAACAATTACAGAGTTAGTAACTTTAACACTGAAAACAAGTAAAGAATAAAGAAAATAAAAAGAAAGAAAGAACCTTACCAGTTTCACCAGGATAGTTCATCTCAAAAGAATCAGAATCCATTGCAGAACCCAGAAACGTACCTGAGATCAAGAGGAACCACAGTTAGTAAAAAAATTAAAACAACTATTAAAAAGAAAATAAAACAACGGGTTAATCCTCATACATGGCGTTGTTAAACCAGCCCCCAAGGCTCTTTAAGAAAAGAGCCTCCTTTGACACCAGTAGCATCGCAGGACGGGTTTCCAGCCTTTTATACTCGGATTAACCCACATGCAACACAAAGCATACTTACAGACAGAAACAATACATGCAAACATATATACAAATCATAAAAATCAGACATGCAAATATATATACAAATAATTAAAAAAACAGAAACATGCAAACATATAACAAGACTCAAACATGCAAACATATATACAAATCAGAAACATGCAAACATATATCAAAACTCTAACATGCAAACATATATACAAATCAGAAACATGCAAACATATATCAAAACTCTAACATGCAAACATATATACAAATCAGAAACATGCAAACATATATACAAACAGAAGCATAAATCAAGACTGTAACATGCAAACATATATACAAAGCAGAAAAAAAAACATACAAACATAAATACAAATCAGAAAGAGAAGAAACATGCAAACATATAAATGCAAACATATATACAAATCAAGACAAAAACATGCAAACAGAAACATGCAAACAAAAATCAAGAGAAACATTTAAAAAATAAATAAAAGAGGAAGAGAAGAAACCCTAAACCCAAGCGCAAATATGGAAGAAGACTCTTGAAGAACCCAGAAACGTACCTGAGATCAAGAGGAACCACAGTTAGTAAAAAAATAAAACAACTATTAAAAAGAAAATAAAACAACGGGTTAATCCTCATACATGGCGTTGTTACACCAGCCCCCAAGGCTCTTTAAGAAAAGAGCCTCCTTTGACACCAGTAGCATCGCAGGACGGGTTTCCAGCCTTTTGTACTCGTATTAACCCACATGCAACACAAAGCATACTTACAGACAGAAACAATACAGGCAAACATATATACAAATCATAAAAAACAGACATGCAAACATATATACAAATAATTAAAAAAACAGAAACATGCAAACATATAACAAGACTCAAACATGCAAACATATATACAAATCAGAAACATGCAAACATATATCAAAACTCTAACATGCAAACATATATCAAGACTCTAACAGAAGCATAAATACAAACCAGAACAGAAACATGCAAACAGAAACATGCAAACAAAAATCAAGAGAAACATTTACAAAATTAAATGAAAGAGGAAGAGATGAAACCCTAAACCCAAGTGCAGATGTGGAAGAAGACTCTTGAAGAACCCAGAAACGATTCTGAGATCAAAGCACAAGACAGTTAGTAAAATGAAATTTAAAAAACTAAATAATTAAATGAAATATTAAATGGTTTTGTACTTACCGAGAGAGAGAGAAGAAGACAACGAACAGTCTGGAGAGTGGAATGAGAAGGGTCAGAGTGGATCTGAAGAGGTTTAAGGTTTGCAAATTAGGGTTTAGGGTTACATGATTAGGGAATAAGGTTTGGGGTTTGAGGATTAGGGGTAAGAGTTTAGGGTTTTAAGATTATGGTATAAGGTTTGGGGTTTGTGGATCAGGGATAAGAGTTTAGGGTTTCTGGATAAGGGTTTATGGTAAAACAGAATTGAATTAAGGATTAGGGTTTGAAGGATTGAAGAGATGGAAATGGAAGAACATAGGGTTGTTCTTGAGAAAAAAATTAGGTTTTGATCGAGAAGAAACAGATGCGGAGTGGGCTAAGGTGTTTGTATAAGATCTGGAGAGGGGAAATTAGATGAACAAGGAAGAACTTTGAAAAAAAAGATGTTTTGATCGAGAATAAACAGGTTTTGGGTGGGCTAAGGTGTTTGTATAGGATCTGGAGAGGGGAAAGTGGAAGAACAGGGAAGAACTTGGTAAAAAACGAAGAGTTTGATCGAAAAAGAATGAAACTTTCTGGGAATTTTGTGTTTTTAGAGGAGAGAGAAGATGAGAGGATATTTTGGCAGAGTAACGGTAGGGAAAAAAGTGTAAAATGAAGGGGGGATGAAGGTCTATTTATAGAGTGAGTCCGGGTCAAAAGATCCGCGCGTCGATATACGGGTCACATGGGTCTTGCTCCGCAAGCACTCTTACTTTCAATTCTTCCATTTTCGTCCTTTTTTTATTTGAAATTGAGCTAATAATTTTGTTTTCATTTCAATTTCGTCATTAATGCAGTTTTAAGCTTTAGTGTATGAATTTAATTTAGGGTTTGGGGTTATAGTTTAGGGTTTTTCTTTATATATTATTAAATTTTATATTTTAGTTTTAAGGTTTAGATTTGTGTAATTATTTTTAGGTTTAGGGTTAGTCTTTGAATTCAGATTTGGGGTTTATGTTTAGGGTTTTAGGTTAATTTTAATTAATTTTTAGGTTTAATATATCATTTAATTAATTTATGGCTTTTGGTTTATTTAAATTAATTTAGGGTTTAGGGTTTAATAAACCCTATATCCTAAACCCTAAATCTTAAACCCTAAAATACTAAAAACCCTAACCCTAAGCCCTAAACATGAATCCCTAAAAATAAAAACCCTATTCCACCAATATTTATAAATATATAAATATAATGCATGTAAGTTGTGGTTTAGGGTTTTAGAATTATTTTAATTAATTTAGGGTTTTAGGATTATTTTAATTAATTTAGGGTTTAGAATAAGACATTAGGGGTTTAAACCCTAACAAAACCCTAATATTTAATCAATGAACCATAGTCCCTAACCCTAAACCCTAAACAATAACCACTACCCTCTAAACCATAAAACCCTAATATTTAATCTATAGCTCATAGTCCGTAATCCTAGATCGAGGGTTTAGTGGTTAGGGTTAATTACTTATGCTTTAGGGTTTAATGCTTAGGGTTTAGAATTAGACATTAGGGGTTTAAACCTTAAACCCTAATATTCAATCAATGAACCATAGTCCCTAACCCTAAACCCTAAACAATAACAACTACCCTCTAAACCATAAAACCCTAATATTTAATCTACAGCTCATAGTCCGTAATCCTAGATCGAGGGTTTAGTGGTTAGGGTTAATTACTTATGCTTTAGGGTTTAATGCTTAGGGTTTAGAATTAGACATTAGGGGTTTAAACCTTAAACCCTAATATTTAATCAATGAACCATAGTCCCTAACCTTAAACCCTAAACAATAACCACTACACTCTAAACCATAAAACCCTAATATTTAATCTATAGCTCATAGTCCGTAATCCTAGATCGAGGGTTTAGTGGTTAGGGTTATTTACTCGTGCTTTAGGGTTTAATGCTTAGGGTTTAGAATTAGACATTAGGGGTTTAAACATTAAACCCTAATATTCAATCAATGAACCATAGTCCCTAACCCTAAACCCTAAACAATAACCACTACCCTCTAAACCATAAAACCCTAATATTTAATCTATAGCTCATAGTCCGTAATCCTAGATCGAGGGTTTAGTGGTTAGGGTTAATTACTTATGCTTTAGGGTTTAATGCTTAGGGTTTAGAATTAGACATTAAGGGTTTAAACATTAAACCCTAATATTCAATCAATGAACCATAGTCCCTAACCCTAAACCCTAAACAATAACCACTACCCTCTAAACCATAAAACCCTAATATTTAATCTATAGCTCATAGTCCGTAATCCTAGATCGAGGGTTTAGTGGTTAGGGTTAATTACTTATGCTTTAGGGTTTAATGCTTAGGGTTTAGAATTAGACTTTAGGGGTTTAAACATTAAACCCTAATATTCAATCAATGAACCATAGTCCCTAACCCTAAACCCTAAACAATAACCACTACCCTCTAAACCATAAAACCCTAATATTTAATATATAGCTCATAGTCTGTAATCCTAGATTGAGGGTTTAGTGGTTAGGGTTAATTACTTATGCTTTAGGGTTTAATGCTTAGGGTTTAGAATTAGACATTAGGGGTTTAAACCCTAAACCCTAATAATTAATCAATGAACCATAGTCCCTAATCCTAAACCCTAAACCCTATACATTTAATTACAAATAATAATAATAATAGTAATAGTAATAATAATAATAATAATAATAATAATAATAATAATAATAATAATAATAATAATAATAATAATAATAATAATAATAATAATAATAATAATAATAATAATAATAATAATAATAATAATAATAATAATAATAATAATAATCATAAAACTAATAATAATAATAAGCATAGTAAATATATAATAATAATAATAATAATTGTATTTAAGTATATAATAATAATAATAATAATAATAATAATAATAATAATAATAGTAATAATAATAATAATAATAATATTACTAATCATAGTAATAATAATAATAATAATAATAACTAATAATAATAAAAAACTAATAATAATAATAATATGCATAGTAAATATATAATAATAATAATAATTGTATTTAAGTATATAATAATAATAATAATAATAATAATAATAATAATAATAATAATAATAATAATAATAATAATAATAATAATAATAATAATAATAATAATAATAATAATAAACCCTAAATCCTAACCACTAAACCCTACACCCTAAACCCTAAAACCTAAACGCTAAAAAAACCATAATCCATCAATATATATATTACATGTGCGTATGTACGTTTCATTTTATGAACAGTAAACCCTAAACCCTAAACCCTAAACCCTAAAAACCATAATCCATCAATATATATATATATATATATATATATATATATAATACATGTAGGTATGTTTGTATTAATTTAAGATCAATAAACCCTAAACCCTAAACCCTAAACCCTAAAAACCATAATCCATCAATATATATATATAATTAATATATGCATGTTTGTATTAATTTAATATCAGTAAACCCTAAACACTAAACCCTAACCCCTTAAACCCTAAAAACCATAATCCATCAATATATATATATATAATTAATGTAGGCATGTTTGTATTAATTTAAGATCAGTAAACCCTAAACCCTAAACCCTAAACCCTAAAAACCATAATCCATCAATATATATATATATATAATTAATATAGGCATGTTTGTATTAATTTAAGATCAGTAAACCCTAAACACTAAACCCTTAAACCCTTAAACCCTAAACCCTTAAACCCTAAAAACCATAATCCATCAATATATATATATAATTAATGTAGGCATGTTTGTATTAATTTAAGATCAGTAAACCCTAAACCCTAAACCCTAAACCCTAAAAACCATAATCCATCAATATATATATAATTAATGTAGGCATGTTTGTATTAATTTAAGATCAGTAAACCCTAAACACTAAACCCTAAACCCTAAACCCTAAAAACCATAATCCATCAATATATATAATTAATGTAGGCATGTTTGTATTAATATAAGATCAGTAAACCCTAAACCCTAAACTCTGAAAACCATAATCCATCAATATATATATAATTAATGTAGGTATGTTTGTATTAATTTAAGACCCCTAAACCCTAAACCCTAAACCCTAAAAATAAATCCAATAGTACCAACTATATATATATATATCACATATACGTAATCCCCTAACCCTAAACCCTAAACCCTAAACCATAAAATAAAAATCATAATCCGTCAATATATATAATACACATAACACAATAAACCATAAACCCGAAGGAACCCGACCTGAAATGAACCCGACTTGAAACGAAACCGACCTGAAATGAACCCGACCTGAAACAAAACCGACCTGAAAAGAACCCGACCTGAAACGAAACCGACCTGAAACGAACCCGACCTGAAACGAAACCGACCTGAAATGAACCCGACCTGAAACGAAACCGACCTGAAATGAACCCGACCTGAAATGAAACCGACCTGAAATGAACCCGACCTGAAACGAAACCGACCTAAAATCAGCCTGTCAATTAACCGTTTTGACCCGACCTGAAATGAACCGACCTGAAATGAACCCGACCTGAAATGAACTCGACTTGAATTGAACCCGACCTGAAATGAACCCGACCCGAAATGAACCCGAACCCGAACCGAATCGAGTCAAAACAAAAAATGACCCGAAATGACCTGTAACCGATTTGACCCGACCTGACAGAGCCCGACCTGAAACCCAACTGTTGACCTGTTTTTACATCCCTACTCCTGCTATGGTTTCTTAGTTTATGCTTCAATAACTCCATTCCTCTTTTGACAAATTCCTTCCTCAGAACTTTTATTAGCCCTGTTTCAATTTCAAACATATTATATATGTATAACTCATTCATAAGAGATTGAAGTGAGCCTTTGAAAATTTGCCCATAATCTAAGAGACGTAGATGCCCATACCCAAAATCTTAGGCTTATAATGCTTTTCACTATGATGAGTAGTTGATCTCATTTGTGTCAGCAAATCATGATTGGTTTTTCGACCCCATGAAAACTGTTGTTAGGGAACTGGCTTTACGTTCCCCTCGCTTTCTTTTGTTCTTAGGGAAACAGATGTCTGAAGCTAGACATGACCTCAGAATTGATTGCTCCTGAGAGACAACGTTTTTCGTTGCATTATTAGGTTCTGATGTCGGACTATGAGAAGGATTGGTGCTCTGTCCTTCTACTTTCTCGGTTTGATGATGTTGTTTTATAGATTGACTGTTTGTCTCCATTAATGCTCGTTTATCTCCGGCATTTCCTTCATTCTGTATCAGAACATTTTCCACAATCTGCAAATGAATAGATTCTCATTTTCTGTTAACTGTATACTAGTTAGTTCTTGCATGAGAAGGAACAGAACATGTCACTCAAACAGATAACAGTCTTTACTTGTGTCAAGGAGGTTGAAGCCCACGGATAGCGGGAGTAATTAACAGCTCGCTTAATGGGTTGTTTTAATCTAACTGAGGATATGCTTTTTAGCTGTCTCTACTTTCATGATCATTTCTTACTTCCCATGAATGTGGAAGCATGTTTCACGTATGTGAATATGAATGTCATGACGCATGCATGCATGTTGACATGAGCTTTTCTTGCATGATACCTGAATTAAAAATTTAAAGAAGGTGGAGGATTTCTTTGAAATTTTCACATTGTTAGCTTTTTCTTTGGAGATACTGCTTTACTGATCTATTTTAAAGTGGTTAGGCTTTTTCTTTGGAATTTTCACATGATTAGGGTTTAGAGAATTATGAGAGTAATTAACAGTCTTTACTTGTGTCAAGGAGGTTGAAGCCCCCTTCTAAGCAAACGAAGTACAAACAAAACCCAGAAGGAAACAAAAACAAAAGAAGGAAAAATAAAACAACTTTCCTTCTTCTGTAAATAGTACTATCCCATATTATGTTGGTATATATGTATGAAAAAGTGCATAAGAATCTATGAAGAAATAGAGAGAGGGGATGTACCCAAAGCCGTTTTTGAGATTTTGGTGGCCCATGGGCGAATTTAAAAAATATGCCCCTAATTAAGGGTGAACGTTCGATCGAGTTAAGTTGAGTAAAAAAATTTCAACTTATGTGAGTTTACGAGCCCTTACAACTCAAACCTAAAAATTTATCTACTAAATACTAAAATTTTGAGTTATTAGAATTTTTATTTTACAAGCCAAACTTTATTTTAAAAAAAAATTCGAGTCAAGACGAGTCGAGTCGAAAAAATCAATTTTTTCGAGTCGAGTGTTGTTCACCCTTTCCCTTAATAACGAGTATTAGAAAAAAATCTGAAATTAAACCCTTAGTAACGAGTATTAGAGATTAACAAATTTTGAAAAAAATTGAATTTTAAGAGTATTATTGTAATAACAAATATAGGAAAAAATGGAACCCTAATAACAAGTATTGAAAAATTAAAATTTAAGAGTATGCATGTAATAACAAATATTAGGGAAATAGACTATAAATAACAAGTTTTGAAAAAAATTGGACTCGTAATAACAAGTATCGGAAAAAATAAAATTTAAGAGTAGGACACTAATAACAAATATTAGAAAAGATAGGCCCCTAGTAACAAATATTAAAAAATTGGCCTCATAATAACAAATATTGAAAATTTTATACCCTAATAACAATAAATAATAAAAAATGGGCCCCTAATTCCAAGTATTCGAAAAAATGAGACTATAATAACAAGTATTGAAAAAAATTGTACCCCTAATAAAAATATCGAAAAAAATAAATTTTAAGAATAGAACTCTAATAAGAATTATTAAAAAATAAATTTTAAATAATAAATATTAAAAAATATTAAACCTTAACTATAAATATTCGAAAAAATGGGCCCTAGGCAGGATAGGGGCCCTGGGCGGGCGCCCCTATTTCCCATGCCCAGGGACGGCCCTGGATGTACCAGAGAGGCGGAGGCGGAGGCGAAGAGAGTGGAGTGAAGGAGTTGAAGTGAAGAAGAAGAAGAAGAAGGCGAGGAAGAGAAATGAGGAAGTTAACGTTGTAGTAATAAAACCTAAAGAGCAACCACTTTTAGTTGTAGTATTACTCTCTACTCTAGTGAATAACGAGGAATTATTAGATGGATCGGCTCATCACGTTATCTATGGTCCATGCAATAATATTCAACTATTTCAGTGTAATTTTTAAGTAATTATTCTATCCATAATTACATGTAGGAAAGAAGTAAAAACATACTTTTTAAAAAACATAAAATAATCTTATTAGATAAGGCCATGAATAATGTGGTGAGTCAGACACATCTACTATTTTTTCGTAAGTAACATGGGTAAAAATCTTCTGCCCCCTAATCATGACTCCTTCTCCACTCCACACTAAAAATCACTTAAAAATTAAATTCTAAACCCTAACCCTAATTTTCACATCTAAACCCTAAACCCTAAAAGATATACATTACCCATAATTCTCTAAACCCTAACCACAACCCCTAACCTTAAACCCTAAACCTACTATTTTAAAGTGGGGGCATAGAAGGGTGCATGATAAAAGAGCAGTCGATTTTCATCCGATTAACATTCCACTTCCCGCTTTTGCTGGTCATAAACTTATGTTACATTATTGTTGACCCGAAAAAAAACTTACGTTACATTAGGCAAATTATAAAAACACGCATCTTAAAAAAAGTCTAAAGACAGATCCAATTCTTATAACTGTTGGATGAAGCCCATTTTTATATAGCCCTTGGATGGAAAAAAATAAAAGGGGAATGGGTGAACTGGTTACCATAGGGTAAAAGTAAATTATAAAAAGCTTTAGTCTCTTCCAAAACTCTTCAAAACTCATGTCCAGACCTAGCGTTTTGAAATCTTTCTCTTGCAGCAGCGTTACGACTGATTGAAGTTTGGTTTTGGTGATTCTAAAGTTTGAGCATTTCGTTGCTCTCACCGTCTTTCGAGTTTTCTCGTATTCTCCCTATTCCTTTCGTTTTGGGTTATGGTTTCAGATATATTAAATATTCAGTTCTTGAATAGAGTTGATTTTTTTAAATCGAAGTTAGGGTTTTGTTATAGAACCGAGATACCTATTCTTGAGGAAATGAATGTGTGTATTTATAAGTTGTCTCGATGATACCTATAAAGTGGTTAGGTTTAAGGCTTAAATATAAGGAATAAGAAACCATACTGTTAGTAATGGTTAGTGTTAGATTAAAATGGAAATGCATAACAAAAGGGCTCTTGTTTGATTATAATAAAATATTAAATAAAGAAGAGAATGGTCTTTTGAGACTCTTCACCTTGGTCAGTGTTTATATGATGTGTAATTACTATATACAATGTGATAATGTTTTAAAAAAGCTTTACTAATGTTATGCAATGAAATATTTTATCTAGCTATGATGGGTAATCTGTAACGCCCTAAAATTTGATTGAAGGATGATCCTTAAAGGTTCGGTTTAAAAATGTAATCAATGGATTATTGGGCATGGTCAAATTCGAAAATTACAAACTAAAGTACTAGAATTGAAGTGACAAAAAAGTTTGAATTACAAGTTTGATGATTGCATGCTAAAATTACAATCTAATGGAAGCTTGATAGAGTGGCTTCTGTAGAAGTAGAGCACGTGTAGTGGTAATCAACTTTGTGAGAGAAGAAAAAAATATCTTATCATCTTCATCATTCTAGTTTAACACCGAAAACGATCTTGAGAGAAAAAGGAGAAAAATTTCTATTGTGTCATCTTGCTTGGGATGAAAGTGTTGTTGGAGTTCATTTTTGGTGCTTGCATGCTCAAGATTGTAAGTTTGTATGTGATTATCATCTTAAATTGAAGCATAGTCTAGAGTAGTATGAATCAAACCAATTCATGTTTGGGGGAGAATTTTGATTTCATGCTAGAACTCAGTTTACTTGAATGTAGTTAGAATTGAGTATTAATGTTGCTTTAGGCATGTTTTGGTACCTAAAAAAATCATCGATTGGGAATTTAAAACCACCTTAATACAACTCGAAGCATGGCAATTTGACTATATTAAAAAGGAATTAGAATCTGCCCTGCTCGTTTATGACATCAATGAGACTGTTTTGGAAAATTGTCATGGGAATAGAATGTTAAATTGATTTGGAAGCAGGGGAAAGGTTTCAAATGAATCCTAGAAGCAAATTAGAGGAACTGCCTTGAACACTAAACTACCATGTATCAAATTAAACAATGTGGGACTATTTTATTAAAGACATGATTAGCTAAGTACACTAGTCACTATTGTAAATTGTTAAATGGTTCAATTGTGATAGAAGAATATTTTTTATAAGACTATTTTAATTCATGTATTGTGTATGCAAATGTAAAGGACTACCTTGAAGATGTTTGAATACATTAGGGACATATTTAATTCATAAGTATGATATATGTAATAATTGAACACTGTGGTCTGGTTTATTATGATAAAAAGTGTATACATGAGATTCACGATGTTTTACTTAGTGTATACATGAAAAAAGAACAAGACTGATTTTAACTTAAAAAGGGGACTGCTTGGTAAGGAATTGAAGAAACTTGATCTAGTAACTTAGGTGCTGGACGGTTTCGATACAAGGATCACCTTAAGAGGTTGTTTCACTTATTTTGGTTTGACCCATGTCTAAAGTGTCAAATTATGAGATCTTGTGGAATTGATATATAATTTAATGGTTCATGAATCGATTCTAATACATCATTAATGGTTGTTTGATGTACACATCTGCTTGAATGCTTAATTAGACTTGAATGTCTAATGGATTGGTTGGATCAAATGTAAAAAGGTAAGGGCCAAGGTAAGCTTGGATGATAAGAGTGATTGATAATGCCTATTTGTAGCATTCTGTATGATGAATTGCCAACTATTGTTGGAGCTAGACTTGATTGATTGACTGGAAATGTTTAATGACAATGCTTAAGTAGCATCCTTTTTATACGTTGTTGAGTACATTGTTAATGTTTATGTAAATAAGGTACTATGAGTCTGCCAAGGATGTTATCTAGGACGGGTCCTGTATGCATGCCAACATTATGAGTCTGGTTATTAACTACTCACCCTATTACCCTATAGGAAGGACTGTTTGTTGATTCGAGCTTGAGGAGGGGGATTTTGCAAGGTCACCAAGGCAAGCAATTAAAGTATGTGTAGTTTTGTTAAGTTAACTCCTAGAAGGTGGCACTAGACTAAGTATTGGACTCATGAGTATCAGAGTTTTGGGGTTGTAAATATGGTGTTAATGATGTTTGTATATACATATATGATGCTGGCTTTTATGTGCACTTATGGCTCGAATTATGGTTTGATATGTTGGTTGTTTGCAAATGGAGATGATGAATGAAAGTTTGTTATGGATTATGTGATTGTCAATTTATACATGCATGTTTGGAATATATAAGTTCCTTAGTATGCTTGTTGTGAACGACCAAATAAGGATTCTTAGGACATACTTGAGTAGGTGAAGAAAGACTTAGAATAACCATTTCTATATGCTTAAAGCCTTGCATATATGAGCTTTACCTAGTAAAAATCTTATAATGTTAGGTAAGCATGGCCTTTATATAACCTTTCATATAAATTGATACCTGTAGAAAATGGGTCTTAACCGACATGGCTTGTACTAGATGATGTCTATAAATCTTTAAGTACTAGATAGTTGAAATGTATGGATTGTATATTACTTGTTCGAAAGAATAAACAAATGATATGTCCTTATAGGTTTGAACCACCTCTAATATCAATTTGCTAAATTGAATATTTGGCTCTTAAAATTAAGTTACTTGGTAAGAACCCAAGAAAGTTTATGTATCTTTGAATATTTAGCTCTTAAATTGTGTATTTAGGATTCAAACAACAAGCAATCTGAGATGGCTATATTCTTCAGTTTTACTTTTTGTAAATTAACTAAGAGATTTAAGTGAGCATGGTAAATTGTTATGCATCTTTAAATTAGCATGAAATGTTTCTTTGGTATATGGTTGGAATAACATGTTATGCTTCTATGTTTGTGAATGGATTTTTTTTGTGGTTAAGATGTTGGGGTGCGCAAAACCCGTAGGAAATAGGTATATGATTCTTATTCCTTCTATTCGAATGGTTGTAATAAGCATATCTAATAAATATACAATTATAATCTTATGAATTAATTAGGTGAGTAAGTTGAAGGTTAATTAGAGATTTGATCTTGAGATTCTATCTTAGAGTATGATAGTGAGATTCTATCTATATGTTACTAAGTATGCCTAGACAAAAAAATGCGAGAGATATCCCCCCAAACTCGAGATAGGCATTTTCCTCAATGCACAAAATAAAAATAGAAAAATTAAAATAAAACATAATAACTGGAAAAAAACATGAGAAAAGGGAATGAGACCTAGGCTTAGTTGTTGTCAGATGGTGTAGAGGATTTGGAGGAGTTATCTGCTATGTCGTCCATTACGGGTTGTGGCAGCAGGCTTAGTAATGCTTCCCTCTGTTGTGCGCGACGACTCGATTCTTAAGGGTCTGGAACAGTTGTGAGACGGGAATAAAATGTAAATAAAATTTGGTCCTAAGGAGGTAAAATCTACTCCAAAATAAAATAATAAAGATGTGGAAAAATAAAAACTTATACAAAATTTTGTTACTCTAGGAGTGCATTGATATGCATCTCCTAAAATAACTACTCCCATATTGGTTTAGCTCAAGAGGGTCATTTTCGATACTTCTTGTAATCCATCTGCACCCTTCATCTAGTGATTATCCTCATGGTGGAGGAGCCATTCTTCCTCGTTCTCTTGTAATTCATGTGAACCTTCCTTCTTGTTCCTATTCCTTAAGGCATAAACATGCGATTAGGAAAAATTATATAACTACCTAACCATGTACTTACCTCCTTTTTGTCGAAGTTCGTCATAGGGGAAAGTTTCTTTTGCCGCCGAGGCAGCTGCTGTGGCAACCAACTGTTGTAGTGGTTTTCTGTCACAGTGTTGTGCCGGTCAAGGGAAAACTCTTTAGGCTCCTCAAAAATCTCCATTAGTATAGATTTTGACTGTTGTAACTCTTCCTACATCGGTTTCTCTAGATATATATAATCCATAGCTATCGAGGTGTCTGCCGAGGCGGGCGTCTGTATGGAGGCTTCTGTCATGGCGGGCCTCTCTGGTGAGTCATAGCTTTGCTTAGGTGTTATCAGTTCGTCCTCAGGGCAGGGTTCTAAGTAGCTGCTGGAACAACTGTCAATCTTGTTGTTTGGGCATCATTCTGCATCCTCTTGGCTTGGAGGTTCTAATTGCTCCTCACACATCGGAGATCTTTCCTCGCATTGCTCTTCGTCCTCTTGACCTGGGACATCAGTATCCTTTTCGGTTCATCTATGGCATTGATGAGGACTGAATTGTTCAGTCTTGCATCCATCTTAGCGATGCTAGCGTAAATAGCAATTGTCACTTTATCCGTGAGCGCAAGGAAAGTTTGAAGTGTGTCCTCCAAGGATTTTGATTGTTCTTGCGGATAAATATATTATCAGGGTATGTCAATTTCTGTAGCAAAATTGTTATAGTAAAAAAATTGAGATTCTTGATTATACCATAAAAAATCTTGTTGTTGCGGTGGCAATTTCGGCATCGACATCAGTTGTCCCTGTTGCAACTGCGACGACATCTATTGTCGATGTTGCTGCTACTGCGGCATCTGCTGTCCCTGTTGCTGCTGCAGTGGCATCTGCTTTTCATATTCAGACATCCACTCCCAAGTGGTTTTTCTCGACATGTCTGCAGTAAAAAGATGGGGGCAACTTTCGAACGCATGATTGCCTTCACAAAATTTGCAAGAAATTTCTCAAATATTGTTGCCCTTAACTCGTGGGGCACCTGAATAAACACCTTCCCACATAGTTTTTTCGATTAAGAATAAAAATAATAAAAGCTGAAAATTAAATGCAAATAAATAAAGGCGCATAAATTAAAATCGAAATTCGCTATTACCAATCCTCGGCAACGACGCCAAAAACTCTTAAAGCGTTTGGGTGTACTCTATTTATGAACGCAAGTGCACACTCTTGTCAATTTATAGTATAAAAGATATCGTCTCCCATAGGGATTGGACAACTTGGTTCAAATTGTAGTTCTTGCACAAGTAAAGTTAATGCACAAGTAAGATGATTGTTTGAGAATAAAGGTAAAATAAAACACAAGTAAAAGAAGAAGTAATCAGGTTGATAGAGGGGGCTGGGTTATGCTACTCCTTAGTGTGAAATTGTGTTGAATAGGCCATGTTGTTTTGCTCTACCACGATCTGCTACCTCGACGGGTAATGGAGAATTGAGGTTGCGGCAACTTTCACTGCCACGACAGAACTCTGCTCTTGCAACTTTCGTTGTCTTGGCAGTTGATGGAAGGAAGTCTCGGCGGCAAGTCTGGCAGATACTCCAAGTTCGGCGAAGAAATTCTGAATTGATCCTTCTTATGTCTAGGCAAGGATTTTGTCACCACGTGATGTAGGAAATACATAGAAATCTCAGCGTAAACCTAACATAGGCAGTGGACGTTTGGTTGCTCCTTTTAGCCGCTGAAATTCTAACTTATGTATAAGCTGAATTAGTCAATACCTCGACATGATGAGATCGTACTTAATTCTTTCGTGAGTTTGACACTCTCGTGCCCGACAAATTGATTTCTTCAACTGAACTTTTGGAACTAATTGAAGAAGTGAAGAACATGAATTAAACAAACTTGGAATTCTTGAAGTAGAAGTTTAGAACTAATTACAACATAACGCCAAACCCAATAGAAGTTTAGAACATGTCGGCGGCAAGAAAACATAAGCTATGCCTAAGGAAAAACCTAAGATTGTTTTGAATTAGAATTACAATAAGTATTTATAGACAATATCTAGGTCTAGTCCTTCTTGAAGTAGAAGTCTTCAAAGTAGCTTTCCACATTAAATGTAACTTTAAACTCTAACTTCTTTGAGTTGAATGTGGACTTTATCACGTTGCCTTTTTCTACAAGCAATCTCGAGATTTCACTTCTTCGGCTCTGCCCGCTACTACATACGTTAGAAAATTGCGTGATCGGTACTGTTAGAATCAGGATTTTCTGCTATGTCAATCGCACTCCAATTCTCGAACTCCTCAGTTTGCTGCCTTAGACGGCACTGGGCGGCACGGGGCAACACTGGGCGACACTTTGATGCCCTCGCCTGCTGCCTCAACATCCTCTCCTCTAGTCTGTCCTCCTCTTTTCATCTTCTAGCCCTGGAAAACTAAATATACATTAAAACCACATCTTTACTTCACCAAATCACAAATATTCTATAAAAGCATGACAAAACAAAGAATATTGTATTTATGCAATGCATGACCTAATTATGCCTGAAATGTACTTAAAACAACAATAATATGAGATGGAATGTGCATGAAATGTAGAACTTCTGGACACTTTACACCGAGGCAGGTTCACTTGCCCGGACATCCGTAGTTGTCGAAACAATTGTTGTTGCCTGGGCAGTGGTTGGTGCAGGGTTTCCTTGGCATGGTAGTTGTGAGTCTTAATGTGTAAAAATAAAGAAAAACTACTATAGCCTAAAAAGAAAACAACCAACACTAATTAAAACTATCCTAAAATGACTGGGAATAAAAATACGAAATAAAACCAAAATTAAGTTCAAAACTAAAAACAAAAAATAGAAGGAGATCATGATCATGCATCTTCTAAAGGTATAGCCTTCTTATCGCGGGTCACATGTGCATCGGTATAGTGCTTCAACCATTTTTGTTATCTTTTCTTGGCAAAATCTTCCTTTCGCCAATGGTGGTAGCTTTTTATCCGGAGCTTCATCATGGATCTTTGATTTCATGTCTTTCTTGTGTCATTCCAACGTGTCGATCAACCTATTTCCCTACTCAGATTGCAACTCGAAGGACAATGTTAAGTTCATGGTATTATCCTTTCATAAATAAGCATAACACACTTGCCATGGTAGTAGATTTAACTCCAGAATGGGAGGTTTCTCAATAGAGGGTTTTCCAATTTTACCTTCCTTACCTAAGTAATCCAATGGTTTGAAATATTTACCCAGTCGACTTACTGTCCAATTTGCTTATTCTTGTGCTTCATCGATTGGTTCTTCAAGTTCTTCCGATTTGGCAAGATAATTATCGAGGCAATTCTCTTCCATGTCAAAGTTGAATTTGGGTGTGTCGTTAATGAATTTGCATTCTTCTGGATCATCGGCATGCTTCAGAGTTTGGAACACATTTAGCTTAACTTGCTGGCTATTCACCCGCATTGTTATTTCTCCTTTTTTGTCATCAATTAATCTTCGACTCGTTGCTAAGAATGGTCTTCCAAGAATGATAGGTGTGAACTCATCTGCTTCATAATCTACAATAATGAAGTCAGTGGGAAAAATAAATTTATCCACTCTTACCAAAATATCTTCGATCTTCCCTTCAGGTTGGATGTAGGATTTGTCGACAAGCTGTAGCATGACTGTAGTATGCCTTGCCTTCCCGATTCCAAAATTTTGGAAGACCATTTTGGGCATCAAATTTATGCTTGCCACAAGATTGCACAATGCTTTCCCGACATAGTGGTTTCCAATCGAACATGGTATTGTGAAACTGACGACGTCTTTAAGCTTAGGCGGCATTCAGTTATGCAACATGGCCACACATCCTTCTGTCATATAAACTGTTTCAAATTCTCGTAGACTAGTCCTCTTAGAGACAATGTCTTTGAGGAACTTTGCATAGTTCGGTATTTGTTCTATTGACTCAACCAATGGCAAGTTGATGTGGACTTGCTTCAATATGTCAAGGAACTTCTTGAATTGGTATTCTTGTTTTTGTTGTTTCAACCTCTGAGGGAATGGTGGTGGAAGTCGGATGCCCTCAATCCTTTTATTGGTTTGGAACTTGATGGATGGAATTGTCGAGGCATCAGGATTTGCTGAGGCATGTGCAGTTGCGAGGCATCAGGGCTTGTCGAGGCATTCTTCGATTCATCAGGTTTGGTAGAGGTTTGTTGCTGGACTCATCTTTTTAGATTAGGGGTTGCTCCTTTGCTTGAGTGTTCTCTGTTGAATGAGCTTGGGTTTCCTTAAGTTGTCGACCACTCCGGGTGGAGATTACTTTGCATTGCTTGTGGTTTACTCCTTTTGCGACTTTAATATCGCTAGGTATACCACTCATAGGTCTCGTGTTCAACATCTGTGCAAATTGCTCTAATTGTGTCTCTAATGATTTCAGAGTTGGCACATGATTTTGCAATCTCATCTCAGTCCTATTAATAAAAGTGTCAGTCTTTTTCATAGTCATAACACTATAAGAATCAGTTTTTCACATGAAATCATTGAGAGTATTTTCCAAAGAACTAGATGGTGTTGATTGTTGCTGCGACATCTGTTGTTGTGGCATCAGTTGTCATGGCATGTTCTGTTGGAATCCCAATGCTTATGCATTCTGATTGTTCTGATTGAGTGCATTGCTCCAATTACTCCATGAACAATTGGGATGCTTTTTTCAGGCTGGATTGTACGCGTTAGACATCACATTGTTGTTCCGGTTGTAGTTCTTAACATAAAAGCTAGATTCTGGGTTCTGCGGGCACTCAGTAGAATCATGGTTACCGTTACATAAATCACAAATTGAATCTACTACCTTGATCTCTTGTGTGTTGCTTTGTCGATGCATGTTTTTAACCAAATTGGTTAAAGTAGCCAATTGTGTGAGAATTGCATCTGATGACTCAAGCTCGTTTATCGTGGCATGGACTCTGACTCCTCTTCCTCTGGTAGTTGGGAACTGATAATCATTTTTATCAAGCCTGTTTAAAATCTTTATTGCTTATTTTGGTGGCTTGTCTAGGAGTATGCCATTTTTCGAGGCATCTAGCATCATCCTTGTTGGTGTTTTTACTACGCTGTAAAACATCGTCACTTGTGTCCAAACTGGGAATCCATGTAGGGGACATTTGTGTAAAAGTTCTCTATATCGCTCCTAAGCCTCGTACATGGATTCATCATTTGCCTGCCGAAAAGAAGTAATTTCATTACGTAACTTATCAGTCATGTTTTTAGGATTAAATCTAGCAAGGAAATCATGATATAAATCAATCCAAGATCCTATTGATCCGGATAGAATACTATTCAACCACGATTTCGCCCTATCTCTCAGTGAATAGGGGAATAATTTTAGCCTCTAAACATCCTCATGGGCTCCTTGTAGTTTGAATGAATTGCAAATCTCCAGGAAAGATTTGAGATGTGTTCTGGCATCTTCAGTTGCCGATCCGCCAAATTGACCGATTGTATTGATCATATTGAACATTACTAGTTTTAATTTGAAGTGGGCAGCTTCAATTTCAGGTGTGACATCACATGGGTTTAGGTCGTTAAGATCTTCCTCTAAATAATCACGAACGGTTCGGTTCCATACAAGGATCGGTGGAGCAGGTACTCCACCTCCCACTATGGCATCTTGATTGTTGTTGGCATTCACATTGCCAATCCGGATAGCGGGTGGGTCAGCCATTGATGCTCTCAGTCTTTGACTGAGTCTCTGGCAGGTACGTTCAAATTCTGGATCAAGGGGATATTTTGGAGCTGTCGGTCTTGCCTTGGTCATACACCAATGCGAAACAAAAATTTGTTACCCTTTGAAACTAAATAATAGAAATATAGGTGCAAGAAAATAAAAACAAAGTCGATATTGCCAATCCCCAACAACGACACCAAAAACTTGTTCCGCGTAATAAGTTCTTCGCAATTGGCGCAAGTGTACACGTCACAAGTTATAGTATAGAAAGATATCGTCTCCACAAAGATTGGTGCTACTTCGGGAATCTAATTTCTCGCACAAAAAATAAAAACACAATTTGGTGATTGTAGGAGTTCTAATTAACAAGTAAAATAAAGAGTAATTAAATAAAAGAGAGTTGTAATAAAATAAGAGAGAATAGGTCGGGTTATCATGAGTTTGAGGAGTGAATGGATCGTCTTGGTAATTGGGTGCAAAAGTGACTCAATTGCCTTGGATATTGGCAACAGTCGTATTGCCTGGGCAACTGGTGAAGCGATTGCCTGGGCAACTACGCGACAACCTTCAAGGTTCAGCGAAGCATTCTTCAATGGTTTCTCCTTATCCCTAATTCGAAACACTAGTTAATTGTGCATGCCTTGATAATACATCCCTGCGTGAACCAAGGGAGGACAACAATCGATCTTGCGCTCCTTTTAGCCATTGAAATTCGCACCTTATCCCTAAGTCGAATTAGTCTTCACCATCGATTGATTGAATAAGGACCATGCTCATTTGTTTCTTTAATCTAACTATATCCCGATATTAGATAAATGGATGAATTCATGAGATCCTCTCTCAATTCACTCGCAAACAAAATTAAGAACCAAGAATGAACAAACCTTGAATTAAAATTGCAAACTCAAATACCTAAACAAATCCAATTGTTCTTAAAACTGCAAAAACACAATAACCCAAATCAAGTAAATTTAGTTCATGGCTGGGTTTAAAAGAAACACAAGATCTAAAAATCCCAACATGAATCGACAAGAAACAATAAGGAAGAAGATGTCGAACAACCCTCTATTTTTCTCTCTAACCGAACATGTTGAAGTAGGCGACTTGACCTTCTTTATATAGGAGATAGCTAGGTCAAAGTCTTTCTTGAGGAATAAGTTAAGTTGGAAATAAATATCTTAAAAGAAAGAAATCTCTTTTATTATATTTTCATTCCTCCAAATCTCATCATCAAAACTCTTGAAATTTAATCTCTTTCTGATCTCTGCATGGAACTTCAACTCTTCTAGAATTTATCCTTGCTTTTCGCAATTATCTCAAATTAAATGGATTTATCATATCTTCAAAATCAGTAAGCCCTCTTCTTATCCTAGATTTGCTTCAGGAATTTTTAAATCCTGCACACATGCACAAAAACACACATACTCACAGTACCTTTTTCACGAAAATCAACCAAATTATGAAATCAAGCATGACGATGAAGGAAATCATTAAAACATGCATGATGAGCTTAAGTATAACAATAATATGAGTAAAAAGGGTAATAAAAATAGTACTTTTGAACACTTAACAATTCCCTCATTCTCACGCTCGGATGGATAAACAGGTTCTATTCTCCTCAAGCCCGAATAGATTGGCGGGTTCCATTCTCCTTATGCTTGAATGGATAATCAAGTTAAAAAAGGGATTTCATCCTCCTCATGCTTGGATGGATAAGCATGTTCTATTCTCCTTAAGCCTGAATAGATAGGCGGGTTACATTCTCCTTATGCTCGAATGGATAAGCATGTTGGAAAAGGGTTTCATCCTCCTCGTGCTCGGATGGATAAGCAGGTGCTAAAAAATAAAGGTTTCGTTCTTCTCATGCTCGAATGGATACGCAGGTTCTATTCTTCTCAAGCTCGAATAGATAGGCATGTTCTATTCTCCTCATGCCCGAATAGTTAGGTGGGTTCTATTCTCCTCATGCCCGAATAGATAGGCGGATTTCATACCTGACAAAATTCAATAAATGCTATGATTATGATGAGCATGATCCTAGGGATGCCTAACACATGAATGCATGCCTTTTTCTCTTTCATCTTATTCATTTTTAAATTATTTTTATTTTTTGGTTTTTCCTTTAGGGTTTTTCCTCTTTGCTTCTTTGCATATTTGTTCACTCAGCTCAGATAGACAGCCATGCTCTTCCGTTTCATTCTTCGTATCTCTTCACTTCATAGAAAACATATGATCTTCATGTATTTGATCCAGATGTTTATCAAAATAATATGCTTTGTCATTCAAGCATCTCTTGAAATAATATCAAGCACCTTCAGTGCCTTATCAAATTCTTGCCCCTACATGGTGCTTTGAAGCGCTTGCCTGTATCAAAGCTTTTCCTACCTTGAATGTATTTAGATGATGTGTGCACTTTAATCTCTTCCTCTCGCACCTATCAGCGCTGAGGGCCTTAAATCTTTAACCAACGTAAACTGCCCCAATTGGTAGCGTAGTTTGCCCATTGGGCGTAATTCTATTCCCTTTTCATGCTTTAGGGATCTTACATCTTATGTGTGGATCTTGCTTGACAACACCATCCACTTAAAACTCTTCAATACATGTGCTTTTTCTTCTCATGCATGGTGATGCCCCCATTCAATTATTGACGAGCCACTTCATTATTTCTTGATGCGATGGCGAACATTTTCCCCTTATTTCCTATATTTGGGATCAATACCGAGAAATCTTTTATTTTTCATGAATCTATGTCAGCCTACTTGTAAGATGCAAGAAAAAGACTAGAAATGAGAATTTAAAGAAAATAGTCATGGCAAACATGGAAAAGAGGAAAGTCAAATGCCCCAAAATGAATCCATCAACTGGATAGTGTCCCACTTTTAGGTGGCTCTCTTTGACTCACATACTCCCCAAATTTTAATCTTCCCTCTTTTTTAATCTCAATCATACATTAGAAGTTTTGAGGTCCCTGAAGAAAGGTTAACTCAATTAAGCGGAATGTGTTCTGAAAACAAACTCATTTTCCCAGATATTCATGTGTGATCCAAATGGTCTTTAAAGGCTTGTAAAATAGGCTAGGCTCAGGTTACAAAAAAATATATATGGGCTCAAATACATGTTTTAAGGGTGATTAAACCAAGGATCAATCTTTGTTGATGAAATCTATGTTCCTTTTTTTGGATCACTCTAGACTCCCCATTTTGGGTTTTCACCCCTAGAGTTCATTTCCTTTTTCTGGCACATGTCTCATTCGAAAGATTTTCGTACATGGTTTCCTCTTGTTTCAAATTTTCCTTCGTACTTCAGCTTTCTTCTTTTTCCTTTCCTTCTTTTCTTTTTTTTTGTCTTATTTTTTTTGTCATTTTTTTCATTTTTCTGTGTCCTTTTCATTTTCAGTTTAGGACATTCAACTTGATCTGACATATTTTCCTTGGCTTGCAAACAACTTTTCATCCTTTTTGCCCCTAGTGTGGGGAGTGATCCTTGGTTAGGGTTCAATCACAAGAAAAATATTAGGCTCAAAAGGGGACAAAAAAGGATATTTTTTCATTTTCGTACTCTTGAAGGGAAATGAAGGAATGTAAAATGTCATCTCACAGACAAATTTTAACACCCTCAGCCCGATTTAGAAGAAAACCAGAATCGAAGATGTTACTGCAAGAAAGACCAGAAAAAATTAACCAAAAATTTTGAATTCCTCTAAATTTATTAAGGTAGATTTGCAAATTTCTTTTATAATCACTTGACTCATTAATATCACAAAGTAACCTTAATAGTCAAAACTATTATCAAACTTTTGAATGACTGTAACACCCATTTCCCGGCCTAGTCGAGAACCGGGTCGTAGAGCGTTACCGAAAACGATACGGAAAAACCTTTAACTCTTTTTCTTCAAAAACTTTCTTAACATCTTGACTTATTAGAACTTAATGCACCTTTTTAAACATATGGGCTTAGTAACTGAATCTTATTAATCTCTATTCTTGCGATCTTTATTGGGTTTACAAATTAATCCATTTAACTTTATAAAAGCCAAAAGAAGCTGCCCGTATCGAAACGCCCTAAGCCGTTTTGGTACGGCTTGGCCAATGCCAATATTTTGACTTTTCCTTCTTGACCGTTTCGATACGGCTTGACCCGTATCGGTACGGGTTGACCGACCTTGACTTGACTTAGACCCATTTCGAAACAAGGGTCTCCAGTAGCAAAAACGTATCGAAACGGGCCTCAACCGTTTCGGTACACCTTGCTTCCCAGACTCGAATTATACCTACCCATATCGAAACGTCATCACCCGTTTCGATACGGTGGACCTGAGATAACAATTTACAGCTGGTATTTTTTTATCAGTTTAGCTTAGCAAACTTAGTCCAATTTCAATGAAACCTTACCCACTTCATTCTGAAGTTACGAACTACTGTTATGCCAAGTTTAAAGGCCATTGGAAGTCGTTTACTTGGTTTACCAAATTAACACAAACAAAGACTTTTATGTTATATATACTTAATACATATAAGCTCATTTCTTCTTTCATTAATACCAAAACACCTTGATAGCACATAGATATACAAAACGAGCATATTGAGCCTAATACATAGACCTTGCCACCATACTAGGAGTTTAATAGACAAAACACTTTACTTGTGCTTGGTCGTGACTTGTGCAACGCTCCAACTTCTCCGATCTCGATCCCCTATATTTGCTTTATCCTGAAATGGATGCATGAAATGCATTAGGCACACTTGCCTAGTGAGGTAGTCACATAACAAAGAATAACATATACCATGCTTTACACACGCTTTAATGAATCATAATATAACCATGCAATGTCATAGCATACTTCATAGTCATAACATAACATAAATCATCATCATGGCCTCATGGCACATCACTACCTTGATTTCATAGTTTCCCTTGGATCGATTCCTTGTATACGGATACACGAATTCCACCATTACACCATTCATAAACAACATGGTCCATACCCTCCACTACACCGGTTTGACCATCACATAACACATTCCTCCACTACACCAAGTCATTCTTCTTCCACAGAGCTCATGAATTCATTGGCATGCCAACCGTATCCGATACCTCGTATCCAAGGTCTTTATCAATATTTCATAGTTTATATCAACATCATATCATAAGTATACATATTACATGACAATCATAGTGTAAATCAAAGAATTGATGCAACCTTACAATGTACTTACCAACTTGCAATCAATGACGTAAAACTACTAACTCAAGGTTAGTATTAACAAAATAACAGCAGATTCGGGTAGGCCCTTGCCTATACCCGAGACGCTACTACACTCACTTTGATCGGCTGAGGCTCCTAAGGTCGATAATACCTCGATCGATGCTTGAGTCTTTTCTCTTATGATGGCACGGACAAAACGAGCTTCTTAAACAAGGGAGACCAAAGCTTTGGGTGAATCTATCATGGAGGTGCTTGCTTAAGCTTAAGGTAGAAGACAACAATGGTGGTGCTAGCTTATTTAGGAAGGAAAGGAGAGATTTGCTTCGTAGAAAAACCAAAACAAAGCTCTTACCATCTTTCTTGTATTTATAGAAGGTTGAGGAATTAATAGATAAATCCCACCTCCCCCAAAAGTCTATAGGAGGATTTCCTACCTTAAAGGGTTTGCCATCCTTAGGAACCAATCAAAACATTTCCCTTAGGAGAGGGTTTGCTTAAACCAACACTCCTCATCATTTCTCATCAATTACTGACCACAAGACATCATCTCAGTCTTAAAATCACATGAAAGGGTGCCAAGCAAGCAGGTGACTCATCTAAGGGCCGATTTCTTTGACTTTTGGGCACTTGCCCTGTTTTCTATAGGGTACCATTTCGAAACGGTCGAGGTCATTTCGATACGGTCTTGCAAAATGCCAAAAAGGTAGTTATTTCCGTTGGGCCGTATTGGAACGCCTGAAATCTATTTCGGTACGCCTTAGCCAGGCCGTTTCGATACAGGTCTCAGGCGTATCGAAACACTTGGCCCAGAAACGTTAAACTTGAGCACATAAAACAAACTTAACTTGACTTTTAGGTTTCATAAAATTTTAGAACATAAACTAATCAAAATTTAAGATTTTTTTAACACCAAAAATTCAATCATCGAAACCTATTTCCGACCAAACCGGTTTTCGGGGTGTTACAACTCCCCCCTAAAAAAAGAATTCGTCCTCGAATTCTTACCTGAAGCTTCGATTTGTTCATCCATGCATTCTTAGGGATCAGAATCTTCTGGAGATGAGGAATTCACCTTTCCTAAACCTTCTGGCCATGTTCTCTTCGCACTTACGTATCGATGCTGTTGCGTGTAAAATAGTCTATCGCAATTGTAGTGCAAGTGTACACGACGCAAGTAGTAAAGTGATACGAAGTATCGGATATCGTCTCCACAGGGATTGGGCTAATGACTTCACCTTGTTTACTGCACGAAAGTAAAGGAAATAATTAAGAGTTGTCACGAGAATAATAAAGTAAAACGTAAATAAAAGGATTGAGAAATCAAAATAGAGAGAATGGGCTGGTATTGAATTGCTCAGTAGTGCAGGTATTGAATTGCTTAAGATTTCCAGTTCTGTCGTCGCGCCCGTCGCCGACAGCACCTGTCGCGGCGGCTGTCCGTTAGCTGTCGCGGCAGCAAACACTAACTCCGTACTTCAAGCTTGACAAGAATCCCAGATCTGCCTTGCCCTATCCCTAGGCACAAGTCTGTCGATGATCACGTCTTTGATGATACCTCCCGGCGTGAATCGAAGGATGAACACCGATGTGTATGAATTCTTCCTTAGCCACTTAACCTCGCCCTATCCCTAGGCACGAGATGGTTCAACTATAAACTAGAGAACGCGCTCTTATCTCTTTCGTATACTTAACTCTCCCGATGCTAAGTAAATGGATAACCTCACAATGCTCTCCCGATGCTCTTGCAAGATGTTAAAACCAAGATAAAAGAACTTGAAGTTTATTTTATTGAACTTGAAAAATCCTAAAACAAAGCAATCCTTGCAACTACTTTACAAAATAACCCGTAGCCCTAGGGGGAATTTAGAACATGTCGTTGACAGGTAAACGGCAGGGGTTTTTGGTTTCGGTTCTGGGGTAATCGGTTATGCCCTAGGTTAAATCTATGCCCTTATATAAGCTTTGGGCTCAAGTTATCTAAGGTAACAAGGATTACAACTTTAATTAAAAGTAAGATTCTAATAAAGACTAAATCTCTAAAGTCTCCTACTTTCCAGCCGCATCCTTGTTTCTAGGAATTTCCTCTCCGTGAGCTTTGGCTTGACATATCTTTTGATCCGGGGCTTGGAAAAATATTTGGCTTTCACACGACAGACGAGCAGATTTTTCTCTATCTATCGAGGTCCACTTTACTTTTCCTCTTCATAAGTCTGCTGTCACCATGCTGTCACGACAGGTTCGTCTTCTTCGGCTGCTTGTCCAGTTCAGCTTTCCTGCTTATCTGCCCTGCGCCTGCCTTCATCGTCAACCATGGCAGCTACCTGCAAAATATGCCATCTTTTAGTAGAATCCGTGCCTTTTATATAATTGTGATGTTTTATTGAAAACTAACCTAAATGCAATGCAATGATGCTTGAATGCAGCAGAAATATGGGTTAAAAAGGGTGTAAATAATAGAACTTTTACACACTCAACACACCCCCCAAACTCAAGTTTTTGCTTGCCCTCAAGCAATGAATACTTAAAAGAAAACTGAAAATTTTTGTGTTGGCCTTCAAACAGTGAACTGTCCCTTACCCGTCGCTCATTCTCTATGGCGGCAGCAACCTGTCGGAAAAGTTAGGATCTGTCCGGAATCTCCCTATAGCTCTCGTGCAGTGTGTGCATGCTTGTGAACAGTTATATGCTAAGACTCTCTTAGTTTCACTAGAATATTCAACTTCTTAACTCGAATTTTTATGCCAAAGTTTATTTTTTTAGAAAGCACATTTTCATGCTTCTTTTTCTTCTATTTTCAAGCTAAGTTTTTCTAGAGCCAGTTTCGGGCACCTCTAGTTAGCTTCCTAGAGCCGGTTTCCGGCACCTCTAGGTTTTTGATTTTCTTTTGCTAAACTTCTTTCCTAGAGCCAGTGTTAGGCACCTCTAGGGGCTATCCAAGTTCTAAGCATCCTACTCTAGTTTGGCTAAAAGAAATCTAAGCAATATAACAGTCACAAAAGTGTTTAAGTTTTCAGAACTATAGAAAGGCTCTAAACTTTTCCTTAACCTGTCCTAAAGATGCTGCCACGACAGAGCCGTCATGACAGGTAAGTTAACTTCACAGTTTTTAAGCCAAAAGTTTAAATTTTCTGATATTTTTTTAAAGAAAAATAGATAAAAAAATAAGACACAACAATTAATAAAAGGATGTACTTAAGACTCCATTAATGATGGAGGGTTGCCACCCCCAAACTCGAGGGTTGCATTGCCCTCAATGCAAAATGACATGAAAAATAAAAGAAAGAAAAAGAACATCACAAAATATAAAGGCAGGCAGCAATAAGAGGTAAAAACTTAAATTTTAGTCGCTGCCTTCACTGCTGCTGCTGACGCGGATCTGATGACGGCGTCTGCGCTGTGGGGGAGGCTGGGCAGGTTCAGGAGCAGGTTGATCAGCAGGTTCATCGGCAGGGTGCTGAGCAGGTTCATCAGCAGGTGGAGGGGCAGGGTGCTCCACTAGCTGGACGTCGGAATTGCTACCACTGTCCCAAGAGCTGCTGGTGGTGATGGCTTTGGACAGCCTTCTCTTGTGTGCCACGTGCTTAATTCGTTTGACCCGCGTAAAGTCGCTCTCCAAATTCCTCCGGATAAGAGGGCTGTCATCAGTGGCAGGTCTTTTGGTTCCTCGAGGGGAGGTGTCTGCCGGTGGGCTGCCTTCTGCCGTCGGAGCAGGGGTTTGTGTGGAAGCGGCAGAATGCATATTGGGAGAAACAGGTGGTGTGGGTGTGGGGGAGGGGATATGGAAATAATGGGCGGGGAAGGTGGGGAAGATGACATCCGAATAATGTAAAGTATTAGTAATGAAATTTACCGTTGCATTTGAGAAGTCACGGATAAAAGTCATCAAACCCATTTGGCGCTCTTCTACCCGTAGGATTGCAGCAAGGATGTGGGCAGACTGATCTGTCGGAGCGGTGTCGGGGGCAGCATCTGGGGCAGGTTCGGTGGCAGGTTCTTCATCGGAGTCAGCAGGAGGAGCATTTGGGTTGAAGGCGTTGATGGGTGATACGACTATGACCTCCATGAGGCTGGAGATGTTGTTGTCAGTCCAGCCACTGCCCGTCTTGATTTTGTCAGAGGGTTCCTCCGGTACGGCAGCACAGCGGCAGAAGGCGGTGATGGTGAACGGCAGGCAGAATCGTGAGTCTGAGCGGAAGGCACAATCGAGGATGCTGTCCCTCATATATCTGCCCACATTTATGGGCCTGTCGTGCATAATAGAGTGAATGAGGGCCAAGCGCTGTCGGTTGACTGTCGTATGGTGGGACGAGGGCAGGATACGCATTTTGATGAAAGCGTTCCACAGTTTTGCTTCGGGGAGGAGCTGCCCCCTGTTGACGGAGTGGGGGTTCTTCTTGCTGGTGGTCCATGTCGTACCAGCTTCTGTCAGCTCCACCATGATGGCATCATAGGCAGCAGCGTCGAGGGTGTCCAGAAATTGTTGGTGAGCATCATCATCGGGGCCAAAGAAGAGGCCGAACACATGGTTGATGCTGTTGGCAGTAAGGGGCACTTCCACTCCTCGGACAGTGACAGATGCTGCTGTTTTGCTGTCGATGGCCTCGTAAAACTCTCGGACCAAAGTATCATTTAACTCTGCCGGCTGCTCGGCAAAGTCCTCCCATAGCTGTGCCGTTATGGCCTTCACAATGAACGGCCGAAGTCCCATATGGGGGGCATCTCTGTTGTAGATGAAACCACGCTCCTCCCATAATTCCTTTTTTGCGAATGGTGATGCTGCTGCTGAAGAAGAAGCGGCAGCAGCGTTTTGATGGGTTTGTCTCGACGACATATTGGTTGCAAGGGCTGTGAAAGAGAGAAAACAAATAAAACTAGAGGAGAAAAACAAGAGAGAAAAATAAGAAGTGATGAAAAATGAAAATGGGAAGGGGTTTATATAGCGGTCGGGTAGCTGCCCATTTAATGACGCAACGGCAGGCGGGAATAACGGGGTGGCAGATTGGATGTAGCGTGTCTGATGCGTCTGACACGCATTTAAGCGTCTGTTATGCGTCTGCCGCACGCTTCGTCGTCTGCCGTGTCAGTCTGTTGACAGCCTGTCATATCCGTCCGCGGCGGCAGCCGAAACGACAGGTTTCCATAAATGGGCTTTATTGGGCTGATGGATGGGCGGTGGGCTTGGGCCACTTCTCCTTTTCTTCTTGACTCCTTTATTTCCTAAAAACTGAAATTAGAAAAAAAAAACAAAACGTTATTCGAAAAAAATAAACCTAATTTCCTAATAATAATAAATAATAAAATAAATAAATAAAAATAAAAATTAGGTTAAATTAGGGATGCCTTGTGGGGCATCACCTAAAGTAACCACTTCCTGTATTCCTGGGGCTTCAGTCCCCTGATAATGCTTGATGCGTTGTCCATTAACTTTGAATTGGTGCCCGTCCTTTAATGATTGAATTGTAATGGCACCATGGGGAAAAACTTGAACCACTTGGAACGGGCCAGACCATCTAGATTTGAGCTTCCCTGGAAAGAGTTTCAACCTAGAATTAAATAACAACACAAGCTGCCCTGGGCAGAAATGTCGTGGCAGCAACTTCTTGTCATGCCACTTCTTAGTCTTTTCCTTGTAAATCCTTGCATTGTCGTAGGCCATTGTTCGTATTTCATCGATCTCATTCAAATCTAACAGCCTTTTCTGGCCTGCCTTGTCCAAGTCCATGTTTACTGCCTTGATTACCCAATATGCTTTGTGCTCGATCTCGACAGGCAAGTGACAGGTTTTCCCATAAATCAGTCGAAATGGAGACATGCCCAATGGAGTCTTGAAAGCTGTCCTGTATGCCCATAATGCATCATTTAGAAGTAAAGACCAATCTTTCCTAGTTGGTTTAACAATCTTTTCAAGAATGTTTTTCACTTCCTTGTTGGAAATCTCAGCCTGTCCATTGGTCTGTGGGTGGTATGCTGTCGCGATCCTGTGCTTGACACCATATTTCTTTAAGGCGGCAGCAATTACCCTATTATCGAAATGTCTCCCTTCATCACCGATAATCGCCCTAGGGATGCCAAATCTAGAAAATATGTTTTTGTGCAAAAACTTTTGGACCGTTTTGGCATCATTCTTTTGAGTTGCGATTGCTTCTACCCACTTGGAGACATAATCCACTGCTAGGAGGATGTAAAGATTTCCACATGAAGATGGAAAAGGTCCCATAAAATCAATCCCCCAAACGTCGAAGATCTCGACTTCTAGGATATTCTGCAGTGGCATCTCGTTTCTCCTCGAGATGTTACCTGTCCGCTGGCACCTGTCACAGTTCTTGTAAAAGTCCTGTGCATCTTTATACAGTGTCGGCCAGTAGAACCCTGACTGCAGCACCTTGGCAGCAGTTTTGTTGCCTCCTAAATGACCTCCATATTGTGAAGCATGACAGTGATGGAGAATGTCTTCTTGTTCTTCTTGTGGTACACACCTCCTTATAACTTGATCTGCGCACATTTTGAAAAGAAGAGGTTCGTCCCAATAATAATGCTTAACATCATTTTGGAACCTCTTCCTGGCTTGATAATTAAGATCAGAAGGTAATATTCCGGTAACTATAAAATTAACGAAATCAGCATACCAGGGAAGGTTAGAAGACTTACCTGCCGCCATGGCTGTCGCGACAGCGATTGCGGCAGCAAAGAGCTGCTCATCTGGGAAGGTCTCCAGTATGTGTGTCTCATCGAACGGTAGACTCTGTCCCTTCTCCAACCTCGACAAGTGATCTGCCACCTGATTTTCTGTCCCCTTTTTGTCTTTGATCTCAAGGTCGAACTCTTGTAATAGCAAGATCCATCGTATCAACCTAGGCTTTGCATCTTTCTTCGCGAACAAGTACTTAAGGGCAGAATGGTCGGTGTGCACTATTACCTTCGTCCCAAGTATATAAGAACGAAACTTGTCGATGGAGAACACCACAGCTAACAGCTCTTTTTCTGTGGTGGTATAGTTCACTTGGGCATCATTTAATGTTTTGCTGGCGTAGTATATGACATGAAACAGCTTGTCCTTGCGCTGCCCAAGTGCTGCCCCGACAGCATAGTCACTGCATCACACATGATCTCAAATGGTTGTGTCCAGTCTGGTGGCTGTACTATGGGGGCTGTCACTAGCTTTTCCTTCAGAACCTTGAATGCTTCAGTACATTCTTCATTAAAGTCAAAGGGTTGGTTCTGCTCTAAGAGATGACATAGGGGCTTCGTGATTTTTGAGAAATTTGCAATGAATCTCCTATAAAAACCAGCATGCCCTAGAAAACTCCTAATGCCCTTGACTGTGGTTGGCGGCGGCAGCTTCTCAATTACCTCTATTTTGGCCCTGTCGACTTCTATCCCACGGCAGTTAATCTTATGGCCAAGGACTATCCCCTCATCCACCATAAAGTGGCATTTTTCCCAATTTAAAACAAGATTAGCTTTTTTCACATCTTTCAAGTACCTTTTGTAAGTTGCCGAGGCAGCTCTCAAAATCGTCTCCAAAGACGGAAATATCATCCATGAAAATCTCAAGGAAGTCCTCTACCATGTCGGAGAATATGGCCATCATGCACCTTTGGAAGGTGGCAGGTGCATTACAGAGTCCAAACGGCATCCTCCTAAACGCGTATGTACCGTAAGGGCATGTGAACGTCGTTTTCTCTTGATCCTCTGGTGCAATAGCAATTTGGTTATAACCTGAGTAACCATCAAGAAAACAATAGTAAGGTTTACCCGCTAATCTATCAAGCATTTGATCAATAAAGGGTAAAGGAAAGTGGTCTTTTCGGGTAGCTTTGTTAAGCTTCCGATAGTCCATACAAACCCTCCAACCGGTCACAGTCCTGGTTGGGATTAACTCATTGTTTTCGTTGGTTATCACGGTAATGCCTCCTTTCTTGGGAACACATTGCACCGGGCTTACCCATTTGCTGTCGGAGATGGCGTAAATAATACCAGCATCTAACCATTTGATTATCTCTTTACGCACTACCTCCTTCATCGCAAGGTTTAACCGCCTTTGGGCATCAATAGTCGGCTTATGATCTTCCTCTAGGAGGATTTTGTGCATGCAAATTGCCGGACTAATGCCCTGTATATCTGCTATCGTCCATCCAATCGCCTTTTTGTGCTGCCTTAACATGTCGATCAGCTGTCGTTCCTGTTCCTGCGGCAGCTTAGCAGAGATGATTACGGGCAGTGTGTCATCACAACCAAGATAAGCATATTTAAGCTGCCCTGGCAGGGGCTTAAGTTCTAAGACAGGTGGTTCAACAGTAGAGGGCTTTTGGATTAAATGGTTATCCGAAGTGTAATTCAAAGGTTCAAATAACTTACCTGGACGATGGTCTAACCAGTCTACCTCCTCATGACCTTCAGTATCAGATGTATCGGATTCAGAGGAGTCGCTGTCGTTGGTGCTGTCATCGTTGCTGTCGTGACAGGCCTGTAGATGGCTGTCGCAGCAGTGACCAAATTTTATATCATGACAGCCCGACCTGATGCAGGGTTGATCAAAGGTCACCTCAATGATGGCCTTACATTCTTCATCCACATCAGCATGTTTCATTGCTTGGAGAACATTCAACTTAATTTCTTGATCGTTCACGCGCATGGTGAGTTCTCCTTTCTCCACATCAATCAATGATCTTCCCGTGGCTAAGAAGGGTCGCCCAAGGATGACTGGTGCGTTCTCATCTGCCTCACAATCTAGGATAAGAAAGTCAGCAGGAAAAATAAGCTTATCCACTCTTACCAAAATATCTTCAATTTTTCCCTCGGGGTGAACGTAAGAGCGGTCGGCTAGCTGTAGGGTAACTGTCGTGGGCCGCGCCTTGCCAATACCTAGTTTCTGAAAAACAGATTTGGGCATTAGATTAACACTAGCACCAAGATCACATAATGCCTTACCCAAAAATTTGTCACCGATTACACAATGTATGATGAAGCTCCCCGGATCCTTCTTTTTCTGGGGTGGCTGCCGATGAAGAATACTCATGCAACCTTTTTGCATCCTTACCGTTTCAAATTCCCCAAGTTTAGATTTTTTCGACATAACATCCTTGAGAAATTTAGCGTAACCGGGCATCTCTCTAACAGCATCTAACAACGGAATATTAATATGAACCTGTTTAAAAATATCATAAATCTTTTTAAGTTGAGATTCATGCTTAGCTTGCTGTATCCGTTGCAGAAAAGGTGGTGGAGGACGGTAATCAGCAATGCGTCCTTCCCACTGCATGCGAATCTGAGGACGATGTTCATCTTTTTTCTCCTCTGTCGCTTCTGCTGTCGTGACAGGCTCATCGGCAGCAGTCTGTTTATCACCTGTCGGGGCAGCTTCCTCGGCAGGTTTGTTTAAGGCCGGATCCTTTTCTGTTTCAGCTTCTTTTTCCGGCCCTGGTAACTTTTTCCCACTCCTAGTAGTAATCGCCTTACATTGCTCATGTGGGGGCGGTCTAGCATTTTCAGTATTGCTAGGGAATCCTCCATTCTGCCGTGGCTTAATATGCTGCGACACCTGACCCATTTGTGTCTCTAGAGATTTCAAGGTGGCCTCATGATTTGTCATTCTCATCTTGGTTTCATCCATAAAGGTTTCCGTCTTCTTGACAAACTGATTAATATTCTCCATATACGTACCAGTCTGAGACATAAAGGTGGCCAGAGTCTGCTCCAATATACTACTCGTGGCAGGTGGTGGCTGCTGTTGCTGCTGAGGCGGCAGGTTCTGCGGCATATGCTGTCGCGTCAACAATCTAGGACCCCCCTGATTCTGATTATTCGCTTGTGGATTCAGGGCGTTGTTGGGGTTACTCCAGGAGAATTTGGGATCCTTCCTCCAATTGGGATTATAGTTGTTGGAATTGTAGTTCGGCTTGTAATTTCCAACATATTTTCCCTCTTCTATATTTATTGGGCACTCATCCCTACTATGATTTCCCTCACAAGTAGCACAAACTTCCTCGACAGCAAATCCTTGTAATTCATCATCATTCAATAACTTTTTCATGGCTTTAGTAAGGAATGCTACCTGCGATTTCATAGTGCTGTCGGCCTCATAGTCTTTGACAGCAAGTACCCGTTTACCCCCTCTTCTAGCGGTTGGAAACTGCTCCTCATTCTTAGCCAGATGTTTCAAAACTTGTAAGGCCTCGTCCGAATCTTTATCCAATAATAGTCCATTCGCTGCAGAATCAATTCGAATGCGAGTTTGTAAGTTAGCAGCATTATAGAACTTAGTTACCTGATTCTAGACGGGAAATCCATGCATTGGGCAGTTTCGAAGAAGAGTTGTAAATCTGTCCCAGGCCTCGTGCATTGGCTCGTCATCTTTCTGTTGAAAAGTAGCAATTTCGTTACGTAATCGCTCAGCTAAATGTGAAGGATTAAAACGAGACAAAAATTCACGAGTTAAATCTGCCCAAGTCATAATAGAACCCGGCGTAAGTTTATTCCACCAAGTTTTAGCTCTGTCCCTCAATGAATGAGGAAATAACTGAAGCCTCAGTATCTCCGGACTAGCTCCTGGTAGTCTAAACGAACCACAGATCTCCTGGAACGTTTTGAGATGCTCTCTAGCATCTTCTGTCGCAGAACCACTGAACTGTCCGGCGTTGTTGATCATACTAAACATGACAGGTTTAAGCTCGAAGTTGTCAACATCAATATCCGGCAGCGTGGTCTCCAGTTCTACATGATCGTTCAGCATGTACTCACGACATGACCGTCGTCCATCTGCCGCGGGCGGGTCACCGACAGGCGGGATATCTCCACCGGCAGGCTGATTACGGGCCATCTGCTCTAGCTGTTCCTCGAGGTACTCGTTCCGGTCTAAAAGGTAGCGAATCTGTTTCTTGAGATTGAAGGATCGTTCGATCTCCGGATCTAACTTATACTCAGGATCTTCACCTCTTTTCGATCTGCGCATAAACAAGGAAACCTCGTGAAAAGCAAGATTTTAAAACACAAAAGAAAAATTAAAGAAAGAATAAAAAAAACAAAGCGAAAATAAAAACAAAAAGTGCAAGGAAAGAAAGGTGTAGTTATGTTGCCAATCCCCGGCGACGGCGCCAAAAACTTGTTGCGTGTAAAATAGTCTATCGCAATTGTAGTGCAAGTGTACACGACGCAAGTAGTAAAGTGATACGAAGTATCAGATATCGTCTCCACAGGGATTGGGCTAATGACTTCACCTTGTTTACTGTACGAAAGTAAAGGAAATAATTAAGAGTTGTCACGAGAATAATAAAGTAAAAACGTAAATAAAAGGATTGAGAAATCAAAATAGAGAGAATGGGCTGGTATTGAATTGCTCAGTAGTGCAGGTATTGAATTGCTTAAGATTTCCAGTTCTGTCGTCGCGCCCGTCGCCGACAGCACCTGTCGCGGCGGCTGTCCGTTAGCTGTCGCGGCAGCGAACACTAACTCCGTACTTCAAGCTTGACAAGAATCCCAGATCTGCCTTACCCTATCCCTAGGCACAAGTCTGTCGATGATCACGTCTTTGATGATACCTCCCGGCGTGAATCGAAGGATGAACACCGATGTGTATGAATTCTTCCTTAGCCACTTAACCTCGCCCTATCCCTAGGCACGAGATGGTTCAACTATAAACTAGAGAACGCGCTCTTATCTCTTTCGTATACTTAACTCTCCCGATGCTAAGTAAATGGATAACCTCACAATGCTCTCCCGATGCTCTTGCAAGATGTTAAAACCAAGATAAAAGAACTTGAAGTTTATTTTATTGAACTTGAAAAATCCTAAAACAAAGCAATCCTTGCAACTACTTTACAAAACAACCCGTAGCCCTAGGGGGAATTTAGAACATGTCGGTGACAGGTAAACGACAGGGGTTTTTGGTTTCGGTTCTGGGGTAATCGGTTATGCCCTAGGTTAAATCTATGCCCTTATATAAGCTTTGGGCTCAAGTTATCTAAGGTAACAAGGATTACAACTTTAATTAAAAGTAAGATTCTAATAAAGACTAAATCTCTAAAGTCTCCTACTTTCCAGCCGCATCCTTGTTTCTAGGAATTTCCTCTCCGTGAGCTTTGGCTTGACATATCTTTTGATCCGGGGCTTGGAAAAATATTTGGCTTTCACACGACAGACGAGCAGATTTTTCTCTATCTATCGAGGTCCACTTTACTTTTCCTCTTCATAAGTCTGCTGTCACCATGCTGTCACGACAGGTCCATGATAGGTTCGTCTTCTTCGGCTGCTTGTCCAGTTCAGCTTTCCTGCTTATTTGCCCTGCGCCTGCCTTCATCGTCAACCATGGCAGCTACCTGCAAAATATGCCATCTTTTAGTAGAATCCGTGCCTTTTATATAATTGTGATGTTTTATTGAAAACTAACCTAAATGCAATGCAATGATGCTTGAATGCAGCAGAAATATGGGTTAAAAAGGGTGTAAATAATAGAACTTTTACACACTCAACAGATGCTTCTTGAGAAATTTCTTAGGACATTTCCGAGCGAGATGATCCATCTTGCCACAACCGATACAAGCTTCAATTTCCTTTGAACATTGTCTGATCGGATGATTTCCCTGGAACGAGCTACACAGAAATCTTTCTCGTTTTGTTTCACTCGACTTCTCGGTTGAATTTGACATTACTTAGGAATGTAGGTACTTTCCAAGGAAAATACTTATCTCAACTTCTAGGAACAGAGATGGGTTTTGGTTTTACTTTGCTGGAGTTAGCTATCATATATATATAGGATGCAAATTTGTCTTTTCCCCACCTCCCTAAGAACCAATCACAAATTCTCTTAAGGCTTGCAAAGCTTATCCTTTCACCTCTTCGTATTCACCTAACACTTGTACTAATATTCAATACCTTAGATATCCAACACATAGGATGAGTCATCAATCTAAAATTCATGCCATTTCTCTTATAGTTTCTATTCAAAAGCTTGAATTCTCGTATCGATACACTCATGTCCGTATCGATACGCCCAGACCAAATTCATATTTATAATCTACAGAGAAGCCATAGCTAAGCTTATTTAGGCAAGGATTTTCTTAATCTATATTTAGACATAAAGAATAAATCTATTACCTGAAATGTGATCATCCATTTGTTCCTTGCCCTTCATGTGGCATACCTGTGCAGAAGTCTTCGTTTCGGGCCTATATGATGCTTTGGATGAGACTCCTGACTTCCCGAAGGACTCTTGTCTTGTTCCCTTTCCTCGAAAGAATTGAATCGGGGTCGAATTAGCAAACTTGTTTTTGGGACAGTCTCGCCTAAGATGCCCCATTTCTCCACAAAAAAAAGCAAGCTCCGGATTTCTTGCGACATTGCCCCTCTGGGTGTTTGTGTTGGCAATATCCACAGACTGGAAACTTCATTCCTTGTCCTAAACTATCAGCACTTTCAACGGTTCTATCAATGTGTCAAACTGAGAAGGCTGTGAGTACACCTTTTGATCCGAATTGTAATGCTTCCACTTCTTAGAAGACCCCGAGAAATGAGGTTCATTCCGATTTCTCTTTTCGGATTTACTTAAGCCATTGACTGACTGAGCTCTTTTCGCTCCTTCGGTAGCTTTAACTCTGTTTACGAGACCTTGGAAATTTGAGATACTCAAGGCAGTAAACATGGGACGTAACTCATCGTTAAGTCCTGTGATAAACATCCGACACTTCTCTTCTTCCTTCTTGATAAAGTATGCACCATATCTACAATATTTGCAAAAGTCATGAATATATCGTTCGATTGGTCGTTCTCCTTGCTGAAGATGGAGGAAAATGCTCCGCCTCTCGGCAATGTAAAATTCACTTATATACTTATTACGGAAATCTCTCAGAAAGAATTCCCAGTTCACTGTTTCCTCTGAGACGGTAAGAACGGTAGTTTCCCACCACTGTAAAGCTTCATCAGCAAGCAATGCGAGAGCGCATTCAAGCTTATGTTCATCTGAACACCTTAACTGCTTTTCCAAAATCCTCATAGTATTATCCAACCAGTACTCGGCTATTTCGGGATCATCATCGTCCCGATCAGTAAAGGTATAAGCTCTATATTGAGATAACTTATTGATTGGGGCTCAAAAAGGTTGAGCAACAGGCAACGTGGGTTGCACTACTTGGCTAGCTTTCATCGCATTCAAAAATTGCTGAAACATATCAGCCATGTTCTGATAGCATGCTGCCTGAGCGGCAGGTGCTTCAGACTCTACATTCTGAACATGTGGGTTTCTTGGATTTGAAGGATTTCCTCCTTGCACTTCCTCGCCACCATTCGAGGAATTAGCAGCAGACTCACTGTTACACGCTTCGTTAGTACGAGACATATCTATTTATATAAAAGAGATCGGATTAGTTGACAAGTCACAATTCTTAACAGAACAACTCCTAGGTGGCAAAGTAACATCTCATATAATACAAACATACTTAAGTTTATCCAGAACCGACTAAACTCTGGCTCTGATACAACAAATGTAACACCCCCTTCCTGGCCTAGTCGAGAACTGAGTCGTAGAGCGTTACCGAAAACGATGCGGAAAAACCTTTAACTCTTTTTTCTTCAAAAACTTTCTTAACATCTTGACTTATTAGAACTTAATGCACCTTTTTAAACATATGGGCTTAGTAACTAAATCTTATTAATCTTTATTCTTGCGATCTTTACCGGGTTTACAAATTAATCCATTTAACCTTATAAAAGCCAAAAGAAGCTGCCCGTATCGAAACGCCCTAAGCTGTTTCGGTACGGCTTAACCAAGGCCAATATTTTGACTTTTCATTCTTGACCGTTTGGATACGTCTTGACCCGTATCGGTACGGGTTGACCGACCTTGACTTGACTTAGACCAGTTTCGAAACAAGGGTCTCCAGTAGCAAAAACGTATCGAAACGGGCCTCAACCGTTTCGATACACCCTGCTTCCTAGACTCGAATTATACCTACCCGTATCAAAACGTCATCACCCGTTTCGATACGGTGGACCTGAGATAACAATTTACAACTGGTTTTTTTTATCAGTTTAGCTTAGCAAACTTAGTCCAATTTCAATGAAACCTTACCCACTTCATTCTAAAGTTACGAACTATTGTTATGCCAAGTTTTAAGGCCATTGGAAGCCATTTACTTGGTTTACCAAACTAATGCAAACAAAGACTTTTATGTTATATATACTTAATACATATAAGCTCATTTCTTCTTTCATTAATACCAAAACACCGTGATAGCACATAGATATACAAAACGAGCATACTGAGCCTAATACATAGACCTTGCCACCATACTAGGAGTTTAAAAGACAAAACACTTTACTTGTACTTGGTCGTGACTTGTTTAACGCTCCAACTTCTCTAATCTCGATCCCCTCTATTTGCTTATCCTGAAATGGATGCATGAAATGCATTAGGCACACTTGCCTAGTGAGGTAGTCACATAACAAAGAATAACATATACCATGCTTTACACATGCTTTAATGAATCATATTATAACCATGCATTGTCATAGCATACTTCATAGTCATAACATAACATAAATCATCATCATGGCCTCATGGCACAACACTATCTTGATTTCATAGTTTCCCTTGGATCGATTCCTTGTATACGGATACACGAATTCCACCACTACACCATTCATAAACAACATGGTCCATACCCTCCACTACACCAGTTTGACCATTACATAACACATTCCTCCACTACACCAAGTCATTCTTCTTCCACATAGCTCATGAATTCATTGGCATGCCAACCGTATCTGATACCTCGAATCCAAGGTCTTTATCAATATTTCATAGTTTATATCAACATCATATCATAAGTATATATATTACATGACAATCATAGTGTAAATCAAAGAATTGATGCAACCTTACCATGTACTTACCAACTTGCAATCAATGACGTAAAACTACTAACTCAAGGTTAGTATTAACAAAATAACAGCAGATTTGGGTAGGCCCTTGCATATACCCGAGACGCTACTACACTCACATTGATCGGCTGAGGCTCCTAAGGTCGATAATACCTCGATCGATGCTTGATTCTTTTCTCTTATGATGGCACGGACAAAATGAGCTTCTAAAACAAGGGAGACCAAAGCTTTGGGTGAATCTATCATGGAGGTGCTTGCTTAAGCTTAAGGTAGAAGACAACAATGGTGGTGCTAGCTTATTTAGGAAGGAAAGGAGAGATTTGCTTCGTATAAAAACCAAAACAAAGCTCTTACCATCTTTCTTGTATTTATAGAAGGTTGAGGAATTAATAAATAATTCCCACCTCCCCCAACAGCCTATAGGAGGATTTCCTACCTTAAAGGGTTTGCCATCCTTAGGAACTAATCAAAACATTTCCCTTAGGAGAGGGTTTGCTTAAACCAACACTCATCATCATTTCTCATCAATTATTGACAGCAAGACATCATCTCAGTCTTAAAATCACATGAAAGGGTGCCAAGCAAGCAGGTGACTCATCTAAGGGCCGATTTCTTTGACTTTTGGGCACTTGCCCTGTTTTCTGCAGGGTATCGTTTCGGAACGGTCGAGGTCGTTTCGACACGGTCTTGCAAAATGCCAAAAAGGTAGTTATTACCGTTGGGCCGTATCGGAACGCCTGAAATCTATTTCGGTACGCCTTAGCCAGGTCGTTTCGATACGGGTCTTTGGCGTATCGAAACGCTTGGCCCAGAAACGTTAAACTTGAGCACATAAAACAAACTTAACTTGACTTTTAGGTTTCATAAAATTTTAGAACATAAACTAATCAAAATTTAAGATTTTTTTAACACCAAAATTCAATCATCGAAACCTATTTCCAACCAGACCGGTTTTCGGGGTGTTACAATGACTTTAACCATACTTTTTAATTTAGTATAGTCATGCCCAAACAGAATTCAAACAAAACACAACATCTTCATGTTCCTTTAGAATTCGTTTACTTAACACATACTTGATCATCTAGATATCGGTTAAAACATAACACACACAAGTTTGTTAGCCTTCGCTTGAAACAAGGCACTTACATACGAATTCAATTACAATATGTACATGTTCATTTAACATGTACTAAGTTACAACCTTAACAAAAGTCACTTTCTTTATTAAGAGCTAATTTCTCATTAACCATGAATCTTATTTTTATATTTGAATCATTAATTTAACTCGTGTATGATCTAACTTGTTATTTAAGCAAGTGATCGAAAATTTTGGCACATAACTTAGGTTACAAGTTATTATTTGATTCATATACAAGTAAATTTCTTATTATTGTATAGATTAAAACAAGATCAAATAGAGCATGTTTTATCAACTCAATTACTACATATAACACATGATTACTGTAATGTCCCTAAGAACTAATTACTTCCCATGCATCAAACATCTAGCAAACAATGGCATAAAAATTTCATAATCAACAACGTCAATATTAAAACCACAAGTTGTATTCAAAGGCATGCTAACATAGCTTGGTAATCAAGAAACAATTCAAATACCTTACTCAGGACTTAATTTATACTCCAATTATTCAAATATCAATACCATGGTGGATCTACAACTCACGAATCAAATATCATACATACATATCTTTTACACTAAGAAATCATTTGAATTGCATACACATACAATATCGGCTTTGTGAAATATCAAATATTGATAGGTTGTACAAAACAGAGAATGCATTACGTATATCAATCAAGCAATGTGCCACCATCCTAGGAGTATACTACTTAAGGAGAGTTCCAAACTCTAATTAGATCTTGAATAAAGATTCGTAACTCAACCACACTTGGAAACACATGAGCTTTAATTATCCTGCAATGCATGAAAAATGAGTGCATTAGGCTTATATAGCCTAAGTGAGGTAGTAATGACAAATTAATAAACAATGATAATCATAAATTTAAAATAACAGCCAAGTAATTCAAATGTACAGTTGTACAACAATGTTCTTATGTCTTAAGTTAGCTTAAACATAGCTTATTTGATAGAAATTCAATTAGAGATTCTTTATTTTTCAAATTCATTCAAAACTCCTTTCAGAAATTAACTTATAACATTCGAATGCTCACCAAGAGCTTACCAAGTCTTATGCTCACCAAGAGCTTCATTAAGATTCTTTTTGAATTTTCTTATTAGATTTCACATATAGTTCATGTCTTTCAAAAGTTTGCCTTAGATCACAATTGAAATTGGTCTGAGATTAACCGTAATGGTCCAAGCGAGACATAGTCCAAAGCACATAGCAATGGCTAGTATTGGAAATAAATCAATCCTATCTTCTCAACTATCCAATCAACTATCACCAATCTTCGTACATCTCCCTCGTTACCTCCTACTGTCGCCAATATACATATCGCATATAAATGGAGCGTCCCCCGAGTCGTAGTTCATCGACTGTAGTCCCAAAGTATACCATGCATCATACCAATGTGTCAAAGGACTTCCATTGTAGGCAATTTAGATATCTTATCTCATATTTGATATTGGGGAAGGTATCTTATTACACAAGTAATATTGCTTGTTATTTACTCAATGTCTTATGTCAATTATTGAGCTTTTGGCTCTTTAAGCTTATTATTTCATACTTTGTTGTGTTAGAGAAAAGTCATTCTTCTTTAAACTCCATGGCATCATCATTCCTTTGTTAGCTTCAAACATTATATCAAGGAACTACATAAACATTCATTCAAGCATAGCATAGCAATGTATCAAATGCATATGAGATGCAACATAACCAAAGTCTTATCATAAATGCCATGCTATGAATGCCAATCACACATTGTGCTCTACTTGAGCCACATGTACATGCTTATGCAAATTTAGATAAGATATACAACATAATAGCAAATTTGATGTGACACCGTGTCACCTGAGACCATACAACTACTGTCACCTGTTATTCCAAAGTTATGGAATACTTGAACCACTATACACAATCTACTTCTCAATCAACTCCCTTCCTTAGTCATCCATATTTGATGTGTGTACCTCTAAACGATTAACCAAATGTTATCAACTTTATTATACAAAATAGTTTCTCCTGCCAAACTATGCACGCACATACACATACTTTCATACATGTTCAAGACATTCTAGCACACTTTAACTCCATACAAACAGTCCCAAGAGTACTTATACGTATACACATGCTCAATTTATTCCTTTTCCTATTCAAATCCATCCAACGTAGATATGCGTATACATACACTTATTAAAACAGTCCATGGTTTTTTATCATGGTGAGTTAGTTCCTACTTTAGTATACATAATTAATTACTATTAAAACAGTCCTCAATATGACTTTGAACTCTCAAATATTCCTCATACTTCTTATCTACTCATCACAATTTATTTAAAGCATACATACACTTGACTTACTAAAAACAGTCCACTCCTATGTTTAATTCAAATTGCACACTGCACAATCATACTAAATTGCATATTACAAACTGCTCAGATTATACATATTCAAAACCGCACTGTTTAATCATTCAAACTGTCCTATTTTGTAATTCAAAACTGCACTACTTAAACTATTTTCCTGCATTTTAATATTCTGCACAGTTTTAATTACTTAACTGCACTATTATAAACTAAACTGGACTATTATAACATACCAATACCGCACTAGTTTTACATTCATTTCTGCACAGTTTTACAAACTGTTTTTACTGCATATTTTAACTCAGTTCTGCACATCATTTTTTTTTATAGGAAGGGTGGCCTCGTTAAAAACCCCCTTCATACCGATCAAAACAAACAAGGCTTTGATCAGCATCGAAAGAAGGAAAAGAGTGCCAAATTTTATTAATAGAGCAAAAAGGAAATACAAGATCCAAGAACTACAAAAACCAGTTTAGACAAAACAAAGAAAAATAACACGATATCCTTAAAGGAAAACCCCTTAACCAATGCCTGATTTAGCGAAGCTATCTGCAGCAATATTAGCAACCCTTGGAACCCACCGAAAGAGACACTCCCCCGGCTCCCCTAGAGCCCGGATTTCAGCAACGATCTCGCTGTAGGGAGTAGGGCATCTGGAGATATTATCAACCCAGACTAAAACTTCCTTGCAATCACACTCAATGATGAACCGTTTATCAGAACAGGAATCTAAAGAAAGTGCAAGCTGCAGCCCTCTTCTCAGAGCCAACAATTCTGCGAGGATTGGAGGACCACCGGAGCAAGATTCAGAAAAAGAGGAGATAGTTTCCCCTGAGGAACCTCTAATGATGCCCCCTATGCCTCCTTTCGAGCGGTCCTTATTAGTGGCCCCGTCAACGTTTATTTTAACATAACCAAAAGGCGGTGGATGCCAAGGCAAGATAGGATCCAAATTCGGTGCAACTTCGAGGCCATCGGCGATGGAAAGATCATTAATAAGAGACGAAACATCAATGGAAACTGACCCAAACTTGGCTTTAAACCAACTAGCCACACGGAATCTGATGAGAAAGAACGTCAACAACGAGTCGACCCTCCCTTCTTTAAAAGTGATCTCATTTCTGATTAGCCACAATGACCACAAGGTTGCTGCAGGGATGAACTCCCAAGTTGATGGACCAACCGAAACTGGTTTTAGAGCATGCCAGATCTGAAATAAGGAAACGGGATCTGCAGGAATAATTAAATGTATTTTCCAAATATAAGCCAGTTTAACCCAAATGCCCCAAGCAAAAGTACAAGTAATCAGCAGATGATTAATTGTCTCAGGAAGCAAACCACAGAAAGGGCACAGAAGATTAGAGACATTAGAAACTCCTCTACGAGCAAGATTAACTTTTACGGGAAGTCCATTCATGACGACCCTCCAAAGGAAAAATTTCAACCTTTGGGGGGGCCACACCACGCCAAATGAAATTATGCCAATCGACCGAAACTCCACATTCGTCATAAAAAATTTTCCTGCAAGATTTTACTGTGAACAAGCCATTCCCGGCAGCGTTCCAAGAAAGGCAATCTTTACTGATGCCTACCGAAGAAAGGGAATTGAGGAGAAGCATTAGATTGTTCCACTGATATAATTCCCAATCAAATAGTCTTCAGCGGAGGGGAATATTCCATGTCCATGAGCTTCCAGCACACGACCCAAAATCCAAAATTGTGCCGGTTTTATTGATAGCTAGGTTGAAGATTCGAGGATAATTGCTTTGTAACGGGGCATTTCCTAACCAAATATCTGACCAAAATAACACAGAAGAGCCGTCCCCCACCTGAATCCGAGAGTTCCTTTGGAGGCAAGTTCCCAAGTCATCCTGTTTCGAGAAAGAAGAGATAATGCTTTTCCAAATCCATGAATTCATTCTATGTGGTGCGAAGTCCGGCAAAATGGCAGAAGATGTTGAGTTTGATTTAGCACAAATAATGCGTTTCCAAACATTGCCATTATCCATAGAGAAGCGGAAGATCCATTTGCCTAAAAGTGCTCGATTGAGAATATCTAAGTCGCACACCCCCAAGCCGCCTAGGTTCGAAGGTTTACAGATCGTAGACCATTTGACCCAGTGTATCTTAGGGTTCGAAGACGATCCGCCCCAGAGAAAGCGTGCCATAAGACTGTTTAGTTTCTTCGATATTTCTGCTGGAAGTCTGAAGAGTGACAAGTAGAAAGTGGGAAGAGAGGACAACACAGATTTTATTAAAACCAAACGACCCGAGAAAGAGAGATTGGCAGATTTCCAACCGGCTAAAGCAGATTCGAACTTACTGATTATAGGGTCCCAAAGAATTCTGGAGTTTCTTTTGGGCCCTAAGGGCAGCCCCAGGTAAGTAGCCGGGAAAGATCCAACAGCGCACCCAAGACTAGCTGCCCAATTCGATAAGAGGGAAGGCTCAACATTAATGCCAAACAAATTGCACTTGCTTAAGTTCAGTTGTAGACCCGCCGCAATTTCAAAGATACGAAGAACCCTCTTAATATTTGTCAGTTCCGAGATCGAAGCACCAGTGAAGAAAATTAAATCGTCCGCGAACTGTAAATGTGATAAGATTTCGGAGTAGTTGCCACGACCTAATTTGAAGCCCGAGAATAATCCTTTTGACGTAGCTTTATTAATTAACAGAGATAGTGCTTCCCCGACAACATTAAACAACATAGGGGAGAGGGGGCAACCTTGGCGAAGACCACGCTTGAGCGCAAAGGAGGCAGTGGGAGAGCCATTAACCAGGATAGATAAGGAAGCCGTGGAGATACATTGCCAGATCCAGTTACACCAACGGTCTCCGCAACCCATTTTTTTAAGAATGAAAATGAGAAATTTCCAATCAACCGTATCATATGCACGGCGAAAATCTGTCTTGAATACAATGCCTTTTAAGCCCAGTTTTTGAACATAGTCCACAGCTTCATTGGCTATTAAGGAACAATCTAAAATCTGCCTTCCAGCCACGAAAGCGAATTGAGAGTCGCTGATCAATCCGTTGAGGACACCTTTGAAACGCTGAGCCAACACTTTTGAGAGGATCTTATAGATGCTGCTAACGAGACTGATGGGCCGGTAATCGTTGATACCCTCAGAACCGAGCACTTTGGGAATAAGGGTGATGAAAGAGTGATTTACTCCTTCGGCCCAAGGCTTGCCAGCATAAAAATCTTCGAAGAATTTCAACACTTCAAATTTTAAGTACTTCCAAAACTTCTTGAAGAAACCAATGTTAAATCCGTCGAGGCCAGGGGCTTTAGAGCTTTCCATCGAAGAAATGGCGTTCCAAATTTCTTCTTCTGAGAAGGGAGCTTCAAGAGAGACCATTTGCGAATCGGACAATTTAGAAAAATCAACATCAAAGGTGTCTACTTCCAGGGTCTCTCCACCATTATAAGCATTAGAGAAATGTTCGAAAATGGCAGCTTTGACCAGAGCTGGATCTGAAATATTAGTCCCATCACACTTGATCGAGGAAATCCAATTTTTTCTTCGTCTATTGGAGGCCGTTAGGTGAAAGAATCTAGTGTTCCGATCGCCCTCGGAAAACCATTTCAATCTAGAATTTTGCAGCCATATTCTTTCTTCTTTTCGGTAAAGATCTCTAAGTTTCCATCTAAGGTCTGCTAGAATTTTCATCGAGTTTGCCGCACCAAGGCCAAGCTGAAGATTTTGCTCAATAGAAGAAATGGTGGCTTCCAACGAATTGATAGATTCCCCAATGTTGAAGTTTCGATTACCTGACCATTTTTTGATAGCATTTTTTGAGTTTTTTAGCACTCCAAGGATACCACTTCTGCGGCCACTGGCATTTCCTCGATTCGAACTCACTGCAATGATCTCTTCAAAACCTTCTTCATCCATCATATAATTAAAGAGTTTAAACGGTCTAGGGCCCCATTCTACCTTCGCAGTAGCCAGAAAAATGCCGTTATGATCTGATAAAGCACTCGGCAGAAGAGCTTGGGAGATAGATGGAAACAACGATACAAAGGAGGAGGAAACTAGGAAACGATCAAGTCTAACATAGGTGGGAGGGTCCCGGTTATTGGTCCAAGTAAACCTACCGCCATGAAGCGGTAGATCAAGCAATTGCGAGCTGTGGATAAAGTCCCTAAATAAGTCCATGTTTGCAAAGCTCCAGGAAGCTCCTATCTTTTCCTCCATGTTAAGGAAAGCGTTAAAGTCGCCCCCAATGCACCAACTTACATCATGCTTTGACAAAAAATTTCTCAAGTCTTCAAAAAAAGAGGGTTTATCCGCATCTAGGGAGGGGCCATAGACATTAATAAAACCAACCCTGCTATCCAAAGAAGCTACTGTACCAGTGATGGCAATGAACCTATTATGAACCACCTGTGAAATGTTGGAGAAAAAATCCGATTCCCATGATACAAAAAGACCACCTGCCGCTCCAATAGCTGGGGAGAAACAAAAATCTCTATCATTAAGACAACCCATATTTCTGACCAATGCCGGAGTAACCGTGGCTAATTTTGTTTCCTGGAGGAAGATAATTTTTGGCTTTTTTTCCCGAATAGACTTCCTTACCATACGTAATTTCTCAAACTTGCCTAAGCCTCTAACATTCCAACTCAAAATGGAGATGTCTATCATAAAAAAAGATCAGTACCTGTACAAACCACAACGGAGAAAACCAACTTAGGTTCCACCCGATTCCTCCAAAAGCGAGACCTTTTCGATCAACGCCTCTTTCCCACCAACGAAAGACACCCCAAGAACTGTGCTGACCCCCCAAACCGCAAATGCCTCGTCTATGTAATTCAAGTGCACTGAGCCGTGAAAGGAGGATGAGGAAGCGTGGCCCGAAGAAGAGGGTTTCCCCAAACTCTCGATTGATTCCCTTATTTGTCTCCTGATGCATCTCCTGTACCCAGCACCCAGACTCGCGCTATCACGAATTTGTGGAATTGGCAAACAAACCTCCGGATGGGAATTAACCGATTTATTCCACTCTAGCACCGAGGCCAACGGAGACCCAGAACATGCGAAGCTCTTTGAGACACAGAGTCCCTATCCAGACTGTCGGGGATGATTTCTTCGATAAGTGCTGGGTTGTGAAGGTGATTACTACAGCCTTGGTAAATCGACCCAGCAAGCTCAACCGGCCTAATAGAATTTGGCATACAAGCCCCATATATCTCCCCAGGCCCAGCTAGCCCAACCGATACTAAACCAATATCAAGAATCCCTTCCTGTGCGGGCACGGGCGGCCCACCCATCAGAGGATCCAACGCTGACGTGGCAGAAGGGGAACGAACTAACGGAATCCCGTTTGCCATTGGAGTATCTACCGCCGCCAAAAAGAGGGGATGGGTAGAATCCCCAGACCCCACATTCCCCTCGGGGGCAGAGGAAGAATCTAGGGACTTAGCACCCTCATTAACAACATCATTATGACCTGAAGTCCGAAGGTCGTGCTCTTGACTGTGAACCGAAAAGTCAGCCCCTCCATCTGGAAAAACCGGCGGGTCGCCGGGGGAAAACTCAGAGGACTCTTCCGGTTGAGGCGCTTTCGGAAACATGAAGGGCTCACCCGTTTTTATCTCCAGAAAAAAATCTCTTCCTTTGAAATCAATCTTAACGGACCTAGGAATATCATATTGGCTTGGGGATCTTATGAAAAAGGAAGCTTTGGATAAATCCGATCGTGAGAGCGTGGATTCTTGGATATCAACAAGCTTCCCCCATCTGTTGGCAAGTTTGGTGAAAAGTTCAGAAGTCCAGACCTGCAAGGGAACACCTAGGAGTGAAACAGAAACGGGCATCATCGGTAAACCATCAATCTCTACGGAGATGTCTAAATAATTAAACCAAAAAGATAGTTCTGTAAACTTATCCCTCCATATCTTCTCCTTTTCATCCATTGATGAGAAAACAATCAAACATGATTTTGGAATACAACCCCATGGGACCAAATCAGCCTTGATATTGTCACTCAATAATGCTCTTTGAACAAAATCAAAATCAAAGTCATCCTTGATTACCCCAACGGCTGAACGCTTCAGCCAAACCGTGTTGTCCTTGGGTATGTAAAAATTTAAAATTCCAATCCTCTCAACCTCATTTGAAACCGAAGGAACTCTATTGGTGTTTGGCGACGATCGGCCTGGAAAACCTGCGTTGTTCTCCAAAAGAACCTCCTTGTATGACTTCCCATCTACTCTGTGACCCTCACAGGCTACACCCGAACTTGGAGGGACGTCTTTAGCTCTCCGGATTTCCTCGTCAGCCCGAGCATGGTTGGTATGAACTTGAGGACGTGAGAGGAACCTAGCCTTTGTAACCGAGACAAACAACCCATCGATCTTTGTATTATGGAAGGTTGATATACCAGCCAACATATCCTTCTCCCTGTCAAAGGTAACAAAAGCGAAAGTACTGCTTCTGTACTTTGGTTTGTTATTTCTAGTGGAGATGAAAACCCTAGAAACTCTACCATAGTGGCTGAACAATTCCCACAATGCTCCTCTCGACACTCTTCTGCTGAGGTTGTCGACAAAAACTCTCCATACGTTTGCCTCCCCAAGGTAAACGCGACGCTCACCTTCTCCCTGGTTGCCGGAAGAAACTCGCCTGCCGCCCACTCTTCTCTCCATACTTAATAAGATAAAATATATGAATGAGTTCTGCACATCATTGTATTTTAAATATTGCATCTATATAATTATTAGACTGCATTTTCGAAATAATTCCAAATTTTCCTTTTTAAAACAGCCCCTTAATTAAACATATAGGAAAAACATTCCCTTATTCTTTATGTTTAATCGATTCTGCCCTGTTAACTTAGGTACTCAAATTACACTTCAAAACACCCCACCAAAAAGCCTTTTAACTAGATTTTATTCCCCAATTTTCTTCCTTTCAAAAACAACCATATTTTGATTTATCAAACAATCTATCATTTAATCCTACAGTACATTAACAAGGTTGTGATTTCAGGTATAAAAATTATCCAACCAAGTAGTCCATATTTAACATACAACCATATGACAATTTTCCTACTTATGTCACCCGAATCATGCGTTTACATACTCATTCGAAACTATTTGGACCTTTACCTACTAATTTCGATCCAACACAACAACATTACACTTAATTAATTCAATTCAAACATGAGTTTAAACAATCAAAGTCAATTCAGTAAGAATTTATCCTTTAAATCAAATAATGGTCACATACCCCAACTTCATTCATGCTTTTCATACTCTTAAGCATCTACAAAAAAAATATTCATTTTTCAATCAAGCATTTACATAGTTTCCTACAACCAGATTTCAATTCGAAGACTATCAATATGCATAGTCCTATTCTAAGCTTCCTTTCTATATAAAGTTTTGCATCTTTATTATCAAACATGTAACTCTTTAACTATCCCATACTTTCTTCAAAATTTCATCATCAAGCATACAATTTCCATACTCATAACTATTTGAACCAACAATACATAACATGCAAGGTATAGACTCCAATAGAACAAAATCAAAACCAAAGGTAGAGCTTACCCACTCATAAAGCTACCTCATGCAAATAATCCAAGCTCCTTAGTTGATTCTTTCAACAATCCTAGCAAGAATTCCTCCCATCTCTAACTTGGGAGTTTCAGCCATGGAAACAATAGAGAAGAAGGCAAGTTTTTCTTTTTGATCCAATTTTGAGTCTTCTCCATACCAAAAGGCCATTTGATTTCTCCCCCATTTACACTTGCCATTTCCAAGATATGACAAGTGTAGTCACCCTTTCAAATTTAATTAGATTACATGCAAGTCCTAGAATTTAATTAAAGTTCTAATAAGTTCTTCCCAAATCGGTTACTACAATTCCAACAATCTTCTTTTGCCCCCCTCTTTCTTTCTACTATTCATTTATTTAATCATTTTGTACCTTATAAGTTCAAAGAAATTATAACACATAGTCTTTATCATAAGGTTCCCTTTTTAATATCCTCCTAGGCTCCGATTGAGGATGTTACACAAATATCATCGAAGATAAGTAGTCTTTAGTTGGTAGATATTTTAGAGTTATCTCTTCATTCAAAGACCTTAACAACAATGTGTGAGAGGAAAATTCACTTAAAATGGGATCTCCCCATTAATCCTGAATACACTTTATTGCACTTCTATCTCAAGATTAGATTTAAGAATCATCCATACAATCAATAATAGGGGTTCTGCCAAGAAGATGTATTTTGGAAGAGAAATGATGAAAAATGAAAAGAAGAAAAAAAATGTTTGCCACTTGAGAAAATAAAGGGAATGCATCTTTAAAACAAGTAGATTAACATAGAAGCCCTTACAAAAGATCCCTAATGCTCGCGGGCAAAACCAAAAGGGTTGGTTCTAAGTATGACCTCAACATCGTCTAGGAAAATTAAGCATTATTCCATGAAGGCAATGATGAAATCAAGCTAATCTCGACCTATCTACTTCGCGACAAGATTCCATTATCGGAGTAGTTCAGGTTATAGGCGCTCAATATATTCTTCTTCTGTTTATGACCATGTATGCAAAACCTTTGGTGGCCTGGTTTAACATACGGTCATAGAAGGGACCATTTAAAGTCCCCACAAACATTGAAGTAACCTTGTTTTCCAACAATGGAGGTTGAACTTGGGCTGTCATATCTCGCCACCTCTGGGCGTACTGGCGGAAACTCTCGTTGGGCCTTTGTTCCATATCCTGTAAAACGATCCGGTTGGGGATCATGTCTGTCACATGCTTGTAGTGTTCAAAGAAAGCTCTTGAAAGATCTCTCCAAGTTTGTATGTTGACCCGACTCAATTGGGTATACCATTAGGTAGCAGACCCCGATAGACTATCTTGGAAATAATGGATGAGTAGTTTCTCATTTTCCAAGTATTGTGACATTCTTCGGCTGTACATGTTCAAGTGCGAAAAAGGGCAAGTGGTCCTATCATACTTCTCGAAGTCAAGAGCTTTGGATTTTGGAGGAACCACCAAGTGGCAACTAGGCAGCGCATTCTAACACTTCTGGACATGTCTCCACGAATTATCCTCACGAAATAATTTTGATTAGATTCTAAACCTAGGTTTTTCACATGGCTCTAATGGGGTGGGTTCTGGATTCACACACATGGTTTGGTTCTAGAAAGGTCCTGAGCTGTCCTCGTTGTCCCCTACCAAGGGTAGCAAGGCCCTTGATTCTCACCCATTATAGGTCTTGAACGAATCAAGTTCTACTCAGGAGGACTCATTTCCTATGTCTTCACGAAGGATCGGTATCCTTACAAAGACATAGCGCATATGAGTCATGAAGGTACTTGCTAGGCTCATACGAAGAATCAATATTCTTACATGAGCAAAGCGTTTTCCCCTCACTTAAACAATTGGGACGAAGCTCAGGTGCAGAGCTTAATAAATTTTTAAATGCGTAAAATGGAATCATATTCATAAATGTACGATTAAATTAAATTTTATGTGAACTTGCAAATTCCAACATTAAAACAAAATGTAATCG